>CM031619.1:40569856-40574856 GCA_018398815.1 Conus ventricosus | reverse complement strand
TTGATCAGAAACGGGTAACTGGAAACAAAACACGCAAGTCGTGCAAATACCCACCAGCATTCCTCCGACAATTTAACGTTTAATTAATTCATTTTTTTTCTGGACGGATTATACGACATGCGATCGCCAGCCGAACAGAGCAAAGGCACTCCACAGCTGTTCTCTGCACTTTCTTTGCAACTCAACGATATATATATTCTGGGACTCTCTGTTTTGAGCGCAGTTGCAACAAGTGGAATACAACAAAGAGTTTGACACTGGGCACACAGGACGCCTGGCGCAAGCAGAGACGGTGCGTACTGCGCATGCGCACTTCACGGGAAGCAACTCAGAAGAAAGGAAAATCGTCTGCTTCACATTTCCGAAACCCAACAGGTGAAACTTTTTTCCTCACAGGTGAAAACCAATCGCGAGGAAGTTGACTTGCTGTGGCCGATCAGGCAGTCCAAAGCAAAGTATCGTAAACATTGAAAGGGACAGAGATGGAAACAAAGTATAAACAACTGCTTCCTGCTTCAAGTTCTTTCCGTTTGAACTCTACGTACTCTCCACCACAAACGAGATAAAGACAGTCTTTCAAGATGGCAGGTCAGAACGGAAAACGTTTGTAATTATATACCGCTGTTACCCCCCCCCCCCCCCCCCCCCCCCCCCCCCCCCCCCCCCCCCCCCCTCCTCCTATGCACCAGAAATAAACAATAGCGTCCTGCGATTGATATTCATTATTGTGTCTCAGGTTGTAGCATCAACTCAGGGGAGACTGATGCTGAACAGGAAAGATTACTTGCCTTTTGCTGTTTAGGGAAAAAAACAAACAAGCAAAAAACAAAAACAAAAAAACGAGCAAAGAATCCAACAAAAGAAAAGAAAGAAAAACAAACAAACAAACAAAAACGCAGAGCCGAGACAAAAATAAAACGAAGAAGCTGCGGATTATGACATAGTCAAATTCACAGACACTTGTTTGGCCATCTCTGAACCGGTCAATTAAAAAAAATAAATAAATAAATAAATAAAAATAAAAATAAAAAAGCTCCTGTTTCCCAGTACTTTTCTCCAGCCAGGGGTTGATAAGGCTGGCTCAGATCACTTCCATTTCCCCCGAATACTTTCCCCTTGGTTTCCAGACTGACTACACCCCGGTACACTTAATACTGAGACAAAAAGTTCATGAGCAAGAATCGGCCGAAGACATATAACATGAATTTTTCATTTGGAGTCTCCGCGCGCGCGCGCGTGTGTGTGTGTGTGTGTGTGTGTGTGTGTGTGTGTGTTTTGTGTGTGTGTGTGTGTGTGTGTGAGGGAGATGAACGAGGCGATGGAGTCTATGGTCAGAAGGGGGGAGGGGGAGTGAGGACGGGGAGGGAAAGGATGGTGGGAGAAGGGGGAAGAGAAAAAATGCACTCTCCCCCTGACGGGAAAAAAACAATGTATATATCTATATAGTCTGTATATTTTGTAGGCAGTTTCATAAACTTAAAAAACATTTTCGCTCTGTAATTGCCAACAGTACAAACATGCACGAGGCTGTAACAAAATCAGAAGAGTGAGAGAGAGGGAGGGAGGGAGAGAGAGACATACATACAGAGACAGGCGGACAGAGAGAGAGAGAGCACGCATGTGCACACGAGCAGCGCTGTATGGAGGTATTTCTTTTTTTTTTAAATTATCACAGTTCACATATCACGACATAATACAGATCAACATTTATTAAAAACTGGAGGTATCTCATAATATGAAGAAAAAAAATCACACAGCTATTTTTTTTTCTTTTGCTTAACATACTGTATCCCCTCTTGATTACATGCATCTGGTGCATTTCCACCACCACCACTCACCCCCCTCCCCTCCCTCCAGCCTCCCCAAGACGTTGATTCAAAAAACTGAAAATACAGAGAAAGATGGTAACTCCGAAAGATGCCGCTCTTCTTCCCAGCAGTGGCCTGTCTAACAGTCTCTGGGATGACAACATACACCAAGGTCCCTCGTGCCGCATGCAGAGTTTGCTGGCGTCAAAGAACCTAAGGCTAAAAGGAGCAATAAATTTCTGTAAAAGAATTTGCTGGGGTGGGCAAAAAAAAAAACAACAACAAACAAACGCAAAAAAAAAAAAAAAATTGAAAAAGGGGAGAGACTCGGTGCCCGATAAGAGACACTCTTCCTGAGGATTGCTGCCCCTAACTGTTCACAGATGAATTTGTTGCAACGGTAGTAAAGTTGGACAATACAACATAGTACAAAACAATGAAATACTAATTCAGCCCCTAACTGTTCACAGATGAATTTGTTGCAACGGTAGTAAAGTTGGACAATACAACATAGTACAAAACAATGAAATACTAATTCAGCCCCTAACTGTTCACAGATGAATTTGTTGCAACGGTAGTAAAGTTGGACAATAAAACATAGTACAAAACAATGAAATACTAATTCAGCCCCTAACTGTTCACAGATGAATTTGTTGCAACGGTAGTAAAGTTGGACAATAAAACATAGTACAAAACAATGAAATACTAATTCAGCCCCCAACTGTTCACGGATGAATTTGTTGTAACGGTAGTAAAGTAGGACAATACAACATAGTACGAAACAATGAAATACTAATTCAGCTCTCTACATGGGCGACACAGGGAGTGATTGCCCTCTTTTCTTCTTCTTTTTTTTTTTTAACTGAACATCTACGATGGAAGGAGTGGGGAGCTAAGAGAGTGGGACTGCGGTTGGGGTGGTGGTGGTGTGGGGGTGGTATGTGTGTAGTAGGGGGAGGGAGGATATCATGCAAATACGTTCTTTGCTTTCATTTCAACTCGGTTCCTTCCTTCCTTGGTGTTGAATCGGTCTGGACGGCAAGATGCGAAATAAAAGGAAGGAGCAGTTGACAGACGGCGAGACTCATGCGAAGACAAACAGAGGGGGGGGGGGGGGGGGATGGGGCCGGGGGGGGGGGGGGGGAATGGGGGGGGGGGGGCGGGGGGGGATGGGGCCGGGGGGGGGGGGGGGTTCAGCATTTGACTTTGGCAGAATCAGAAAACGGCTTGATCCGGCCTGCATCTTGTTTCCGGACTTTCGCCGTGACGTTTCTATCACAGAAATGATTATGCCCGGACTGCGCTTACATGGACGCAGCATTCATGGTTCTTCCCCACACGGGAGGAACCGATACGCAAGGACAGTGAAAGAAAAAAAAAGCTGCCATAACGTTCCCCTCACCCACCCACCCACCCACCCACCCCCACCGTCCATTCCCCCAGTTTGCTCTTCTCCTAACAGGCAAGTTGTCCATACAGTTCAGTTCAACCTCAGATCAGCCTGATGGCGTGGTCAGTTAAGTGTCCAGTCTGCTAGCTCTCCACGCTTCCCGCCAGGAGCCGTGGGCGATGTACTTGTGGCCCTGTTGCTGCTGGGGGCTGTAGAACCGCTGGCCGCACTCCTCGCACTGGAACCGCTTGACGAAGTGCATCGTCACGTGATCTTGCAGCGCGTGCGCAGAGCTGAAGCCCTGCCCGCACCAGTGGCAGACCAAGGGGTAGTCGTGCTTCTCCTGCAGGTGTTTGACCTGACGGCATGGGAAGACACGCGATTCAGCGTTCATCATGGGCGTCCCTGTCATCTAAATCTGTGAACATGTTGTGGGATATTATGGTACTCCGTGCACAGCGAGCGTCAAATGTAATGTACGTCTGTGACCATGTTGTGGGATATGCCGTTGGGCGTTCACCATGGACAAAAATTTTTTTTTTAAATCTGTGACCATACCAGCTGCCATGGTGATGTGGCTGGCGTCGCAGAATTCCACCTGGAAGGTCGTGGGTTCGAGTTCCATCAGAGCCATTTATTTGTGAGATTTTCTTGCCTCGACTGGCTCCTACCATAGCTGAGTTAGCTATGGACTGTTGGGGAGACTGGGACCACACAGTCGAGTTTCATCCACTTCATGGATGCGTTTCTGAAAGTGTTGCTCACATTTCCTGACCAACACTGCAGGTGTCTGTACTGTTATTGTTATGAATGTAAGCGTAGAGTACAGCCCTGTCACGCGGTCTCAGACCAGAATGGAAATATCCGCAGCATCATCTTCATTATCCCCATCCTCATCGATCAGCATCACACACACACACACACACACACACACACACACACACACACACACACACACACACATATATATATATATATGTGTGTGTGTGTGTGTGTGTGTGTGTGTGTGTGTGTGTGTGTGTGTGTGTGTGTGTGTAAAATTTAGAATTCTGTAGTCCATGTCTGGCTCTCAGTTTCGATTGCCTTTCCGCGTCTATGGCTTTGGTTTGATTCTGCCGAGGTCACCGGTATCGGCAAATTCATGGAGACTGTCGTTGGACGGACGTGGTGGCGCTCTCCGGAGAAAGAGCTCATTCGATCAAACCAGCTCTGCGACCAGGCAATTACTGCCGTCAACAGGGGGCTTACCAGGCAATTACTGCCGTCAACAGGGGGCTTACCAGGCAATTACTGCCGTCAACAGGGGCTTACAGCAGGCAATTACATGCCGTCAACAGGGGGCTTACCAGGCAATTACTGCCGTCAACAGGGGGCTTACCAGGCAATTACTGCCGTCAACAGGGGGCTTACCAGGCAATTACTGCCGTCAACAGGGGGCTTACCAGGCAATTACTGCCGTCAACAGGGGGCTTACCAGGCAATTACTGCCGTCAACAGGGGCTTACCAGGCAATTACTGCCGTCAACAGGGGGCTTACCAGGCAATTACTGCCGTCAACAGGGGCTTACCAGGCAATTACTGCCGTCAACAGGGGGCTTACCAGGCAATTACTGCCGTCAACAGGGGGCTTACCAGGCAATTACTGCCGTCAACAGGGGGCTTACCAGGCAATTACTGCCGTCAACAGGGGGCTTACCAGGCAATTACTGCCGTCAACAGGGGGCTTACCAGGCAATTACTGCCGTCAACAGGGGGCTTACCAGGCAGCGTCCTGTGTGTGTTGGATCAGGACAGGCGCTCAC
>CM031619.1:40554856-40557356 GCA_018398815.1 Conus ventricosus | reverse complement strand
GCCAGATCACTCAGCCTGGCGCACCATGATTAAATCCGGAGTGAAAGACTGAAACCAGGAGAGTGGAGGCACAGGAGCAAAAACGTCAGCTTCTGAAAAAAACAGAGCCGACCAACCTTTCAGCCTGGCTCACCTCCAAGTCTGCCATGTCCTCACTGCAACAGACCATTCAGTACAAGGATCAGCCTGATCAGTCATCTTCGTAAACACAACCACCACCCAGTGATAGCAGAGGTCGTGGTTATCTTCGTCCGCGAAGGACAAACAGCCACATTGTCATCAGTAGCGGGCTTGACAGATGGTGTCGACGTCCTGCGTATGTTAGATCAGAACAGGCACCACTAAACGCCACCGAAGTGACTCGGCAGCAGTGCAGTGTCTCCTCTGGTGGGTTGCCTCTTCTCGACTTCCTGTGGATTGCTAGTGCTGGGATGTGGTCGGACAGGCCAGGGTGTAGCTGTGGGAGGGGAGTCGGAATGAGTGATTTAATGGTAAAACCACTGAGGTGGCATAGAAGAGGCTGCACACTAGAAATCAATGCGGCAAGGCCTTGCTTAAGAAGTCGAGCATTTATAGACAGTCACGATTAGATCGTTTTGAGAATGTTCATTGTGTTTGAAAGTTGATTTACCTTGTTTTCTCTCATATGCCGTTCAAAGCACATGCCAGGTGGTTCCAAGCAGACAGGTCAGAGTGAAAGGAATGAGGCTGTCAGGGGGGAACCACTTGGTGCAAAGACAGGGTTACACGGCTGAGTGAGAAGGTCTGACATATGACCTCAGCTAAGGGAAGGGTCATGTATTTGAAGACTGTGAAAGATGTCATCGGTGGAAATCCAAAACAAAAAAAACAAACAACAGTGAAATGCTTGGTGGGAATTGTTCTTTTGATCAATTAATCAGTTATCAGTTTAATGTCAAGTGCTGGTTCAAGCATATGCTAGGCCTCAAAACGATTGCATGCATTACATAGTGATTTGGAGTGCATTCCTAATTGTGGCGTGTGGCCTGTATATCTTCTTCCCCCGCTTCCTTTCCCACCTTCTCTCTCTCTCTCTCTCCTCTCTCTCTCTCTCTCTCTTCTCTCTCTCTCTCTCTCTCTCTCATCTCTCTGTCTTTCACTCTCTCTTTCTCTCTCTCTCTCTCTCTCTCTCTCTCTCTCTCTCTCTCTCTCTCTCTCTCTCTTCTCTCTCTCTCTCTCTTATTTTCTGGTTTCCATTTTGTTCTGTTCTTTCCATTCCTGCCCCCCCCCCCCCTTCCCCATCCACCTTTCCTTTCCGCCCTTTCTCACCTTTCATTCACTCTCCCTGACTCTGATACCCACCACCACCATCACCACCACCACCACCATCACCACACACCACCACCACCACTACTACCAACATGCCCATACTCCATTTCTCTCTCTTGAAAGACTACGCATCTCCTAGCATTTCTCTCCTTGAGTAACATAATGTTTGCCTCCCTCCGTCCACCCCCCCCCCCTCTCTCTCTCTCTCTTTTCTCTCTCTCTCTCTCTCTCTCTCTCTCTCTCTCTCTCTTCTCTCTCTCTCTCTCTCTCTCTCTCTCTTCTCTCTCTCTCTCTCTCTCTCTCTCCTCCCTCTCTCTCTCTCGCTCTCTCTTTGGTTCTTATTACCCCCACTTCCCATCCTTCTTTACCATTCCCTCTCTCTATTTTGTTCCGTTTCACACCATCCTTCTCCATCGCTTCCTTCTTTCACTCCTTTTGTACTTCAACCTCACTTCTCTCTCTTCTCTCTCTCCTCTCTCTCTCTCTCTCTCTCTCTCTCTCTCTCTCTCTCTCTCTCTCTCTCTCTCTCTCTCTCCACACACACACCACACACACACACACACACACACCACACACACACACACACACACATATATATATATATATATATGGCCACCCCATGCATATCTATCTCTCCATCTATCCCTCTATCTATCTATCTAGCTAGCTATCGGTCTGTCTATCTATCTATCTATCTTCCTATCCATCTATCTATTCCTCTATCCTCTATTTATCCATCTATTCATCTATCTATCTACCTATCTATCTATCTATCTATCTATCTATCTATCTATCTATCTATCTATCTATCTATCTATCTATCTATCTATCTATTTGTTTATCTACCTACCGATCTATCTATCTACCTATCTATCGATCGATCTATCTGTCTATCTCTCTATCTCATTATATACGTATCTATCTACCTATCTACTATCTATTCATTTATCTATCTATCTAACTCGTTGTGTATCGATCTACCTTTCTACCTATAATTCATTTGTAACGTGACTCATCCTCACCCTCAACTTCTGTTTCTCAACGTCTCTTCTCATCATTCTACCCCTCAACCCCACCCCACCCCCACCTTCCATCCTGTATCGCCCATTTCTCTCTTCCTGATCCCCCGTCCCCCTCCCACCAACACCCCAGTCCCCCCCCCCCCCACCCCCTCGTCACTTTTATTCTACACCATCCTTCTTCTGCCTCC
>CM031619.1:40539856-40544856 GCA_018398815.1 Conus ventricosus | reverse complement strand
GGTTGGTTAACCCTTGGTCAACCCTGGGGTTGGTTAACCCTTGGTCAGCCCTGTGGACGGTTAACCCTTGGTCAGCCCTGAGGAGGATTAACCCTTTGTCACCCCTGGGATAGTTAACCCTTTATCAGCCATAACACCGGAGACAGGCATCCGGTCGTCCACAGTGGAACCGAAATCACCCACCACCACCACCACCACCCCCGCACCACGACCACCACCACCACCACCAACAACCACCACCACCACCACCCATCTCATAACGATCGACTCACCTGGAACTGGTCGGTGCCCTCCGTGGCCACGGCGTTGTACTTGGTCATGGTGAGCAGGACGGTCAGCAAGGTGAGGTAGGCCTCCACGAGGTTCCTCAGGCGGTAGGTGACCGGGCCCTCGAACAGCACGAAGAAAGAGGCGTAGGCCGTCAGCAGAATGGCCAGCACCGCCGCCAGGCCGTACAGCTGACCACGACTGACCAGCAGAGTGCGCCGCAGAACCTGTTGTGTGTGTGTGTGTGTGGGGGTGGGGGGGGGGGGGGGGGGGGGGGGGGGGGTCAGGTTAAAAGTTCGACGCTGCAGTTTCCACTTTCACCTCTACCCCCTCCTCCTCCTCCTCCCCTTCCCTCCCAACCACCCCGCCCGTCGGAAGGAAGTTTACAGAAGTGGACGAATTACTCAGGCCCGATGTATATATACAATAATATTTTCAAAATAAGACAGACAGAAATGAAAAGCGAAGGTGAAGTTTGACCATAATTCAACACCTTAACAGGTTTAAAACCGTCTTCATCTTCGACATGAAAAAGCCAAATTTGTTGTTGTTGTTGTTGTTGTTGTTGTTGTTGTTGTTGTTGTTGTTTTGTTGTTGTTTTTGTTTTTGTTGTTATTTTGTTGTTGTTTCTTTTCTTTTTTTTTTCTTTTTTTTTTTAATAAAGAAATTGGGGTCAGAATGGAAGTCTTTGCAAATCATGATCAGCCATCATTGTGCCCATGTACCTAAAAATAGCAACGTCTTCTGATTGGTAAAAGGAGGTTTCGTCTTTCTCACTCTCACAGAAATACCCCCCCCCCCCCCCCCCCCTCCCTTCCATTTCTCACATTTCTCAGCTCGCTCATCAGGATAAAGGATGGGTTTTCATTCCAGACAGGGTGAAGGTACATGGTGATGTGATACTTTGGTACTTCCTTGGTCCCATTTCTCAGCTCACTCATCAGGATGAAGGATGGGCTTTCATTCATACACAGGATGAAGGTGCTTGATGATGTCATACTTTGCTACTTCCTTACACAGTCTGAATTGTTCTGGACAAGTGTACTTTTCTCCATGTTTTCCGCGTGCGTCCTTTTTTTTTTGGCTGTATTTTCCCGGCAATCGTTTTCTTTCAGTTAAATCAGTTCAATTATGTTGTTTACTGCCAAGGACTCGGGGGGGGGGGGTGCGGGGATGGGGGGGGGGGGGGGGGGGCGGGGCGGGGGGTGGGAGGGGGGGGGCCATTTCAGGGCTGTTACCTCATTTAAGATTGTAAAAAGCATTTTTCAAACATAATAGAGTTTTGTACAAGGTCTTCCTTATTAATAAGGGGAATCGAATAACTAAAACTGGTGTTTTGGTTGGTCAGATACGTTTGATGTAGTGAAGAAACCCGCAACACAGATGACTCTGTCCAGGCATAGCGGCATTTCAGAGTACCGCAGGCAGGTAGACTGGCACTCAGCACGCGAGATCTTTGGTAAGATGGCGTAGATAGGGTTAACAACTGTCTCTCTCATTTTAAAGAAAACTTTTGAAAAGATTTTTGACTGCCAGATAACATTGTGTGTGTGCGTGTGTGTGTGTGTGTGTGTGTGTGTGTGTGTGTGTGTGTGTGTGTGTGTGTGTGTGTGTTCGTGTGTGCGTCCGGGGATGCGTGCGCGCGTGTATGAGTGTGTGTGTGTGCGTCCGTACGTGCATGCGGGCGTGCTTGCGTGCGTGTGTGCGTGCGTGCGTGCGTGCGTGCGTGTGTGTGTGTGTGTGTGTGTGTGTGTGTGTGTGTGTGTGTGTGTGTGTGTGTTTGTGTGTGTGTGTGTGTGTGTGTGTGTGTGTGTGTGTGTGTGTGTGTGTGTGTGTGTATGTGTGTGTGTGTGTGCTTGCGTGCATGTGTGTGTGTGTGTGGGGGGGGGGGGGGTCCGTGTGTGTGGTGCGTGCATGCGTGCGCGCGTGTATGCGCGCGTGTGTGCGTGTGTGCGTGGGTGAAAGTGTAGAAGTGAGACAGAGGAGACTGCGGGAAGGGCAGGCACGAGGGAAGGGAAGGAAGGGTGGAGAGGTGGGGGGGGGGGGTTGGGGCGGAAGTGAGGTCAGAGGACCCACCCTGAGGTACTGGTTGAAGGACAGGGGTCCCAGGAAACTGAGGACACGGATGAAGAGGCAGGCGCTGAGGCAGACCTTGTACGTCAGGTCCAGGAAGAACACGACGTCCCACGAGGTGAACTTCTCTGCAACCATGGGAAGAGAGAGAGAGAGAGAGAGAGAGAGAGAGAGAGAGGAGAGAGAGAGAGAGAGAGAGAGAGAGAGAGAGAGAGAGAGAGAGAGAGAGAGAGAGAGAGAGAGAGTTCTGTGTAAGGTCAACAGGGGCTGAGGCTGTGTTGTATTAGCTGTCACTATTATCATCGTCGACGTCATCATCATCATCATCATCATCATCATCATCATCATCATCATCATCATCGTCGTCGTCGTCATCATCATCATCATCATCGTCATCATTATCATCATCATCATCATCACCATCATCATCATCATCGTCGTCGTCATCATCAGCTTCATCAAGTCAAGTGCAGTCAAGAACACGTTATTATCTCCAAAGAGAATTTAAGGGTGGCCATAAAAACATGTCTATGGATCTACATTTAACAAATCACAAATCATGAACCACCCCCACCCATCCACCCACCCACCCACTCACACGCATAGAATATGTCATCATCGTCGTTGTCGTCGTCACCGTAATTTTCGTCATCATCATCCTCATAAATGCTGTCATCCTCATCGAATATAAGCAAAGGCAAATTCACACCGTAGACCTGACGTTCAGAACGAACTGATCTGAAATTACCTTAGGATTATCTTTATCATAGAATCTAGGCAGTATCTAATCGTCTTGAGAGAGAGAGAGAGAGAGAGAGAGAGAGAGAGAGAGAGAGAGAGAGAGAGAGAGAGAGAGAGAGAGAGAGAGAGAGAGAGAGAGAATACGAATACGAATATTTTTAATGAGGGTAAAATGGATAAGCTTACAGCTTTTTTACACCATGCCCTCAAAAACAAAAACAGTAACTAACAATATCCAAATGAACGTATAAATGGTACACGAAAAGGAAACAATGAACGACGAAACAGGATTAACATAAATATTACCTAGTTAACAAGGGCTAGGTCACAATTTAGGAATAATGTACATTCAGGAAAAAAAAAAAGCATGTGCGCAAGCGCACGGGCTCAAAACACACACACACACACACACACACACACACACACACACACACACACACACACACACACACACGTGAAACACACATATATACGCGCACGTGAACGCGCACGTGAACACACACAAACACATACACAACACACACACACACACACACACACACACACACACACACACACACACACACACACACACGCGCGCGCGCGCACGCGCGCGCGCGCGCGCACACACACACACAAAAGCATTTCCGCAAACATAATCACTTCAAATGCTCGCCTCCTCCACACAAACACCATCGTATACCACCAAACACTTACAGTACAAATACATCATCAATTCAAATCACATGAAATGCATAAGAGGACCCATCAAGTTGAGGTTGTTGTACATTATGTTACAGAACATGTTTAGCCTTAACACTGTTCTATCAAATGTGCGTGGTATGCCTTCCTGAATGACAAAACGCTTGATTTGCATTTAATGTGATCATGTATATCATTCCATAATTTGCTTCCGGAATAAATGAGAGAAGACATAAAAAGATTAGTTCTTGGGAGAGGAATGCGGATGTTACGTTTGTTACGAACATTATTAATGGGAAATTTGTTGTTGAGATAAGCAGGCGTTAAATTGTTCACAATTTTAAACATGAAAACAGCTTTGTTGTAACGACATTTAAGACTGAAGGGGAGAATATCTAATTGTTTATAATCTACAGGGACAAGAGAAGAGGATTTAAGAAGAATTAGTTTGAGAGAGCGTCTGTATAAGCTGTCAAGAGGTTTAAGCAATTTTGACTGGCCTGATCCCAACATGTTGATACATAATCAATATCTGGCTGGATGTATGCACAAAAAAATAGCTTCCTAGAATGCTGATCAAGAAAATGTTTTATTCTATTTAACTGGAATGTTTTCTTGGAAAGTCTTTTGCAAAGCATAGAAATATGTTCGGACCAGGACAGGTTATTGTCTATAGTAAGTCCTAGTAATTTGTAAAAACTTACTTCCTCTAATACTTTATCACTAACTTTTAACTCCTGGTAATTTATTCTTAATGTTCTGTCTTTTCTGTCTTGTTGTAACCAGCATGAATTTGGATTTATGAGGATGAATTGCCATATATTTTCTTCAGTCCAGGAACCAAGCCTTAGAATATCATTTTGTAAGGAGGCGCACAGGGCATCAGAGCTTTTATTTTCGTTGTAAATGGTAGTGTCATCTGCAAAAAGTTCGCAAGAGGATATAAAATGAAGTGGAAGGTCATTTATATAAATTGAAAATAATATAGGACCCAGAACCGATCCCTGGGGAACTCCATATTTGTTCGAAGCAACAGAAGATAAAGTGGAATCTTGAAAGACTGCTTGTCTTCTATTATGTAGAAAAGATGCTATGAGATTTAAGGAATTATCATTCAAACCGTACATAGTTAATTTTTTAGAGAGGATACTGTGATCAATGGTGTCAAATGCTTTCGCAAAATCAACAAAAATTGCACCAGTAAATAAATTATTGTTTATGTTTAAATGCCACTTCTC
>CM031619.1:40529856-40534856 GCA_018398815.1 Conus ventricosus | reverse complement strand
AGCGCACAGCCCAAACACACTCACAGCTTGCTTACAATCTCATTCATATATCATGCATTCGTCACATCAAACCACTAGAAAAGTCTATAACTTTACTACACATAATCATAGAGAAACATCAATGCGCATGGAGTCAAACAAAATAAAAACATTCTCTCTTCCTTGAACTTCGCAAAACCATTTATCTAAAATCATCATAACTAACCCGGGTATAAATGGACTTTCTACTTTACCTGGCCAGGTGATCTTAACTATTTACGAATCACTGTCTTTCCTTTTCTTTTTTTTTTCTTTTCACTGTCACTTTCACAAACACCAGTCACAACACAACTGCTGGCACTGGTCAGGTTGGACCGCTGGCACTGGTCAGGTTGGACTGCTGGCACGGGTCAGGTTAGACCGCTGGCGCTGGTCAGGTTACTGGCGTTGGCCTGTGGTTCTACCTGATGGAAGTGGTGCTGCCAGGTAAGAGGTCGAACCCCGGTTCAGATTGAACAGTGACTACCAGGCATCGATCTGTTCTCCTTTCTTCCTTCCTTCACTAACGCATTGCACTCCTCTTTTCTCCTCTTCTGGTCTGCTCTATCAAATGGACATGGTTGCTTTTTTTTCTTTTCTTTTTTTTTCTCTTCATCAATTAGCAACTCTCCCTCTCCACATCTCTCCTTAGTCCTTCCTCTGCAGACTCTATATGGTGCTAATGCTTCAACTCGGTTCTCTTCACTCCTCCTCTCATCTCTCTGCTTTTCTCTCGTGCAGAGCCTACACCCAGAACCTCTCTCTCTCTCTCTGTCTCTTCTTTTCTTTCTTTTCTTCCCTCACTCCCCTAGCTTCTTATCCTGTTCCTACGTGTCAAAAGGGTGAGTACCATTGGTCAGACTTTTTCCCGCCTTGTACCGAGGTTACCTCCCCTCTAATTTCATTGACATGCAAATCATGAAAGTCACATCTACCGGGCCCTTTCTCTCTGTGGTGGTCAATGGGTCATTTAATTAATTAACTTGGTTTCACCCCCACTACACAATACCTCCCCCCTTCCTACTTAACCGGCGACGTCCGACTTAACTGTGGGCGCTGGTCTTGCAAATTAGCTGGATCAGTCTGACCTAGACGTAGCGATCCGTCTGGCCAGACCTATTGAGACGTCGGGCTAGCCCACTCAGTCTGTCTGCGGGATGGTGCCATCTCCGTGAAGGACTAAAAATAGCCTTCTCGCCATGCCTAATTGGCTGACGCGACACATGAAGTCGTCTGCCTGGAAACCAGGATGTTTGAGTTTGGACTTATGTCCAATTAAACTGGCTGGGAACTGACCACGATTTCGGTTTTTCTTTTTTTGTCCGTGACAATTTCCCCCTTGCAAAAGACTGTGCTCAGCATTGTCTCAAAAAAAACGGTACAAAAAAGCAACAACAACCGAATTTGCTGACACCACAGCTACACGTGCAAGTTTTTGCAAAATTATTTTCAACAAACAGTTTACAAATTATCAGCATGTATCGGTAGTAAATATCACCCCAATGGTTTATCATTGACGTGTGCTTCTGCCTTATTTCAATTCACTTTCTAATCACTCTGTGCGCACCTATGCAATTCCCCTACCTGCGGATTTGCCACATCTTCTCTTCACAACTACTATGAAAAGCACAATCTAATATGACCACGATCCATGACACCTCACTGAGGAATATCCATCCTCACTTATCGCAAACAGTGCATTACTACACAAGCGACTGTACGCTCCAAACATAAACTACATTTACATGATCAAGTCTCACAAAGAAAATATGAACCATAGCCAAATGGGAATGAACCCATATCCACTCAATCTCACTGTAATCAACACATATTATTTACAAAGTAGCTATGCACCCCGGATATGACTGTCTTCCTCTGAGTTGCAGCTTGCTAGACTACATGACTTAAATAGTCAGCTCCTACATTCTGTCAACCTGGGAACTCAGGCAACAAAATCTCCCCTTCTCTGCTGGGTCTCCTTCACCTCCATCAATGATTGCTGCTGCGCCTATGTGCTGAGTCTCACGCTGAATATATTTGCGGAGCAAATTCGCATGGAAAAGATTTGGTTTCCCATTCACATCATTCAGTAATCCTGATGTACCTTTTCAATGATGGTGAATGGTCCTTTCCAATGCATCAGCAGCTTGTCGTGATCCGTGGGAAGCAGTAACAGACTTGATCTCCCACCTTGAGGGACTGCTTCCTCACCTTCCTGTCATATTGCTTCTTCTGCACGACCCTAGCCTCCTGCAAACTTTCCCTTGCAAACCTTACATGTCTCATACCTGTGCTCACCTTTGGAACAGGGCGAGATTGGGCCAATCAGATCAACAGCCACTCTCCTGAATGGTGTGTCAATTAAAGGGGGCTGTTTAAGAGGCCCTTCCTCTTCACCCCTCTTGTGGCTGACCTTTGACACACGTCACATGACATGCAGAACCGCTTTATGTCTGCCATTGCCCCTGGCCAGTGAAAATCATCAAAGATTCGGTCAGCTGTTTTGCCGGTGCCGAGATGACCCGCCATGAGCGACTCATGACCCACTGACATGACAGTGTCACGATAACATGCTGGTACCTCTAACTGAGTTGTCACCTTACCTGTCTTCCCCTTGGTGAACACTCGGTACAACAACCCGCTTTTCACCAGAAATTCTGTCTCACCTCCTCTAACCACCTGTTTCTCTCCACCTCTTGCCAACTCCCAAGACTTCACGAGCGAAGGGTCTTGTTCCTGCGCTGCCTAAACTCATCAGGCGACACATCTATGCCTGACTTTCTTGCTGGAACGACTAACGGTTTATCAACCTTTTCCTCCTTCTTGCTCCGTGTTTGAACTGCTGCCCCTGTAGCAGTCAACAACTCAGGATCCCCTGGATCCCTTGCACCTGGAATATTTCCAATGATCAAATCATAAAGGGGTTTCTCCATCACCAGCGCAGACAACTCGCCTGAGAAGTAAGGGGTACGTACTTCTATCTTAGCAACTGGGAACTCCTCACAGTGCCATCGATTAGAGTACAGGTCTGGATTTGCCCTGTCAAATCCCCTTCCTCGACCAGCGTTGTTCTTACTACACCACATGAACAACAGTGTCTCGTAACACCTTCACCCTCTGCTGGCCAATCCACCCTTCTTCCACTGGTAATGAACCACTCACCTAGTGCCCTCCATCCCTGACACTGACTGCTGTCCAGTACTAGCTATAGGCCGCACTCCACCCTCTTCAGATTGGATCCCTTTTGGTTCCACTGCAGGTCGTTTCCCCTGGCGACCCTTATCAACCTCTTGCAAGGCTGCTGCCTTCTGGAACCTCATGCGACAATTCCTTGCCACATGTCCCTTCTTGTGACAAATGAAACACCTATTGTCCCTTTGTCCTCCTTCTGCCCCACCACTGGTTTGCAGACTTTGCAGAAACTCTCCTAGTCTCCTTGCACTCTTTCTCACCTGTGCCTGGCACCTGTTTCTTTTGCACCTTAGTGCCCAAACGTGCCTCCTGTACACCTCTGCTAACTTCAGCAACTCCCCTGCTGTCTCTGGCTGTCTCTCTTTCAAATGTATAGTTAACTCTGGACTGCAACCTGACAAAATCTGTTCTTTCATAACCAGCTCTTTCAATTCAGCGAACTCCTTTCTCATACCACTCAATCTAACCACTTCTCAAAATAGTGATCTAAACGTGCACCAAACTGAGTGTACGTTTCCACCTGCTTGTAATCTAGCTGAATCGAAATTTCTTTCTGAACCCTCCTCTGTGAGGTCAAATCCTTTCATAAAGACTCCTTCACAGCACCAAAATCAGATTGTTGGTCTGCTGGTAACGCAGTGAAAATCTGTAATGCCTTACCCGTCAATAGCGCTGACAAAATGACTGCCCACTCTTCTGAAGGCCAACCCTGACTAGTAGCAAACGTTTCAAAACGACTGATGTACGCATCAATCGAATCTGATCCTTCAGAGAATTTTGGCAACTTTGGTCGGGGGCATAACTGCGCACAGGGTCACTGGAAACTGAACTACCATCATCGGTGATCTCCCTCTGTATTCTCACTCTCTCTAACTCTAATTGAATCCTTAATCTTTCTGTTTCCTGCGTTTTCCTGATTATTGCTAGCCTGAATTCTTAATCTTTCTGTTTCCTGCGTTAATCTTTCTGTTTCCTGCGTTGCGCTAGCTTTATTCCTTTCCTGCTCTGCTATTTCTACTGCGACACGGCGTCTTTCCGCTCGCTCATCTCTTTCCATCTTTTGTTGGGTTTCAACGAATGCTCGCAACTCTTCTCCCGAGTAGCCTAAATCATGAGCGACGCTCACAGTTGTTCAATAGGGGTGTTCTTTTTCGTCCGCCATTATATCCTTCTTTTTTATTTTGAACAAGATTTTATTACTACGACAGCCAAACTGGTGGTTACCGACACGAGTGACGTGATAGCACAATCCTATGAATGATAATATTAGCTTGGGACAACGTAATTAGTTTTTATAGACGCCTAGCGCCTGACCCAACTATGAGAGCGAATTATAGGCAATCTGTGCAAAATAAGTACTCTGGGGCTGAAATGCCAAGCCTAGTGTTTACTATCTTGGAAGCATACCAAGCCTAGTATTTAACTATCTTGGAAACATACAGTAAGACACTACCATGTCTTAGGATTACAATACTTGAATCCCACCCAGCTTCCTCTCTGAGAAGTTGAACAATTATAATAAATGGCCAGAATATCCTGGCAAGCTCGCCAATAAATTGTCAACCTCGGATATGTCAGTGGAGAAGGACTAGCGCACAGCCCAAACACACTCACAGCTTGCTTACAATCTCATTCATATATCATGCATTCGTCACATCAAACCACTAGTAAAGTCTATAACTTTACTACACATAATCATAGAGAAACATCAATGCGCATGGAGTCAAACAAAATAAAAACATTCTCTCTTTCCTTGAACTTCGCAAAACCATTTATCTAAATCATCATAA
>CM031619.1:40501324-40514756 GCA_018398815.1 Conus ventricosus | reverse complement strand
AAAAAAAACCTAGCGGAAATCCTACCTAAAAGATAAAATGTGAAAAGAAAACTAGATAGGAGCCTATTGAGGAGAAGGTTTAGAGTTTTGAAAAAGGGGTTGAAAAGGAAATGAAAGGATACACAGGACCGGAACAGTAAGAGAAATCAAGAAAAGCAAAAGAAGCCCACAGACAGCACCCTAGTGGTCACTGTCTCCCGTGAAACTGGAGACGGGAAAAATAAATCACTGCACAATATACACACACTACAGTAATAATACAAAATACTAAACAATCAATCAATAAATGCACATTCACCCAAACTCAAAGAAAATCTCGCACCACACCCAGAAAAAAAAAATGATCAAAAGATAAGATGTTTATTTGGGCAGAGCGGTAATCAACTCCACCACCTACACTACTAGCGTGACGGAGGAGAAGTTGATCCCACACTCTGAGGGGCAAGGGGAAAATCAAACTGAAACAATAGGAAAGCGAAAGAAATAGATATTTATCAGAAGGGAAAGACTATTGACTCCCCAACGCCATGTCCCCTGCTAAACGCAGGAAGAGGTTGGGGCTATCAGTCCTGGGAAAGGGGACAAAATTACTAATCCTCTAGGGGAAGGACAGCGATTCCTCAACGCCCTGCCCCCTTGCTGCCAGGTTCGAGCAAGAGAAGGTTGAGGCTATCGGTCCTGAGGTGGGGAAGGGTCAAAAAGAAATCCTACCAAAAAAAAAAAAACCCTTAACGGAGTAGAGCAACCAAAAGAAATGTCAACCACCCTAACACATATAGAAATAGAAAAAACAACAACAAATGCAAATATTATACACAATAAATAATTAAACTTTCTTCTTTTTTTTCTTTCCCTCAAACCCTTGAGGGCACAAAATAGAAATTCCGAGGTTACAAATAGAAACCTTTCCTTTTTCTTTTCTTCCTCAAACCCTTGAGGGTACAAATAGAAATCTCTTTTTTTTTTTTTAAAGCCCCCAGGGCACAAATAGAAATCTTTCCTCTTTTTTTTCTTTTTCTTTCCGGGGAAACAAACGGCAGCTACGCCGGTGAAGCTGGAGTCGGGGTCACCACTGTCACACTGTCACTCTTGCATACCCGCATTCATGACAGCATTTACTCCATACGCACACGCAATCTTTCCAATCACCCAAAAGGAGCACTACCGAATGTTTTTCTTCTCCCCCTCTCCTCCAGGGAAAACACTTTACTAAGTCACAACCACACTTGTAAACAGATTTTACACAAGTATCTCTCTCCACACTGAGAGACAAATAAATCTGCACACATGTATCTCTCCTCACACCGAGAGACAAATCAATCTTCACCCATGTATCTCTCTTTACACTGAGAGAAAAATAGTCTTCACACACATGTATCTCTCTTTTACACTGAGAGATAAAACAGTCTAGTTTCGCTTCTATAAAGCCATGGCCTTCACATTCCTTAAACCCAAAATCCGGACCAGGAGAATACATAACTCCCGTAATCACTGAGGACCTGCCTGCCTCAAGTAAAAGCTTCCCTGCTTTCTCCTTTCCCTGTCTCTCTCTCTGAGACAATATACTGCCCCCTCGAACTCTCCCGTCCTGGAGATACGAGTCTCGACTTCTCTTCCGCGACTTCTTCTGTCTCTTGCGAAATGACGAGCTTCAACTCCTTCCCTGGATTTGGTACGGGCCCGGGGGGCCCTTAACTCCCGGGTGTTTTCCCCACACCAGGGCCCCATTTTTAAACCCCACCTCACGGGGAAAAAAGGGTGAAGGGTAAAGGGGCGAAGGGTAAAGGGTAAAAGGGCTGAAAACAAAAAGGTTTTCGTGTAAGAAACCCTTTCTTCCTCAATTCAACATATAAATTCTTTCTCCCCTTTTTTTGGGTTTTCCCCCCTGAAATTTTCCCCCAACATCTATCGCTCACCTGAAATTTGACGGGTTTCAGCAACGAGGACCACCGTCCAAAACGGTTAAGCCCTTTTGGGGGCCATCTGCGGGGTTTAAAAACTGACTCTTTTTCCCCCCTTTCCCTCCTGGGTGGGGGTGCTACTCAGTTTTTCAAAACACATGCCCCGAAACCTTCCCTTTAAACCCCCCCTTTGTTAAACTATAAACTCAGTGGTCACTTTCCCCAAGACCACTTTCCGTTTTTTTTGAAGGGTAAATACTCAAAATTTATTAGGGGACGCCCGCTACACAATCAAGCCCTAAGAATATTCTTCCTTTAATTGTTGGGACGGGGAAATGATTCATATCACTAACTTCAAGTGATGGGGAAAAAAAGCCCCCTGCCTTAAAAATGGGGAACGTCACAGGGCAGGGGGTGGGGGAGTGTGTTTTTTTGCAAACGCGCGCACGTCGTTGGGGGTGTTTCCCTTCTGCGCGCAAGCATGGTGTGAGTGGGGTGCGTGCCTGTTTGCAAGCGTGCACCACGTTTTGTGTGAAATAGAGAGAGAGAGGAAACCCTGTGCGGGACTGCCCGGTGCAAAGTGTGTGTGTGTGTGTGGTTTGGGGTTTTCCCGTGGGGGGGGGGTGGGGGGTGGATGGGTGGGTTAAAAAGAGAGAGAGAGAGAAAAGAAAGAGGAAAGGGGGGGGGGGGGGGGGGGCCGCGTGCGTGCTACGCGTATGGGAACGCCCTGGGGTGTGCGGTGTTGTGTGTGTGTGTTGGGGTATGGGGTGTGTGTGTGTGTGTGTGTGTGTGTGTGTTTTGGTGTGTGGTGTGGTTGGGTTGTGGTGTTGTGTGCGGGCTGTGTGTGTGAGGTGCGTGGTGCGTGTGTGCTGCGCGCGACGTGCTTTTTTTGGGGGTTTTGGGGTTTGTGTGTAAGTGTGGGAAAAAAAAATTTCCTGCCGACCATGCTTTCGGGTTTTTAAGAAAATGACTGGTGGGTTGTAAAATGGGGGCCAAAGCCAGATTCTTGTGAAGAACGGGCCACGTGTAGTGTGTGGTTCTGACAGAACCCTGCACTGTGCAGTGGCACACATTGTTTCCCTTCAGTTTGTGAATCCCAGTGTACCCACCCTCCGTCTTCACTTTTACCACCCTGCGTCTTCACTGCACCCACCCTCCGTCTTCACTGTACCCACCCTCCGTCTTCACTGTACCCACCCTGCGTCTTCACCCCCGTCTTCACTGTACCACCCCTCCGTCTTCACTGTACACACCCTCCGTCTTCACTGTACCCACCCTCCGTCTTCACTGTACCCACCCTGCGTCTTCACTGTACCCACTCTCCGTCTTCACTGTACCCACCCTCCGTCTTCACTGTACCCACCCTCCGTCTTCACTGTACCCACCCTCCGTCTTCACCCTCCGTCTTCACTGTACACACCCTCCGTCTTCACTGTACACCACGCTCCGTCTTCACTGTACCCACCCTCCGTCTTCACCCTCCGTCTTCACTGTACACACCCTCCGTCTTCACTGTACACACCCTCCGTCTTCACTGTACCCACCCTCCGTCTTCACTGTACCACCCTCCGTCTTCACTGTACCCACCCTCCGTCTTCACTGTACCCACCCTCCGTCTTCACCCTCCGTCTTCACTGTACACACCCTCCGTCTTCACTGTAAAACACCCTCCGTCTTCACTGTACCCACCCTCCGTCTTCACTGTACCCACCCTCCGTCTTCACCCTCCGTCTTCACTGTACACACCCTCCGTCTTCACCCTCCTTTCTTCACTGTACACACCCTCCGTCTTCACTGTACACACCCTCCGTCTTCACTGTACCCACCCTCCGTCTCACTGTACCCACCCTCCGTCTTCACTGAAACCCCCCTCCGTCTTCACCCTCCGTTTTCACTGTACACACCCTCCGTCTTCACTGTACACACCCTGCGTCTTCACTGTACACACCCTCCGTCTTCACCCTCCGTCTTCACTGTACCCACCCTCCTCTTCACTGTACCCACCCTCCGTCTTCACCCTCCGTCTTCACTGTACACACCCTCCGTCTTCACTGTACACACCCTGGCTCTTCACTGTACACACCCTCCGTCTTCACTGTACCCCCCCTTGCGTCTTCACTGTACACACCCTGCGTCTTCACTGTACACACCCTGCGTCTTCACTGTACACACCCTCCGTCTTCACTGTACCCACCCTGCGTCTTCACTGTACAAAACTCCCTCCGTCTTCACTGTACACACCCTGCGTCTTCCACTGTACACACCCTCCGTCTTCACTGTACCCACCCTGCGTCTTCACTGTACACACCCTCCGTCTTCACTGTACCCACCCTCCGTCTTCACTGTACCCACCCTCCGTCTTCACTGTACACGCCCTCCGTCTCACTGTACACACCCTGCGTCTTCACTGTACAACACCCTCCGTCTTCACTGTACACACCCTGCGTCTTCACTGTACACACCCTCCGTCTTCACTGTACCCACCCTTCGTCTTCACTGTACCCACCCTGCGTCTTCACTGTACACACCCTGCGTCTTCACTGTACCCACCCTGCGTCTTCACTGTACCCACCCTCCGTCTCACTGTACACACCCTCCGTCTTCACTGTACACACCCTCCGTCTCACTGTACACACCCTCCGTCTTCACTGTACACACCCTCGTCTTCATCTTCACTGTACCCACCCTCCGTCTTCACTGTACACACCCTCCGTCTTCACTGTACACACCCTCCGTCTTCACTGTACACACCCTCCGTCTTCATCTTCACTGTACCCACCCTCCGTCTTCACTGTACCCACCCTCCGTCTTCACTGTACCCACCCTCCGTTTCACTGTACCCACCCTGCGTCTTCACCCTCCGTCTTCACTGTACATACCCTCCGTCTTCACTGTACCCACCCTGCGTCTTCACTGTACACACCCCTCCGTCTTCACTGCACCCACCCTGCGTCTTCACTGTACAAAACCCTCCGTCTTCACTGCACCCACCCTGCGTCTTCACTGTACACACCCTGCGTCTTCACTGTACACACCCTGCGTCTTCACTGTACACACCCTCCGTATTTCACTGTACACACCCTCCGTCTTCACCTCCGTCTTCACTGTACACACCCTCCGTCTTCACTGTACACACCTGCGTCTTCACTGTACCCACCCTCCGTCTTCACTGTACACACCCTGCGTCTTCACTGTACCCACCCTCCGTCTTCACTGTACACACCCTGCGTCTTCATTTTTACCCACCCTCCGTCTTCACCCTCCGTCTTCACTGTACACACCCTCCGTCTTCACTGTACCCACCCTCCGTCTTCACTGTACACACCCTGCGTGTTCACTGTACTCACCTTCCGTCTTCACTGTACACACCCTCCGTCTTCACTGTACACACCCTCCGTCTTCACTGTACACACCCTGCGTCTTCACTGTACACACCCTCCGTCTTCACTGTACCCACCCTGCGTCTTCACTGTACACACCCTCCGTCTTCACTGTACCCACCTTGCGTCTTCACTGTACACACCCTGCGTCTTGCACTGTACACACCCTGCGTCTTCACTGTACACACCCTCCGTCTTCACTGTACCCACCCTGCGTCTTCACTGTACACACCCTCCGTCTTCACTGTACACACCCTGCGTCTTCACTGTACACACCCTCCGTCTTCACTGTACCCACCCTGCGTCTTCACTGTACACACCCTCCGTCTTCACTGTACCCACCCTCCGTCTTCACTGTACCCACCCTCCGTCTTCACTGTAACACACCCTCCGTCCTCACTGTACACACCCTGCGTCTTCACTGTACACACCCTCCGTCTTCACTGTACACACCCTGCGTCTTCACTGTACACACCCTCCGTCTTCACTGTACCCACCCTCCGTCTTCATTGTACCCACCCTGCTCTTCACTGTACACACCCTGCGTCTTCACTGTACACACCCTCCGTCTTCATCTTCACTGTACCCACCCTCCGTCTTCACTGTACACACCCTCCGTCTTCACTGTACACACCTCCGTCTTCACTGTACACACCCTCCGTCTTCACTGTATACACCTCCGTCTTCACTGTACACACCCTGCGTCTTCATCTTCACTGTACCCACCCTCCGTCTTCACTGTACACACCCTCCGTCTTCACTGTACCACCCTCCGTCTTCACTGTACACACCCTCCGTCTTCATCTTCACTGTACCCACCCTCCGTCTTCACTGTACACACCCTCCGTCTTCACTGTACCCACCCTCCGTCTTCACTGTACACACCCTCCGTCTTCACTGTACCCACCCTCCGTTTTCACTGTACCCACCTACGTCTTCACCCTCCGTCTTCACTGTACACACCCTCCGTCTTCACTGTACACACCCTCCGTCTTCACTGTACCCACCCTCCGTCTTCACTTTTACCCACCCCTCCGTCTTCACTGTACCCACCTCCGTCTTCACTGTACACACCCTCCGTCTTCACTGTACCCACCCTCCGTCTTCACTGTACCCACCCTGCGTCTTCACCCTCCGTCTTCACTGTAGACACCCTCCGTCTTCACTGTACCCACCCTCCGTCTTCACTGTACACACCCTCCGTCTTCACTGTACACACCCTGCGTCTTCACGTACACACCCTCCGTCTTCACCCTACGTCTTCACTGTACACACCCTCCGTCTTCACTGTACCCACCCTCCGTCTTCACCCTCCGTCTTCACTGTACACACCCTCCGTCTTCACTGTACCCACCCTCCGTCTCACTGTACACACCCTGCTCTTCACTGTACACACCCTCCGTCTTCACTGTACACACCCTCCTCTTCACTGTACACACCCTCCGTCTTCACTGTACACACCCTCCGTCTTCACTAGCACAGTAACTGTGGGAATATACGTACCGTCGTAGCTCCACGACACTGAGGACACTGAAACAAACAAACAACAAAAATACTCAGTAGGTTTAAATGATTGCTGCATGCATGTTTATGACATTACACCGCCTGTAACATCGGCGAAAGCAAAACTGTATCGTCATGCTAACCACCCCCTTTTGCCCCTGCTCCACGTACACCAAAACACACACACACACACACACACACACACACACACACCACAACACACACACACACACACACACACACACACATCAGCCGCCGTAGTTAAGTCTGAGTTCGAGTCCCTTCAACGACATTTCTTTAATGGGATTTCCGGACCCGATTTAGTTACTACCCAGAGTGGAGTATGCCGCTGGCTGGAAGACTCAGACCATACTGTGGAGTTTTGTCCACTGTGGGCTGGAAGACTCAGACCATACTGTGGAGTTTGTCCACTGTGGGCTGGAAGACTCAAACCATACTGTGGAGTTTGTCCACTGTGGGCTGGAAGACTCAAACCATACTGTGGAGTTTGTCCACTGTGGCTGGAAGACTCAAACCATACTGTGGAGTTTGTCCACTGTGGCTGGAAGACTCAGACCATACTGTGGAGTTTGTCCACTGTGGGCTGGAAGACTCAAACCATACTGTGGAGTTTGTCCACTGTGGGCTGGAAGACTCAGACCACACTGTGGAGTTTGTCCACTGTGGGCTGGAAGACTCAACCCATACTGTGGAGTTTGTCCACTGTGGGCTGGAAGACTCAAATCATACTGTGGAGTTTGTCCACTGTGGGCTGGAAGACTCAAACCATACTGTGGAGTTTGTCCACTGTGGGCTGGAAGACTCAAACCATTCTGTGGTTTGTCCACTGTGGGCTGGAAGACTCAAACCATTCTGTGGAGTTTGTCCACTGTGGGCTGGAAGACTCAAACCATTCTGTGGAGTTTGTCCACTGTGGGCTGGAAGACTCAAACCATTCTGTGGAGTTTGTCCACTCTATGGAAGCGTTTCTGAGAGTACTGCTGTTCTTTTTCTAACCAGCACTGTAGGTGTCTGTATCTCTCGGGTTGACTGACACCGGGAAGTATTATAAAATGAAGTGTACAAAACAGCCCTACCACGTAAGTGTCAGATAGATATGGATCCTCAGAGCCACCATCTTTATCTTTCTGCTCCTCATCATAAAAAAAGGACCCAGTTCTGTGGCCCTGCCTGCCCTACTGTCGTGCTGACCACATTGTCCACTTTCCCTCCACGTGGTCTGTGGAGCTCGTGTCCGAGTGGTCGTATCAGCAAGGTCATGCATGGCCACTGTCAGTGATGGGCGTGGTGGTGCTCGCCGGAGGAAGATTATCAATGACGTTGGTTCATCGGCTAAGCAATTATTAACGTAACTAGGGAGTGGGGGTGGGGGGTAAGGGTCGGGAAGGGAATGGGAGGAGTAGGCGGTGTGGTTCTGCACATGTTTGATCGGAACAGACAGCACAACACACCACTGAAGTGTTGATCGGAACAGACAGCACAACACACCACTGAAGTGACTGGGCAACAGTGCGGCATCTCCTCTGGTGCGTTGGCTCATGGAAGCCTGTGTTTGACTGCTCCATGGGGACTGCAGTGTGGCTGACTGGTCCATGTGTGACTGCAGTGTAGCTGACTGCTCCATGGGGACTGCAGTGTGGCTGACTGCTCCATGTGTGACTGCTCCATGGGGACTGCAGTGTGGTTGACTCTGCTCCATGTGTGACTGCTCCATGGGGACTGCAGTGTGGTTGACTCTGCTCCATGTGTGACTGCTCCATGGGACTGCAGTGTGGCTGACTGCTCCATGTGTGACTGCTCCATGGGGACTGCAGTGTGGTTGACTCTGCTCCATGTGTGACTGCTCCATGAGGACTGCAGTGTGGCTGACTGCTCCATGTGTGACTGCAGTGTAGCTGACAGCTCCATGGGGACTGCAGTGTGGCTGACTGCTCCATGTGTGACTGCTCCATGGGGACTGCAGTGTGGTTGACTCTGCTCCATGTGTGACTGCTCCATGGGGACTGCAGTGTGGTTGACTCTGCTCCATGTGTGACTGCTTCATGGGGACTGCAGTGTGGTTGATTCTGCTCCATGTGTGACTGCTCCATGGGGACTGCAGTGTGGTTGACTGCTCCATGGGGACTGCAGTGTGGTTGACTGCTTCATATGGACTGCAGTGTGGCTGACTGCTTCATGGGGACTGCAGTGTTGTCGACTGCTTCATGGGGACTGCAGCGTGGGTGACTGCTTCATAGGGACTGCAGTGTGGCTGACTGCTTCATGGGGACTGCAGTGTTGTCGACTGCTCCATGGGGACTGCAGCGTGGATGACTGCTTCATGGGGACTGCAGTGTTGTTGACTGCTTCATGGAGGCTGCAGTGTGGCTGACTGCTCCATGTGTGACTGCAGTGTAGCTGACTGCTCCATGGGGACTGCAGTGTGGCTGACTGCTCCATGTGTGACTGCTTCATGGGGACTGCAGTGTGGTTGACTCTGCTCCATGTGTGACTGCTCCATGGGGACTGCAGTGTGGTTGACTCTGCTCCATGTGCGACTGCTTCATGGGGACTGCAGTGTGGTTGACTCTGCTCCATGTGTGACTGCTCCATGGGGACTGCAGTGTGGTTGACTGCTCCATGGGGACTGCAGTGTGGCTGACTGCTTCATGGGGACTGCAGTGTTTTCGACTGCTTCATGGGGACTGCAGCGTGGGTGACTGCTTCATAGGGACTGCAGTGTGGCTGACTGCTTCATGGGGACTGCAGTGTTGTCGACTGCTTCATGGGGACTGCAGCGTGGGTGACTGCTTCATAGGGACTGCAGTGTTGTTGACTGCTTCATGGAGGCTGCAGTGGGCTGACTGTTCCATGGGGACTGCAATGTTGTCGACTGCTTCATAGGGACTGCAGTGTTGTTGACTGCTCCATGGGGACTGCAGTGTTGTCGACTGCTTCATAGGGACTGCAGCGTGGGTGACTGCTTCATAGGGACTGCAGTGTTGTTGACTGCTCCATGGGGACTGCAGTGTTGTCGACTGCTCCATGAGGAGTGCAGTGTGGCTGACTGCTTCATGGGGACTGCAGTGTGGCTGACTGCTTCATGGGGACTGCAGTGTGGCTGACTGCTCCATGGGGACTGCAATGTGGGTGACTGCTTCATGGGGACTGCAGTGTGGTTGACTGCTCCATGGGGACTGCAGTGTGGTTGACTGCTCCATGGGGACTGCAGTGTGGTTCACTGCTTCATGGGGACTGCTGTGTGGCTGACTGCTTCATGGGGACTGCAGTGTGGTTGACTGCTTCATGGGGACTGCAGTGTGGCTGACTGCTTCATGGGGACTGCAGTGTGGGTGACTGCTTCATGGGAACTGCAGCGTGGCTGACTGCTTCACGGGGACTGCAGTGTGGGTGACAGCTCCATGGGGACTGCAGTGTGGCTGACTGCTTCATGGGGACTGCTTCATGGGGACTGCAGTGTGGGTGACAGCTCCATGGGGACTGCAGTGTGGTTGACTGCTTCATGGGGATTGCAGTGTGGGTGACAGCTCCATGGATACTGCAGTGTGGTTGACAGCTCTATGGAGACTGCAGTGTGGGTGACTGCTTCATGGGGATTGCAGTGTGGCTGACTGCTCCATGGGGATTGCAGTGTGGTTGACTGCCTCATGGGGACTGCAATATGGGTGACTGCTCCATGGGGACTGCAATGTGGCAATACATAGGCAGATTAATCTAGAAAATATTGATTTATAAAAAGATGTCTGGATTGGTTCTGATGGTGGGAGGAGCTATTGTTAATGCTTTAGCCTTCTCTGGCAGCAATTATATGTTTAGTAAATTGCGGTCCGATGAAGAGAGAGAACGTCATAACAAGGCAATAGAAGATTTAGCTAAGGCAAGAGACGCTTATGAGAAAAGGAGGATTGCTCACTTAGACTTTATTAATAAAAAGTTAAGAGAACAGGGGCATGCAGAGCACACATTTACAGACGTTGATGACGCAATGAATGAGTATTACTTAGTGACAGGAAAGAAGTTTCTAACATCGCCGTCGCCAGAACTGTCTGACTTTTATGAACCATCTGAGGAACAGAAGACTGCAGAGATAGTTTTTATTGCAGTTGGCATGACCTCAGTCTATGTTGTTGCTCACTTTCTTGTGTAAAATAAAATGCATTTAAAATATGGGCAATACGAAGCACAATACGATGTACAAAATATATTATTCTCCTAAAGGGTATTGGAAAGGAAAGACTGCTATTGAAAAACTGAGTAAATCTGAATCAGATGCGAAAGACTGGCTTTCAAAACAGGCAATTTGGCAAATATATCTGCCCGCCCCAAAAAGAATAATAAGGCCTAGATTTGTTAACTCAGTTCCAAATGACACCCACCAGATGGACGTGTTGTATCTTCCACATGACAAAGTTAGAAGAAAAAAGTTTAAGTATGCTCTGACAATTGTTGACATGGCTTCAAGATACAAAGACGCTGAACCTTTAACAGATAAAAGCTCAACTGCTGTGGCTGTGGCTTTACAACAAATATACATGCGAGGTCCATTAAAATATCCTAGTATGATCCAGGTTGATGATGGAAAAGAGTTTAAAGGTTCTGTAAACCAGCTGTTTTCAAAACATCATGTTACAGTTAAGAGAGGGATCCCAGGCAACCATCGATCACAGGCCCCAGTAGAAAACTTTAATAAGAATCTAGCTGAACGCCTGTTTACCTATCAATATCACAGAGAAATTATGGACAGAACGCGTAACACAGAATGGGTTAGGAGGTTGCCAGCAGTTTTACGCGCCATGAACAATGAAGAATTTAAAGCAACAGGCCTTAAACCAGTAAACGCAATCAAATTAAAAAAAATTAGCATTACTGAAGATGTGCAGGGAACTCAAAAACTCTTGCCGTTTGGACTAAAAGTAAGATACTTGTACGCTCCTGGAGATGCAGAGGGCGATGTTAGAATTAGAGCCACAGATCCTATATGGAGCGTAGACGTATATGAAGTTGAAAGAATCATGAAAACAACCCCTCCCGTGTATTATTTAAGATAAACTCTTTCTTCTAAAAAGCCTGCCCCTAAAAGATCGTTTGTTCGTGAAGAGTTGCAAGTTGTCCCGCCAAACACAGTAAGTTAACAAAAAAATAGTATTTGTTTTTTGCTAAACATATTTTTTTGTTAAACTTAGATTTTTATATTATAGGGAGAGAATGTAAATATCTTTGTTCAAGATCACCAAATCTTATCTTGCACGTAAGCCCCCGTTTTAAAGTAACGATTGCGTCGATTTTTGTTGTTTTTGTATGTTAATTTTAGTTGTAAATAGGTGTTAATTTTGGCCAAAACTGATATGAGATGGACGTGATTTGTTTATGAAAAGGGGGGTTTTCGTGCAAAATAAGATGGGTGAGCTTGAACGAAGATATTTACATTCTCTACAGCTCACACAGTGGCCGGCATCTGACATCATTACCATGACAGCTCACACAGTGGCCGGCATCTGACCTCATTACCATGACAGCTCACACACTGGCCGGCATCTGACATCATTACCATGACAGCTCACACAGTGGCCGGCATCTGACCTCATTACCATGACAGCTCACACAGTGGCCGGCATCTGACCTCATTACCATGACAGCTCACACAGTGGCCGGCATCTGACCTCATTACCATGACAGCTCACACACTGGCCGCAGCCTGGCCTGGCCTTTGGTACAAAGGCACAAAACTGGGCACACACACAGTTGTCTCCTCTTGAACTACTCTTCTCGGGGTGTTGCTAAATTGTCGTTGAATACTCTCTCTCTCTCTCTCTCTCTCTCTCTCTCTCTCTCTCTCTCTCTCTCTCTCTCTCTCTTCTCTCTCTCACCACACACACACACACACACACACACACACACACACACACACACACACACACACACACACACACACAGAGTAATGGAAAGATTTTCAGGTACTTTTTTATAATAACGTGAACCAGTGATCAAAATACTACCACTGCAAAAGTGAATAATATTCTTCTCTTGATGTTCAGGCTAACAGGCATCAGTCTTATGTCATTGTTTGCTAGGTCTGTACATGTAGCACCTTCTGCTGTGTGCTTGTAATTGTTTATGACATTTGTCCCTGAAATTAATAAAGAAATCTATATTCCCCTTGCCACAAAGGCTGCTTAGCTGACGATAGTAAACTATCAGCGAATCACAAAAACCCCAAAATGACCAAACTGGAAGCCTTCTTTTGTATCGTTAAAATGATCCTGGATTCGAGGGGCTAAAACACTGAATCACAGGTGGAAGAAACTGGAAGCCTTTTTTTGTATCGTTACAATTATCCTGGATTCGTGGGGCTAAAACACTGAATCGCAGGTGGAAGCAAATTCCCCACGGTAATTTCCTCAGAGGCCTCTCATTAGTGAGTTTGGTCCAGAATTTGTCCGAAGTTACAACTCAGCGATGAGATAGACTGGAGATCCGCAGTCCCTCCACCAAGATTAGAACACATTTTCCGTTGACCATGAACACTGTCAAATGATGGTCGCCAGCCCATAGCTTTCCATGCAGTCATGATCTGTCATGGATTATCAACACTTCAGTTTCTTATGATATAAACATTTACTTTTCGTA
>CM031619.1:40493824-40498824 GCA_018398815.1 Conus ventricosus | reverse complement strand
TAAATAAGTTTCGTTCTTTGTCAGCCGTTTTAGCCCGAATCATAGTGATAGATCAGGGGGGATAAGTTATATCATCAAATACGTTCGGCTGATTGTCACTGGGAATAACGACTTCAGTCTGTTTTGTAATGTGTAAACATCTTGCATTAATAATAAAATGCACAATCATAAACAGGAACACATGTGAACTGCATCACCCAGACAGTGATATGAAGACCAGAGGGATAGTGTACAAACAGAAATAAGCCGTCGTAACAGAAACAGTCAACGGAAGTGCGACACACACTTCCAATATTGGTCACCAGACATGTGCCAAACATGTCTGCTCATACTCCATTTATTTTGCGGAAAATTGACGACACACTTAGAAAAATAAAACAAAGCAAAACTTCTATCCAATTCTCCAAATCGATATGGATTACTGACGTCCGATTTTTATTGCCCTCCTCTTCCCTTACCTACCTGCCTTCTGTTCATTCGATATGACTGATGTGGTCAGACATTACAGTATCTTTCAACGTCAGCGTTTTTTGGCCCGTTGTTTCCGATAACCCCCCCCCCCCTCTTCCACCCCCTCCCCCCCCCCCCCCCCCCCCACACACACACACACACATTTTGGCTTTGCGTGAGCGGCAGGAGTGTTGGCAGCCTGTTGGCAGCCACCAGGGGTGTGCCACAGGGTGACACAGGGTGACCGCTATGTCCGTGTCCTCTCCCCTGCCTGTCAATCCTGATCTTGTCGCTGTGGATTAGCACACATTGCTGAGGTCGCGTTCCGCATGCATGCTCTGGGGTGGTGAGGTGGGGGGGGGGGGGGGGGGGGGGGGGGGGGAGGGGGCTGAATTACCCACTGACAATGGCTGGCGGGTGCCGGTGCGTCAAGTGACGTCATGAAATCGTGCCGTGAAAGGCTGCCGGCCTGCCGAGCTGTTTAATGAGGCGATAAAGCAATGAGGCGATAAAGCTTAAGTCCTGAAGAGCGGTGTCTTTGCCAGCAATTCGTTCTGAAGAACAATAGATTTTACGACCGCAACCTATCCAGGATACAAGGCGAAGTTTCATCGTTCCCCCCGCTCCCCTCTCCCCGCCCCCCGTCCCCCATCTCCCTTGCCCTGCCGACTGTTCCTGTCCCCCCCCCCCCCCCCCCCCAGCAGAGGGTCCTCTATAAAGATCGGTGTCTGCAAGACGGCTTTTGGGGAGTCACGGAAAAAAAGGTCACGCAAATATGATCACATTACAGAGAAGAACCTCTAAGGAAAACGGATCAGTTCAAAGCTGCATTCTGTCCCTGCTGCCAGCTCTAATACATCAGCCGCCGACCTCTGTTCCCCTCTGTCGGCACACACAGGGCGCCGGGGACACAGAAACATCTTCATTGCTTAGCGGACATAACGCAGGGCACCAAGACATTTCATTGCCTAGTGGACATAACGCAGAGCACCAAGACATTTCATTGCTGACACAGAAACATCTTCATTGTTTAGCGGACATAACGCAGGGCACCAAGACATATCATTGCCTAGCGGACATAACGCAGAGCACCAAGACATTTCATTGCTTAGCGGACATAACGCAGAGCACCAAGACATTTCATTGCCTAGCGGACATAACGCAGAGCACCAAGACATTTCATTGCTTAGCGGACATAACGCAGGGCACCAAGACATTTCATTGCTTAGCGGACATAACGCAGAGCACCAAGACACTTCATTGCCTAGTGGACATAACGCAGAGCACCAAGACATTTCATTGCTTAGCGGACATAACGCAGAGCACCAAGACATTTCATTGCTTAGCGGACATAACGCAGGGCACCAAGACACTTCATTGCTTAGCGGACATAACGCAGAGCACCAAGACATTTCATTGCCTAGCGGACATAACGCAGAGCACCAAGACATTTCATTGCTTAGCGGACATAACGCAGGGCACCAAGACATTTCATTGCCTAGCGGACATAACGCAGGGCACCAAGACATTTCATTGCCTAGCGGACATAACGCAGGGCACCAAGACATTTCATTGCCTAGCGGACATAACGCAGAGCACCAAGACACTTCATTGCTGGGGCTGGGGGTGGGAGTACATCCAGCTAGATCTGCATAGTCCTACGTTTCTGTCCATTTCACAAACGCTCCACCGGCTTTCACCCACAGACAACCTTTGATCTCAACAAGCCATGACACTGACCGACTCTCTGAATCTGTGCAGAAAGCGAAGGGTGGAATGGGAAGCCCTGACTGGCATGAAGTCATGTGTAGCCTTCCACTGGAAAAAGTATGGATGTACCCCCCCCCCCCCCCCCAGGACATGCAAGAATTGAAGGAAACGAGAAAGCAGACACACTGGCAGACAGGACAACATTAACTACTGAATTAAAACTTGGCCGGTCTCATGTGATAGGAGAGCTAAGGAATCATCTTAACAAACAGGATCGAAATCACGACACCGTACTTAACTTACATGGCTAAACAACAAGAGAGGAAGTGGCCACACATACATACTGAAAGGAAGAAGCAAGAAATATCTCCAATAAAAAGAAAGTGTTGCGATAGTCTCAAGAAATGGGCCCTTTCCTATCGCAGACACACATGACTAAATACGGGTCAGCTGAGATAAAAGACTTTGAATCTCTCAGGTTTCACTGTTTTATTTATTGCAAAAGTACATGTAGTGGTCTGACCAGCAAAAGTACATGTAGTGGTCTGACCAGCAAAAGTACATGTAGTGGTCTGACCAGCGCGTTGGGCTAATGTACAGGTCAGGCATCTTGCTCAGTCGCGTACAAGAAACACTCATCTTAAATCAGTTCATTTCATTGATTACTTCACTTATCCATTCATGCGTAAATCCTGCACACTGTGGTCTCGTTGCCTTTCAGATGACGTGTACCGTGTGGGAACTTTTCTGCATGCAGTGACACACTTTCTTGATGAAACTGAAACTGAAGCTAGCCGCAGTCACGACAAGGAAGAGAAGAACTAACCGAACATCATCTTGTTCAGAATGACAGCATTGTGCTGTGAACTGGGCCTTGTTCACGTTACACCTGTGAATGACAGCATTGTGTTGATATGTGGCCGTATTCACATTACACCTGTGAATGACAGCATTGTGTTGATATGTGGCCGTATTCACATTACACCTGTGAATGACAGCATTGTGTTGATATGTGGCCGTATTCACATTACACCTGTGAATGACAGCATTGTGTTGATATGTGGCCGTATTCACATTACACCTGGGAATGACAGCATTGTGTTGATATGTGGCCGTATTCACATTACACCTGGGAATGACAGCATTGTGTTGATATGTGGCCGTATTCACATTACACCTGGGAATGACAGCATTGTGTTGATATGTGGCCGTATTCACATTACACCTGGGAATGACAGCATTGTGTTGATATGTGGCCGTATTCACATTACACCTGTGAATGACAGCATTGTGTTGATATGTGGCCGTATTCACATTACACCTGCGAATGACAGCATTGTGTTGATATGTGGCCGTATTCACATTACACCTGCGAATGACAGCATTGTGTTGATATGTGGCCGTATTCACATTACACCTGCGAATGACAGCATTGTGTTGATATGTGGCCGTATTCACATTACACCTGTGAATGACAGCATTGTGTTGATATGTGGCCGTATTCACATTACACCTGTGAATGACAGCATTGTGTTGATATGTGGCCGTATTCACATTACACCTGTGAATGACAGCATTGTGTTGATATGTGGCCGTATTCACATTACACCTGTGAATGACAGCATTGTGTTGATATGTGGCCGTATTCACATTACACCTGTGAATGACAGCATTGTGTTGATATGTGGCCGTATTCACATTACACCTGTGAATGACAGCATTGTGTTGATATGTGGCCGTATTCACATTACACCTGTGAATGACAGCATTGTGTTGATATGTGGCCGTATTCACATTACACCTGTGAATGACAGCATTGTGTTGATATGTGGCCGTATTCACATTACACCTGTGAATGACAGCATTGTGTTGATATGTGGCCGTATTCACATTACACCTGTGAATGACAGCATTGTGTTGATATGGGGCCGTATTCACATTACACCTGTGAATGACAGCATTGTGTTGATATGGGGCCGTATTCACATTACACCTGTGAATGACAGCATTGTGTTGATATGGGGCCGTATTCACATTTAACCTGTGAATGACAGCATTGTGTTGATATGGGGCCGTATTCACATTACACCTGTGAATGACAGCATTGTGTTGATATGTGGCCGTATTCACATTACACCTGTGAATGACAGCATTGTGTTGATATGTGGCCGTATTCACATTACACCTGTGAATGACAGCATTGTGTTGATATGTGGCCGTATTCACATTTAACCTGTGAATGACAGCATTGTGTTGATATGTGGCCGTATTCACATTACACCTGTGAATGACAGTCATAATGCGTGAACTAGGGCCGTGGTCATATTACCTGGTTCTTTTGTATGCTATTTTGTGTAATGAACTCTCTCTCTGTGTGCACGCAAGCGCGCGCCCTTGTGTGTGCGTGTTTGTTCCTTCTTCAATGTAACGTTTCTTCTCATACACACACAGACACACACATACATACACACACACACACACACACACAGATATTTGTATATGTATTAATGGGTAAATAAGTGAAGGCCAACAATTTCCCCGTCAAAGATTTTTGTTTTAAAAGGTAGAGCAAAATTGCGGAGAAAAAGAAAATGGCAACGACAAATCAAAGAAATGTATTATAAATTAGTATCAAACCCTTCACTAGCAGCATATGGGAACCATCGTACTCCATCCTAAAGACAGAACCATTCATATCGCCTGCTCCGAGGCCTTTCGTCTGCTGGATCAGATTCATCAGGGAAGTACAGCTGATTGTGTCTATGCTCCCATGGCATCAAATGGAGATATACCCACCGTCTCTAGTTCTGTGGTATTCTGACCACCAAGGGCTCAAAAAT
>CM031619.1:40452513-40490104 GCA_018398815.1 Conus ventricosus | reverse complement strand
GATCAGGCCGTGTAGCGTCTCCAGCGTCCGTGTAGCATGTCAGCATGTCTAGGATGTCAGCGTGTTGTGTTCTGCCAACACGTTTACCTCGACGGAGACTGGCCAGTTTTGTCCGTTCTTCTGTCAGCAAGTGTTTGTCATCTTGCTTCACGAACCAGAACGAACAGTCACCGTCATGAGGCGAACACGGAAATTCCAGCACCAGATCGTCCGATTCACAGAGCAGTACATCAGAATCATTTGAGCTGTTAAGGACAACTTTTCTAAATAACTTATTTCTGCTCTTGTCTCTCAATCGCCTTTGCACACATTTATTCGTCAGGGTGGCAACATAACTTTTCACAACACTGACACTGAATCCTGCAACTAGGCTGTCACAAATCGGTTCGATGTCAGTGTCAGGTGGTGAGGAGGGGACAAAGCTGTCAATACACTCACACGTGTGTACAGTTTCAGTGCCATCGTGTACGCTCAAATGATCAGTCTCCAATCTTACTTGATCATCCGTTTGACGCAAGTGTGTAGCCACAGTGTGTTCCATTACTGGGTTATGTGCACACAGGTTTTCAGGTCGCACGTCAGTCGGAGATGAAGTACTCACAGAAGTTGCAGTAGCTTCTTCATGTTTTTCACTTAACTGCCTCTCTTGCTGCTGTCGGGCTCTCTGTTGATCTCGTCGGGACCTTGCTGGGTGGCTTTTTCCTGAAATACTGAACTTGTGTGTGCGGTTCAGAATGGATCCGCATGTTTGTTGACATTTGGAGAGTAGCGGGCTTGAGGCGCAAGACAACCACAGTATTTTCAGCTTCTCCTGCCACTTTCCAGCTGGTAAACGTTATTGTCCGTCAGCAGGGCGTTCAGGGTCTTCTCCACAGCTACTGGGAGTCCAGAAACTGGCATGTTGCGATGAAACTTGTGAAATTTGTCGCAGATCAATCAGTGCGCGCCCTGCTGCTTCTGCTCACGTCACGTGACCCCGAGAGAGAGAGAGAGAGAGAGAGAGAGAAGAAGAAAAAGAAAAAGAAGAAGAAGAAGAGGAAGAAGGGGGTGGGAGAAATGTAGTTTCTTGTTTTGGAAACATCATTGTCATGTACACACACACAAAAGAAAAAGTTGCATGACCTTACGTGCGCCCCCCCCCCCCTTTTTTCCCCCTTTACTTACCCCTCCCTCTTCCCCACTCCCATCTTCCCTACACGCACGCACACACACACACACACACACACACACACACACACACACACGTATGCCCAGTCTGTGGAAGAACTAAACTGCATTGGTTTAAAGCAAATGATGGATGTAGTAGAAAGAAACTCGTGGAGAGCGTGGCAGCAGAGAGTCCTCAGAAGAGAAGCCCCCTTCAAGCAAGTGTCTCGGCCTTATCTCCTGACACTCTAGGGGGGTGGGCCACACCCGGTTCATGACTCCGGATGTCCCTCTGCTGCCCTTTTTTTGTTTCCCCATCTTGGGACGAGCCATGGCTGGGATTCGAACCCATGACCCTCTGGTAATGCTCATTTTCCACTTAATGACTCGCGCTTTAACCACTGAGCCACGGGGACACCTGATATTTGTAGGGAAATTAAGCCTTATGAAGTTCACTTTTGTTCCTCCTTGACCAGATCCAGCTTGAACACCTCTCTGCCGCTTCTGCCATTGCTTTCAGGGCTCTGGTTTTTTCCTTCCCTGCAACTGAGAGCTGTTTCATGAGGCTGTATGCAGACGTTCCTACAAATCCCCTAGCTCCAATTTCTGCAGTGAGGACTTTGACCAGATAGCCTTCTCTCCTCAGGCTGTTTGCCAGATCAGCATACTTTTCAGTCTTGTAGATTTGAGCTGCCTCCATTCTGTTTTCATATGGCACCGTGAGCTCGATCATGATCAGCTGCTTGGTTGACTTAGAGTGGACTACTATGTCTGGTCTCATGCCACTCTTGCTGATGATCTCTGGGTGACTCTTCCATTCTGGGAGGTCTGCAGTGCACTCCCAGTCATCTGCCCCGTCCAGCAGACTCTGCCTGCATGTTTCGAGTGGTACTGTTGTTCTTGGCCATGATTTGCTGCCTCCTGCCGTGAAGAATGTTGCGGGTGCTTTTGGAGTCCTGATTCTCCCTTTTGTGGTGTTGGTACTAGCCCAGACTACTTGTACAATCTCTTTGAGCACTTGGTTGTGCCTCCATGTGTACCTTCTCTGAGCCAGGGCTACTTTACATGAGCTTAGAACATGCTCCACTGTTGTTTTTCATGGCAGAGGGGGCATGCAGGATCGTCTGTTTTCCCCCACTTCACCAGGTTTGCATTTGAGGGCAGAAGGTCATATGCAGATCTGAGAATGAAGCTGATCCTGAGAGGGCCATGTGCCAAATGTCATTCCAAGTGAGACTTCTTTGGAGTGCATTCTCCCACGTTGTCCATTGCCCTTGCTGGCTCTGCTGGACTGCTTTTTGGAGTCTTTTTTGATCTTCTTCTTTTCTCATCTCCTGAATCATCATGTCTCTTTTGGCTTTTCCTTTGGCCTTTGACCACCATTCAGTTTTGGTCACCCCCAGTCCTTGTCTGTTAGTCTGTGTGTGTCCTGTTATTTCTCTGATCTTGAGACTTTCTTTTGCAGAATCCATCGCCTCTTAAACTTTCCATTTTCTGCCTGTCTTCAGCTGGGGCTTGATTGCTTCTACCACCTTGTCTCCTGAGTCCTCCAGCATGCTTTGAAGTCTGATCTTCCCTGCTTTGTATTCCTCCAGGATGGATTTCAGTGGTAGTTTCAGCTTTGCTTGGCGACAGTACAGCGCGATGTCAGTCGGACAGGGTGGGACACCAAGCCATTTCCTTGTGAACTTGTTGATTTTGGCTTCCATTGCCTCCACTGTGCTGGTGCAGATGTTGTATATCATCAGAGGCCATAGGAGCTTTGGTATCAGCATGAACTGCAGACACCAGACCTTGTATTTGCCAGGGAGCCCACACTGGTCAATGGTCTCCAAGTCTTCTTCCGCCATCTGCTTGGTTTCTTTTGCTCTTTGTGTGTCTTTCAGCGTGTCATCATACCATCTTCCAAGGCTCTTGACTGGTTCTTCTGTGACTGTTGGAATGGCCTGGTTGGCAACACTGAAGACCACAGATTCGGCCATTTTTCCTTTCCTCAGTGAGAGACTCCGTGATTTCTTTGGTTTGAACTTAATTCTGGATGAGGCAACTATGTCGTCCAGCCTCTCCAGCACATGACGTGTCTCGTCTTCTCTGGATGAAATCACTGTAGTGTCATCCATGAAGGCCTTGAGAGGAGGCATCTTGTATCCATCGCCAAGGTCTGTTTGTCTCGCGTTGTTTGTTGCTGCTTTCAAGATGAGTTCCATTACCAGCACGAACAGTATTGGGGAAATTGCACAGCCCATTGCAATGCCCACTTCCAAGTTGATCCAATCTGTTGTGTAGTCCTTGGTAGAGAACCGCATTGAGAAGCCATTGAAGTACTTCTTGAGCATGTCGCGGATGTTCTTTGGCACATGGTACATCTCAAGAGCCAACTGTATCATCTCATGGGGCACAGATCCATATGCGTTTGCCAGATCAAGCCACACTACTTCCAGGTCTCTTTTCTGTTTTTGCTTTTTGGATTGCGTCCCAGATCATTGTGGCGTGTTCTACACAGCCAGCCACGCCTGGGATGCCACCTTTCTGGACTGACACATCCAAGTACTTGTTTTCCATCAGGTACTTGGTCAGCCTTGCTGCCATGACAGAGAAGAAGATTTTCCCTTCGACGTTCAGTAGTGATATTGGCCTGAACTGGCTGATGTCACTTGAGTTTTGCTCTTTGGGGATGTACACACCATCTGCCGTCATCCACTGGCCGCTGATCTTCTGGTTTCTCCAAGCCGATCGCAGCAGCCTGTGGACCCACTCCAGCACCTTGGGACATTTCTTGTAAAGCTGGTAAGGTATTCCGTTTGGCCCTGGTGATGATTTGGCTCTGGTTTCCGCCAACGTTGGAGGCTTGCCATTGAACTGTTCCTCAGGGTTGGTTGGCCACACCAGACCTTGAATGTCGAGTGGTGCTTTGCTCTGTGAGTCAGAGTATGTTTTCCTCAGATGCTGCTCAAGAACTCCTTTGTCCACACTTAGGGTCCCAGATTTTGGCTGCTCAAACAGTGTTCTGGCAAACTGGAAGGGGTCTCTGAAGAAGCGCTCTTGTGTCTTCTTCTTTTTGCTCTTCCTCTTCCTCGCAGATTCCACTTTGCTGAGGGCGCTGTGTTTTTCTTTCAGGTCTTCCCACAGTTTTTCCAAGCCTTGTTTTTCAGCTGGCAGTGCGGTCTTCATTTGCTTCTTGAGGTTGTTCTTTTGGACTCTGATCTTGTCCATCTTTTCTTGGCGTCTGGATTTCTTTGGAGGTGTTTTCTCTTTGGGTAGTTTTACTCCATAGGCGTCTCTACATGTGGCATACACAATGTCCCCATATGTGGCTAGTTTGTGTTCCAGGGTGCTTTTTTCTATCAGTGCATCGAGTCTTTGGACGATTTTTGCATCCAGTTTCTCCCAATCTTCAGTTTCGTTTGCTCGTGGCAGGTTGAGTTTCAGGCGCCTGGCATCGAGGGCCTGTGCAAATTCCTCATCCGAACCAACAGCGTGGATGTCCTTGGCACTGTGGTTTAAATCCTGGCCTTGGTCTTCCGACGTCTTATCTGCTGATGCAGTGTGCTGCTGCTCATTCAGATGAGTCTTCACACATCCCATCTTTGTTCTGTGGATCTTCATGCCACGGGTGGTAGCGAAACGCTTTCCACAGACACATGGATATTCCATTTGGTCCATGTTCATAGTCCGTTTGGGATTTGCAGTCGTGATTGGTTGAGCACCAATGGATTCATCATTCTCTCCCCCTTTCGGTGAATCCTGGGAGCATCTTTTCCTTTTATTCTTAGTAGCCACATGTTTAAGGCAAAGTGGGGAGCCAGCCCTCAGAGCCCTTGGTTCTGGTCTTTCCCAGTGTCCTCCGGTCTTTCCCGGACGTCCTCCGGCCTATTCCCGGAAGTCAATGGTTTACCCATGCATCAGTAGAAAGAAACTCGTGGAGAGCGTGGCAGCAGAGAGTCCTCAGAAGAGAAGCCCCCTTCAAGCAAGTGTTTCGGCCCTTATCTTCTGACACTCTAGGGGGGTTGGGCCACACCCGGTTCATGACTTCGGATGTCCCTCTGCTGCCCCTTTTTTGTTTCCCCATCTTGGGACGAGCCATGGCTGGGATTCGAACCCATGACCCTCTGGTAATGCTCATTTTCCACTTAATGACTCGCGCTTTAACCACTGAGCCACAGGGACACCTGATATTTGTAGGGAAATTAAGCCTTATGAAGTTCACTTTTGTTCCTCCTTGACCAGATCCAGCTTGAACACCTCTCTGCCGCTTCTGCCATTGCTTTCAGGTTGTACTGTAAATTATGTAATTCAGCCATGCAGTGTACGCCTGAGGAATATATCATGAACGAAACAACAGCAAAATCCATCCAGAGGTAAACTGTTTGGGGGATTTCATGTAAACAAGATACAACCAGGTAACGTTCGCTGCTGCAGACATACAAGACGAAACCGTTAACGCGTATAGTTGCCAGCTGGCTGCACAAGGTAACAAAGACAGAGGACTCAGTCCACACCAGTCGTTAAACTCAGCACCACAGCTCGAAGAACCTGAGGGTGTCCCGCTTGTAGGACTCTCACAGGGTCAATGCTCTGGGCGTCCATCGGCCTGTGTGGCCGTGACTACTCGTGTTGCTGGAGCAAGAATCAGCCCAAAGCAGCAACCACAGAATATTCACAAAAATAAGATCACTCCCAACAGAGCTGGAACGCCAGTAACAGCAACAAGCAGGTGGACTGGGTGTAGAACGACGTCTCAAGCCGTACGCTTTGTCACCCCAGTCCTGGGAGTAAGGTGAGACGACACGCCCTACACTGCCGGCGGGACACAGCGTGTCTTACCACGGCTGGAAGTTAACGTATTTCTTTAATAACAACATCCAGCCAAACAAACTGGGTATACCGGCACAATATGGCGTTTCTATCATTCTGAATGCTTGGGTCAGGTTCCTGGCTACAGAAATCGTTGTGAGAGCGCCTGCATCTTTCTATGTCTCTCTCTCTCTGCGATGTTGCTTCTTTTCTTGCCGTCTTTAGGCAAAGCCTAGACAAACTAGGTCATCAGACATTCATTCTAATGAGCGCTGTTAATATTACTGTGGTTTTAAAAATGTGCTTCAGTGTGAGAAATACATTAGCTGTAGGCAAAGAAGACGTTTTCGTGATTGTTATATTCAAAGTACGCTATAGAAAGGATATCAATCCAACACACTTACTCTTCCTTCGTGCAAAAGTGAAGTTGAAACGGGTCATGTTTTATCTAGATGTGAAAGTTCAGTAACTGAAGAAAACAATGTGACATTAATCCAAAGAATGAACATTCATGATACAGAAGCGGAAAGACGAGTTATGACTGGAGATGATTAAAACACAGTATCACAATTATATCACGTTTTCTGTACAATGCACTTAAAATTCGCGAGGAAAGTGCTTGAACACATTGATTTTGCCACAATGAGGGAGGTGGGCTTGAAATTAACTTTTCTTTTTTTTCTGTACACTCAATGAATTCGAGTTCAAGTTCGAGTTCTCTCTCTCTCTCTCTCTCTCTCTCTCTCTCTCTCTCTCTCTCTCTCTCTCTCTCTCTCTCTCTCTCTCTCTTCATACACACATACATATACGCACACATATGCGCGCGCTCGCGCTCGCACACATGTGCGCGCGCGTGCGCTCGCACACACATACATCCGCACACACAATTGCTCCTCTCTCACTCCTCCTTCTCCACCCCCCCCCCCTTTCTTTTTATTTCCTATTTTTTTCGTAACCATTCTCGTAGGCAGAGGGAGTGGGGTGTTGAGGCTGATATATGAGGGAGCATCTGTCTTCCTCTTTAATCTATCGTCCCTTTATTCCCTCTTATTCTCTGTCTCTATCTGTCTGCCTGTCTGTCTGTCTGTCTCTCTCTCTCTCTCTCTCTCTCTCTCACACACACACACACACACACACACACACACACACACACACACACACACACACACACACAACATCACTAACACTATTCTCTGGTCTATTCTGTTTCGAGCTCCTGAAAAACCTATGGAAAAAACCAATGAAATATGTACTGAATATGTATCAACTATGAAAAAGCTGTGGTTAGATCCGGAGGAAACATGGATGATTATATTCAGAGTGCTTCTATTGTGAAGCAAGGTGACGTTTGCTGCTGTGTTCTTTCACGATTTTTATTTCTACATTAACCTCAGAGACTGTCAGAAATGGACGGCAAGGCGCATAATTCACTGATGACATGTTAGAAATAGTCATTCGTCTTTCGGCTGACGATGTCATTTTGATGTTTGAAACAATAACTGGTTCGCAAAGACATTTGAATAGCGATTGTCAAACTGCTACATCACCTCCATTAAATGTAAACATATCGAATAGCAATATCATTGTTTTTTGAAAAGAGGGGTATTCGGGATTCAGGGAAAGATGGGCCTTTAATGGAATTGTCATGTTCTTTTTGAATGTGTTTAAACATTAAGCAATCTATTGTTCAACAAAAATTAGTTTTATTGTTGACTGTAAAGATTCAGCGAGCAGAACTAAAATAGCATAGATCTAGTTGCAAAGTGAGACGACTGCAGGCGGAAATACAAGCAAATCTTAAATAAATGTTAACGAACCGCCCAAAAAACGTAGACTAATGAACCACAAGGCAAAACACAACGCGTTTCGACCTCTTAGGTTTTCTTCAGGCAAGATACAAAACAATTATTACAACGAAAATGAACGAGCAATCACATATCTTCAATCTCTTCAGCGCAAGATAGGCGTTGAATATCTTGCGCTGAAGAGATTGAAGATAAGTGATTGCTCGTTCATTTTCGTTGTAATAATTGTTTTGTATCTTACCTGAAGAAGACCTAAGAGGTCGAAACGCGTCGTGTTTTGTCTTGTGATTCGTTTGTCCACGTTTTTTTTTGGCGGTTCGTTAACATTTATTTAAGATTTGCTTAAAATAGCATAGCTGTGAAGTATGCAGAGGTATTTTTTTTGTCTTTTTTTTTTTGGCATCCGTCTGTCTGGAGAGACAATGGTGTTGCGCCCTGGATCAGTCAGTTGTGGAGTTGCAGCGCCTGCTGTGGCTGAAGAGCCCGATCCTTGAGCGGCGGACTGTATTGCACTTGCTGCAGGTGAAGTCTCGGTCATCAATGTCTGTGGGTGCCGACGCAATTCTTTGCTGTCTGCGACGCCTCCGTTCTTCCCACTGGGCCTCTCTGTTCTGCTCTGCTTGCTTGATGCCGACTTTGATGGTGGACCGCCAGATGACCCAGTCTGAAGCTGCGTCGAGGCTGCCTGCCCTCAGGTCGTGCCTGCGTACATACTTATAGCGTAGGGCAGGCCGTCCTGTGGGTCTGGAACCTGTAGCCAGCTAGCCGCACAGCAAGCATGTCCTTTGGGATGCGATCGTTGTCCATAATGGCTGACATGGTCAAGCCAGCGCAGGCATTTCTGTGTCAGCATGGCCAACAACACAGGCATCAATCCCTGGATCAGAACGTCCTTGTTAGTGATGCGGTTCTGCCAAGTGATGCCCAGGAGTCTTCTGAGGCAGCGGAGGTGAAGTGCGTTCAGTCAGCGTTCTTGTCGAGAGTACAGGGTCCGTGGTTCGCTTTCATACAGAAGAGTGTTCAGCACGCAGGTTCAATACACTTTCATCTTGGTGTTTGACGTTAGCATGGTGTTGTCCCAGACTCTCCTCGCTAGACGAGCCATCGCTGTCGCTGCCTTGCCGATCTGCACGTTCAGCTTGGCGTCCAAAGAGAGGTTGCTGGAGATGGTGGAGCCCAGGTAAGTAAAGTCGTCGACCACTTCAAGCGTGTGATCGCCGATGGAGATGCGGGGAGTGCTGCTGACGTCTTGGTCCATGATGTTTGTCTTCTTTAGACTGATAGTGAGGCCGAACTCAGTGTAGGCATCAGCGAAGCAGGTGATGAGCTGTTGTAGCGCCTCCTCGGTGTGGGCAGTGATGGCGGCGTCTTCTGCGAAGAGCATTTCCCCGATGATGACTTGTCGCACCTTCGTCTTTTCTCGGAGGCATGCCAGGTTGAAGAGGCTTCCATCACTTCTAGTGTGGATGAAGATGCCGTCTTCAGACTGTCGGAAGGCATAGAGCAGTAGCAGGGGGAAGAAGACGCTGAAGAGTGTCGGAGCGAGCACACACCTTGTTTGACACCGCTCTTGATTGGGAAGGAGTCCGAAGATGAACCGTCGTACTGGACTATGCCATTCATGCTGTCATGGAAGGACACGATCTTCTATAGGAGCTGGGGGGGGGGGGGGGGGACATCCAGTCCGGTGTAGTGCGGTGAAGAGACCTGACCTGACGACCAAGTCAAACGCCTTGGTCAGGTCAATGAAGGCCATGAACAGGGGTCGTCTCTGCTAGCGGCACATCTATTGTAGCTGCTTTAGGGAGAATATCATATTAATCGTCAACTTCGCAGCTCTGAAGCCGCACTGTGCCTCTGGGCACATTCGTTCGGCGAGTAGCTGCAGCCTGTTGAGGACGACGCGGGCGCAGGTTTTGCCAACACTGCTGAGGAGGGATATTCAGCGGTAGTTGTTGCAATCCCTGCGGTCCCCTTTGTTCTTGTATAGCGTGATGATGATGATATTTGCATCACGCATGTCCTGACATACGGTCCCTTCCTCCCAATACTGCAAGCAGAAGCTCACGGAGGTGACTGAGGAGAAAACTCTTCTTGCCGGCTTTGATGACTTCTGGCGGAATGCCGTCGCTACCTGGAGCTTTACCATAGGCTAGCGACACCATACAGTCAGTACTCATCTTGCTCCAGTCCTTGCCAAAAGAACGTGTTGTCCTTTTCCCTTAGGCTGCCGTTGGAAAGGAGTCTTGTCTCTTGCAGCGCGGCGATGTTAATGTTGAACCTCTTCAGCTCGCGGTCGATAATGGCTGTTTTTTCTGGCGTTGTCAACTTGGTGGAGGTCGTCAGACAGGCCAGGACACATCGTTCCGATATTGTAGGTTGCCAGCCGCAAGGCTGGTGATTTTGATTTTTTAAATTTTTTTAATCTCCTTTGCTTGGTGCAGGGTTTACAGCCTAAAGGGCCCAGTTGATGTATGTAAAAGTAAAAGTAAGCTCCATTTTCAAAGGGCATGAGTGCTGAATGCATTATAATAAATGGCATGCATGCTTAACTGTGACACCTTCCGGCAACTTGCTCCACCGCTGACTGGCACCGCTAGCGCTGCTTGCAGCACTGCGAAAAGGGGAGCAGAAAGCGCTGTCCCTGACAGTATATAGCCTCTCCACCAGCATACAGTCTATCAAAGACAGTATACAGCCTCTCCACCAGCATACAGTCTATCAAAGACAGTATACAGCCTCTCCACCAGCATACAGTCTATCAAAGACAGTATACAGCCTCTCCACCAGCATACAGTCTATCAAAGACAGTATACAGCCTCTCCACCAGCATACAGTCTATCAAAGACAGTATACAGCCTCTCCACCAGCATACAGTCTATCAAAGACAGTATACAGCCTCTCCACCAGCATACAGTCTATCAAAGACAGTATATAGCCTCTCCACCAGCATACAGAGTCTGTCCCTGTCAGTATACAGCCTCTCCACCAGCATACAGAGTCTATCAAAGACAGTATATAGCCTCTCCACCAGCATACAGAGTCTGTCCCTGTCAGTATACAGCCTCTCCACCAGCATACAGTCTATCAAAGACAGTATATAGCCTCTCCACCAGCATACAGAGTCTGTCCCTGTCAGTATACAGCCTCTCCACCAGCATACAGTCTATCAAAGACAGTATATAGCCTCTCCACCAGCATACAGAGTCTGTCCCTGTCAGTATACAGCATCTCCACCAGCATATAGTCTATCAAAGACAGTATACAGCCTCTCCACCAGCATACAGAATCTATCAAAGACAGTATACAGCCTCTCCACCAGCATACAGAATCTATCAAAAGACAGTACAGTATACAGTCTCCACCGCAGTAAGCTCTCCACACATATAGTCTCAGCAGATAGCCCTCCAGTCAAGTCTATCAAGACAGAAGCCTCTCCACAGCAACGATCTACAGAGATAACTTAGTAATATCAAAGGTATTTAGCCTCTCACGCGCATATGGAGTCATAGTCGTATAAGCCGAAATTAATCAAAGTATCATGCCTCTCGAAGATCCAGTGTACGAGCTAACAAAGAGTGGAAAATTGCTAAGTCAACGATTTGAAGTAAGTCTGCTAAAGTACTTTTGTACTCTTCGAATGTCGAGAATATTAACAAGAAGGCTGACAGTTTACGCGATTTGAATAGTGGCTGAACAATGTGCAAAGTAGAGTAACATGTTTGTTTATACTAATTTGATCGGAAATTAACTGCAAAGTTAAATTCATTTGTTCGAGAATTCATAGTGTGACTTGTCAAACACCGATATTTGGTCTACGGTGCAAACAGATTATAGAAGTTGCTTTAATAGGTACTTTTGTACTACTTTTTGAAATTGATGAATGAAAAACAGATTAACAAAGAGGCGACTCAGATTGTTTCGGATTTGCTAAGTGTGACTAATGGTGTCGAAAGTAAGATGAACACTTGTATGAACTTTGATTGTTACTTTTGTAAATCAGCGTAGTATAACGTCAATAGTTTCAACTTTTTTTTCTTCCTAACTTGATTTCAATGCACAAGAAAATATTGTCACGTTCAAGACAGTTAAAGTTTGATTTACAGTCAGGAAATTTGACTCATCTTTTTTCGATTTAGTATCGGGTATTGAAAAACACTGAAAGACTTTGACGACGTGCGTTTTGGGTTTTTCGTTTTGTTAGGAATGCTACGTTAAAGACGACACACTGACGAGACCTTACGTTTTTGTGTAAAAGTCCGTAGTAACGAAATTCTTTTGTGATGTTTACCCGTATTACATGACCATCAATGTCTTCATACCCCCAAAGTATTTCAGGCAAACGTCTTTTAAAGACTGTAACTCTCACAGTACGTTTTGTCCCCAAACTAAGCGGTGGCATTTATCTGTGTAAACCTCCCAAATCGGGAACCAATAAGCAGCTAGTCATTGTCGTTTTCTGATTTCTTATGCTTTGCGCTCCCATTTACATCTATCTAAAATCAGTCAAAAAATGTACTAACACCCCCCCTTCATGGGGGGCAAGGCCTTTTCAAATAAATTTGTGATTTTATGTGCGGGCGGCGGCTTTTGGGGTGTGTGTGGTTGTGTGGGGTGTGGTGGTGTGTGTGTGTGTGTGTGTGTGGTGTGTGTGTGTGGGGGTTGTGTGCTTTGCGTGCTTTTTTTTGGGGGTGTGCATGATTTTTTGGATGGCGGGGACTGGGGGGTGCTTTTTGGAGGGGTGAGTAAGTAGAGGAGAGTGAGGTGCACAAAACAAAAAAGTTAACTCTGGAAGTCCCTAGTTACTTCATGCGGTTTGTAATGAGTCAGAATCCCGCATTCACAGATTGGCGGCACATGCCTCACCCTCGCGGCTCGCGCGGGCCCCTTATCATAGAGTTGCTAGGGGGCCACAACCTCGGGGGGAGGTGAAACAATGGCGGTGATACGAACAGCGCGACGACCGCTCGAAGGCATCCGTTCCCTCGGCCTCATTTACCTTCCCAAAATACAGCACGCTCTCAAAATGATTGTCGAGGAAAAAACAAGTTTGCATCCTGTTTTATTGATAACACAAGATTTTCCATACAAATGGAAGCGAGAAGGTGGGGGTGTGTGCCACGTGTTACCCCTCCTACCACAAGAAAGCAGCACCCCACAAAATGGTCCTTGAAATCGACAACAAGAGGCAGCTTGTCGTGGAAGCTAAATGTGAATGCAAAGCTGGGTAAGTGTCTTGTTTTCTAACATATTTAATGCGTGTTTTCTTTGTACCAAGTACTGCAAAGTGAGCCTATGTAAACTGACTGATCAGGTTTGTCACACGTGTAGCGACTTTCCTTCCATACTCCCTGAAGAAGCCCTAACTGGTTTTAGCTTGTGGATTATTATTAATAATTATAGTAATAATAATAATAATAATAGTAATAAATATAAAATAACATTATTATTATTATCATTATTATTATCAAGGCAATTTGATCATGAAAATATACTGATACAGGCCATGGTTCTAGGTCTTTGAATGAAATTCTGTTACATATATACAGATTCTACAAGCTGTCAGAGAGAGTGAGAGAGGGGGGAGGATGTGGAGGGAGAGAGAGAGGGAGAGAGAGAGAGGGGTGCTTGGGTAGCTGCCAGTCATTTTGTTTTCTTGAATGTCTTAACCTAAAATAATGGCATACTTGTCTGTGTGTAACTGGGGGTGGGTAGTTTGGATTGCGTCCGCATAGCTGCACACTTTTTTTGCTAATTGTTTCAGACTGGAGGTCATGCTCACACATCATTGCCTGCTAAAAAACACTCAGTATTTCAAACTGCAGAACGGGACCCATTTTCCAGACAGGCTGAGCTGCACCAGCATGCCCAAGCTTGGGGAGCGGCAGCACCAAGGGAACTAAGATTGACCCAGTCCCAATCAACCACGCACGCACGCACCCCACGCACGCACGCACGCACGCACGCACGCACCGCACACACAAAACCACACACACAAGATATCACGCGCACAAACACAGACACACAGAGAAAACACACACACAGCGAAACAACAACACACACAAACACACACACACACACACCACAAACACACACCCCACTCACTCACTCTCCTCCTCTCTCACACACACACACCCCACACACCCCCCACCCACACACACACTCCCCCAACGTAATTAATCGATAATATCACACACCCCAACACACCACACACACACCACACACACCCCGCACACACACACACACAACACACACACCCACACACAAATATCACGCGCACAAACACAGACACACAGGAAAAACACACACGCACACACACAAACACACAGACAAAACAACACTCTCTCTCTCTCTCTCTCTCACACACACACACAACACACACAAACACACACACACACACACACACACACACGTAAATGATAATTTCACACACACACAATCACACACACCACACACACACACCACACACACACACACACAACACAATCACGCGTGCTCTGTGCAGGCACTCAAGCGCATATGATTAATTTGTAACACACAAACCACACCACACACACACACACGCACACACACACACCGATTGATAGCGCGAAAGCGGTTCTCGTCCCGCGTGCGTTGCTACGGTTGTAGCTTGTGGCCCCCCCCTTCTATGCTGCCTGCGGCAAGGCGCGCACCGAAGTGACCTATTTTCTGATTGGCTGAAAATCCTTTCCCTGGTGAGGTCTATAGGAGGCTGATACACCCTTTTTGTACTGGCCGAGTTGTTACAGTGTATGCCTGTTAAAAATGCTCTCACACATGTTGTGTCACTTTGAAAAACCGGCACACTGGGCCAACGTCAACATACTTTGAATAGTTCCAGAAAACGGTCACTCGTTAGCAGCCGAAATAACACGTTTCACAACGTCATTTGAACTGTAACTGATCTATATTTAGTAACAAAACGGTGGAACACGGTTTAAAATCACGAGGGCTGTCAGTGTAATCACTCCTCAAGCCTGATTTTGGTGATCATCTCCAGAAAAAATCAAAACCCACAGGAGAAAAATTCCATGGGGGTCGGGACTTGATCTTGGACTTCACTAGGACACGGCACTGGTGTGAGCGCAAGTCCCAAGGCAAGCAAATGCAGTCCTGGCTATGTCTCTTCATTTTCCCCAAGTCCAAGGCAATCAAATGCAGTCCTGGCTATGTCTCTTCATTTTCCCAAGTCCCAAGGCAAGCAAATGCAGTCCTGGCTATGTCTCTTCATTTTCCCAAGTCCCAAGGCAAGAAAATGCAGTCCTGGCTATGTCTCTTCATTTTCCCCAAGTCCCAAGGCAAGCAAATGCAGTCCTGGCTATGTCTCTTCATTTTCCCCAAGTCCCAAGGCAAGCAAATGCAGTCCTGGCTATGTCTCTTCATTTTCCCCAAGTCCCAAGGCAAGCAAATGCAGTCCTGGCTATGTCTCTTCATTTTCCCCAAGTCCCAAGGCAAGCAAATGCAGTCCTGGCTATGTCTCTTCATTTTCCCCAAGTCCCAAGGCAAGCAAATGCAGTCCTGGCTATGTCTCTTCATTTTTCCCAAGTCCCAAGGCAAGCAAATGCAGTCCTGGCTATGTCTCTTCATTTTTCCTCCATTCCAGACCACGCTAGTCGTAAACCTACCTGTACGGAATGTCCATAGCTTACAGTCTAAAAACAAGTAAAAGCAAAGACTGAATGCATCGAAGGAATATGGAACCATAAAGTGAACGTTTTCACGCCAGGGCAGCGCTTTAGGGAAAAAAAGACAAAGCGTAAACAATTCGGGATTTAAAAAAAAAAAAACCTATTCGAACACTAGTATCCAAACCTGTCATCGATCAGTCAGCCAATGTTTCCATCAACACATTTCTGAAAGACCGCTTCTTCATTGTTCGATTTAAACATGTCACTTTAGGATATGAAATCGACAAGAGAAGGTCAACCGTACAGTTAAAAAAATTTTTTTATGGAAGTAACATTACATTGCTCACCTTTAACATTAATAGAAAGCAAACCTTTTCTTCTGTAAAAGTCATTAGATTGGTCAACAACCAAACTCACTGTCAGTGATACATTTCTGAAGTAGAGTGGGGCCTGATGGCATTATCCTGCCAGGTCTGGTGATGTTTTCTGATCAGTAAAGACAGCGTGGGGCCTGATAACATTATCCTGTCAGGTCTGGTGATGTTTCTGATCAGTGAAGACAGCGTGGAGCCTGATAACATTATCCTGCCAGGTTGGTGATGTTTCTGATCAGTAAAGACAGCGTGGGGCCTGGTGGCATCATCCTACTATGTCTGGGCCTGGTGATGCTTCTGCCAGAAAGTCACGACGTAAGATGCTGTCATAAGGACCCACTGCCTGTCTGCTTGAAAACGGCGATCGACTTCATGAACAAAACGAAGACAGTAGGACTGTGTTGAAACGTATTAGTACAGGATTCTAAGGGTACCAAACCCTGCGAAGTGACCCCAAATAATTTTCACCATCAGCCGTTTTGTAGGTAACCCATCTTTACCATCTGTTTCTAGTTGAATAGGAAACCTGCAAACTCCACCAGTTTATCGGTTCAGGAAAAAAAAGGAAAAGAAAACCAAGGCAACCTGATGCCGGAAAATGGCATCATTTCCACTGAAGTTAAGACCAGAGGGCTGAAACAGTCTGTAACGTCACTGAATCCAGCCAACACACACCAAAGGAGATGCAAGGTAACGCTTCTATCGTTACAGAACCAAAATGAAAGGAGTCTTCGACAGGTCTGTCTTGTTCAGAAGTCAACAACAGCAGACATAGAAATAACAGAAAATAAAATGTCGACGGCAGTATGGTGGATGTTGCTTTCTGTATTCAGTATGTCTGCTGTTTGTGACATTTAAGGAGATGTTTTCGTCGAAAATTCATTCGTAAGTTTCCTGTTGTGCGTTGAATATGCGTTACTTTGCACCTGGGTTTGTATAGATTTTAGTTGTATTCGGTCAAAACATTGTGCTGAAACCGTGTTTATATCCGACTTTTAACCAAAACCTACTCAGACTAGCTCAAGAGGTACGCACTCATCGCCAAAATCTCGAAAGCAGTCCCTGGAAATCTTAAACATTGTCAAACACCAAGTTTTCAGACGCTGAAACAAAAAAATACCAGAGATGTTAGCCCAGAAACACCACACACACACACACACACACACACACACACACCGCAAGTATGGGTCCATTAAAAAAGCTATTTTTTTCAAGTCAGCCAACAGGCAAACGGCGAGATCAAGATCACCCGGTGGTATTTTGTACGGCAGGTGACATTTTGTACTGACCTTGCAGCCCTAAATGTCACCCGGGTATCCGTTTGTACCAACATGGTGGTACATGTCACTCCGCTCGTCATTCTATATTGGCATTGTGGTACATGTCACTCCGCTCGTCATTCTATATTGGCATTGTGGTACATGTACCCCCGCTCGTCATTCTATACTGACATTGTGGTACAACATGTCACCCCGCTCGTCATTCTATATTGACATTGTGTACAACATGTCACCCCGCTCGTCATTCTATACTGACATTGTGGTACAACATGTCACCCCGCTCGTCATTCTATATTGACATTGCGATAAAAAATGTCACCCCGGGTGTCATTGACATTATGGTATAAAATGTCACCCCGGGTGTCATTTACGATGTGGTATAAAATGTCACCCCAGGTGTCATTGACGATGTGGTATAAAATGTCACCCCGGGTGTCCTTGACGTTATGGTATAAAATGTCACCCTGGGTGTCACTGACCTTATGCTATAACATGTCACCCCTGGTGTCATTGACCTTATACTATAACATGTCACCCCTGGTGTCACTGACCTTATACTATAACATGTCACCCCTGGTGTCACTGACCTTATACTATAACATGTCAACCCTGGTGTCACTGACCTTATGCGATAACATGTCACCCTGGTGTCATTGACCTTATACTATAACATGTCACCCCTGGTGTCATTGACCTTATGCTATAACATGTCACCCCTGGTGTCACTGACCTTATGCTATAACATGTCACCCCTGGTGTCATTGACGCTGCGGTATCTATGCTGGTCATCCTGGATGTCATTCTAGACCGAGTTTGTGGTACAAAATGTCAGCCCGGGTGTCATTCTGTACTGACCTTTCGGGACAGGGTGTCACCTTGGATATCAATCTATGCTGGCGTTGTGGTACAAAGTCACCCCGGTACTGACGTGTCACCCTAGATATCAATCTATGCTGGCGTTGTGGTACAAAGTCACCCCGGTACTGACGTGTCACCCTGGATATCAATCTATGCTGGCGTTGTGGTACAAAGTCACCCCGGTACTGACGTGTCACCCTGGATATCAATCTATGCTGGCGTTGTGGTACAAAGTCACCCCGGTACTGACGTGTCACCCTGGATATCAATCTATGCTGGCGTTGTGGTACAAAGTCACCCCGGTACTGACGTGTCACCCTGGATATCAATCTATGCTGGCGTTGTGGTACAAAGTCACCCCGGTACTGACGTGTCACCCTGGATATCAATCTATGCTGGCGTTGTGGTACAAAGTCACACCGGTACTGACGTGTCACCCTGGATATCAATCTATGCTGGCGTTGTGGTACAAAGTCACCCCGGTACTGACGTGTCACCCTGGATATCAATCTATGCTGGCGTTGTGGTACAAAGTCACCCCGGTACTGACGTGTCACCCTGGATATCAATCTATGCTGGCGTTGTGTGTACAAAGTCACCCCGGTACTGACGTGTCACCCTGGATATCAATCTATGCTGGCGTTGTGTTACAAAGTCACCCCGGTACTGACGTGTCACCCTGGATATCAATCTATGCTGGCGTTGTGGTACAAAGTCACCCCGGTACTGACGTGTCACCCTGGATATCAATCTATGCTGGCGTTGTGGTACAAAGTCATGCCGGTACTGACGTGTCATCCTGGATATCAATCTATGCTGGCGTTGTGGTACAAAGTCACCCCGGTACTGACGTGTCACCCTGGATATCAATCTATGCTGGCGTTGTGGTACAAAGTCACCCGGTACTGACGTGTCACCCTGGATATCAATCTATGCTGGCGTTGTGGTACAAAGTCACCCCGGTACTGACGTGTCACCCTGGATATCAATCTATGCTGGCGTTGTGGTACAAAGTCACCCCGGTACTGACGTGTCACCCTGGATATCAATCTATGCTGGCGTTGTGGTACAAAGTCACCCCGGTACTGACGTGTCACCCTGGATATCAATCTATGCTGGCGTTGTGGTACAAAGTCACCCCGGTACTGACGTGTCACCCTGGATATCAATCTATGCTGGCGTTGTGGTACAAAGTCACCCCGGTACTGACGTGTCACCCTGGATATCAATCTATGCTGGTGTTGTGGTACAAAGTCACCCCGGTACTGACATGTCACCCTGGATATCAATCTATGCTGGCGTTGTGGTACAAAGTCACCCCGGTACTGACGTGTCACCCTGGATATCAATCTATGCTGGCGTTGTGGTACAAAGTCACGCCGGTACTGACGTGTCACCCTGGATATCAATCTATGCCGGCGTTGTGGTACAAAGTCACCCCGGTACTGACGTGTCACCCTGGATATCAATCTATGCTGGTGTTGTGGTACAAAGTCACCCCGGTACTGACGTGTCACCCTGGATATCAGTCTATGCTGGCGTTGTGGTACAAAGTCCCCCCGGTACTGACGTGTCACCCTGGATATCAGTCTATGCTGGCGTTGTGGTACAAAGTCACCCCGGGTACTGATGTGTCACCCTGGATATCAATCTATGCTGGCGTTGTGGTACAAAGTCACCCGGTACTGACGTGTCACCCTGGATATCAATCTATGCTGGCGTTGTGTTACAAAGTCACCCCGGTACTGACGTGTCACCCTGGATATCAATCTATGCTGGCGTTGTGGTACAAAGTCACCCCGGTACTGACGTGTCACCCTGGATATCAATCTATGCTGGCGTTGTGGTACAAAGTCACCCCGGTACTGACGGTGAAATGTGTAGCGGCAGGCCACCTCAGTATGTCGTGTGTGGAGCACACTGTCAGGATATGTCAATGTGTGGCGTGGGGTCAGGTCTGAAAGGTCACCGTTTCCTGATGTAGGTATATAACGTGACGTAGGGAAATCACTGCGATCATCAACGTCTCCATGGTATTGCTCGTGACGGTGCGAGTTCTGACGATGGAAATGATGCCTCCTGATGACAGAGTTCTGACGATGGAAATAATGCCTGCTGATGACACAGTTCTGACGATGGAAATAATGCCTCCTGATGACACAGTTCTGACGATGGAAATAATGCCTCCTGATGACACAGTTCTGACGATGGAAATAATGCCTCCTGATGACACAGTTCTGACGATGGAAATGATGCCTCCTGATGACAGAGTTCTGACGATGGAAATAATGCCTCCTGATGACACAGTTCTGACGATGGAAATAATGCCTCCTGATGACAGAGGTCTGACGATGGAAATAATGCCTCCTGATGCCACAGTTCTGACGATGGAAATAATGCCTCCTGATGACACAGTTCTGACGATGGAAATAATGCCTCCTGATGACAGAGGTCTGACGATGGAAATAATGCCTCCTGATGACACAGTTGGTGGTGATGGTAGAAGAACGGGAGTCTGATATCTGACACACCTGACTGTCCTGGCATTCTATGTGTTGAAAGAGCGACACTTTCTTTATCTGACAAAGACAATGACTAAATCGATGATGTTGATAACGATGATGTTGTTAATGTCACACAACGACATTGCAACAGGTCTATGTAGGGGTCCACTGTGTATGTGTGTGCGTGGCGTGCATGCGTGCGTGCTTTTGTGTGTGTGTGTGTGTGTGTGTGTGTGTGTGGTGTGTGTGTGTGTGTGTGTGTGTGTGTGTGTTTGTGACTCTATTGTTCTGGGATGAGTCTTACTAGTGATGGAGTTGGGGATATGTGTATGCCGTAAAGATTATAGCTAAAAAATCTGTCGAGATCAAGTTTAAAAAAGTGTTCCGAGACAGCATCTTTAACCAAATGCAGAACAAAGCCAATGATGCGGTCCATCTATTAGAACGAGTGGTCTGGGAGACATATGTATTTGAGCCTGTGCTAACTTGCAATACTTTAGACGCTGTATTTATTCACTCCCTTTGGCAGGCATATTTTTCTTTCTTACTTAATTTTCTTCTTTTCTAATGATGATGAATCCAAATCCGCTGTCGATCATAACTTGAACAAATGCATCTTAGCTTCTCCACATGGCATAGCTAATCACATAGTACGAGTGACTGGTCAGACCTGACCAACAACTGTCCGGTCACAAATGGCGACAGCTGGTTCCACATATGAATGTGTGACCTGCCAGCACAGAATGAAGGGTCTGACGTGGGGGTTACAGGCTGCCTACTGTGCTGTGCCATGAGCCAACATACAATACTGTATCAAGCGTTGTCATCTGGAGATGTAGCACCCAACAGCTACAACTGATCCAAAGCTTTCCACAGCAGACAGGATGTCGTTTATCTGTGACAATGCGCTAGTCCCTCCACCAGTATAGCATATTAGTCAGTGATCTGGAAGGCAGTCCCTCCACCAGGTATAGCATATATGTCAGTGATCTGGAAGGCAGTCCCTCCACCAGGTATAGCATATATTGTCAGTGATCTGAAAGGCAGTCGCTCCACCAGGTATAGCATATATGTCAGTGATCTGGAAGGCAGTCCCTCCACCAGGTATAGCATATATGTCAGTGATCTGGAAGGCAGTCCCTCCACCAGGTATAGCATATATGTCAGTGATCTGGAAGGCATGTCCCTCCACCAGGTTAGCATATATGTCAGTGATCTGGAAGGCAGGCAGTGAAACATGTAACTGCCAGAATGAAAACCAATCATCGCACTTTGCATTGCCAGTACAAACTCGTCTGACTTTTCTAGCGAGATATATGCTAGAACAATGCCAGTAGATTTTTCAGTTCTGTTCAGTTAATTGTAATCTGAAGTGACGAAGAAGTAAATCATAATTTTTCAGAAGAAACACAAACGCGAGAGAGAGAGAGAGAGACACTGACACTGACACTGACATTTTTTTATTGTCCGTTTAGCAGTTAAAGCCTTTTAGACAAGGGGGTTGGCAAATGCATTCACCGATACAAAAGCAGAAATTTTCATCGTATACACACACACACACACACACACACACACACACACACACACACACACACACACACACACACACACACACGTCCTCACCTTTCCCTCCGCCCCACCCGCTACCTTTCTACTATTATCCCCAACATCCATACCGCCATAATCACACACACTTGACCACTAACCCTTCCCTCTCCCTCCCCCTATTCCGCCAGCCCACACACCTCCCCAGCCCCCCGCCCCTCCCAAAACATCCGCACATTGGATCATCCTTATGTTAACCGGTATTTTGCTCAATTATCTTTTTTCTCACATACATGGCTTCACTATGTACTTAGCCACTTCTTAACAACACGTTCATTATTATTAGATAACACTGAAGCAACGCTAGCATTATTTTGGTGGAATGAACGAGTATTCAACACACTGCGCTTTTACGTTTGTCAGCATAAGTAGTACAATGAAACAAAAAATGTTCTTCGTTTTCTAATTCATTTCCACAAGATGGGCAAATAGTGTCATTCGATATTCAGAACTTAAGAACCATTGCTTACAGTTTTTTAGACCACTAAACCTTAACCTAATCTGGCCAAACTGATTCTGTGCCATTTATTGTAACTAACGTTAGGTACTTTTCTGCCTGAAAAATATTTTTGAAGGAACAGAAGTATCTATATTTATCGTTATTATCTATTTCTGCATGCCAATTTTGTTTGAAACAGGAAATGAGTCTGTCTTGAATTCTGTTATAAACCATATTCGGAACAAACTCCCTGGTTCAGCCAAACAATACCAAAGCCATTTTCAGTCAGAGTCTTTTGTACTTCTGTCACCCAATTAAGTGACCAGATTCGTGTTGTAACAGAGCATTTCGTAGGCTTGCCTACATATTCTCGACATGGGGAGTCTGACTATTTTAACCAGTATTTGATGCATTTTACAGTAGTTGTAACGCGTAGGGAATACCTCCCAGTTTCTCCATATATCATTTTATTTGATGTATGTAGGGGTACATTCAGATATCTTTTTATGGCAAACATGTGGACATTTTCAATCTGTTTACTGTCTTTTCTAATCCCCAAACTTCAGCTGCGTATGTTAGGATAGGCTGAATTTGTGCATCGAAAAGCTTCCAAAATAAATTTATATCATATGTGTTTAGTCTTCTTAATGATTTCATATTTCCATCACACCTTTTTTTGCCTTTCTGCAAACATCAGACAGAGCACTGCTAACACTCAACTTTGTGGTAAAAGCCATCCCTAAGTATTTGTACGAGTTTGTTACCTTTACTTCTTCATTTCCATAAAAACCATCTTTCTCTGTCACTTAAGTAGCCACCTTTTCTGAAAACCATTACATTTGTTTTGTCAAGATTGACTGTTAACTTTAATCGATCTGCCCCTTTTCTAAGACTATTTATTTGATTCTGGAGCCCAATAACAGAGTCAGATAACAAAATAAACATCATCCGCAAACAATAATAAGAATATTTCAACTGCACCAGGAATGAGCTGAATACCATGTTTTCCATTGCTTGACAAATCCACAGCCAATTCGTTTATGAAAAAGGAAAATAAGAGCGGGCTAAGTAGACATCCTTGTTTCACCCCCCTTGGGCATTCAAAGTAGTCTGAAGAACAACATTTTATCTCGTACACATGCTAATACAGAATCGTAAACACTTCGTATTGCTTGATAAAGTTTTCCTTTCACACCACATTTCTCAAAACTGCCCATAAAACATTTCTGTTCACAGAATCGAATGCCTTTCTGAAGTCCACAAAGGCAACATACAGTTTAGACTTTTTTATAAGAAACTTTTGTACTATCGCATATAGGGTGAAAATATGATCTACGGTACTATAACCTGGTCTGAAGCCTGCTTGCTCTTCTATTATTTTTTCCTCTTTCTCTACCCACTTTGAAAGTCTTTTGTTTAAAATATGTGTATACACCTTACTTACAACACTCGTTAGGGCAATGCCACGATAGTTATCTGGCAGGTTTGGATTTCCCTTTTTATATATTGGAACAACTATAGATCTCGACCAGTCTTCTGGGTAAACACCAAGGTCAAACAATTTATTGAAATAAATAACTAAGAAATCAATTAATTTTTGAACTGGCATGCTTCAGCATCTCACTAATAATTTTGTCAGGACCAGAACTTTTTCGGCCTTGAGATTACCAATGCTGGCTTGAACCTCATGCCTGGAAATTACTTCATCGAACAAAACATCTGAGTCATCTGTTGTTTCTCCACATGGCTAAACTCGATATTTTCCTCTGGAGTAGATGATACATCCACATCATTAAAGACATTGTAAAAATGGTTATGCCACTGTTCAATGGTAATGGAGTTGTATATGGCTGACTTTCTATTGACTGATCGAATAGTTTGCCAAAATACCTTGGATCATTAATCGACTGATTAAGTTTGGTTAATCTTCTTTGGTCAAATTCATCTTTTTTCCTGTTTAACAAATATTTGTATTCTTTCTTTCTTTTACGTACTCTTCTCTTTTTTCTGCACGTGATTTCTTTGAAAGCTCGTTTAAATTTCCATAGTGACCCCTTAAACTGCCTTCTTTTTTCCATCACATTCCTTGTCAAACCAGTCGTTTTTCTTTTTCTTATTTCCTATTGTTCTCATCATGCAAGAAGCAGCACTGCAAAGTGATTTAACGAAGAGTTCAATGGAAATATTGACATCTGTATCAAGAGCTTGGTAGGCGTTCTGTAGGCTTTCATCAATTCATGAGAAACTTAATTTCCTCTTCAAAACACTCAACAAATCGTCTGACCACACAAACCTATCTTCCACACCTTGTTCAGCTTCAGCTGGCTTTTCCACATCCTGTCCTACATTTGTCCACTGAAATTTAACTGGGAAATGCCAGGAGTCAATGCGGTCTCCGACATTCAGCTTACAATGTTGCGTAGAAAACATATCCTGAGACATAATGGACATAATCGATCACACTAGAGCCGTGAGGAGAACATACGTAAAATCCCCAGCAGACTCACATTCACCACAACCGTTAACTATGACACAGTTGATCATGAAAACATAAATTCAACAATGATTACCGAAACTATTTATAACATCATCTTTTGAAAATCTGTGCAAAACATCATCATCACCAATCGTCATCATCAATATCAGGTGAGTAATTAGTCATCACTTCGGGTGTTGGTTGTTCAGATCCTGTTCTTGCATTGAGGTCACCCCTTATCAAAACATTTACGTTTTCATTTTCTGTAGCCTGCAAGATACATTCTTCCAAGTTCACAATCCCATCTTTGATTCCATTGAATTGTACAAAGGACCATTTTCAGGGACAAACATAACATGCGAACATTAACACATCTCTATCCGAGTTAAATACACATCTGTCAATCCGTATGGCCACAACATTTTTCACAATTAACATTGACTACTGAAATATATCTGGAAAAGGATTTGCGCACTAACAGAAGAACCCACCAGAATGTCTTCCATGATGTGACAATTTTCTTGCTGAGCAGTAAACTTAACAAAGTCTTGAAGAATATTACTGAAATCAAAAGAACTATCCACAAAAGTCTCTGTCAAGCACGCAACATCAAACGTCGAAATGTAATCCATGAAAGAAAAGTCATTAAGTTTACTGTACAAGTTTTCCACATTGTAAACAAGAAATGTCACTTCTCAAGATGATCCGGCCTGTCCTACGTTGTAGTCGTCCGTGTAGTTCGCCTGGGTCGTGCGTCATTGGCAGGGCTCTTGTTGACAGGGGGTGACAAGAAGCGGTGTAGACTGCCGTCGCCACGTCCACCTCGTCCCGCCCCACCTTTGCCACCACGCACACCATCGTGCGCCCGTGCAGGGTCAGACTGGCTGACCTCGTTGAAGCGACGAGGGAATCCCGTCTCTGCTTCCGCGTACTTTCCGCTGCCTCTGCCCTCTGTTGCGCTGTCAGCTGCCGGCTTCCTCGCGGTATCGGCGTTTGGCCTCGGAAGCTGTTCCTCTGGCATCAGCGTCGGCGTGGTCGTCTCCTGCGGCTGCTACCTCCGCATAGGTTCTGGGGTCCGGTCGTTTTGGTTCCACAACCAGTCTGCCTCTCTTAAAGTAGGCCACTTTCCCCTCCTTCCTGGCTTCTGCCACAATTCTGGCTTGTTGTTTGGTCAGGTCGTTGGACACTGTCACACCTTTCGCTTTCAGTCTTTCTCTGAAACCACGGTCTGTGATCACTGCCATCTCTTCTTCCATGACTAAACTTGACCACCATTGGTTTGGGTCGGCCGTCTCTGTTCTCCCCTACCCTGTGAGCTCGGGCGATGTCATTCGGTTGTCCATTTCATCGGCCCCTCCACACTGTTGAGGGTATCGGCGATCAGTCTGGCACAAGTGTCATAGTTTTCAGACTTGGCCGTCTCAGGCACCCCGTAGAAGCGAAGTTATCGACGTGAGAAACCTTCCAGTCTGTCATGATTTTCTTTCAAACAGTCCATTTCACTTTTCATTTTTTCGACACTGGAGGTGAGTTTCCGGAATCCTTTTTCATTTTCGGCACACTGCCTAAACAAATCCCCAACGTCTTCTCTGGTTTCATCTAAGGACGAAGCAATCTCTTGTATATTCTTTTCAAGGCTGTCACATCGTCTCCCAATCTCCTCACACTTGCTTCTCACCAGTCCGATGTCAGATCTGATGGCGCCTATATTACTTTCCATGCTGGACAAACGACTGACAATAGATTCGAACCTCTCACTTTGAAGTCTGAGGGTGTCCAGTATCTGTGATGCTACGTCAGAGGAGAAACCTGAGTCTGCGGCGAGCTGGGAAGGGAAGTCACGGTAATCCTGTCACTGCTGGATTCAGTCACTGCTTCACTGTTTGCAGCAGCCTCCTCTGTGCGGGACTCGTTGTCTGTAGGCCCAGGGTTCATTTCCACATCGCCACAGCATAAGAGGTATGCAGTGACAAACACGAATAACACACCCTGCAGTTTGTTCCGACGGCCACCACTCTAGTTCGCATTTTCAACACGAACTTGACACGCTTCGCCATGAAGTTCAGAAACGTGCCAAGGAACAGGCCACAACTTCCCGAAATCGCACGTTGTCCACAGGCATGGTCACTGATAGTCACAAATTTTATGTCACTGTCATCAGTACACTTGCCGCTAGGTGACTGTCAGGTGAGGTTCTGCCACAAAGGCACTGAGTAAAGCGCTAATTAACAAAACGACTAATTTTTCCAAGAGAGCTCAGGAAAAAAGCGTGTTGTCGCCACAGTGAGATCCGAGAGAGAGAAGAGAGAGAGAGAGAGAGAGAGAGAGAGAGAGAGATGAGAGAGAGGGAGAGAGGAGTGAGAGTGAGAGAGAGAGTGAGAGAGAGAGAGAGAGAGAAGGAAGGCAGAAAATAAGAAAAAAAAAAAAAAGGTATATTTCTAATGCTAAAGATAGGGTTTCAGACCAAACACATGGAATCGAAGTTCCAACTGATCTCGCCAACCAGGACATGGCACCAGCCTTTCGTTTTCAAGTTATTTTCACGTTTGGAGAAACATTGCCCTCACACTTTTCAACCATTTTATGAGAGTAAACACACTGCCAGTCGTGTTCCAGTGTGCTCCACGATGACATGTCTGCCGTGAATCATGCACTTGAAGTCAATTTGTATTCTTGACCATGGAGTGCCAATACAATACCGCATGTCGCGTACAAATTGTTAAAACAGGTAAAATCATTTGAAACCAGTGGATTTCATAGTCCGAATTGCTGCCACTTGCTGTTCCGCGTGATATAAGATACATTTGATGTGTCACGCAAAAGAGGTATAGATCTCTGTGTGTTGACAGAACCCTGAAAACTGGATGTTTCTATGGACCAGTTCAGTTATTTCACATGTCTTTCACATCAGGGAGGAAATCATTTCGTCTGAAGGGAAGGTATGGTTCCACTTGTGAAAAAGGAGTTCAATTTAAAAATGATGTATTGCTTCGGGATGTCTCAATTATATGCTCAATGACACAAATGCCTATGTATGATTTGAAATTAAGATTTTTATCTTTTATTTATTTTATTTTATTTTTAATTTTGAGCATCTACGTTTGGGGCTCCAGTTGTTGACAATGTACTGCATTTCTTTAGTGACACAGAAATACTTTTTACATCTTCGTTTTTGAGACATGAAAACCAAATCATCAAGTTAAAGCATTCACTGAGAAGGAAACGACATTTGATATGACATACATCCTGGTGGCGTAACAGCTGCGGGCACTTTGGTTTCTTGCGGTTAGGCTACTTTCTGTCCATGTCTACTAGGAAACACGGACGAAGTACAATCGCAGAATCTCTCTCTCTCTCTCTCTCTCTCTCTCTCTCTCTCTCTCTCTCTCTCTCTCTCTCACACACACACACACACACACACACACACACACACACGCGCGCGCGCGCGCGCGCGCGCGCACACACACACAACAGAGGGAGGGCGGGAGAGGCATATACACAGACACGTGCGTGCGCTCGTGTGCACACATACTGAAAAGAATCATGGTCACGGAGTCAGCAGTGATGTAGGCATGGCGTGTGAACGGGGACGTATCATGTGAACAGAACGCCGACACGCATTCTTTCTCCACATTAACTCACATTGGAAATGGTGCGGGTTGTTCGACTTCCCACAACGACACATAACACCAACCATTCTGTTTGGCAGCTGGCTGAAGTTGGAGAATGACCCGACATATCCTACCTAGCTGTGTCCCTCCTAAGGATTACATTGATGACTGTGCACAAATGTGTTTCTGTCGCTGGTTGACTTGATAGCCGTTTGCGTTTCTGTATGTGTGTGTGTGTGTGTGTGGTGTGTGTGTGTGTGTGTGTGTGTGTGTGTGAGAGAGAGAGAAGAGAGAGAGAGAGAGAGAGAGAGAGAGAGAGAGAGAGAGGAGAGAGATAGAGACAGACAGACAGACAGACAGACAGACAGACAGACCGACCGACCGACAGACAGAGAGACAGAGACAGAGAGCGGTTGATATACGTGTAGTGTATTCTACTAACATACAAAGCGGTTCGCCAACTAAAGAGCTCTTTATCATCAACCGTCTTTGTTCTAAAACCAAGTTTGAAATGGGTGATTCTGGATATTGTTATTGCCGGATATATTAAGTAACCTATACCTTCATGTTTTTATGTCATAAAACTCAACATTTCACATGTAAATTACCTTAAAAACACACTCACATTTGTAAAAGGTCGAATGTAGTCCCAAATGTAAAATTTTCTGATTTAAAAATTTTAAATTCTTAAATGTTAAATTCTTTCTTTACAATATATCAGTATAACGTTTTTAAACATGCATTTCAAAATCTGATAAACCAAGTTTGATGAGTGTGTGTGTGCGTGCGGGCGGGCGGGCGTGTGTGCGTGCGTGTGCGTGTGTGTGTGTGTGTGTGTGGTGTGTGTGATTATTGCGAAAGGCTCACAGTTATCCGTGAACTGGCAAAACGTAAAATTCCAAACACATTTATGTGACAAAGCAACGTTATATTCAATTATAATCTCTCCCCCTCTCTTTCTCTAGCAAGCGCACGCGCACACTCTTTACTTCTTTTCAACGCGTGCGCGCGCACGCACACACATATTCACGAAAGAATACTCACCGCGCGAGCCCGCATGAACACTTTCGCGCAAACACACACACACACACACACACACACACACACACACGCACACACACACACACACACACGCGCGCGCGTGCGCGCGCACGCGCACACACACACACACACACGCACACACACACACACACATTCAAACACACACACACACACACACACAGAGTTTTGTCACTGGCACATGGATACCATGCATGTAGGCCTGATTTTGGAGCAGCCTGATGTTTCCATGACGAGGATGAAGCCGTCTGTTTAGTGGTAAATCCATAGCTAAATAAAAATGAAATTAGCTAAAAGGTGTGATGAAATGCATAAGGACAAAAATAAACAGTCGTGCCTTTGCCAAAGCCCTCTACAGTTCAGTGCTCACAGCAAATGTGGACGTCGGGACAAGAGAGCATGCCCTCAATCTGACAGCCTTTAGGCTGGTGCTCAAGGGACAAACGTTAGGGAAAAGGGACCTCTCGAACCATCTTGGGTCCCTTCTGAACATGGACAACACCGCAACAGAGAGAGGCCACACTGATGCTGTGCCTGGCGAGGCCTGTCTGGCCTGGAGGTTGTGTCCTCTGGGGGACGCCTCCATCACCTTCCCACTGGAGTCCCGGGGAGAGAGTGTCGGGAATGAGGCCAGATTTCCACACCTACAGCAGGATCCATGCCCAGTGTCAATGCTTTGCAAAATGCACAACCTGAACTACCTTAACATGTCTAGTCAATGTGGTACAGTGATGGGTGGGTGTCCATGTGTTATCAATGTGGTACAGTGTAGGGTGGATGACCATGTGTTATCAGTGTGGTACAGTGAAGGGTGGGTGTCCATGTGTTATCAGTGTGGTACAGTGAAGGGTGGGTGTCCATGTGTTATCAGTGTGGTACAGTGAAGGTGAGTGTCCATGTGTTATCAATGTGGTACAGTGAAGGGTGGGTGTCTATGTGTTATCAATGTGGTACAGTGAAGGGTGGTGTCTATGTGTTATCAATGTGGTACAGTGAAGGGTGGGTGTCCATGTGTTATCAGTGTGGCACAGTGAAGGGTGAGTGTCCATGTGTTATCAATGTGGTACAGTGAAGGGTGGGTGTCTATGTGTTATCAATGTGGTACAGTGAAGGGTGGGTGTCTATGTGTTATCAATGTGGTACAGTGAAGGGTGGGTGTCCATGTGTTATCAGTGTGGTACAGTGAAGGTGGGTGTCCATGTGTTATGAATGTGGTACAGTGAAGGGTGGATGTCCATGTGTTATCAGTGTGGTACAGTGAAGGGTGGGTGTCCATGTGTTATCAATGTGGTACAGTGAAGGGTGGGTGTCCATGTGTTATCAATGTGGTACAGTGAAGGGTGGGTGTCTATGTGTTATCAATGTGGTACAGTGTAGGGTGGGTGTCCATGTGTTATCAATGTGGTACAGTGAAGGGTGGGTGTCCATGTGTTATCAGTGTGTTACAGTGAAGGGTGGGTGTCCATGTGTTATCAGTGTGGTACAGTGAAGGGTGGATGACCATGTGTTATCAATGTGGTACAGTGAAGGGTGGGTGTCCATGTGTTATGAATGTGGTACAGTGAAGGGTGGATGACCATGTGTTATCAATGTGGTACAGTGAAGGGTGGGTGTCCATGTCTCATCAATGGCATACAGTGCGGGATAATGTCGGCGAAGTTATGGACGGAGAAGGTGAAGGACTGATAAGGCACCCATTAGACTAGTGGTAATAGGATAATGATAATAACGGTAATGACGATGATAATGATGAAGATTACGATGGCGACGTCGATGATAATGATGATGATGGAGATGATTGTGATACTGTCGATAATAACGACGATAACAATGATGGCGACAATGGTAATTCATGCTCCTACGTACTTTTTCAATCATATCGTAAAACATACGACATGATCGGATAACCATAAGTTTCTTTGACTCGCGAGCAGAGGGCTGTCACGAACTCTTCCTAAAAATGCACGTATCTGTGGTGGAAACTACTGTCCACAAGAATCAGTATCATCAGTCACACACTTCACAGGTTTACGAACTAAGGAACGTGATAACCTGTGCAGAACATTTCATTTGACACTTTCTCATTGAATAAGTTAAAACTATAAACAGAGAGAGAGAGAGAGAGAGAGAGAGAGAGATCCTACATAAGGACCTACCTGGAGAGAAGCCGAGGATGAAAGGCAGGCAGGCAATGAGGCAGGCAGTCTTCATGGTGCAGGCGGGCAGGAAGAGAGGTGGACGGAGCGTGACGAGCACTACACGCAGCCTGACTGACGATCTGTGGGACAGACACCCGACACACTTGCCCCAGTCCTATCTACCCTTTTATTCTTAGGCTCTGACCCTTCATGAATATGCAGGTTGAAGGGTGCAACGTTTAATTGTCACGAAGAGAGAAGTGATTGGCGGGTTGGCACTCTGTGACAGCGAACGGGGTCCTTTGGTGTGACTGACGTCAGTGTGCATAACAATTAGAAAAAAAAACCGTCCTTGGATGAGGCAATTGAATATCATGTTCTGAATGTTAACCACCGCTGACCTGCTTTGAAGTCGTTTCGTTTTAGTGGTTAAACTTTTAATATTGTCTTGATATCACAACTACAGACTTTTTTCATTTTTAAGTGTTGTGTGTACGCAGAGACTCTTGTCCTCATTGCGATTGTTGTAAAGCACAGAAAGAACAGAAACGTTTAAGGACGGACAAAACCTGAACAAAACTTCAAAGAAGAAAATTGCTTAGATAATAAATTTGACACGATATCACCGGCAAAATTCCAAATCATCCAGAACATTTATCATCTGCGTTCCAGTCCAGAGAACAGGAAGCTGAGGAATCTTGACTGCGGCTGACAGAGCTTGAAACCCAGGCGAATTGTAGAAATCATCGGTACTTGAACGAACCTCAGACTCTGATCTGAAACAAAAACGCGGAAGTGGAAAAAGTTCCAGACGATTGTGCCATTTTCCGGGCCACGGCATTCAAGCTTTTTTAGTTCCGAGTATAGTTTTAAGATTTGTATTGTTTTCAGTTTTCAGTTCTAATACAGTTCAATAGTTCGAGATTTTGAAGGGGGGTTCTGTCCTTTTTGGGTCCAGTAGTGGTTTTTTTTACATCTTTTTGTTCACCTGCATGACGTACAAAAAACGGGTGTAATCACCTCTTTGGGGATCGGGCGATCAACATTCCCCGATCCAGATAGGGGTTTTTTGTGGTGGGAGATTTCACTGACACACAAAGTGTTTGATGACCGGTTTTAGAGGATGGAGCGTCTTTTGTGAATGCCTTTTACTTTGACGTCTATGATCCACCACACAAAAAAATTTTTTCAAGACAATTTGGCTTTTTAAACTTTTTGTGTTTTAAAAGCAAGTAGCTAGCTTGTTTTTGGAAAGGCTGGGTCAGGATGGGTACAAACATGGGTTATATTCTCGCATCCCCTTCCCAATCCGGGGTTAATTTTTCTAGATTGACTGCTTTGTGCCATATTGTTAGTTGATTGTTCTGTTGTTCGATTAAAAGTAGCCCATGTTTTTTGCCTTTTTGTAGCAAAATCCTGGCCGGGGCATAAAAAATACATGGGTTTTTTTTTATAGGGTACAAAAAATTGATTATGTGATAAAAAGTGACCAAAGTAAGCTTACAACCACCTTTTTCAAATGTTTTGGCACCAAATGATATTGACAAATTAAAGAATATTGAACAACAACGATGTTAAATTTGACGAATCAGAAAGAAAAGTCATCCATAATTACTGGTTCAGCACGAAAGTGACAAACTTTTTATTGAGACAAAGAAAATATGAAATGAGGACACAACGTTATATAAAAGGGTTTAATATGAACACATTGGGGATGAATTCATTTTATGATTGAGTGTCCCAAAAGGGCATATTACGAAAACGAATTTGCCACGATTGCAAAACGAAAGTTTGTACATATCTTTGCAAAATAATGTCTGCAGGTCAAAAAGTTTTTACATATCTTTTGCAACATGTCTGCAGGTCAAAAAGTTTGTACACATCTTTTGTAAAATGATGTCTGCTGGTCAAAATGCTCAATTGAAACGGCAAAATTTCTTAAAATACGAAACTGTCTTGATTTTTCTCTTCTTTATATCAAATGATCTCTTTTGAATCTGTAATTTGTGTCTTTGACTTACACAAAGAAATGTGTGTATTCACGTTTACGTTCATGCCAAACACATGGAAAGGTTTATGTCGTTGTTGCTGTGGCTTATTATTTTTTATCCTCAATACCCCCAAAGGGGTGAAAGGATTAAATCTCAAGTGAATGTGCGCACATCTCTCAAAACGCCTTTGTGCATTCTGAATGGTACATTAGGGCGACCATCAAGGTCGCTACACGTACATATCTGAACGTGAAAGCAGCGTTCGTGATTATTTCTTAATGTCACACGATTTGTATGCTGAGATTTCCAGTAACTGTAAATAAATTGTGTCAGATAGAATCGAATCCGACCATATGCCATTGCAGCTCAGAAACGATAATGAAATCCGAGTACAAGAAAAAGATCATGTATATGCGATTGAGAAGTTTGTATGGGATGAACAGTATGCCGATTTATTTCATAATTCACTCTGTTCTGATGAATTACAAATTCAAATGGTAGCTGCAATCAGTTTGATAAATATTATATTAAAATGGACCCTCAAACATACGCCCAAAGATTTACCCTTATACTTTATACGGTTTACATGTTTTAGTTTTTCAGCAATTTATTTCTTTAACACACTTTCTTTTCATTTGACTCTTCTACCCTTCGCTGGCTGCTTTGAGGTGCGGTTGGATTCCGTTGAACCCTTGGTGGTGAGAATACTACAGAATTGTAGAATGTGGCATAACTCCATTTTAACACCAAGAAAGCAAAAATACAGCAAGGTGTGTCTCCTTGACGGGTCCGAACCAGCGTTCAAAAGACTTTGGTGCAGGCAATATGAATAATTCTATTCTTCGAATTGATTATGATGATCCCTATAAATTGGCAGTGAAGGTGGTATATCTATGATGTAGTTCCCTGAAGTGTTATTGTTCTTTTTTCCCTAATTCTCTGCTTTCCCGTTATTTTCGCCTTTCTCTGCTTTCCCGTTATTTTCGCCTTTCTCTGCTTTCCCGTTATTTTCGCCTTTCTCTGCTTTCCCGTTATTTTCGCCTTTCTCTGCTTTCCCGTTATTTTCGCCTTTCTCTGCTTTCCCGTTATTTTCGCCTTAAGGTGTTTCAGTGACTATCTGCACTGGATTTCCTCACTATCCATTACTTGCACATTTCTTTATTGAAGTAAAATTCTCTATCTCTTTTCACTTCTGTCCCATATTCCCTTCTCTGTTCACCGTGCACTTTCCACAAAGAGTATCCATTTCCTATGTACGTACTCTTAAAACTAACAAACAAACAAAAAACGTTTCCGGGTTGACCAAGCACAAGTGGTGAAAACTGTTAATATGTTTTAGTGACAAGAGCATGCTATTCAAGCAAAAACTGGAAAGTAGAAAAGGGGGGTACGGGGAGGGGGAGGCGGGCGAGGGACAGGAGCGTGATCGGCCTGCATTCACCACTCAGTCTACCTGACACCAACACATTCAGACATGAGTTGCCGGATAGACAAGAGGAGAGAGCATTTTGACTTGTTCGCCAGACGGTTTAGTTGTCATTGACAAGGACAAGCTTTTTCCAGCTGTAATACATACGGGTCTTGTTCTTAGGCTGCCTTGCCTGACCTGCCATACTAGTCCCACGTCTTATCTGCCCTTCTCCTCAAACTCGTCCATCAAACGATTCAGACATGCCGCACAGGCCCCCAGTAGAAACAAGGGCAGGAGGGAAGGGCGATGGTACTGCGCTGTTCTTCCTTAGAACTGATCACCAAAAACTCTGACTGTTTGCCGCACTCAACAGCACTGTGTGCACAGAGAGATGAAAGTGACACAGCACAAAGCCGGACATTACCGGGCAACCGCTTGGACATTACCGGGCAACCGCTTGGACATTACTGGACAACCGCTTGAACATTACCAGGCAACCGCTTGGACATTACCGGGCAACCGCTTGGACATTACTGGGCAACCGCTTGGACATTACCGGGCAACCGCTTGGACATTACCGGGCAACCGCTTGGACATTACCGGGCAACCGCTTGAACATTACCGGGCAACCGCTTGGACATTACTGGGCAACCGCTTGGACATTACCGGGCAACCGCTTGAACATTACCGGGCAACCGCTTGGACATTACCAGGCAACCGCTTGGACATTACCGGGCAACCGCTTGGACATTACTGGGCAACCGCTTGCTGGGCACGCAAGATCACGAGAGCAAACCCAGAATTTCTCCCTTCTTCTTTCCTCGCCTTTCCTCTCAGGGAAACCATCAAAGCCGAATAGAAGTTCCACAGTGGCCTGAGGTCCTGTGCATGCTGTCTTTAGTTCCACAGTGGCCTGAGGTCCTGTGCATGCTCCCTTTAGTTCCACAGTGGCCTGAGGTCCTGTGCATGCTGCCTTTAGTTACACAGTGGCATGAGGTCCTGTGCACGCTGCCTTTAGTTCCACAGTGGCCTGAGGTCCTGTGCATGCTGCCTTTAGTTCCACAGTGGCCTGAGGTCCTGTGCATGCTGCCGCCTTTAGTTCCACAGTGGCCTGAGGTCCTGTGCATGCTGCCTTTAGTTCCACAGTGGCCTGAGATCCTGTGCATGCTGCCTTTAGTTCCACAGTGGCATGACGTCCTGTGCACGCTGCCTTTAGTTCCACAGTGGCCTGAGGCCCTGTGTATGCTGCCGCCTTTAGTTCCACAGTGGCCTGAGGTCCTGTGCATGCTGCCTTTAGTTCCACAGTGGCCTGAGGTCCTGTGCATGCTGCCTTTAGTTCCACAGTGGCCTGAGGTCCTGTGCATGCTGCCTTTAGTTCCACAGTGGCCTGAGGTCCTGTGCATGCTGCCTTTAGTTCCCTACCGCTGTGCACTGCTGCCTCCAGCCCTCCCAGCGAGGTCAGAGGGCGATCTTTCTGTCGGTTTGGCACTCTTTCAGTACGTCTCTCGGAGGACATCATAGCGATCATGGATTAGTGACTCTGGGAGGGGAGTCAAAAACAGTTTTCTGATTATACTTGGTTTATTCATGATTCTCTCTCTCTCTCTCTCTCTCTCCTCTCTCTCTCTCTCTCTCTCCTCTCTCTGTGTGTGTGTGTGTGTGTGTGTGTGTGTGTGTGTGTGTGTGTGTGTGTGTGTGTGTGTGTCTCTCTCTCCATTACCTAACTATTCAGTATGACACACACACACACACACACACACACACACACACACACACACACACACACACGCGCGCGCGCGCGCGCGCGCGCGCCCGCGCGTACGTACGCACGCACACACACACACACACTAAGAGAGAGAGAGAGAGAGACAGAGAGAGAGAGAGAGAGAGATGTATATATATATATATATATATATATATATATATATATATATATATATATATATATATATATATATATATAGACAAAACAAGGAAAAGAACAACAAGTACCGTTTGTCACCCAAATTTTCGGCACACGGCCTTCCTCCGGGGAGTTTATTGTGACTAACTGGCAAAAACGTCTCACACACATGTTTCTCTGTTCATTCGAAATTTCACTGGCGTTCTCCACGTGCAACACCCCAACCATAGAAAAAGATATATTAGAGACGGGTTTGCTACTTTGTGCGTATTTCAGTCACGCATTGAAGCTCAGTTTCGCGCTCGCATGTTCATGTGCACACGAGGTACACCAGTTACAGTCCTGTATGGAGTTAGATCACCCCATCAACAGTCCGGCCAGTGCGTTCAGTTAACCACACCAACAGTGAGCGGCCAAGTCAGAATGTTATGGCACCAGCAAGAGTTTTGATACCGCGTGATACAGCGACCGACCAGACGGCCACATTAGGATGTACCGTGTGCACAGGGATGTAATCTGTCCAGAGATTATGACTTAAACAAAACTAC
>CM031619.1:40429577-40446582 GCA_018398815.1 Conus ventricosus | reverse complement strand
TGCCTCATTCGTCAGGATGGAGTCAGATGGTCATATGCCTCATTCGTCAGCAGAAGGCTCCCCTGGACAGTGCAGAGAGACAGGAAGTGGCAGTGGCATGCTGCTAATCTTTGAAAGAGGAATGTGGTAGGCTCTCTGCAGGTTGGTGGACCGGGTCCAATGCCACTCCTAACGGACGATGGACCCTCCATGCAGATGTTGACCTGCTGCACAGGATGGTCCTCAACCTCTCCATGTAGTGGACAGTTGACATGGTCCTCACCTCTCCATGTAGTGGACAGTTGACATGGTCCTCACCTCTCCATGTAGTGGACAGTTCACATGGTCCTCACCTCTCCATGTAGTGGACAGTTCACATGGTCCTCACCTCTCCATGTAGTGGACAGTTGACATGGTCCTCACCTCTCCATGTAGTGGACAGTTCACATGGTCCTCACCTCTCCATGTAGTGGACAGTTGACATGGTCCTCACCTTTCCATGTAGTGGACAGTTCACATGGTCCTCACCTCTCCATGTAGTGGACAGTTGACATGGTCCCACCTCTCCATGTAGTGGACAGTTGACATGGTCCTCACCTCTTCCATGTAGTGGACAGTTCACATGGTCCTCACCTCTCCATGTAGTGGACAGTTCACACTCTGTTTGTATTTCGCTTGCTGCCCACCTTTGGATCTGTTGGTTTCTTCACAGCTACACTGTCACAATAGCAGGAAAGCAGCTGGAGTGCCCGAGTGGTTCTGAAGGAGAAACTCCATTATGTTTGTCTGATGTGCTGCGTAAATTGAGTTCTGTTGTTCTTCCAGAGACTCAGAAATCAACAACAATGAAACAATACACGTTGGCTTTGTTCTTTCGCTTGTGTTTAATACCAGTGCTGCATCAAGGAGGGCAAATGCTTATGGATTGAAGGGAACATGCCCCTCGAAAGAATTTTGCGGCATTAGTATTGCGGAGTGTTATAAATGATATGGTACGGCATAGTATGGTATGGTAGGGTATGGTATAGTATGGTATGGCATGGTATGATATGGTATGGCATGGTGTGGTATGGTACAGTATGGTACGATACGGTATGGTACGGTATGGTAAGATACGGTACTGTGTATTGTGATATGGTGTTCTACATCACCGTATGGTATAGTATGGTGCGGAACAGTATGGTGTAGTAAGGTAGAGTAGGAACGGTATGGTATGGTGTAGTGTGGTGTGTGTGGTGCTACCTTCCTGTGGACAAGTTTCAAGGTTGTTGCAGACAGGTGGTAGAGAACTCGGTGCAGCCATCTTTAGTGTAGGCCTTCAGGTCTCTGCGAGTCTTTGTTTCATAGACAATAATTTTGATTAGAACAAAAGAAATCAACTGCACATCTTCTGTGTCTACTCCAGGAGCAGTACCTGGTAGGGGACCGTCAGATGGGCCTGGCTCCGGTGTGTCTGTCACTGTTCATCAGCTACATGTCAGCCATCTCTCTGATCGGCCACCCCTCTGACGTCTACAACACGGGCACCATGGTGTTCTACATGTACGTGGGCATCTGTCTGGCATATGTTGTGGCATCTTCACTGTCGTACCCCTCATCCACCCCTGCGTCTCACCAGTGTTTACCAGTACCTGCTGCTCAGGTTCAAATCCCAAGTCATCAAAACACTTGTCACCTGCCTAGGGATGACACAACTGGTAGGTACACACGGACACCTGTATGTTAATCAGTGGACACAATTACAATGCACTCTTGAAGCACGTAACTGTAATCCATGCCAATCTATCTGTCTGTCTGTCTGTCTGTCTCTTCTACACACACACCACACACACACACACACACACACACACACACACACACACACACACACACACACACACACACACGCACGCACGCACGCACGCACGCACGCACATATATATATATAATAAATAATATATAATATGTATGTATATATATAATATATATATATATATATATATATATATATATATATATATATATAAATTCTGTGCAAACACACACGTACATGTTCCCCTCAAAGGCAAACGTATAGATGCTTGCATATTAATGTGCATGTATCCAAAGTCCCCTTCCCTATACTGGCCACTATATGGTAGACAAGATGGTACAAATCCACCATTGGTTTTTGTGAAGGTGGCAATGGTCATTTGTAGACAAGGCTGTAAATGTCCAGTGTAAAAACACTCTGAGAAAACCCACTCCTGAGAAGGTGTCATTGGTACCATTACATAAAATCTGCTAAGGGTCTATGTACGTGAAGCCGTAAAATCCATGACACAGAAAGGCGATGTTACGAAGGACCTCTCTGTGTATACATACGTACAAGAACAAGTCTATTTCTGCTGAGATATGGGGCCGAAAGATATATACAGAACACAATATCTCTCCTGCTCTAACAAACCAACGGCTGCCACTCAACATATAACATATCCTGGACAACAAAACCTTTTTCTATGAACAGTGAATTAGAGAATTATGCCATCAAGTCACACCATACAACCAGCCACAAACACACAGCAGCCCACAGACAAAGATCCGGCAACCGTCCCTAGCACTGAACCTTGTAAGTACCCAACAGGGTGCCAGGCAGAAATCTTTCAGACCAACTGATTTCTCAAGCGATGGACGCGTCGACGTCGACGAAAGAATTTGCCAGTGTATTGGGGATTGTGTGAAAGAAAGAAATGTGTTTTCCGAGTTCGTTCCCTTCAAAAGTTTACAAGAAAGGGTGAAAAGAAAGCGCTGTGTGTGCTGCGTCCTATTGCGCAGACCAGCTTCAGGGTGAAAAGAAAGCTCTGTGTGTGCTGCGTCCTAGCGCGCAGACCAGCTTCAGGGTGAAAAGAAAGCGCTGTGTGTGCTGCGTCCTAGTGCGCAAACCACTTCAAGAAAACAAGGGGCTGAGTGGCTCAATACACTTTCGACCACGGGGCAGGGAACACCCTCCCCCTCCCGCCCCTACCCGTCATCCCCTATGGAACAAATCCTACAACCATAAGACCACGTCTTGTACGGGCGGAAATCTCCCAAAGTTAATGGACTAAAGCTTTCTTCCGCGCACCAGCAACAAATGCCAGTCCTGGACTGGGAAGGAGAGAAGGTGGTGTACAAAGCACGACCAGCGCCAGAAGGAATCGCTTGCAAAAAACCTTTTCTCTGAGAAGGGAAAACCATTTGAGACAAGTACAAACTTTTATCTTTTTCTGGCTCACAATCTCCCCCCACCAGAGAATAATTCAAAGAAACAAAGCGCGACTGGTGCTAGATGAATTCCTTACAGACAACCTCCCCCAAAATATAGGGAGACCAGTATTTATGAGGAAAAAAAAGCTCTTTTGTGCAGCGCAGGTAAACATTCATTATGCTTCTCACAACTCATTCCCGTTCACTGTCTTTCCAAACGTCCTGGAATATTCATCCCAGTTCCCGAGGAAGAGCCACCAGGCGTACTCCTCGATATCCAGTGTCCTCAGACCATAGGATGCACGGCCTGTCGTGCAGCCATCAGAGTCACCACTCTCCCCTCACAAACGCGGCTAAAGGGCTGATGGAGGGTAGCTGCCGGCCCAGTCATGTGGCAGTCGTGGTTCTCTCAGAATAGCAATGAACACCAACTCTCTCCTACTCTCTCCTACCATTGATGCAAGAGCAGTTTACCAAGATGCCAGGCAACACCGGCAGAACTCAGTACTTTACAGGCCAAGGACTTCGCGTAAGGTGCGTTAGAAAGACGCTGGGACTGACAAGGTCACTTCACATCACACGTGTCAAATTCAACCAGCCTAATAGCTTTCGTTTGATTTTTTTTTGTTATTGATCACCAAGAGATTTATGTCATTTTCCACGATATTATGAAAAGCATTATGTTCAGTAGGAGAGGAAGTAGAATGAGAGTAAGAAGAGGAGAGAAGGGTGAAGAGAAAGGAACTGACTGGCCTGTATTATTTTCTGGCACGAGGCCATTGCCCAGCAAAAGCGCATATGCCGGAAAGAATTCTGCATTTTACCGCTACCGTGAGTACGCAGAGGTCTGTGGTGAGGCTGATCTGACCCGGATAACACCAGCAGTCCAAAGAGTGATGGCCCCTGCCAGCCACTGGCCCGTTAGGCGTGGTCTGGCCATGGAGCACGAGTGATGGCCCCTGCCAGCCGCTGGCCTGTTAGGCGTGGCCTGTCCATTGAGCACGAGTGATGGCCCCTGCCAGCCGCTAGCTTGTTAGGCGTGGTCTGGCCATGGAGCATGGCGGCCGACACCTGTCCCCGACATTGGTAAGCTTCTCTCCTGAAATATGGCCAAGTCTGGAATCTGGTCAACTTAAAAAACATTCCCCAGGGTGTTGCTTGGCATGACGCAATCTGTCACAAAATGAGTCAACTGTACACCGAGCGTTTCTTCAAAATGTTCCTGAAGGAAATGTTTTTTCAAGTGAGCGTAGCTACAATAAATGCACAGTTTGCATCAGATCCTCGAAGACAGCCCTAGAATGGCTAGGTCACTGCTCTGTGTTCCATTTACAGAGCCATGCATGGACTGAACACACATGTGTCGATTTCATCCGTAGACTGTTTAAGAACAGGAACCCCGGAAATACTGGTAGGCTGATGAGAAAAAGTAGTATTAAATGTATTCGAATGTTTTCAAATTCTGTTTATGTTCAAACTCCCACTGGTTCATAACTTTCTGTAATTCTGAGAGTTCTTTCTCAAATTGAATTTGTTTCTCCTGCTCAGTGCCTTCCGTTCCAGCTTCATAATCAAATGTTTAGTTATCTGTCAACACGGCCCTTCTTCCATCCGATTTGGCTTTTGAGAAATCGGCCAGCGCTTTGGCAGTGGATACTATGGCATGTGATTCTGCATTTTTCTCTCTCCCCAAAGTGACATTACAATCCACCTCAGCTTTTCCAGCTGTTAGTTTGGCTGCTCTGTCCGTCTCTGCTCCTTATCACTATCATTATCATTACTTTTGAATCTTTACAGGATCCTCTAACACGAACTGTTTTGTATGTGGCCGCCATTCATCAAATCTGTCCTCAGGGATATGCATGTTGAAATCCAACAAAACGTGGTGATAAAAGCAGAGAAAAGGCGAACGAGAACACTGCAGTTACAACGCCGGAAATATTTAACAACAAGTCAGGCATGCATGAAGTACAAGAAATGAAAAACAATATGAAAACTGCGCAAGTGCAACCTATAGACGAGCTTAACAAACGAACAAACAAACAGCAAACAAACAAACTAACTGAGAAAATAAATAAACAAAGTTCTGAACTCAAAAGCTCCATGCGTCAAGATTATGCTTTTACCTCCAAACAATATGAAACAATTCTATGTTGCGTTTCACTAACCCCTTTAACCCCCCCCCCCCTCTCCCCCCGTCAAACCTCCTGTCTGGAAATAGGGAAAACCACTATAGAGCGGCTCATCAAACACTGGATAAACAACGTGAAAAATCAGCACGATGTCTGTGTCCATGAATCAACATGCCAAAATACTCGAACAATAACAAAATGTTTACAACAGAACCACAAACAGTTCAAGAAAACCAGATGTTGATATATGACACCACAAAAGAAGCAAGATGGTAGACGTACAAACAACACAGCGCCGTCTCTTTTTTGTTAGTAAAGAAAGTGAATCCCTTATGATGAGAGACAAAAAAGGAAAACGAAAAAAAAGAAGAAAAAAAAAAAAAAGGAAAACAAACTCGGAAACAAAAAGAAACAGACGAAACAGAAGGAAATTAAGGAAAGACAATACAGCGGAGAAAGGAACCAGGCCCTATGTGCCTCAAGTATAAAAAAAAAAAAAACTTACAGTGAGGCACCTCCGTGCTCCCGGAGGTAGAACAAAAAAACCGCCACAAAGTAAATCCTCCAACTGATGCACATCACTTCTAAATGGGCTGCATAGCACGAGAAGAGCTACTGCCGTGATACATGCACTGAGCTGCAAGGCAAGCAGCTCTTTCAACACCTTGTTGCTGTTTAATGACTCAGCGTGCAAGGAAAGGAAAGGTGGTCGGCAACGGAAATCTTGATCCAATGGTTACATTTTAATAATTTTTGAATGATTTTTTTAAAAAGGAAAACCAAAACCCAAAACAAAATGAGACTGTTGAAACGGTTTCGGATTCGAATCTTCGAGGTCCCTAATCACACAGAGCATGTAGCCGACCCGTGGACCCTAAGGCACTGACAGATGAGGCTGCTTGGATTGTTCTCACAGCTACACGTCACAATAGGGCACGGGGCGATACCATTATGTTGTCTGATGTGCTGCTAATGAGTTCTGTTGTTCTCCAGAGACTCAGAAATCAACAACAATGAAACAATACACGTTGGCTTTGTTCTTTCGCTTGTGTTTAATACCAGTGCTGCATCAAGGAGGGCAAATGCTTATGGATTGAAGGGAACATGCCCCTCGAAAGAATTTTGCGGCATTAGTATTGCGGAGTGTTATAACATGATATGGTACGGCATAGTATGGTATGGTAGGGTATGGTATAGTATGGTATGGCATGGTATGATATGGTATGGCATGGTGTGGTATGGTACAGTATGGTACGATACGGTATGGTACGGTATGGTAAGATACGGTACTGTGTATTGTGATATGGTGTTCTACATCACCGTATGGTATAGTATGGTGCGGAACAGTATGGTGTAGTAAGGTAGAGTAGGAACGGTATGGTATGGTGTAGTGTGGTGTGTGTGGTGCTACCTTCCTGTGGACAAGTTTCAAGGTTGTTGCAGACAGGTGGTAGAGAACTCGGTGCAGCCATCTTTAGTGTAGGCCTTCAGGTCTCTGCGAGTCTTTGTTTCATAGACAATAATTTTGATTAGAACAAAAAGAAATCAACTGCACATCTTCTGTGTCTACTCCAGGAGCAGTACCTGGTAGGGGACCGTCAGATGGGCCTGGCTCCGGTGTGTCTGTCACTGTTCATCAGCTACATGTCAGCCATCTCTCTGATCGGCCACCCCTCTGACGTCTACAACACGGGCACCATGGTGTTCTACATGTACGTGGGCATCTGTCTGGCATATGTTGTGGGCATCTTCACTGTCGTACCCCTCATCCACCCCCTGCGTCTCACCAGTGTTTACCAGTACCTGCTGCTCAGGTTCAAATCCCAAGTCATCAAAACACTTGTCACCTGCCTAGGGATGACACAACTGGTAGGTACACACGGACACCTGTATGTTAATCAGTGGACACAATTACAATGCACTCTTGAAGCACGTAACTGTATATCCATGCCAATCTATCTGTCTGTCTGTCTGTCTGTCTCTTTCTACACACACACACACACACACACACACACACACACACACACACACACACACACACACACACACACACACACACGCACGCACGCACGCACGCACGCACGCACAATATATATATATATATATATATTATATATATGTATGTATATATATATATATATATATATATATATATATATATATATATATATATATAAATTCTGTGCAAACACACACGTACATGTTCCCCTCAAAGGGCAAACGTATAGATGCTTGCATATTAATGTGCATGTATCTCAAAGTCCCCTTCCCTATACTGGCCACTATATGGTAGACAAGATGGTACAAATCCACCATTGGTTTTTGTGAAGGTGGCAATGGTCATTTGTAGACAAGGCTGTAAATGTCCAGTGTAAAACACTCTGAGAAAACCCACTCCTGAGAAGGTGTCATTGGTACCTTACATAAAATCTGCTAAGGGTCTATTGTACGTGAAGCCGTAAAATCCATGACACAGAAAGGCGATGTTACGAAGGACCTCTCTGTGTATACATACGTACAAGAACAAGTCTATTTCTGCTGAGATATGGGGCCGAAAGATATATACAGAACACAATATCTCTCCTGCTCTAACAAACCAACGGCTGCCACTCAACATATAACATATCCTGGACAACAAAACCTTTTTCTATGAACAGTGAATTAGAGAATTATGCCATCAAGTCACACCATACAACCAGCCACAAACACACAGCAGCCCACAGACAAAGATCCGGCAACCGTCCCTAGCACTGAACCTTGTAAGTACCCAACAGGGTGCCAGGCAGAAATCTTTCAGACCAACTGATTTCTCAAGCGATGGACGCGTCGACGTCGACGAAAGAATTTGCCAGTGTATTGGGGATTGTGTGAAAGAAAGAAATGTGTTTTCCGAGTTCGTTCCCTTCAAAAAGTTTACAAGAAAGGGTGAAAAGAAAGCGCTGTGTGTGCTGCGTCCTATTGCGCAGACCAGCTTCAGGGTGAAAAGAAAGCTCTGTGTGTGCTGCGTCCTAGCGCGCAGACCAGCTTCAGGGTGAAAAGAAAGCGCTGTGTGTGCTGCGTCCTAGTGCGCAAACCAGCTTCAAGAAAACAAGGGGCTGAGTGGCTCAATACACTTTCGACCACGGGGCAGGGAACACCCTCCCCCTCCCGCCCCTACCCGTCATCCCCTATGGAACAAATCCTACAACCATAAGACCACGTCTTGTACGGGCGGAAATCTCCCAAAGTTAATGGACTAAAGCTTTCTTCCGCGCACCAGCAACAAATGCCAGTCTGGACTGGGAAGGAGAGAAGGTGGTGTACAAAGCACGACCAGCGCCAGAAGGAATCGCTTGCAAAAAACCTTTTCTCTGAGAAGGGAAAACCATTTGAGACAAGTACAAACTTTTATCTTTTTCTGGCTCACAATCTCCCCCCACCAGGAGAATTAATTCAAAGAAACAAAGCGCGACTGGTGCTAGATGAATTCCTTACAGACAACCTCCCCCAAAATATAGGGAGACCAGTATTTATGAGGAAAAAAAGCTCTTTTGTGCAGCGCAGGTAAACATTCATTATGCTTCTCACAACTCATTCCCGTTCACTGTCTTTCCAAACGTCCTGGAATATTCATCCCAGTTCCCGAGGAAGAGCCACCAGGCGTACTCCTCGATATCCAGTGTCCTCAGACCATAGGATGCACGGCCTGTCGTGCAGCCATCAGAGTCACCACTCTCCTCACAAACGCGGCTAAAGGGCTGATGGAGGGTAGCTGCCGGCCCAGTCATGGCAGTCGTGGTTCTCTCAGAATAGCAATGAACACCAACTCTCTCCTACTCTCTCCTACCATTGATGCAAGAGCAGTTTACCAAGATGCCAGGCAACACCGGCAGAACTCAGTACTTTACAGGCCAAGGACTTCGCGTAAGGTGCGTTAGAAAGACGCTGGGACTGACAAGGTCACTTCACATCACACGTGTCAAATTCAACCAGCCTAATAGCTTTCGTTTGATTTTTTTTTGTTATTGATCACCAAGAGATTTATGTCATTTTCCACGATATTATGAAAAGCATTATGTTCAGTAGGAGAGGAAGTAGAATGAGAGTAAGAAGAGGGAGAGAAGGGTGAAGAGAAAGGAACTGACTGGCCTGTATTATTTCTGGCACGAGGCCATTGCCCAGCAAAAGCGCATATGCCGGAAAGAATTCTGCATTTTACCGCTACCGTGAGTACGCAGAGGTCTGTGGTGAGGCTGATCTGACCCGGATAACACCAGCAGTCCAAAGAGTGATGGCCCCTGCCAGCCACTGGCCCGTTAGGCGTGGTCTGGCCATGGAGCACGAGTGATGGCCCCTGCCAGCCGCTGGCCTGTTAGGCGTGGCCTGTCCATTGAGCACGAGTGATGGCCCCTGCCAGCCGCTAGCTTGTTAGGCGTGGTCTGGCCATGGAGCATGGCGGCCGACACCTGTCCCCGACATTGGTAAGCTTCTCTCCTGAAATATGGCCAAGTCTGGAATCTGGTCAACTTAAAAAACATTCCCCAGGGTGTTGCTTGGCATGACGCAATCTGTCACAAAATGAGTCAACTGTACACCGAGCGTTTCTTCAAAATGTTCCTGAAGGAAATGTTTTTTCAAGTGAGCGTAGCTACAATAAATGCACAGTTTGCATCAGATCCTCGAAGACAGCCCTAGAATGGCTAGGTCACTGCTCTGTGTTCCATTTACAGAGCCATGCATGGACTGAACACACATGTGTCGATTTCATCCGTAGACTGTTTAAGAACAGGAACCCCGGAAATACTGGTAGGCTGATGAGAAAAAGTAGTATTAAATGTATTCGAATGTTTTCAAATTCTGTTTATGTTCAAACTCCCACTGGTTCATAACTTTCTGTAATTCTGAGAGTTCTTTCTCAAATTGAATTTGTTTCTCCTGCTCAGTGCCTTCCGTTCCAGCTTCATAATCAAATGTTTAGTTATCTGTCAACACGGCCCTTCTTCCATCCGATTTGGCTTTTGAGAAATCGGCCAGCGCTTTGGCAGTGGATACTATGGCATGTGATTCTGCATTTTTCTCTCTCCCCAAAGTGACATTACAATCCACCTCAGCTTTTCCAGCTGTTAGTTTGGCTGCTCTGTCCGTCTCTGCTCCTTATCACTATCATTATCAATTACTTTTGAATCTTTACAGGATCCTCTAACACGAACTGTTTTGTATGTGGCCGCCATTCATCAAATCTGTCCTCAGGGATATGCATGTTGAAATCCAACAAAACGTGGTGATAAAAGCAGAGAAAAGGCGAACGAGAACACTGCAGTTACAACGCCGGAAATATTTAACAACAAGTCAGGCATTGCATGAAGTACAAGAAATGAAAAACAATATGAAAACTGCGCAAGTGCAACCTATAGACGAGCTTAACAAACGAACAAACAAACAAGCAAACAAACAAACTAACTGAGAAAATAAATAAACAAAGTTCTGAACTCAAAAGCTCCATGCGTCAAGATTATGCTTTTTACCTCCAAACAATATGAAACAATTCTATGTTGCGTTTCACTAACCCCTTTAACCCCCCCCCCCCTCTCCCCCGTCAAACCTCCTGTCTGGAAATAGGGAAAACCACTATAGAGCGGCTCATCAAACACTGGAGTAAACAACGTGAAAAATCAGCACGATGTCTGTGTCCATGAATCAACATGCCAAAATACTCGAACAATAACAAAATGTTTACAACAGAACCACAAACAGTTCAAGAAAACCAGATGTTGATATATGACACCACAAAAGAAGCAAGATGGTAGACGTACAAACAACACAGCGCCGTCTCTTTTTTGTTAGTAAAGAAAGTGGAATCCCTTATGATGAGAGACAAAAAAGGAAAACGAAAAAAAGAAGAAAAAAAAAAAAAAAGGAAAACAAACTCGGAAACAAAAAGAAACAGACGAAACAGAAGGAAATTAAGGGAAAGACAATTACAGCGGAGAAAGGAACCAGGCCCTATGTGCCTCAAGTATAAAAAAAAAAAAACTTACAGTGAGGCACCTCCGTGCTCCGGAGGTAGAACAAAAAAACCGCCACAAAGTAAATCCTCCAACTGATGCACATCACTTCTAAATGGGCTGCATAGCACGAGAAGAGCTACTGCCGTGATACATGCACTGAGCTGCAAGGCAAGCAGCTCTTTCAACACCTTGTTGCTGTTTAATGACTCAGCGTGCAAGGAAAGGAAAGGTGGTCGGCAACGGAAATCTTGATCAAATGGTTACATTTTAATAATTTTTGAATGATTTTTTTAAAAAGGAAAACCAAAACCCAAAACAAAATGAGACTGTTGAAACGGTTTCGGATTCGAATCTTCGAGGTCCCTAATCACACAGAGCATGTAGCCGACCCGTGGACCCTAAGGCACTGACAGATGGTGGACAGGCTGAAGGTCTGCTCCCTCTGAAAGTTCAGCCATACCTCAATCCAGGTGTGTGCCCAGTGGACATACTTTACGCGGTCCCATTCGCACACAGTGCGATTTAAAAAAAAAAGAAAAGAAACCTACAGCGAAAACTACTTGTGCTGTCTGACTCTCACCTGAAGAAGTTTGGATGCGTGTACGACTTTTCCCTACACACACCCACACCACACGAACACAGATAGCCAGGCAACAAGGTAAGTTTTTTTCTTCTTTCGCTGCCTGAACCAGCAAATCATAACAAATACATATTACATAACAAGCATGAACAGGCACATCATAAAGTTCTCGCCTTTGGTGGCAAAGGGCGCACAACGACACTAAATTCTATATTGTCACATCAAACCAAGCTGGCACCCACAGCAGTGTCACCACAAACAGTCTATGCACTTGGCCGCATCTGGCCCTAGTCACACAGTCCTCACGCAGTTCAGAAACCACTCACGGGAGCAGTTCGTGGAGTCTTTCCTGGGACTCCCACACAACAGAAGAACACACGTCGACTCGACGAACTCTGAAGCCATTTCACACCAGCTCGTTGCTGACCAAACGGACAGTCTCTCAACACCCCCACGGGGCGGAGACAGCGACTGGGCTCGTGCTGCACCCCACACCCGGTTGGCAGTGCACACACGATGTCTACTGACCCTCGGCTCTCAGCTCATCTTACTCAGAATGAGTTAAATGACCCTCACCAGTCTGCTTACAGGGCTGGCCATAGCACCGAGACCGCACTCCTGAAAGTTGTAAACCATCTCTCTCTTACCCTTGATGATGACAAAGTCTCTGTTCTCTCTCTTTTAGACCTTTCCGCGGCATGTGACACCATTGATCATGACATTCTCTTTTCTAGACTCCAAACTTCATTTGGCGTTCAGGGCACCGTTCTTGCGTGGGTGAGGCCTTATCTCAGTGATCGTTCCCAGAAAATTGTTGTCAATGGTCTTTCTTCATCTCCTACACCTCTAACCTGTGGGGTTCCACAAGGGTCCGTCCTTGCTCTGTATGTCAGACCTGTGTGAAACATTATCGATCAGCACTCATTGCTGCATGAGAGCTTTGCTGATGACACTCAGATGCACAAGTCAAGCACTGTATCTGAACTCAAGGATGTTGTTAGTGATGTTAAAGCTGTTCCCAAGATTTAAAGAAATGGATGGCTTTGAATAAGTTGCAGCTGAATGACAGCAGAATTGAAGTTCTTCTCCTTGCTCCTCCGAAACTCCAAGATCATCCCTCCCTTCCTTCTTCCATCAGTATCAGAAGTTCTGATATTCAACTCTCATCCCAGGCTCGTAACCTCGGTGTGACTTATGATTCCACCCTTTCTTTCAGGCACCACGTGTCTCATGTTTGTGAGGCACCACATCTGGAAATACGTAAGATCAGTTCAATCAGACACTTCCTTTCCACTGAAGCCACAAAAACTCTGGTTTGTTCCCAAGTTCTCTCAAGGCTGGACTACTGCAACAGTCTCTTAGCTGGCTCACCAAGTTACCTACTCAATAAACTGCAGAAGGTTCAGAATAGCGCTGCCAGGCTTGTTTGCAAAGCACCTATACGTCAACATGTCACTCCTCAGTTGCAGTCCCTCCACTGGCTTCCAATCCAGAGTCGAATTGACGACAAGCTGGCTTCTATCTGTTTCTCTTCTGTTTATGGTACTGGACCAAAATATCTTTCCGACATCCTCCACATCTACACCCCTTCCCGACAACTTCGTTCCTCTGCCGACAGCCGCCTCTTGCGCATTCCTTCTGTCAGAACAAAATCTTTTGGCCAACGTTCTCTCTCCTTCCAAGGACCACTTCTCTGGAATACACTTCCCATCAGTGTCAGACACCTACCTTCACCCTCTTCTTTCAAATCTGCCATTAAAAGAAATTTTTTTCATCAGTCGTAACCCCCCCCCCCCCCCCCCCCCCACACACACACACACACACACTTCCCAATCCACCTTCCGAGTGCCTGAGTGGGTTTTTGCGTGAACGCGTGAGTGCCTGGTGGTTGTGTCGCTTGTGCGTGCAGGCTGTGTTGATGTGAGTGCGTGCGTGCATGCATGTGCCTGTGAACGTGCGCGCGCGAGCATGTGTGTGTGTGCGTGTGTGTTTGTTGGTTATGTAAAGCACTTAGAGCCCTGATTTTTAGAGAATAGGCGCTATAGAAATTAACGTTATTATTATTGTTATTATTATTAACACACACTTGCACACACACACACACACACACACACACACACACACACACACACACACACACACACACACACGAGAGAGAGAGAGAGAGAGAGAGAGAGAGAGAGAGAGAGAGAGAGAGAGAGAGAGAGAGAGAGAGAGAGAGAGAGAGAGAGAGAGAGAGAGAGGAGGGGGAGAGGGTGAAGGGGGAACCGTCTTAAATTTCAAAAGCAGCACGTGCAGCACACACAGCATGGTGTATGCTGGTTTCCACTGCATGGTGTATGCTGGTTTCCACTGCATGGTGTATGCTGGTTTCCACTGCATGGTGTATGCTGGTTTCCACTGCATGGTGTATGCTGGTTTCCACTGCATGGTGTGTGCTGGTTTCCACTGTGCATGTAAAAGAACAGACGCTGCAGGTAAACGCTGAGTGGTTTGGTCATGGTGCCCTGACAACCTAGGTGAATAGTATCGACCTGGTTTACAATTCCACACACATACTCTACGTGCACATGCAGTGCACCTACGGCCGAATGTGACAGCAAAGAATCATCAATAGACAGCGTTTATCTCATCCCAAACTTTCAGGGCGATCAAAGATCATTCAGTCAAATACGTTGTAATGAGATCAAAGATAAGGCATAAAAAGTCTTTGCTTTGAACATGGAAAATATTTGGAAAAAGTTCGTTGTTTGGAATGTGTTTTTGATAGGCTAAACACCCCAAACTCTCAGTCGGTTAATGTACTATATGAATGAAAGTCGCACCCTGTAACGTGGCTACCCGGTGGCTCAGTGACTACAGCTTGGACAAATCGAGTGGCTCAGACTGCGGGAGGCTAGAAGTCATTTCATGTCCACGCTGAGTATGCCTGGCGTGCACCGAAAGTGCGAAGGATATTTTGGCATGACACCGTATGGCTGTTTCACAGCCTGTAATAGCGTCATCTGAAGGATAACAATGATTGCAATAGTAATAACACGCTTCATTTCCATATGCATTCCTTACGCACCTTTTTTTTGCAATTTAGAGTGAGCCGTCTTTCTTTGTGTAATCATTTGATTGGTTGATTTCTGTTTATCCACACCGTGTATCTGCCAGTAAAACCTTAGGCTAATATGACAATAAACTGGGTTTAGTTACCACAAAGCATTCTTGATGCAAAATGCTCATTTCACTATATATACTAGTTTTGATGTGGTCATTAAAAAAAATAGTAACAAAGACAGCGTCAGATGTAACAAAAATAGACAGTAGCAAAGACAGCGTCAGATGTAACAAAAATAGACAGTAGCAAAGACAGCGTCAGATGTAACAAAAATAGACAGTAACAAAGACAGCGTCAGATGTAACAAAAATAGACAGTAACAAAGACAGCGTCAGATGTAACATTCATGTGACTCTTTGTCCTCTTCAGGTCCTGTACATGGCCATCGTCCTGTACAGTCCAGCCCTGGTCTTGCAGGCAGGTAGGTGATGGTAGAGCTGCAGCTCATGTGTTATTAATCCTGTTCTCACCCCCACACTGTTAGAGAGGGGGAGGTGGGTAAAGAATCCAGATGCTTACCTTCGAATTGGTCAATGTTCATTGGCATGAAAGGAAATGTTAATGGGGATGTCCCGTTGTCCGTTCTGTGTGCTCTGTGTTGGCATGTCTGCTAAGTGATGGGGTGTGGTAAGCAGCATTCTTTCCAAGTTATGTGCGTGTGATTATATCATCCTTGGAGCAGGAGTTACGCAACATGTTCGTTGTTTACTGCACATTTGTATCAATCATGCCGCTCCCGAACTGTAGCTTCGGCACATAATCCATAGAAAGGCTCAGTTTTCTTTGTTTTTGTTTGTTTGTTTGTTTGTTTGTTTGTTTGTTTGTTTTTTTACTTTTTTTCCCATGTCAGAAGAGAATGTTAAAGCATATACTTTTATTTTCACTAATTTATCGGAAACAATGCACAAAGTTTGAAATTACGTCATATTTCTACTGGGTTTTACAGACCTGCTTGTATCTATGTGACTTTTATTGAAAACTAACTGTTGCCTGCATAGTTTAGAAGGGTACAACTCTTTTGATCGCAGCCCCTCATATAAACTGCATGCTTCAGTAGAGTTACGGGTTCTCGCCTCATCAGAACGACCACCAGCAGACCACAAAATGTGACCTCTAAGGTCTTTTGCATTGATAAGCTGGATCTGTTAGCAAATCATCCTACTTGGGTGTATCATAGAACGATTTTGACGAAACAAATGCCTGTTGAATCTGACCATTTCTGAATGGTTTTCCTCTCTGTCAGTGGCAGGACTGCCACTGTGGGTGTCTCTGGCCGTTGTTGGTACGATTGGAACCATCTACACTTCGATTGTGAGTGTGTGTTTGTGTGCTGGTGGAAAGGGGATGGGGTGAATGGGGAGGGGTTGGAAGGGGGAAGAAGCGGGTTCGGGTTACTCAGGTTGTGGAGTGTGCAATGGGCTCCAGTGAAGGCTGGGAACACAGGGTCACTGTCACCACGGTATGGATGCAGCTCTCAGACTATTGCTCACACGGATTTACCAACTGCTCAAATGTCAGCGTGTCTTAGGCCTGGCGAACCACATGACAACTTATGAAAAGAAGCATAGAGGACATCGCTGTCATGTAGTTTCGGACCGTGTCGTTCGTCCGGACAGTCAACGAGAACCACTTCAGTCATCTCGGGGTTGAGGGGGTGGTGGTGGTGAGGGGTGTGTTGTTAGATGATGTGTGGATACGCAGGTGGTTGATCAAGCCGATGCGTGCACGGAATGTGACAGGACAGCTTGGACAGGGAATGTGGGAGACCTGCTCTTGATTGCTGACGCAGGTTTCCTTGTCTGTCTCTTTTGTTGCGCTGCAGCTGTCCTCCTTTCTTCACGGAAACTGGCACCTCTGTGGATAGAGTAGCGCCATCTCGTTCGATTCATAGCAGTTTGATCCCATGTGTCAGGGTTAATATTAAACGCTTTCAAGGATGTGTTGAGCGTGTCTTTGAAGCGTTTCTTCTGACCTCCATGGGAACGCTTTCCTTGTTGCAACTCACCGTAGAAGATAC
>CM031619.1:40422077-40427077 GCA_018398815.1 Conus ventricosus | reverse complement strand
CGTGTGTGTATTTTCCAATGACTGGTTATAACATTTCCATGCAGTGGTCTTTTTGTCTTCTTGGCCATTTACACACACACGTTCAGTGTACAATATTTGATGTCGGCTCTCCTCATCGCAGGTGGCTCTGTACGTTCCCAATGAGATATCTGGTTGTTGTGACTGGTCATTCTCAGATGGGTGTTGTACGAGTTGGAACTCGAAGCTGATTGTAACGGACAACATTACAGTTTGTACCGTATCTGGCATCGTAGAACGGAATCAACAACGGTCTGCAGTCTTGCTCTTAAATGGACTTGTCTCTGACAGTGATCATTCAGCTATGATGATTGATGAGGACAATGGCAGATTCTTTGAATCCGAAAATCCGAGGGAAGGAAAGTTGTGTGTGTGGTTGTCGACTCGCTTTGTGGTGGCTGTGTATGCAAGACCCATTGTTGACGTGCACACCCTGTGGCACGTACGGCACAGGAAAGCGCCAGAGATGCCTGCACCGCCAATTCCTCTCTGTGGCTTTCTCTTTGAATTTCTGAGGGAGATTAACACTTTTCGTCTGATCTAACATTTTACGGTAGAAAGATTTGTTAAGAAGTTTCTGGTGCGTTTTAGAAGATGTATTTAAAAGAGATGTGTGATTTTTTTTGTTGATGACTTGTGAGGTGACTTCAACGTGGTGACAGCCCTGATATGGTCCTTTGCGGTCGGCTGGGCTATAAGCAACATTACCTTACCTTACCTACCTTCTGTGGCTTTGTTTGGCGTCAGAAGACTCCACGCGGGATGCCTGCACGTCTTCTGCTCCTGTGCGTATTACCGTCCTCCGATTGTCTCCGTCTCCAGACCGGTGTCGTATATAATACTGTCGCCGTGGAATTGTATCGCAGCGATAGCATTTCACGTGAAATATTGTTGCAGCGACAATATTTGCTGGAAAAAATTGTCGCGCGACAACTTTTCACGAAAAATGTCCCATAGAATATTGTAGCTGTCCATAAAATACTGTCGCTCGAAATTTTGCGACAGTTTTTTGCGACAGGACACTGTGAAATATTGTAGTCAGTGAATACTGTCGCTTGCGACACATTTTCACGTGAAATCTTACTGCTAGAGTTAACATTTCCTGTGAAATATGGTCGCAGCGTAATTTTGCGACAGCTTTTTGCGACAGGACACTGTGAAATATTGTAGTCAGTGAATACTGTCGCTTGCGACACATTTTCACGTAAAATCTTACTGCTAGAGTTAACATTTCCTGTGAAATATGGTCGCAGCGATAATTTTTCATGAACCAGCTGCAGTATTTCCCGGGAAATACTGTCGCTGCGACACGATTTTATGAGCGACAGTATTATATACGACACCGGCCGTCCCACTCTGTCTTCACGATGCCAGCTGCACAGAGTTGGTGCTCTGGCTGGTGTCTGAAACGTTTTTGTAGGGCGCCACTGTCACGCTTGCTCTGGCCAGTTGTTCCTTAGAAGACAATTTTTGTCATTCTTGATTTTTCCAGTCGTGATAGATTATCTCCCCAACAAAATTGTTTCAAGAGAAGCGTAGCTTCTGGTGTGAAAATGATGGCCTTTCCCAAGACTTGACTGTTGGTGATGAGTTCATCACTTAATGCCCATGATGGTGTGCGGGCATCGTTTATGAAAACTTTCCAGAAGTTGTGCTTGGTTTCAGTGAAGGACCCAGGCATCAGACCCATGGAGGAGAGTGGTGGCAGCTATTGTCCTGTGCACGTGGGTCTAGGTTGACGAGCTCGGACAGTTATCTTTGCAAACCCACTTCTGTAAACGCCCAAAGACGCCGCCGGCGGTGAGAAGGCAACTGTCCACATGCATGGCCACCGTAGCATTATTTGTGATCACGCTCCTAATCATGTGAAGTGCTCAACTGTAATAATAATAATAATATATATAGATTTTATATAGCGCAATTCTTGGAATCAACTCATTGCGCTCTACAATCAATACTCATATACACAACGGGCTGCCTACCTGGGTAGTGCCGACTGAAGAGCTGCCAGCTGGCGTCATTCGGTCGTTTCCCGTGTCATCCAGTCAATATCGTTCAATATCAATTACTCCTTCGTTCTTTCCATTTCTCACGCAGGGTGCATGCCATGTGTAACGTGTCATCCATCCGTGCTAATCAGGGCTATTCTTGGGAGGATTGTGCAAAGTGACTTTGCACAGTAATACTCTGAGAGCAGTTCACGGATTATTTCTTATCTGTCTTTATTGGAGCATGCGGTCTTCGGACAGTGAAGGCACTCTCGCCAGTACGAAACCTTGTGTAGACTCTTCTTTGAGGGTCTCCTTTGCTTCCCGTGGTATCAACTTAAAGAAAATGGCAGAGAGAGTTGGAGCAATGTCTTGCCTTGCTTTATGCTATTTTCAAAGGGGGATACGTCAAGGAAGCTTCCCCGTGTGTTTCACTTACATCATGTGTTCCTCATGGAGTTGCTGGAGAATTGTTAAGAGCTCCAGAGCCCATCTCAGCCGACCGTGTCAAGAGCGTTGGCCCGAACTTTAAACACTGAGGTGGACCCCCGCGAAAATCTTCCCCATGACAGACAATAAGGTGATATTTAGAACAGCCGGATTCGTTTCCTTTGCTCTCCTAGGGAAGGACAATAACAGCGGCATGGAGGTCTATGGTAACCCCCACCCTCCCACCGTACAGTGAAGAGGCCAGTCAGCATCTCAGAAATCACGCCACTTCCGAGCTGGAATACTGTCAACGCCACGGGATTTGTGACGTTTCATCTTGATGGTGGCCAACTTTCAAAATTACAAAGTTAAGCAATTCCACCTTCATTGCCTTCCGTGGAGTCTTGTAATGGACTCCGTGCTGTCGGAGATGTCAGCAAATTCCCGGATGTGTTCCACAGGTCAGTCCATTGGTTTTAAAAAAAATTCTCTAGCTTGCTTTGAAGACCACTTCAAGCGTTTCTGTGCGGCTTTTTTTTCTCGTTTTTTTTTTTTGCTGTCCCAACCTCTGCGCCACCTCAGAGGCAGTGCACCCACGCCGCTCATTCCGACACCCCGTCCACAGCCACAGCTCGGTCGGCCCCGCCGCAGCCCCGGCACCGGCAATCCACAGTTAGCAGTCAATGTCAAGTCATCAAGAGGCAACCCACCGGAGGAGACACTGCACTGCTGCCGAGTCACTTCGATGGTGTTCAGTGGCGCTTGTTCTGATCTAACATACGCAGGACACCACCTACTAAGCCCCCTACTGACGGCAATAATTGCTTAGTCGCGGAGCCGGCGTGAGTGAGCTCTCCCTCCGGAGGGCGCCACCACGTCCGTCCAACGACAGCCCCCATGGACCCGCCGATACCGGTGACCCCGACGGAACCAAACCAAGACCACAGACGTGGAGAGGACATCGAAATTGAGGTCACCATGAAAGCAGGGCATGAAGGGCCACAGAATTTGAGACATTTCTTTAAAAATGCTGATCGATGAGAATGAGGATGATTAAGATGATGCTACGGATTTCCATTTTGGTCTGAGACTACATGACAGGGCTGTACTCTACGCTTCGTTTCATGATATATCCCGGCGTCAACCAGGCCCGAGAGATACAGGCACCTGCAGTGTTGGTCAGGAAATTTGAGCAACACTCTCAGAAACGCATCCAATAAGTGGATGAAACTCGACTGTGTGGTCCCATACTTCCCAACTGAGTGCGCAGCAAACTCAACTCTGGGTAGGAGCCGGTCGGGGCAGAAAAACCCACATGACTCTGATGGGATTCGAACCCACGACCTCCTAGCCGGGAGTCCGCGACGCTAACCACTTCGCCACGGCGGCTGGTTATTTCTGTGCGTTGCCTGAGCTGCTTAATCGTCTGGTATGGCAGGAACTTTCTCGATGCAGGTGTGTTTTCTCTGGAAGAAAACCTGGATCTCAGTCCTTCATCAAACCAGTCCCCGCTACGGATGTTCCTTGTCGGATGGTGTTCAAATGCTGTTTCTGTTCCTCTGGACTTTGATTTTAATCAGTGTTATCCCCGTTCTTCAGGAGCTCCTCGAATTTACTCTGGATCTTCATTCTCAGTTCGTTGAGTGTGTCAAACTGCAGGTCCATGTCGGACTTGTTGCTGAGGACCTTGTCTGTGCTGTTGACTTCCTAGAGGAGAGATCTGTGTAAAAGTTTTCTTTTCGGCAGGGTCGCTAGCTATTGAGGGCATAGATGCTCATTAGACTGGAAAACGCAGTTTCACCTCATGGCGATTGAAGAGACATGAAGCGTTCGGAATGGCCGACAGGAAGGTCTGTAGCTTGCTGCAATGGTGCTTTCCGTCATGAAGCCTTTGCCTGAAAGTCTGCCTTTTTCACGTCCTTTTCCAGACAGGTGAAGGGGGGTAATTTGTGCCGTGTTCTGTGAAGGACCCTTGGTCTGCAAACTGTACTTCATTGAGGGCTGCAGGGTCCATGACTAGCCGGGTTAGTTCCCTTGCAGCAAGAGCAGTGCGTCTCTGAGGTGGATCACTATCACCCGACACTGGCATGGTATACTCCCTTTATAGGAGGTCAGTATTGTCTGACACAGGTGGCATGACGATATTGGGAAAATTGATGCAAACCACGAAGCTGGCTCGGAATCGTTGACACTGACTGATCAAACCGTTCATTCTGCAGGTGCGGGAGCAACAGATGTTAGCATCATCACTGCGCACAGAGCTGTACAGTACATGTTATAATCAAGAAAAAGAACTTCAGTCCCGCACTTAGGGCTTGCAAGGAGAGTCAGTACGAATACGAATGATTTAGGTTATGTTTCCCTTCACAAATGATACAATGATGAAAGGAGTGGGGATGGGGGAGGAGGAACAACAACACAGTACCAACAGGTACATTAAATCATTTTGAATTCACATCAAGGAAATACAGTTAATTTTTTGGTCAGTCTGCTAGAGCGTTATATCAACAGCTCTGCAGTCACTACTTCACACAATCTTTTGCACAGTGAACAGAACAAGTTTGA
>CM031619.1:40414577-40417077 GCA_018398815.1 Conus ventricosus | reverse complement strand
CTATTCTGTTGATTGTGCTTGTTTTGCGGCGAGCAGTGTGAATGCTCATATCAACGTGCATGCCATGCAAGCCCATGGTATGTGAACAGGCTGCCAAAGAAATCAACACAGTAAGGGGGTGGAAGGGGAAGAATGAGGGCAAGAGCAGAATCGAAGAGTGTCACAGAAAAGGGGAAATCTCTTGTACGAAATTTCCAAATGTTTGGAACGTAAGTGACAATGAAACAGACCCCTTCTGCCCATAGGAGCAAAAGTGCTTCTGCAAAAAAAAAATACACATCAATACTTCTACAACTACTACTGCTACTACTACAACTATTACTACTAGTAATGATACTAAAAATGATGATGATGATGATGATAATAATAATAATAATAATAATATAATAATAATGATGATAATAATAATAATAATATTGATAAATAATACTAACAACAACAACAACAACAACAACAATAATAATAATAGTAATAATAATAATAAATGAACCAGCCGCCGTGGCGAAGTGGTTAGCGTCGCGGACTCCCGGCTGGGAGGTCGTGGGTTCGAATCCCATCAGAGTCATGTGGGTTTTCCTGCCCCGACCGGCTCTTACCCAGAGTTGAGTTTGCTGCGGACTCAGTTGGGAAGACTGGGACCCACACAGTCGATTTTCTTTCACTCAATGGATGCGTTTCTGAGAGTGTTGCTCAAATTTCCTGACCAACACTGCAGGTGCCTGTATCTCTCGGGCCTGGTTGACGCCGGGATATATTATGAAACGAAGCGTAGAGTACAGCCCTGTCATGTAGTCTCAGACCAAAATGGAAATCCGTAGCATCATCTTAGTTATCCTCATTCTCATCGATCAGCATTAAAAAAAAAAAGTCTCAAATTCTGTGGCCCTTCATGACCTGCTCTCATGGTGACCTCAATTTCAATGTCCTCTCCGCGTCTGTGGTCCTGGTTTGGTTCCGTCGGGGTCACCGGTATCGGCGAGTCCATGGGGGCTGTCGTTGGACGGACGTGGTGGCGCCCTCCGGAGGGAGAGCTCACTCACGCCGGCTCCGCGACTAAGCAATTATTGTCGTCAGTAGGGGGCTTAGTAGGTGGTGTCCTGCGTATGTTAGATCAGAACAGGCGCCACTGAACACCACCGAAGTGACTCGGCAGCAGTGCAGTGTCTCCTTCGGTGGGTTGCCTCTTGACGACTTGACATTGGCCGCTCCCTGTGGATTGCCGGTGCCGGGGCTGCGGCGGGGCCGACTGTGGTTGTGGACGGGGTGTCGGAATGAGCGGCGTGAGTGCAATACCTCTGAGGTGGCGCAGAGGTTGGGACAGCAAAAAAAAAAAAAAAAAAAAAGAACAAATGATATTGATGATGATAATGATTAATCTCTGTGCACATGTGTGGACGTGGATGCCGATCATGATGATGATGATCGTATGTCTCTCTATACCAGCATTGACCTCAAGGCCCGTCACTCTGTGTGGGCGACCATACTGGGAGAGTGTATGCTGTACATGGCCAACCTGTTCGGCCAGCCCTCCATACAGCGTATTGGATCCATGGCCACCCTCCGCCAGGCCAGATGGTCAGTCCCGTAGTTGGCAGTGGTCCTAGCGCGTGTAGCTGAGTAGATGATAGTGATAGAGCTGATGGTGGTATGCTTTTCATTGTCTTTTTTTAATCGCTCTCTCTCTGTCTCTCTCTGTCCCTCTCTCTGTCCCTCTCTGTGTGTGTCTCTCACTGTTTCTCTGTTACTCTCCCCTCTCTCTCTCTCTCTCTCTCTCTTCTCTCTCTCTCTCTCTCTCTCTCACTGTGTGTAAGTGCATGCGTGCGTGCGTGCGCACGTGTATGTGTGTATGCAGTTATTAGGTAATAAAAGCTATCGGAAATGCTTTCACTTTGACCTTAAAATAGTAATTTTTCTAAACATCTGACTAACTTTGATTGACAATCTTGAAGAAACACACACGCACGCACGCACGTACGCACGCACGCACGCACGCACGCACGCACACGCACACACACACACACACACACACACACACACACACACACACACACACACCCTATCTCCCCCGTCCCACCCACATACACACATCAAAAGTTCTACAATATGAATGAGCTTAACCAAAGGTCAGCTTCAGAAATTCTCTTCATATAGTTTGAAATCCATTACCTTTTGTGCCTTTACCCGTCAAATAGCGTGACTGAATATGGGGACGTCTTTTATGTTGATTGAAGTGAAGCACGAATAATTCTTAAAAACAAATCTTCATAAGGAATATTCCAGTGGTACGTTTGGAAATTTACCAGCCAGCAAACATATGATTCTTTTGCTCTTTGATCGGAAACTTTCAGACAGGTGGACAAAAATCTTTATGACTGTTGAAACAACTGAACGATCTGATGCTGGTTCCAGTACCGATCTATGTTTTGTGTAACAACTCTTTTATATTTTTGTTTCTGTGAACACTTATTGGTGTATAAGACAAAAATCAAATATAAGTTTA
>CM031619.1:40347269-40403577 GCA_018398815.1 Conus ventricosus | reverse complement strand
AAGATATTCGTAGCAACTTAAAAGTTGTTCTCATCGCGAACAATGTAAGTGCATTCTACTCTATAGTGATCATGAATGAAACAATTTAAGTGACAGTTCTACTCCCATTGTGATACAACTGAAGTGAAACAATTTAAGTAACAGTTCTACTCCCATTGTGATACAACTGAAGTGAACAATTTAAGTGACAGTTCTACTCCCATTGTGATACAACTGAAGTGAAACAATTTAAGTGACAGTTCTATTCCCATTGTGATACAACTGAAGTGAAACAATAAAGGTGACACTTTTGTTCCCACAGTGAAACGATTAAAGTGACACCTTTGTTCCTACGATGAAACGATTAAAGTGACACCTTTGTTCCCACAGGGAAACGATTAAAATGACACGTTTGTTTCCACGGTGGAACGATTACAGTGACATCTTTGTTCCCAGTGAAACGATTAAAGTGACACTTTTGTTCCCATTGTGAAACAAATAAAGTGACACTTTGTTCCCATTGTGAAACGATCAAAGGAATCTTTTTGTTCGCATAGAGAAACATTTAAAGTAACACTTTGTTTGCATCATGAGACAATAGAAGTAGCATTTTTGTCCCCACAGTGAAACGATTAAAGTAACACTTTTTTTGCTTAAAGTAACAATTTTGTTCTCACGGTGAAACAGTTAAGTGACACTTTTGTTCCCATTTTGAAACAATTAAAGTAACACTTGTTAGCGTAGGGAAACAATTAAAGTAACACTTGTTAGCGTAGGGAAACAATTAAAGTAACACTTGTTATCGTAGGGAAACAATTAAAGTAACACTTGTTAGCGTGGGGAAACAATTAAAGTAACACTTGTTAGCGTAGGGAAACAATTAAAGTAACACTTGTTAGCGTGGGGAAACAATTAAAGTAACACTTGTTAGCGTAGGGAAACATTAAAGTAACACTTGTTAGCGTAGGGAAACAATTAAAGTAACACTTGTTAGCGTAGGGAAACAATTAAAGTAACACTTGTTAGCGTGGGGAAACAATTAAAGTAACACTTGTTAGCGTGGGGAAACAATTAAAGTAACACTTTTCTTCCCACAGTGAAACCATTAAAAGCGACACTTTTGTTTGCGTAAGGACACAATTAAAGTCACAGATTTGTTCGCATAGGGAAACTATTAAAGCAACACTTTTGTTTGCATAGGAACACAATTAAAACAACACCTTTTCCCCACAGTCCAACGATCAAAGCGACACTTGTTATTCCCATAGCAGAGTGACGATTAAGTGACACTTTTCCCCATACTGAAACAATGAAAGTGACATGTTTGTTCCTAGAGTCAAGCAGTTAAAACGATACCTTTGTTTTATACTTAAACAGTCAAAGTGATAATTTTGTTCTCATAGTGAAGGAGTAAGTGCAGTTGCTTTGTTTTTACAGTCAAACAGTTAAAGTGACCCATTTTGTTCTCTTACCTTACTGAAACAATGGAAATGATAGTTTTGTTGCCATAATAAAGCAGTTAAAGTGACATTTTCTTCCCATACTGAGACAATTAAACTGACACCTTTGTTCAGCAGTTAACCTGACTTGTTTGTTCCTGTGGTGAAACAATGAAAGTGACATGTTTGTTCCTGTGGTGAAACAATGAAAGTGACATGTTTGTTCCTGTGGTGAAACAATGAAAGTGATACCCTTCTTTCCCTAGTTTCGTCCCCATAGTTAAACAATTGTATTGACACTTTCATTCTCATAGCGAAACGTCCCCATAGTTAAACATGTATTGACACTTTCATTCTCATAGCGAAACGTCCCCGTAGTTAAACAATTGTATTGACACTTTCATTCTCATAGCGAAACGTCCCCATAGTTAAACAATTGTATTGACACTTTCATTCTCATAGCGAAACGTCCCCATAGTTAAACAATTGTATTGACACTTTCATTCTCATAGCGAAACGTCCCCATAGTTAAACAATTGTATTGACACTTTCATTCTCATAGCGAAACGTCCCCATAGTTAAACAATTGTATTGACACTTTCATTCTCATAGCGAAACGTCCCCATAGTTAAACAATTGTATTGACACTTCATTCTCATAGCGAAACTGCAAAGATGACACTTTTGTTCCCGTAGTGATATAGTGAAAGTGCCACATTTGTTCGCATAGTGAAACAGTTGAATCAACACTTTTGTTCCCACAGTGAAACAACAGGGTGACACTTTAGACTCTCTTAGCAATACAATTACAGTGACACTTTTTTTAAACGGTCAATGTGACAATTTCGTTTACATAGAGAAAAAACATCAAAGGTGTAACACTCCACACTGGCATCCATTCAGCTAGCACACAAGTGGATAAACGCCACACATAAAAAGCATGGAATCTGTCCTCAAAAACATAAAAATTGACCGATCGGGGCATCTGAGTGGGTGGAACATCCTCTGGCAGGAGAGGGTGTAGTGGTGGGGATGATGATAAAGGTGTTTGGTGTCTGGCACCACACGACGATGCTGATATTGTTTTAGGTGTAGTTGACAAGAACCACAGACTGACAACAAAGTAAGTCCTTGCCTTCACATTAGAGTTCCTGACTGATGAATCACCCCCCTGGGTACACGTGACGAGGACATTTCCTGTCAGAGTTGGTTTTTTTTTACATTCAACACCCCAGGTGTTCAACTTGATATGCAACTTGATGTGCATTGTCCACCAAACACAACGAGGACGTTTAGAATGGTACATAGACTGCACAGCTCCACACAAGACCAAAGCACAGAATGGTTGACACGTAAGTGTGCACTTTACTCCCAAAATCACCAGGTAGGGACAACAATGTAGTGCCGTCAGTCATTGTATTTCCCAAAGAACAAAAAGCAATAGTTTTCAAACTTGTACCTACGGCTAGAGAAAAATATGACAACATATCAAAAAAGTAGAAGAAAGTAAACGTCGCGAGGTACCGAAAACTTCGAAACTAAATCATTTTTGACGCATTATTTTGCACTCCGACGCCGACCGTCTGCTGTAGCCGGATTCTGCTGCTCGTGCTGCGCGCGTTACGTCATCTTCCTTACAGGGCGTGGCGCCACTCACATTTTCAACTGCGAAGTGATGGCGGCAACTGTTTCCGACACCGGCGAATCCCACTTTGGTGAATAGAACTGATTTCGATGTGTAAGTTTCACATATAACAACATATATAACAAAGTGAATACATACAAGACTGTTTGTCATCTGTGTCTTTTATATCAGTGGTTTTTATATTTCGTCCTACTGCATCAACACAACTTTCCCTCCACGCAGTCCTCACTGGAATGTATGGTCAGCAACCATCGTCAACACACACACACACACACACACACACACACACACACACACACACACACACACACACACACACACACACACACACACACGTACGTCAGATGAGAATAAAACTTAAGAAATATTTACGTAGAAGTTACAACTTAGGTAGTCTATCTTTCTTTTCCGCAGTTACACGTTGTGAGTCCGCGTGTGTGCTGTGTGGAGAAGCACTTCATCATAACTGTCAAGAAACAGTGAAGCAGACTGAAAAAGGTGTTGCAGGTTTCCTTAATGCATGCCGTTTGAAAATTGAGAAAAAATAGCATTTTTACGTTGGACAAACTGTACATAAAGTGTGTCGTCAGGCGTATTGCAAACTCGAACGTTATCAAGCGAGATTTAAAACGACAGAGAGAGGCTCTGGACATTGAAGATCCAAATAACCTAGTACTTCGATCCAAACAGATGAAGTTTGATATTTCCAATGATTGCCTTCTTTTGTGCACAGCCTGTTAAAGATGTAAGAAAGGAAACATCTCCGTTTACTAGATCAGGACATTTAGTTTCCAGTAAAATGTTGAAGACATTTGTTTGCATTGAGGACCAGAAGACAAGTGGGCTCACACTGCACTTGGAAGAATAAAAGCTGTCAATGATCTTCATGCTGCAGATGTTGTATATCATAAGCAGTGCAGTGTAAATTTCAGAACACTGAAAAAATCCCACAGGCGTTCCTGAGTTCTTCAGAGGAAGAAACCGCAGATACTGCATGTGCCAACAAAGGGAGACCTGGAGATACACATCGTGTCGAAGCCTTCACACGTGTCATTTTTTTTTTATTTTTTAAAGAAAATGATGATGAGCAGATCACAATCACTGACTTGTGTAAATAGATGGAAGGGCACTTTATAGATGGGGGCACTTCTTACACAGACATAAATACATGCGGCAGAAAATCACAAACCACTTTGGAGATGAAGCAATAATTATCTGCATCAGAGGTAAACAAAATGTCGTCACCTTAAGATCAACTTAGGGGAAAATCCTTGCGCAGTTTGCAAAGTCCAACAGAGAAAAAGACACTGAGAAAGAATGAGAAAGAAAAAACCCAGAATAATCAAAACAGCAGCAAGATTACTTCTGTCAGGTATAAAAAATAAAAAACACCGCTGACACCTCAAAAACAGAATATCCATCAGCATCAGAGATTTCAGACATTACAAGAAATTTAGACTATCTACCATCCTCATCGCTTCTTTTTCTTAGAACCGTGCTGGAAAGGGAAAAAGATCCTAACTTGAAAATTGCTTCTCTAGGTCAGGCACTGATGCAAGCAGCTCGGCCAAAAGTACTCGTCACGACCCCTTCAGATTGCACTTGGAGTTGCCATGCACCACCTGACTAGCTCCAGAGACATTGTTGAACGAATTCACAGACTTGGTTTTGGATCTTCATACACCGAGATTAATTTGCTTGAAATGTGTGCTGCTGCCGAGCAGGGAAGAGATTTGGGGGCGTCAACCCTAACAGCTTCATCCAGTTTGTGGCTGACAATGTGGACCATCAGGTCAGGACGCTTGATGGGACTAGTACCTTTCATGGTATGGGCATTATTGGCGCCGTGACCCCTGGTACGAAACAAAGCAAAGCTGTCCATCGTGATGTAAACATATCGCCAGAAAAAATTTCAGCAATTGGCAAAATTCTCATTCGCTATTTTGAAGCCTCTGCGCCTAGTCTTCATTGGCATATGAAGTATTACAAAACTTCGGTATTGATGACAGAACCAGGCAACTGGATCTTCTGTGGAAAATTTCCTAGTCTCTCCGTTCCCCACGTCCAGGTTGGTCTGGGATGATGCAAACTGTAAGTAACGGAAACTACCCTGGTCAGAGCAGCTTCACATTTCACCTGATTATAGACATGGACCCAACAAATACGAGCTGCACATTCTCCATACTGCACTTGGTCTCATCCCTGGCTAGCGTTTACAACTGCACACCAGTTCTGACCTTCGGCCAACCACTCTGGTGGAAATCAACGATGATCACTGATCATGAGCCAGCTAGCAGTGCGCTGCATTCCATCGTCCTTCGCCTGGGAGGATTCCACTGTGAAATGAGTTGCCTTGGTTGCATTGGAAAACTCACGGCAGGATCTGGACTTGAGCAAGTTTTGGAAGTGGTGTATGCTCAAAATTCGGTCATCCATATGGTAAGCGGCAAGTCTGTTTCAAGAGCTGTCTGTGGACACTTCCTCGTAGATGCTGTGCTCAACGCACTGATTCTATCTAGAACCTTCAACTTACCCTTGAACACACTCAGTGTCAGCAGCACTGAAGACGCAAACAATGGAGAAAAACCTTCATTGGCATCTCCAATCCATGACGATGACTCACCACAGGAACAAGAAGATGAAGAACTGCAACAATGAAAGAAGGACCCAGTAGCAGCATTTCAGAGCACCAAGGCCTTCATAGTGTCTTGTCTTTGTATGACCGTGTCACCAAGAAGGAACATACTGCAGAGACGAAAAAGAAAGTGCTGACATAAAAGCAGTGGAAAACAAACTTCTTGATACAAAAGCTGACCTTGAAGGAAGCCGCCTGTCCCGCCTTTGGCTTCAGTCCGGCAGTTTTTGAAGCAGAAAGGACAGGCAATTGTATGCTGCATCTCCATGTCTTAGAAAGAATGCTGCCCTACCTGGCTGCGGCAGGTCACTCTCAGTATACCAGATCAGTGCACATATACCTTCAGCAAATGCAGCAACTGAGAGATCGCCATCCAGATATCCTCTATGCCTTTCAGTATGGAAAGAATGTCCTGCGCAGGAGTGACAGGTACTGGGCTGGGCTGAGCACTGATATGGTCATTGAGCAAATCCTGATGAAGTGTGCTGATTACACGGGCTGATCGGACTTGCAAGACTACCAAGTTGGATTACATCTGAAGGTGTTCATTTCTTCCTGGATTTTTAAAAATCAGTTTGTGGTGATTTCACTGCCTAGAACTGACCGCTGTGTCTATGTGTCTAGGGCAATGCAGCGGTAAGTGATCACTTGTGTTCACGTCCAGGCAAAATGATGCATGTGACTGCAGATGTTCGTAAGCTGTAAAACCCAAAACCGCTTCCAGGTTCAGTACATTTTCAGCAATATTTGCTCAGCCTTGCTTCTCTCTATGATTTTCTTATCTAAACTTCATTCAGTACCTTGAGATATTTCGAATGATATGCAACATGACTATATTTTACGAATTTGTGAAGAAATGCTAAAAATAGATTTATGATGACGTCATAACCTTATGAAACGTGACCTCGCGACATTTTGATCGTTGTACTTTTTTGATATGTTAAAAGTTCACTATTTCCCTACCCATTCCACATGAAATCATTACTATTGCAATTAGTTCCTTTCTTCACTCTTTTTTTACATTGGCTTACCGCACTAATGACCCTAAACACGAACATGGGTGCAGGGAGGTACTTTTCCGTCCCCTTGCACACAGTGTGAAACTGAGTCACGGAGAACTCTGAAATCTGTGCGATATTTGGATTTGGAAAAAATAATTCTACATCACACGAAAACAATGCTATCTTTCGGACATCGAGAGACTTCCCCTCAGTGAATCCTCTTTGCTTCTCAAATGGAAAACGCTTTGGATAAAAGGTGGCCGTTGAATGTTGAAACGAAAGTTTGAAACGAAAGTTTAACATGATAGGTTATGTGTTTCATGTTTTGGGGGCAAAAAAAGGACATGGGAATTACATTTATCTTCGCACAGAAATTCTCCAAACACATTTTTTTCCCTCACAAAATTTATTCCACTTAAATTTCGGTAAGATAAATAATGTAGTCCGTGTATATGTGTGGTTTACAAGTTCGACGCATACACACAAAGCTACGGTTCGGAAATACAAGGACGCAGTGTTAATTGATTTCCAAAGTCTTGAGCATGTCTCCTTAGGATTGGACTCATTGAACTCTCTGGGAGTTAAACACTGGCATGATTCTTGTTGCAGCCCCAGTACCTTTACCTTGTGGGACCTGTCTTACATGTGGTTTTCTGTCATCGGTGTGGGGACGACCATGATCTCCGGCATCGTCATCAGCCTCGTCACAGGTAGGTCTGTGTTACACACTGACAGACACTCACACTTTTACCTGTAATTTACATGGAGACAGGCACACAAGTTGGCCTGTGTTACATAGACACACAGGTAGAACTGCATCATTTATTTTCATGTGGTTTCCATAGCCTACTGTTTCTACACGAAAGGAAATCTCTCTCTCTCTCTCCTCTCTCCTCTCTCTCTCTCTCTCTCTCTCTCCTCTCTCTCTCTCTCTCTCTCTCTCTCTCTCCCCTCTCTCTCTCTCTCTCTCTCTCTCTGACAATGCTCAGGATGTCAGAGGGAGCAGGAAGACGTGGACTGCAGACTGATTTTCCCATGTTGCCGAAAGCTGTACGGACTTCCTGACCCTGAGGACACACACCCACATGACGTCAGCCCCCTTCCTTTGAAGGCAAGGCTCTGTGTGTGTGTGTGTGTGTGTGTGTGTGTGTGTGTGTGTGTGTGTGTGTGGTGCGTGCGTGCGTGCGTGCGTGCGTGCGTGTGTGTGTTGTGTGTGTGTATGTGTGTGCGTGTGTGCGCGTGCGTGTGTGTGTGTGTGCGTGTGTGTGTGTGTGTGTGTGTGTGTGTGCGCGCGCGCGTGCGCGCGCGTGTGTGTACAATCAGTCTGTCAAATCTACGAACACATTTTTTCCTATCGTTTCTGGTTACATACCGTGATCATCGTGATTAACGTGTTTCCATACCGCCACAACAATTTTGTGGCCGATAAACAGTACTTCTAGGCTGCTGCTGGTGCTTTAGCATCCTTTGTAGGTGTTTTCAATACTTCAGCAGTATTACACATCACCACCATCCCCACCCCACTACCACCACCACCACCACTACCACTACCACTACCGCCACTACCACACACCACCACCACCACCACCACCATCATCATCATCATCATCATCATCATCATCATCATCATCATCATCATTATTGTCAATTCCATGTGCGTCTTGCCTTCACTCCCACGTACTCTTTCTCTCTATGTCTGTGTCTGTGTCTGCATCTCTCTCTCTCTCTCTCTCTCTCTCTCTCTCTCTCTCTCTCTCTGTCCGACCTTCTAATGTGATTCTGTTCACAGGGTCACCAGGAGGAGAAGACACACACAGACGATGTGGAAATGTCAGCCTTTCTTCCCGAAGTATCACAGCCGCCATCAGCCTGAACCGACGGGATGGTCTCCCTTTCCCTTTTACACATTCAAGTGCAGGACTGACGATCATTTTGGCTGTTGTTCTGTTGGTCATTTGGAAGCGTTGAAATCATCTCATCAGACATTCATTCCGAATTGGCATTACTAATTAACTGGGTCACAAATATTAGGATACTTTTACAGACATTGGGTTTCAATTTTGTTTGGCTAAACCAAAGTGTGGAAAATGATTTAATGTTTCTGTTTGTTTTCAAACAAAGAATTACAGACGTAGCAAAACAAGAGTGATTTGCAGACATGAGCGACAGTGGATGTTTTACCTTGTATAGCCTACACCATTCAAAACTATGTTTGTACCAGAAAATATTTTTCTGAAGTTAAGATAAAGTGCTTCAGAGAATCCTTGACGAGGTTCAGATTGGGTAAACTCTCGCAGAAATCGTTTCATGCGGGATACTTCTGCGGGAATGAATGACTGTCCCTTCTGTGCAGATGAACTAGAGAATGAAAAACATGTTTTGTTTGAGTGTCCTCAGTACAACAATATTCGCCCAAATATTTTCAAAACTATTTCGCCTTATTTCGAAAGCCAGTATCACAAATTTTGACATGTGAAAATGTTAATATTACACGTCAGCTTGCTTGGTTTTGGTACAAATTTTTGAAATAAGAAAAAAGTGCTAGTTGCTGAAGACTTCATCGTGATGTGTTGAAAGAGAAATCTCCAGAAGTTATCAGTTAAATGTCTTCACATGGAATGAAAAACAAATGAGTTTTTGTCACATCCCCACTTATACATGTTAGAATTTTGTCAGATTATTGCTTTCAATACGACTTCTTCCCGCTTGAAATGATTTGTAAGGTCATTCACCCTGTGACTGAGGCCATCGTGCCATAAGTTCATCTCTCTCTCGCTTTACTTTTCTATGTTTGTTGTTTTGACCCAAGACAGAGAAAGAGCGCGCCACGAAGCACTCCACCATAACGTGGCTAAACGTAGGATCCTTTTTTTCGCTGGAGTCCTCAAGACGAAGAGCGCGCCACACCGCACTGGGATACTAGGTGATTTAGGTACAAATACATGTGTGGCCACCTGCAAACGGACAAAAAGGTGGCAAGGCAGGACTTTTTTTATTTAATTATTTTTGTTTTCTTCTTCTTCTTCTTCTTCTTCTTTTTAACACTAAAGAACAAAAGTAATAAAAAAAAAACAATCACTCAGGGTAGGTGGCTTTGCAGGTACCACTACACCCCCAGGCAGTCAGAGCTTCCATATCCTCTGCCATGTCCTGTAAGTACAACCTGCCAAAGGAAGTCTTAGATCTCCAGTCTGCTGCCTGACAAGTGGCAGGGACCACAATGCATCGCCAGGGGGCGCAACTGACGGAAAGAGCCCGGATTTCATGTGCCCTGATATCCTCTCTCGGAGGCAAAGGTTTCTGGCCAAAGACGTAAGCCTGGGAATAGACTACACTCAGCCAGCAGCTTATCGTCTGGGGTCTAACAGCGGCATCATGTCTGTCACGCTGAAACTGCGTATCACGAGACTCAGACTCTGTCCTCTGCAGATAAACTCTCAGTGCTCAGACAGGACAGTTAACCTGCTCCACCTTCAAACACAAGGGTCTCAGATAAGGCGTTGCATGGCCCAGCGGAGGCAAGGCTATGGTCAGTGGCGGCTCTTTGGGCTTCGCGGTCTTGGCTTGAAAAACAGCGCACGTGGTAAGAGTGGCCAAGCCAACATCGTGCCACTTCAGGGGCTGTGGGTCCCTGGAGAGGGCAAGGACCTCGCTAACCTTACAGCAGAAGCTAGGGTGACCAGAAAACATGTCTTCGGTGTGAGGTTCCTGACAGAGTATTCAGTGATGGGCTCTAAGTCACTGGGGGCTGGATACTCAAACACAAAGGCTAAGCTCCATTTATAGCACCAGCTAAGTCTAGGGTATCCGTCTTTATTTTGTTAGAATAAGACATCAGTTCAGATTAGAAAGGGTCATGGCTTATATCATTGTCTCTGCGGATGAAATTACAGGTCTTAGCAATCACTGACTCTCAAGGTACTTGCCTTTCTGCCTGACACCTGCAAGTCCCTAGAAGTCAGCTACATCTTCCGCTTCGGCCTGAGCCGGGGAGATACCAGCCTAGGCGCACCACTCAGCAAAGGTCTTTCCATTTATTGTGGCATACCTTGAAGTGAAAGGTCTTTGCCTTGCCATGTTCTTCTCCACACAAGAAGGGTGGAATCGCCACACCTCAGAGAGGTATCTCCTGACTTGAGACTGGGCTGGAGACAGTGGGAAGTTGGACTTGGTCGATTGAGGTGGTAGGAACAATCTTTCCACCTATGAAAGGCCACAGAAACTTTCCCCGTGAGATAGATCAACAGCCCCAACTTTTCGTATATTGAAAGGACAAATTAGGACCACCTGACACTTTTCCCTCGCTATAGTCTTCAGAACAGCCGGAATGAGAAGGGAGCGGGGAACCCGCACACGAACCTCCCCTCCCAAAAGATCGCCGGAGCATCCGCAGCAAAGGCTGTTGGGTCTGGAACTGGGGAGACAGAAATTGGAAGCTGATTGTTCCACCTGATGACTGGCCAACTGCACCAAACACTGACCTGTTGGCATCCCGACTGAGTGCAGGACCTGTCCCTTTCTGGACGGAGAGTCTGCCCCAGTGACTGGTCAACTGCACCAAACACTGACCTGTTGGCATCCCGACTGAGGGCAGGACCTGTCCCTTTCTGGACGGAGAGTCTGCCAGCACAAAGCTGCCAGGGTGTGGCTAACCAGGCCATAGATCCCCATTGAAAGGCAAAACAGGAGAAAAGAGGTCACCAGATCGATAGGGTGGCTGAGTGAGTGCCTCTCGTGACTTGAAATCAAACGTCGCCCAGTGTCCATTGCAGTGGACGTAAACGCAGGCGGCCCAAAGAAATGAGCTGTGAGGCCACAGGGGGCTATGATGGTCTGAATGCTGTAAGGGGTGGCAGAAAGGGACGGAACAGTTGACGCAGCAAACGACTGAATCTTCTCTGTCCCGGGATCTGGAAGACGCACCAAGATGACGTCGATAAGAAAATGCATCCCTGGGCGAAAACACCGAGAGGAAATGTCCGACTTCTAGAGATCGACCAAAATTCCGCAATGGGAGAGTCTACTCCAAAATGGCCAATAATAATACTAATTATAACAATGATGATGATGATGATAATCATTATCATAAGAATACTAATAATGGCACAGTGATGATGATGATGGTGATGATAACAACAACAACAATAACAACAACAACAATAATAATAATAATAGTAATAACAATAATGTTTATCATGATGATGATGATGATGATAAGTGTCTGTATGGCGAAATTCTAGTTGAAAAACTGTTTGTAGCTGAGCTTTGTAAACAGAGAAGCATCTGGGAGGCCCAGATAAGGCTTTAGCTGAGCTTGTAAACAGAGAAGCATCTGGGATGTTCAATCCCCAGGAAGGAAAGAAACTGGAAACTTGTGAACAGTCTTCATTGAGAACTTTGGTGGTGAAAAAGCCTGCCCAAGTCTGTAACAACCCACCACTTTCTGTTCTTCTACGGCACCAGAACACAGAGCGAATATCGCGAAGAAATACAGGGGACAAGAACAGACACCTCTGAAATTGCACCCCGCTGGAACATCAAACAAAAGAACCTCCGATTTGGCAGGGACGGCTGGAATTTCGGTCAGAACCGGCGACGCCATCAAAACAGGGGATAAGGAAGGGAAATATTTAGGCTTTCCTTTACACATAGAGTACCCACTCGTCCGAAATGATCCTTTTCCATAACGGAAGAATGTCGAGAGAAGTCTTCTAGCCAGGAGAGACGGAGGGACTCCAAAGAGGAAATCGACAAAACATGCCGAGGGACGGTACTAAGAGCGACCAGTGAAACAGCGGCCGAACTGTCAGCCAGGTATAGCATCCGCGGAAATCGTTCCCCTCTAGAACTGACCAGAAGGATATGTCGAACGATCGGGCCAACTTGAAAAATGCAGGTGTACATGGCCACAACTTGTGGCACAGGGACCGAAGATAAGGAACAGCCGGTAACCGTATTTGATGCGGAAATGCCAAGTGAGCGTCGTTAACAATCCGCACTGAATTCGAAAAATCACATACCAAACATAAACATTGAACAGTCACTATAAACGACACATAAGCACACATTATGTATGATCAGTGTGGATACAAACTACCTGTGAGTAGACGATTTTTTGGTCAAATGCATTCAATGTTGATATATTTATGTATTCTAAGTTGAACAAGACACAATTTTGTCATTAAATGATCTACTGAACAAAAACAAATGAACCAGAATGGATGAGAATAGAAAAAAAAACCCACTTTAAGTTCAGCCATTAAACACGTTGATCACAGACTACCGCCGCTCACCCAGAGTTAACTGATATTTAACTACAAATGGCAGTGATAGTACGATAACTTTGATCGCCGTGTGATTATATTGCAACAGCGATTGAAATATGTTGTTCATGTGCATGGCTATTACACTGAAAATACAAAATGAACTGACCAACAAAAATTCTCTCCCTGTGTGTGTGTGTGTGTGTGTGTGTGTGTGTGTGTGTGTGTGTGTGTGTGTGTGTGTGTGGTGTTTCTCTCTCTGTCTCTCTCTCTCTCTCTCTGTTTCTGTCTGCATGTCTGTCTGTCTGTCTCTGTCTGTCTGTGTGTCTCTCTGTCTCTCTCTCTATGTCTCTCTCTCTTTCTCTCTCTCTCTCTCTCTCTCTCTCTCTCTCTCTCTCTCTTAACCACTAGTCTACCCAATCAGCCACCCTCACTCACATACCAATCAATGAAAATCATAACCAACACACAGAGAAAAAGAAAGAAAAAGCTGATTTGAATTAGCTTTGACATCAGAGTGCAACTGATCTTTTGTGTTCTAATTGTTGTCCCCTAATTGCAGGGTTTCATCAGCAGCACACGAAACACTGCCAGACTCTCGCCCGTGCAGCCTTGACACAGGACCTGTCAGACAGACAGGAGAGAGGTCCCCTTTTAAGTCACAACGTTATTTTCACCTTATTTGCATAACATGTCTTTTTTTTGCTTTGGTTTTATATAATCACACACGTTTCAATAGAAACATAGTAACCAGGTCCTTACGGACTCACATTTTATTCTGTTAGAATTTAGCGTCAAACAATGCCACACAAACATCTCTCATAGCAAACAAAATGCCTCGGTCCTCACATACCTACCTAACAGTTTCATTTATTAGGCTTACCTCAACATACCATCGAACCTTCAGAATCTCTGAGACCTCACATCGATTTACAACATAGAAACTATGCCTGTGCCGCTCTTAATTAAAGAAAAAAGTAAATTGTGTCCCTAGTCCTTCTGACGAAAACGTTCCTGAAAATAAAGATAAAATAATCGTCTTAGATTAGTCTCTTATCTATAGAAGTATTAATCTCCATTTTTCTTCTATTGATCTCTTGTCACCACATCCTGTCTCAAATTCCCTGGACCTGTCATAGACGAGTCGTGGCCGTTCTCTTTAACGCTGCCACCACCCAGTCATTAAAGAACAGCTCATGAGGCATGCACCTGCCCAACGCCTCCATGCACGACGCAGCCAACCGGTCTGTACCCAGTGACAACTGAGATGGTGTTTCACGTGCTTGATTCATTTTAATCATTAACTCATCTTGTCTTACGTAGCTATGTGTTGCAAGATGTGGCGACATGTGGCATATATTGAGTACCGTTTTGAAATATATACATTTACACCACTTTCGTAGAAAATGCATGCAATTTTCCAGTCTTGACAAAATGTAAAAAGATATTCTATCAGCATATTTTGTACATCATCGGTTGATAAAACAGTCATTGTAAATGAACAAAATCACCTGAAAAAAAAACAACAATTTTTTTAATATTGAAAATTTTAAAAAAAATCGCAGATCTAGAGCCATAACAGTGCAGTGACGTCCTCAAGAAAGAAGGCCTTCAAATTTCCATTGTTCTATTAAGTTTCCTAAAGCTTATGTTTGTATTTTGTGAGAAAATGTCCGTCCTAAAGTCTAAAACACACACACACACACACACACACACACACACACACACACACACACACACACACACACACACACACACACACACACACACACATGTTTACTTGAATCAAAAGCATCAGAAACAATATTCTCACACACACACACACACACACACACACACACACACACACACACACACACACACACACACACACACATACATGTTTACTTGTATCAAAAGCATCAGAAACAATATTCACACACACACACACACACACACACACACACACACACACACACACACACACACACACACACACACACACATACACACACAAAATATCGAATAGTGGATAGACGTTAAATGAAGGACACACACACACAAAATATGTGCCCCTCTCAACAAAAGATAGACCATTCGCCCCTTTTCTATCGGGGGGGGGGGGGGGGGGGGGGGGCGTTCCTGAAAAGAAATAGAGAAACAAATCAAACATCGGATAATAGATAATATCTACAGAACGTCAATCTTCAGATCTTTTCTGTCTTTTCATTTCTCTCGATTAAGTCTACGTCGTTAATGACCCAAACAGCACAGAACCCATTCCTTTCATGAAAATACTCTTTATTTCAGATACCCAGTTGCAATGTCCATTTTCATCTTGTCTGAAAAACATTTCATAAGTCTGTTTATATAAGCGTGTTGCGGGCAGTCGAAGTAATTTTAACCCGTATCAAACACATTTTATGTAAGTTATGATAAACAAAGAATACCTGCCTGATTCTCCAAGGCACACTTTATAGAAGAGTCCCACGGTTCGAACACCCCCTCCCCTATGGCTAGGATCTTCTGCCCCATGTTGGAGCACGATTGTAACATCATAATGAAAAGATCTCAGGAAGATTAGTTTTTTTTCTGATCATCTTTCTTTGGTTAATTCATTTTCGTGAGACGACAAAAGAGATTCAAAGACTTCAATTTCTCAATGTCTCTGAAAGTGTGTAAACTCAATCACATGGAGTGAACAGAGAGCCAAAGGCAACGTTTGTCACACACACACACACACACACACACACACACACACACACACACACACACACACACACACACGCACGCGCGCGCGCGCAGACACACACACACACACACACACACACACACACACACACACACACACACACACACACACACACACACACACACAGCACTTCCAGTTGCTGTTACCACCAGCGGCTTTCAAGGGGTCCGTATCCAGACTGACCAGTCCTCCCAGCCATTGAAGAGAGTGTTCCCACCACGGAAGAGTGACTGACTGTTCACAGCTGTGGAGTTCCCGGTTGCCTTTGAGAGGGCGCCCCCTGCCATGGCACAGGGGACGTTACGAGTCGGAGCTTGGGGAATGTCCTGTCATGAAATGGGCGATGTTCCAGAGGTGTACGACACAGTGTTCCACACCGTGGAAGAGCGACTGTTTCCAGCCTTGGTATAACGACAGCTCCCGACTATGGCAGAGATGATGTTGTCTTCCATCCAACCCTACCACAGGGCTGTTTGTACCAAGTCAGTGACCATAGTTTCCACCAGAATTGTGACAGAAGATGACAGATTGCGAAGCTGATCAGAGCTTAAATCTAAAAGCGCATAATGAAGATGTCTTAAAACACAAAATGTTTGGAAAAGCTGCAGTTGCCTTTGATTTAACCTCTGTCTGATTGAATGGTATTACCTTCTCCTCCAATGTCTCGTGGTTGATAGCAATATAATGTTTGGATGACTGAAATATAGCGATCACAGATCCCCCGAGAAACGTGCCGTATGCATTTTCAACATATCTTTAAAGGTCTCTCTCTCTCTCTCTCTCTCTCTCTCTCTCTCTCACACACACACACACACACACACACACACACACACACACACACACACACACACACACACACACACGCACACACACACACACATAGACACACACACACACACAACACATAACACACACACACACACACACACACACACACACGCACACGCACCCCCCCCCCCCCCCCCCCCCCACACACACACATGAACTCAACGTATGTGCATGCACAAGGGCAAACAAACGTTTTGTGTGCACGCATATGCACGTGTACATGTAATGTTCAGCCGACAATAACACACACACACACACACACACACACACACACACACACACACACACACACACGCACACACACACACACGCACGCACACACGCACGCACACACACACTCACAAACACACGCACGCACGCACATACGCACGCACGCATGCACTTTGATACGCACGTTCGCACGCACGCACGCACGCACGGGTACAGACACATTACCAATCTATTGCTATGAAGTTCGTTCTGAATCATTTCAATTAGCACAACATCTCTTTTAAGTTATGTTTAAAAGCGTTTGTTGCTGTAGATTATAACACTGGAAACTGCGAAATTATAGATCGTAATTGCCAATGCATTTAAAACAGCATGCGCTTCTTCTGAAGAGCTCTTGGCCTCCCACATGTTATAGTGTCACTGAATTTAATCATCAGACTAATTACATGTGAACTCGGTGTATCTAGCGTGTATCTGTGTGTAGGAGTGTGGAGGTGGTGGGCATAGTGAGCGTTTTAGTGTGTGTGTGTGTGTGTGTGTGTGTGTGTGTGTGTGTGTGTGTGTGTGTGTGAAAGTTCGGTTCTCGTGTGTGTAAGTGTGGGCCATAGATAAACAGAAGCACATGAAAAACCAAACGTGCTTGCCGACAGTTTATATATATATCACCCACGCACCCACACACACACAGTGTGAAGAGAGAAGCATCAGGGAATTGTTAACCAGCAAACCGTGGACCTCTTCACTGAACTGTCAGCGCGGACCACCACAAATCAGGTAGGTCATCAAGTTAAGCACCGGACAGTATGCTCTCTAAAGATCTTCACCCAGTCAGAAGAGGGAGCAGACAGAGCGATCCTGCCAGACCACATCAGTTGCTATCATGTGCCGAATTCTCTGCTGTAATGATATGAGAGAATATCAGCATGGAAGGAATCAGAACGCGGAATATCCCAAGAAATTTGAACAATTATTGATAAAGCTCCGGCAAAAAAAAAAAAAAAGCGTAGACAAACAAGGCAATTATTTTATTTCATACCCACATGGGGCACAGAAATATAAGACAATACTCACACAAAATGAATAATCGCACATCAGAACAGAGTGATATTCATAATCAAGTAAGCAAAATAAACGAGCAAACGACGCAAACAATATTAAGTATAAATGAAAATTTCATAGACAGTTGTCCCTATACAGAGTGCAAACATTGTGTAATGTTGTAATTTTAGTTATATGAATTATTGGAAAAAGCTATTTATAACTGTAATATAATTCTTTAGTTTAATCAAAAGTTTCTTATTTTTGATGCAAACAAAATGTTGAATTTAACAGCATTCGGCCGTACAAAGAAGTACCGCGGGAGATATTTTTTTTCTTTCTGCATCAAAAAAAGGACACACGAACAAATAATGAAATTCATTTGCAATATCATGCATAGCATATTTGTCACAAATTCTTTCACACCTAGGTGTGCCAGCATAGCGTAGCTTATTTACAGGTAAATTATTATTTGTTGTTCTAAATTTGAGTAGAGTAACCATGTAATTCTGTGGTAAAACTAGATAGTATGGATCAACACCAAATGATGTTTTAAACATTCTATAATTGATATATAATTCATCATTGTCAACATGCGTGTACCAGGTATGTATGAAACTATCTTTAAGGCATCTTTTACTTTCTCTTTAAACCATAACGGATGTACATCAAGTGTGTTCTGATTTAGCCAGAAACTACTCAAACCAATTTCATTTAATAATGTATGGATGTATTTGATATATTTGTTTTCATGTACATTTAATTCATACATTCTGAGAAGACAATTATACAAAAGAAATGATAATTTATAACTATGAAGGTTAGAAGTGAACTTCATAAGGCTTAATTTCCCTACAAATATCAGGTGTCCCTGTGGCTCAGTGGTTAAAGCGCGAGTCATTAAGTAGAAAATGAGCATGTCCAGAGGGTCATGGGTTCGAATCCCAGCCATGGCTCGTCCCAAGATGGGGAAAAAAAAAAAGGGGCAGCAGAGGGACATCCGGAGTCATGAACCGGGTGTGGCCCAACCCCCTAGAGTGTCAGGAGATAAGGGCCGAAACACTTGCTTGAAGGGGGCTTCTCTTCTGAGGACTCTCTGCTGCCACGCTCTCCACGAGTTTCTTTCTACTAGATACAAGGTTAAACCAAAATGATAACATTCTGGATTTAACAATGACCGGTATGGGGAATTTTCCCGTTTCACCGAAAACCATGAAAGAAGGTGTCGACTGTCGTAGTTTTAGAACCAGCTTATAAAATTTTAACTGTAATCTTTGGACAAGATCATTCATGTCAACCCCCCAAATTTCACATCCATGTGTAAGAATTGGTAATACAGTTTTATCAAATAAATCCATCACTAGGTCTGCAGGAAGCATCAATAATTTAGCTTTCCTCATCAAAGCAATCATTGCTCGAGAGGCTCGGTCAAACAGTTCACGTTGTGCAACATTCATTCGGTTATTACAGTTAAGCCTCAACCCTAGATACAAGAAATTATGGACGACCAATAGTTTTTCTGTACCTATAAGAAAATTAGGAAAACGTCTAACCTTACGTTTAGAAAAAAATAACAACTTTACATTTGTTTGCATTTAGTTTCGATTTCCATTTATCACAATATTTTTTTAAACCTTTACACTTTAAATCTTTCTGTAGTCCAGACGGAGTTTTTGAAAAGATCACAGTGTCATCTGCATATAATAAGAGAAATATATACAACAAAATGTCAACATCCGATTCGCCTATGCCTATTTCAATTGCTTCTTTCGGGACAGTTACAAGGCCAGCCATGTCGCTAGACATAAATTCTTTCAAATCGTTTTAAAACAAGGCAAACAATATAGGTGACACGTTTTCTCCTTGTCTTACACCAACATTGGAACAGAAAAAAATATCAGAATAATCACCATTGACAGATACACATGACTTGGCTTGAGAATACATATTTGTAGAACTTTTAATGTTTTGCTACTAATGCCACTATTTATCAATTTATGCCATAGAAACGATCGATTAACTTTGTCAAATGCCTTTTCATAATCCAGAAAAGCACAGTACAAACGCTTTTTCTTAAACAACAGATTATCAATCAGGCCATATAAGGTAAACAAGTGATCAAGTGTTGAGAAGTTATTCCGAAAGCCTGCTTGTTCCATACCAATCAAATCGAATGTTTCAATAAATCTCTTTAAACGTTCATTCAAAATACTTGTAAACAGCTTTCCAAAACAGGATAGTATAGTTATCCCACAGTAATTACCGGGTTTAAGACACATCCTTTGTTTTTGAATATAGGATGTATAACCCCAAGCGCCCACTCGGTTGGTACTTTACCAGTAATTAATATAAGGTAAATTTGACATATAATTTTAGCTTTTTCACCGCCGAGTTTTTCAGAAATTCATTTGAAATATTATCTAGTCCACTGGCTTTGTTTTTCTTTAACTTTTTAATGCAATGCATTACTTCATTTTCGGTGATTAAATTATCCCAAAAGGCATAACTGGTGTCGTTAAAATGCACATTTTCAAGAACTTCGTTAGCATCTTCTGCATCATCTTCATTCATATTTTTAAATAATTCAAAGAAAGCATGGCAACTGGGTTGATTACGGTTGGATTTTCTCTTCTGTCCATTTAAGATAGTCTAATAAGCCTTTGGGTCTTTAGACTGTAATTGGCGTAGCTGTTTTGCGATTTCGTGGTTATATTTCTCATTTCTTTTTTTTAACTGTTTTCTTATATGATTTTGCTGCACGTACCCTTTCCGCCTTTAAAAATAAACTATTTTTCATAAGTAAACATCTTCTCCTACAACGGCAAAAAATGTTTCTTTTAACTTTACAAATTTCATTACACAATGGTTGATCCTTCTTTTTCTTTTTAGTTGGTTTGGCACACCTCTTTTTTAGCATGTTTAGTTCATTTGCACTTTCAAGTTATATAATCATCAACTCTGCCAACAATATTATTTACATTGTTTACAGTAATGTTGTCTGGATTTGTAAGCAAGTCATCTAGCTCAATCTGTAATGATGTAATTTTTTTAACATCTAAGTCATCAACAAAAGTTGCTTTCAAAGCATTATTCTATCTTACATAGTATGAATTGGCGTCGTTAGCATGCGAAATCGGAGCTGTTTTCTCTGTTGTCCCCCTTGATGCCATTGCAAACCTTATGGTAATAGAGCAATGAATATCTGAAAATAATTCATTAAAATCATCCACACTAAAATCTACAACACTATCAAATACATCATAAGAAACTACAGCGTAATCCACCACAGATGCATTTTTACAAGTCAGTTTACCTTTACCATAATCTCTACCAGATCTACCATTCATGATAATAAGCTGACATGCTTTGCAAAAGCTTATTAATTCATGTCCCATATTGTTTGTCTGTCTATCTTCAGATGATCTAACAGGAAAATTATAATCTCTATTAGAACGCAATCAGCAAACGAATTATTGACCAGCAATTCATTTAGCTGTCCCGATCTTGAGTTCAAGTCCCCTAACAGACAGATGCCATCGATACCAATATTCAGAATTGTTTCTTGTAAATCATTATAAACATTTCTATTAAAGTAAGGTGATCCCTCTGGTTCAATATAAGCAACACAGCACAAAACTTTCTTTTCAAAAATGGAGTCACAAAAGGCAAAAAACAATGGACTTTGACACATATCAAAATCCACAAACTTATAACTACTTGCAAACTCAGCACTAATGGTATTTTAAAATCTTTTTTTCTTCAAAGACAGTGACATATTGAACAAGACAGTCTTTTATGAATACCAGTATACCTCCAGATTTTCTTTTATATTTACTTTTATTTTTATAAAACGCAGTATATCCATCAATTTCAACAGTATCAACATCAGAAACTTTACTTTCTGAGATGCAGACAATATCATACCTGTTAATAAAGTTCACAAAATCAGGAAAAGCAAGCTTGGACAGGAAACCACACACATTGGGAGCAACACACTTCAGGCATCTATCTGGCATTTCTCCATTAATAGCATAAAGGTCATCTGCTTCGCTGCCCTCATTGTTAAGATTATTATCTTCTTTTTCTGTACTATCTCTATCATTGTCATTATTAAATCATTACTTTCACCAGTATTGCCATCATCATTTGTACCACTGCTATCAGAATGATTATCTGAATCACTAGGGGCATTATCTTGCTGACCATCTTGCTGACCATCTTGCTGACCATCTGTACAAATAGCATTGCAGTTGTCATCACGATAACAAACACCAATGTTAATGTATTCCTTACCAATATGCCTGCCCCCACTTTCCTTTAGACCTTTGCCACACTCAGTAACATTAGTAACACCTCTTGCATGTTTGTCAACAAACACCGCAACCGTATCTTTACTGTCCCTCCTATCCAGTTTCGCTTCGCAGACATCATTTTTATCAATCACTATCATATCAAATTTCGAGCCATTCATGGTCAACATTTTTTCTTCAACACATTGATTATATACACTTAGACTATGAGTCATCATGGCTTTAAATAGCATTTATAACTTTTATTACTCTATCATTACGTTCTGTCACCAAATTATACTGTTCAAAAAAAGAAACGCAAAATGCCAAGCTGCCGATTTGAAACACAATTTATTGAAGCTCAGTGTGACAACACGTTTAATGTGAAAATGACAAAAACAGGTCATCAGTAGGACAGAAGTCTCCCCTGCAATGCTGTGGTAAAGAACCAGCCCCAGACCCTCAGGGAAATCGGCAGGCCGCTTCCAAAGTCAGTAACGGGTGTGACCCCTCTGGCTGCAATGGTAGCCTGGCATCTGCGGGCAATGAAGCAATAATGTTCCTGATTGTCTGCTGTGGGATGGCCGCCCACTCGGCCTGCAATGCCCGGAACAGTTCATTTGGAGTCGCTGGGGCGTTTGGCCCTCACTCTCAGGCGTCTGTCCAAAACGTCCCAAACGTGCTCAATAGGATTCAAATCCGGGGAAAGAGAGGGCCAGGCCAGGGTGTTGATGTTGTTGGCGGTAAAGAAGGCTGTGGTCAGGCGTGCTGTGTGGGGCCTGGCGTTGTCCTGCTGGAACACGGCCCTGGGAGTGGCCATTAGAGGCAGGACGTGTGGCTGAACAATGACCTGGACGTACTGCTGGGCTGTCAGGTGACCTTCCACGCGCACCAGCTGGCTCCTGCCTGTGTTGCTGATGGCCCCCCATACCATGACATTGCCGCCACCATGCGGAGGTGCTTCGTCGACGCAGTTCTGCTGGTTGCGTTCATTAACCCGGCGGTAAACCCTTCGCCTCCTGTCATGGCGCTGCAGCAGAAACTGTGACTCATCCGAGAACCAGACGTGTCGCCAATGGTTCCTCAGTGTCCAGTGTCTGTGTTGCGTAGCCCATTGCAGTCTGGTCTGTCGATGGCGCCCCGTCATTACGTTGCCACGTAGGGGCCTGTAAGCCCTCGGCCCAGCAGCATGCAGCCTGTTCCGGACAGTCTGGTCGGAGATGCGACGGACACCAGCGCATGCCTGGACAGTGGACGAGGCCGGCAGGAAGCGATTGCGGAGATGTCTTAGCCGTATAAAGCGGTCCTGGGCTGGCGTTGTGATATGAGGTCGGCCTGACCTCGGGGCATCAGCTGATGACCCTGTCCTCTGGAAGCGAGTCCAAAGTCGGCATATGGTACTGGGGGAGACATTCAAAGCATGGGCCACATCAGTTGCACTCTGACCAACTTGCAAACGACCCAGGGCGTTTTCTCTCTCTGCTGGGCTCAAACGTGGCATGCTGTTTTTTGGTACGGTGTGCCTGCCGGTTGCCAAAATGACCCGGCTTTTATACTGCACTATGACCATGGTGTGTGTGTGTTCACCACTGAGTTGGGCATGCTTTGCAGGCGAAACAACAGAAGCACAACCCAATGTTTGCACTGTCGCGCCTGGCCCACAACACGCACGTGCACATAGTGACAACCGGAATCAATGTTATCCTAGCACGTCGACGTTCAAGACATACATCAGGGCCGGTTTTTGGCGTGTTCTCAACTGTATGGTCCACCCCAGGTGGCAAAATTTCATTTTGCGTTTCTTTTTTTGAACAGTATATTATCATACATTACGTCGTACACACGATCATGATTATAACATCCATACTCACAACCATGCTCACAAAAAATGTGTGCATCAATAATATCTACATCGGGTACTAATATAGGGCTAATAGCTCCGTCACCCTTCGTGGGTTGAGAAGAAATGCAAGAGTTTGTTCCCGTGCTGTCACTGGTTTCCCATATCCCCCGCCCACTCTTACACTCCTCCTCACACACAACATAACCAAGCGTAGCACCAATAGCAGAAGGTCGCTTTTGATGTTTCATTTCTGTAAAGTTTTCTTGGTCTTCACTTCTTTCGGTGGCACAGTCACTTAGAACCCGTTTCTCACTTTGATTTGCACACTTAACATTCACATTGCCGCAAAATGTGTTACGGTCATATAACAACGCATCCATACATTCGTACGCACTGACGCAAGAGATATCTTTCAATGCACAAGACTCATTTTTCATATCGGTTACACACGACATTCGTTCGAACTTATCACTCACTTTCAGATCCTTTGTATTCAAATCACTAACTTGCTCCTTCATATCACACCCATCCACACCTTTTGCATCATCATTCATACTCATTTTCCCAACAGCTTTTCCTTTCTCTCTCACATCTTTTCTTGGCTCTTCGTTAACAGAGCCAGACTTTGACACGCTCACATCACTCCCAACACTGCTGGAACGGTGTGCCTGTAGAACGCCGACTGAACCCCCAGGGCAACCCTATTCCAAATCTTGGTTCCTGGCGAAGATCAGGTGGGTCAGGCCCAGTCGATCATAGTCGACCTCCGTCACCCCCAAGCGGAACAGGTCGTCAGGTGTCTCTATGGTGACGGGCTTGGGGTGGTTGTCCGGGTGAAGTCCAGGGATGGATTTCTTGCGACAGTGGATGGTCCCATCTATGGTCCACACCCTCTCCACGGCAGGGAGGCTTTTGACGTACCCCATCAGCCGAGAACGGAGGGGTGTGAGGTCGTCGTTGATGAAGACATTGTCATAGCCATTCTTTCCCTTCAGGGTCTTCTTCTTCATCATCAGCTCGCGACGCTTTCGTCTCGACACGAACTTCACCAGCACTGCAGGTGGCCCTTTGCTGCTCCTGTTCCTGCCACCCTGTGACAGGCAGCAATATTAACTTCCCCACCTCAACTCCAGCTTCCCGCATCACAGTCAGGGCCTTCTTCTCCACCTGCTCAGCTGTCTCACCGTCTTCCTGCCGAATCCCGAAGATTCGGACCGATTCTCTGCGGGAATACTGTTGCAGACGATCGTTCTCATCAGTCAGACCACGAATAGCAGCCTCCAACTTGTCATGATGACAGCAGAGAGGGGCAGAGTTCATACGCCCCATGCGCTCCAGTCGATGATCCAACATGTCCATCACCTCCTTCATCACCTCTACCATCGCCATAGACACAGCAGTAGACACAGCAGTCACAAAGGCAGGGAGAGTCTTCAGAGCAGGATCATCTTCTTCCTGTGGAGTAAACGCCTTCAATGTCTCGTTGATGCGTGTGACCACCGTCTCATGGATTTTGTGAGCGTCGAACAGAGAAACTTGCTCTTTTTTCTTGTCCATACCTTGATCAGCGTGAATTAATATCTCACCCTCTTCAGTGCGGGATTTCTTTGACTCTTTCTTAGCTGAGAAAGGCGAATTAAACAGGCTGCGTTTCGTTTTCGACATTGCAAAGCGCAACCCTCAAATCAACAAAATAAACCATCAAAACAACGCGGCAAACCTGTCACAGCACTGTTAGTGTTGGCAAACACAAGGTCCTCACGTGTGATTCTATTTAAAGCAACAGGCTTTCTATCGAGGACAACAGCACAAGGAAACCCAATCACAGTCGCCAGGGTATTCAGATATCTCACGTGATATGCAGATTACACAGAATGTAGCTTGTTTTGTTCTGTCATGATTTTCTTTTGCTTCTTAGATGGCACCTTTGGTTGGTTTTTTGAAAACTCAACAAACATACTACGGTATTGCGCACCAGCCTTTTCTGGACTGCATTCTTCTTAAAACTGAAAAGGCAGAGGAGTCAAATTACCACTTTCCGCGGTCACTGAGGAGAAACAACCAAGTTTCGAAATATCGGTATATGACCAGGAGTTATATGTTAATGAGTTTCCCTCCCTATTGGAGGATGTCTCCCCCTTGGAGAATATAAGCTTGCTGAAAGCTCATTTTGAGAAGCATTTATTTTATTTTTCCCCATTCACCCACTCAAGCACATACTGTTAGTTAGGCAGAATCATCTACCACTGCAGATATGAATGCGTATCTCCCCTTATTTCTTCAATCTAAGACATAAGAGCAAGCTTTGTTTATAATTTAATATATATATATATATATATATATATATATATATATATTGTGTGTGTGTGTGTGTGTGTGTGTGTGTGTGTGTGTGAGAGAGAGAGAGAGAGAGAGAGAGAGAGAGAGAGAGAGAGAGAGAGGGTTCGTCTATCTGTTTCCTACACTTTTCTACCCTGGAAAGCATCATGACTAATGTAGATTCAGTTTCTCTACGCGCTTGAGAGACGTGAACCCTCAAAGCGGATCTGGAAAGAGGAATCACAGCAAAAGAAGGTTGGTGTTAATTCAAGATACGGAACATGTGATAATATACTGATCATATTACCGGTAAACAAGTGCCCCAAACCACCAAACAGCACACTGGATCTTATGACGATCTACTGGCATACGTTAAGAGAAGAAAACTGCGTTTGTGTGGTCATGTAACCAGATCATATGGCCATGCAAAAAAAAAACAAAACAACAAACAACAACAACAACAACAACAACAAAACTATGGACCGAGAACATTGCAGAGAAAACATTTCCAAATACCCCGCCAACTGAACTGGAAATCCTGGAGATACGATCTTCAGTGTAGTACAATGTCTTCCCATGGAGTTAAGAGAGAAGACAAAAAGTACCAAACAAGTATCCAACAGAGACGAACCCTCCCCCCCCCCCATCCCCCTACAGTTCGGTTGCAAAGATTATTCATCCACGGAATCTGACGATGATTCAGTGTCAATTATTAATCATGAACGGTATCAAACAGAGAGATAAGACCTGATATTCAGTACCTACAATGATCAACCAACGGTATCTGACAGTGCTAACTTCTGTGCCAAAGATTGCCCCATCCACTGTATCCGATTGATGGTTTACAGATCAAATTCAGTTCCAATGGTTACCCATTTATTGTATTCGACAGACGTAATATCTAGTACTCGGTGCCAATAATTGTCCATCCACGAGATCTAATGGAGAGCTAACAGGTGGAAAAGCGATTCCAAATATTTCATATCCGAAGTATCTGACGGAATCCAACGCCAATGGATTCACGGTGTCTAAGAGAGAGTTAACAGACAGCGCAAAGTGAATATTGTTATCCGTCTACAGAATATGACAGGGAGTTTGGACACATAATTCAGTGCCCATGATAACTGACAGAGTTAAAAGACAATTCAATACCCATGATAACTGACGGAAACAAAAGACAGCACTCAGTGCCCATAATTAACCATTTACGATGTCTTAGAGAGAGTTAACAGACAGAATTCAGAGCCCATGATAACTGACAGAAACAAAAGACAGCAGTCAGTGCCCATAATTAACCATTTACGGTGTCTTAGAGAGAGTTAACATACAGAATCCAGTGCCCATGATAACTGACAGAGTTAACAGACAGAATTCAGTGCCCATGATAACTGACAGAGTTAACATACAGAATCCAGTGCCCATGATAACTGACAGAGTTAACAGACAGAATCCAGTGCCCATGATAACTGACAGAGTTAACAGACAGAATTCAGAGCCCATGATAACTGACAGAGTTAACAGACATAATTCAGTACCTATGATAACTGACAGAGTTAACAGACAAAATTCAGTGCCCATGATAACTGACAGAGTTAACAGACAAAATTCAGTGCCCATGATAACTGACAGAGTTAACAGACAGAATTCAGTGCCCATGATAACTGACAGAAACAAAAGACAGCAGTCAGTGCCCATAATTAACCATTTACGGTGTCTTAGAGAGAGTTAACATACAGAATCCAGTGCCCATGATAACTGACAGAGTTAACAGACAGAATTCAGTGCCCATGATAACTGACAGAGTTAACATACAGAATCCAGTGCCCATGATAACTGACAGAGTTAACAGACAAAATTCAGTGCCCATGATAACTGACAGAGTTAACAGACAAAATTCAGTGCCCATGATAACTGACAGAGTTAACAGACAGAATTCAGTGCCCATGATAACTGACAGAGTTAACAGACAGAATTCAGTGCCCATGATTACCCATCTACGGTATTGTACCGACGGTTAAGGTAGAGGGAAAATTCCCTAATAATTGCAATGTGTTAATGAAATCCATATACACAGTAGCTAGCGGAGAGTTGACAGCGTTCAGTGCCAATAATTACCCATCCACAATAAATGACAATGTTAACAGAATTCATTGTGAGTGATTGCCCATTCACTGTAACTAACAGAGAGTTTAAAAGACATAGCTCATTGCAAATAATTGTCCATCCATGGTATTCAACAGAGAGCTAACACCAAGAGTTTAGTGCAAATGGTTACTCACCCACGGTATCTGACAGAGAGTGAACAGACAGAATTCAGTGCCAGTGATTTCACATCCTCTGTGTCTGACAGAGAGTGAACAGACGGAATTCAGTGCCAGTGATTTCACATCCTCTGTGTCTGACAGAGAGTGAACAGACAGAATTCAGTGCCAGTGATTTCACGTCATCTGTGTCTGACAGAGAGTGAACAGACAGAATTCAGTGCCAGTGATTTCACATCCTCTGTGTCTGACAGAGAGTTAACAACAGAAATCGGACGGAGCTATTCTCATCATGACGGAAGACAGGCTGCTAGTGAAGGGTCAAAAACAACACAAGATTGACAATGAAAACTGTCATTATGATTGTTATCAATATCCTTCTTCTTCTTCTTCTTCTTCTTCTTCTTCTTCTTCTTTCTTCTTCTTCTCATCAGTATGATCATCATCATTATTATTATTATTATATTATTGTTATTATTTTTTTAGTTGTTACTATATTATTATCAATCTCATCATCATCATCATCATCATCATCATCATCAGCAGCAGCAGCAGCAGCAGCAGCAGTAGTAGTAGTAGTTTTTTTTAAATTTATCTTATCATAATCATCATTGTTGGTGTTGTTGTTGTTAATATTAGCTGTATTGTGTTTTGCAGCACTCTGTCGTCCGGCATCAACTCTCTGGCAGCCAACACTGTGGAAGACATACTGGCCAGACCACTGCGGGGGGTGAAAGACACCACGGTCACTGTCATTGTCAAATGCATTGGTCAGTCACTGAAGTGTCTACGGGAGGAGAAGGAGGGGTACGAAAGTGAGAGAGTTAAGAGAAGAGAAGAGGTAAGGAGGGGGAGTCGATGACGGAGAGAACTGGCCCCATGGCATGTTTAAAACATCATGTTAGCGTGGCAGAGTTGCTCCGGGCAGCCATGTCACACCCACCCCCACTCCCTGTCCATCCAAATAATGGAACAGCTCACTTGGTAGTGCGCCGCGCCCGTGATTCTGGTCATCCTGGGGTTCCGGGTTCCATTCTCCACCTGGTCGTTTCACCACAGGGGTCAGTTTCCCTCGGAGTTGACTCTGGGGTTCCGGGTTCCATTCTCCACTTGGTCGTTTCAGTACAGAGGAAATTTTCCCTCGGTGCTGACTCTGTTTCCCCACGAGTGTTTTGAATGAAACTATAAACCGAAGCTCCGTGTGTAATGCCACGAATGGCATCTTTCACAAACGTCAAATCCCACCAACAACTAGTGAAAGAGGTTAATTGGGCTGTATTCAGAAAGAATGCATTCTCCGTGAAAAATGTGAGGGAATGAGAAAAACACTGATTGACTGATAATTGGATGAATGACAAGGGGAAACGCATGACTAACCACAGCAGGCAGTCCTTCGGTCAGCTCTACCCAGGCATGCCGTCCCTTGACTACAGCACTTTGAGCCTCGTCTCCAACAGAAGACAGGCGCTACATATACAACCACTTACAACAACGACAACAGCATCAACAACAACATCGCCGACAACAACAATAATGATAATGATACTGATCATGCTAGTCATGATGATGATGATGATGATGATGATGATGATGATGATGATGATGATGATGATGATGATGTGAATACATGACTTAGTGGTTTGTTTTGAGGGTGTTGACTGATTATACATGCACACTTGTATACATACAGAATAATAAGCGGTGGCACATTTGTCATCATGACGAGAATGATCAGATGCTGCCGGCAACGCGGTAGGCAAAGTATTCCCCGTGCTTCATACCATTCCTTAGCTACATGAACGCATTCACAAGATCCTGACCTCGCCGTTGAAATTGAAGTTAAAATCAAGCCCGTAAAACTTCATGTGGAGGGTAGTGCATCTCTCTCTCTCTCTCTCTCTCCTCTCTCTCTCTCTCTCTCTCTCTCTCTCTCTCTCTCTCTCTCTCTCTCTCTCTGTTATGTGTGCGCGTGCGCGTGCAAGTGTAGTGTGTGTGTGTGTGTGTGTGTGTGTGTGTGTGTGTGTGTGTGTGTGTGTGTGTGTGTGTGTGTGTGTGGAGGAGAGGGAAGCATAGAGGTGAAATGGATGAAAAGGGGATATGCAGTTCACAGGATTGCTGAAAACGTAATGGGTGATACAGACATAAACATAGTAGCTCCACTGCTCAAAACGTAATGGGTGATACAGACATAAACATAGTAACAACTCCACTGCTGAAAACGTAATGGGTGATACAGACATAAACATAGTAACAACTCCACTACTCAAAACGTAATGGGTGATATGGACATAAACATAGTAACTCCACTGCTCAAAACGTAATGGGTGATATAGACATAAACATAGTAACAACTCCACTGCTGAAAACGTAATGGGTGATATGGACATAAACATAGTAACAACTCCACTGCTCAAAACGGGATGGGTGATATAGACATAAACATAGTAGCCCCACTGCTCAAAACGTAATGGGTGATATGGACATAAACATAGTAACAACTCCACTGCTGAAAACGTATATGGGTGATATAGACATAAACATAGTAGCCCCACTGCTCAAAACGTAATGGGTGATATAGACATAAACATAGTAGCTCCACTGCTCAAACGTAATGGGTGATATAGAAATAAACATAGTAGTAGCAACTCCACTGCTCAAAACGTAATGGGTGATATAGACATAAACATAGTAACAACTCCACTGCTCAAAACGTAATGGGTGATATAGACATAAACATAGTAACAACTCCACTGCTCAAAACGTAATGGGTGATATGGACAAAAACATAGTAACAACTCCACTGCTGAAAACGTAATGGGTGATATGGACATAAACATAGTAACAACTCCACTGCTCAAAACGGGATGGGTGATATAGACATAAACATAGTAGCCCCACTGCTCAAAACGTAATGGGTGATATGGACATAAACATAGTAACAACTCCACTGCTGAAAACGTATATGGGTGATATAGACATAAACATAGTAGCCCCACTGCTCAAAACGTAATGGGTGATATAGACATAAACATAGTAGCTCCACTGCTCAAACGTAATGGGTGATATAGACATAAACATAGTAGTAGCAACTCCACTGCTCAAAACGTAATGGGTGATATAGACATAACATAGTAGCTCCACTGCTCAAACGAAATGGGTGATATGGACATAATATAGTAGCTCCACTGCTCAAAACGTAACGGGTGATATAGACATAATATAGTAGCTCCACTGGCATGCATTCTCCATAGTTTTAATCGGTGGTCATGGGCTAAAGACAGCATGTGTGTGTGTGTGTGTGTGTGTGTGTGTGTGTGTGTGTGTGTGTGTGTGTGTGTGTGTGTGTGTGTGTGTGTGTGTGTGAGTGATAGAGAGAATGCGTGCGTGTGTGTGTGTGTGTGTGTGTGTGTGTGTGTGTGTGTGTGTGTGTGTGTGTGTGTGTGTGTGAGAGAGAATGCGCGCGCGCGCGCGCACGCGCGCTCGTGTATGTGTGTATGTGTGAGTGAATGAGTGAGTGAGTGAGAGTGCGCACGCGCGCGCGCGCGTGCGTGCGTGCGTGCGTGGTGTGTGTGTGTGTGTGTGTGTGTGTGTGTGTGTGTGTGTGTGTGTGTGTGTGTGTGTGTGTGTGCGCGTGTGCTTGTGCGTAAGACTGAGTACGCGGGTTTGACGGGGATAGTAAAATGGGTATTATAATTCGTTCCATTTTTGATTATGCCCAGTTTTCGTGTATGGATTTCTGACCCTGGGACTGGCTTACTTGATGAAAAACGTGCCGGGGCCCGTTACACAGGTATTTTCGTCAGAGACACACACACACACACACACACACACACACACACACACACACACACACACACACACACACACACACACACACACATACACACACACACACACACGCACACACACACACACACACGCACGCACGCACGCACGCACGCACGCACGCACGCACGCACGCACGCACGCACGGACACACACACACACACACACACACACACACACACACACACACACGCACGCATGCGCGCACGCACGCACGCCTGAACACACACGCATACATGCTCGCATACGCACTTACCTCCCCCCCCCCTCCCTCACACAAACACATGCATAGACAAACACACACACACACACTTCACAGAGAGAGAGAGAGAGAGAGAGAGAGAGAGAGAGAGAGAGAGAGAGAGAGAGAGAGAGAGGAGAGAGAGAGAGAGAGAGGCAGCTATAGATAGAAAGTATTTGAAGACACACACACACACATGAAGCACAGACTTTACTTTTTCTTTACATTTATTGTGCAGTAATTTTCTTCCGATGTGTTCAGCGGTTTCTTCTCATTTCGTTTTTCTTTCCTTTTCTGGCTACTTTGGCTTACATCGGATTCTGGTTCTGTGCCCTTAGTGGCGATAATACCACATAGTTGTAAGTGCCATGGCTCATCTTTTATATTAGTGGATTAACATGTCTTTTATCTATGTGTAAAGCAACTGCTGTATTGACCAAAATTTTGATAATTTGAAACTATTGCTTTTTCTTTCTTTCTTTCTGCGTACGCAGGCTGATACTCCTGCGGACACTCCCTGTATAGCCAGGCAGTGGAGTTTTGTGTGTATGACCCTTTTTTATCCCGCCATTAAGGCAGCCATACTCCATCTTCGGGGAAGGTGCATGCTATGTGTCACGTGTCATCCATACCAACGGCCAAACTGGCCTTCTCTTCCGAAAGTTGGTGATGGGATTTTACGTGTGTGCAAGATGTTATGCGTGCGTTCACACACGGAACCTCGGTTTATAGTCTCATTCGAAGGACTATATGGGGAATGGAGTAAGAACCAATGTTAACTCCGAGGGAAAAATCCCCCTATACCGAAATTCGAACCCGCAACCCCAGGATCACGAGTCCGGCGCTCTACCAGCTGAGCTATTCCGGCCCCCAAACTATTGCTGAAAACGTTCACACACACACACACACACACACACACACACACACACACACACACACACGCGCGCGCGCGCGCGCGCGCGCGGACGCACGCACGCGCGCACGCACGCACACACACACACATATCTATATACGCGCGCGCGCACACACACACACACACACACACACACACACACACACACACACACACACATATATATATATATATATATATATATATATATATATATATATATATATATATATATATATATATATATATATACAATAAACTAATAAATTCCAAGGATAAGTACCGAGCACCATTCCAGCAACTTACAGAGCAGCTTGATGTTGCAATGACTGCAAGAAATATTCAATTATAAACAAAGCTTGCTCTTATGTTCCCCCTATTTCTTCAATCTAAGACATAAGAGCAAGCTTTGTTTGTAATTGAATATATATATATATATATATATATATATATATATATATATATATAATATATATAACTAATAAATTCCAAGGATAAGGATATATATCTGAGACCGTTGGACATGTTTTTTTTTTATCTCCCTTACATCCTTGAATAGATCCTCAAGCGCAGGCTCAAAGATTTCCCCTACATTTTATACTGTTTATATAATGATTTTAGTTTTTCAGTGACTTATTTCCTGACCACACTTTCTTTTTGTTTCATTGTTCTGCCCTTCGATGGCTGCTTTGGGGTGCTGTTGGATTCTTTTTTCTTTTTTAACTCTTGGTGGTGAGAACACCACAGAACTATGGGCTGTAGTGTATGTCCATTTGATGCCAAGGGAAGATGGACACAAATAGCCATATCTCCCTGATGAGACCGATTCAACGAGCGAAAGGCCTAGAAGCAATCAATGTGAATAGATCTGTTTTAGACAGGGTTTATCATAGCTCCCATATGCTGCTAGTAAAGGGATCAACATATATTATATATTATCCTTAAATTATATTCTCGTTGTATTTCTCTCCCTTCTGTCTCTTCCCCACCCCACCCATCCCCTCGTTTTTTTGTAATCTATGCCGAGTCAGAAATTAAATCACTGTAGAATTGTTAGCCAGCAGCACTTGTTTTCCCCCACTACTAAATTGTTCAGCATTATATACATAGATGGAGAGATAGATACGCGCGCGCACACAAAATCAATTTGATTTGAATGAAACTATTTGAAGAAAAGGGGGGAAAGTTCAGCACACCAAAACACGTTTTATTGTTTTCTTTTCTGTTCTTCTGACTGCATGAAATGTGGTATTAGTCTCGTGAAATTGTCACTGGATGCCATGCGGTGCTGAATCCGTTGACATGTGCTGTGTGTGCATCGATTTGGTTTGACATTTTTACATCGTTGCTTATTTCTTCACAAGATATATATATATATATATATATATATATATATATATATATATATATATATATATATATATACACAGCGCAGGCCTCCAAGGGTGGTACAGGGCTGCTCTAAAGGCAGGTGAAGACAGTGCTTCTCTGGGTCCTCCCCAGCACCTTCGGGTGTTTCTTTTTCTTCTATATATATATATACCTCTATGTATTCATTCATTTCGTACATACTAGTAACAAAATGATCACAACATCCAATAATATGATGAAGACAGTCATATATCTCTTTGGTACATGCAGTATTTTCAATTAAAATCATATTCGTGTCCCATTTGAGTCATGCACATTTTTTTTCAAACATATTCCTGTGGATTTTCACCAGGTCTCGACAGAAACACAATGTTGTGTTCATAACTGAAGGAAAGGGTGTGTGGTCATTTTGAATGATGACAACACATGTCCACCCTGTCCTTTTCCTGTGTCCTTTGTGGTCAATGTGCAATGTTGTGTCTTTCTGTCTTGGCCAGATAGCAGCCAGTATTGATGGCGTGCTTGGAGGCCCTGTGCTGGGAGTGCTACTTCTGCCGCTACTTTCCCCAGGGGCAACAAATATGTGGGTGACCTTTCACCTCTGTGTCAGTGTTGGCTGGTGGCCACGTGTCTCACTGTAGCTCTCTGTCCCATTGTCCGTTTGTCAGCTTCAGACGTCTTCTTTGTGCAACATCTCTCTCTCTCTCTCTCTCTCTCTCTCTCTCTCTCTCTCTCTCTCTCTCTCTCCTCTCTCTCTTCTCTGTCCGTCTGTCTACCTACCTATATATTTATCCATCTATCTATCTATCCATCCATCCATCTATCTATCTATCTATCTATCTATCTATCTATCTATCTATCTATCTATCTATCTATCTATCTATCTATCTAACACACACACACACACACACACACACACACACACACACACACACACACACACACAGAGAAAGAGGGAGAGAGAGAGAGAGAGAGAGTGGCCTGCACCAGAGGAGACAGGAAGGGAAGAAGGATAGAAATACAGTGTGCCCTGGATTTTCTATTCTTGCAATTTAGATCGTTTAAAACAAAGAGAGAAAAAACGGCAAGCAAGTAACTAAAACAAAAGCAAACGTTAATACAATAAAAACAAAACAATAAACAAAGGACAAAGAGAAAAACAAAAACAAATGAACAAATAGTGTTGTTTTTTTTTTTTTTTTTTTTTTATTAAGTCATGTATTCCATAGTTTCCAGACCTCCAGTTGTCTCCCTTTTGCAGTGTCCATTTCTTTGGGTCTCCTAGCCACCTGATCTCTTTCACCAATGCTTGCATATCCAAGAGAACGGTATAGGCGTTCTAAAATTTGCACACTCTTGTATTTCGATAGTCCTTGTCGGCTCGAAGGGAACATAAAAAGGCAGGACAGGTTTAAAATTGACATTCACTGTCACTGTTTTCTGGATCGTTCGGTCCTCCTTGTGCCCATCAGTCCCATCTCTCTGCAATGTTAGAAAGGGAATTGAAGCCGAGGCACATACACAGACTGAACTAGATCTAGGAGCTAGGAGGTCATGCCCTTCCTCCAGGGCAGCTGAATGTTTCTTGATGTTTCATTCATTTTCTACTCGTTTCTGATAGGCCTACCACGATGATTGGTGTTATGATCTGCTATGATTGGTGTCCTGCAAACATACCCTTTCTTGTCATTTCTAGAATACCTACCATTAAGAAAGTGGAGTTTAGCTCCGAGTCTGATGTGCTCAGTAGCCTGTTCAAGAAGATTTATGCATCTCTGTGCTTCTTTTGTCGCTGACGTTTCACTAGAAATGGTTTTAATTTGACTTAGTAGTTAGCTGTTTGCTCAATACCTGGCCTGAAGGATTACGATACATCGCTTTGTCTGGCTTCTCTTCCATGAAAGTAAGAGAAGGCGCTGGAAAGCAGTTCAGATTATGTTACCGACAGCCAACACACCAGTGGGTGGAAGAGGGGTATGGTGGCATTTTAGGGTAGTAAAAGAGACGCTGTGCATGTTGTTGAGGTTGGTCGGACAGCCACAAAACGCCTGTCTCCCTAATCCAGTGTACTTCTGGACCATGTAATGCTAAGTTGCTCACGCAGGCTGGATGTTGGACAGTTTTTCGGGGGAAAAAAAACTGGAAGTCGTCAACTTTCACCTTTCCTCTTTCTCCTGGTCATTGGCTGGAACATGAGGGCCCCTCAGACAGGCAGGAACAAGGTGCAGTTGACACTCTGAACAGATCTGGAAGATGCCGACTCCAGTGATGACGCGGCACTCCATTCACACAAATACAACAGGCAGCAGAACAAGGTCAACCACCTGGCAACATCAGCAAGGACAAGGCTCAGGGGCAGCAAGAGGAAAACATTTCACAATGATCAAAAGCACTGCCAGCACTCCACTGACAGTTGGTAGACAGCCAGTCAAGGCGGCTGAGCCTTTTGTACACCTTGGCACTTTGACTGATAGACAGGGGTGCCGACCAAGACGTCACTGCCGGTAATTCTAAGGCACGAGCAAGCTATGAAGAACATCTGGGCTTCCAGAGAACCAGCCCGTTCACAAGGCTGTACATGATCAGTTCTGATGTTGCCGTGCTGGATGGCTGTAGAGGAAGACCCAAGCTATGCAGCAGAAACACAGACATCCAGAAACATGGGTCTGAGGCGCGTGTTTAGCATCAAGTTGCTATCCAGAAACACAGGTCTGAGGGGGTTAGCATCTAGTGCTGCGTCAACTCAAGAATGCGGAAATCCAGATGGCATGACCCTTACAAGAGTGAGGGCGGATGGGCACACCTGTAGAGTTAACGCTCAGCACCATTCGTAGATCTGGTAAGGAGAAGGAAGTGATGGGGAGTGCCGGCCGCTGGAGACGGACAGTGGCAGATTGGTGGGTGGTACGTGTGACGGGGAGTATGCTCGTTGGTTTGTGGAGTGGTTCTGATGGCTTTGGTTTTGGGGACGATGGTGGTGGTGTGTGGTGGGTGTGTGTGTGTGTGTGTGTGTGTGTGTGGTGTGTGTGTGTGTGTGTGGTCGTGTGTGTGTGTGTGTGTGTGTGTGTGTGTGTGTGTGGTGTGTGTGGTGTGTGTGTGTGTGTGTGTGTGTGTGTGTGAGTGTGTGTGTGTGGTGTGTGTGTGTTGTGTGTGTGTGTGTGTGTGTTGTGTGTGTGTGTGTGTGTGGTGTGTGTGTGTTTGTTTGTGTGTGTGTGTGTGTGTGTGTGTGTGTGTGTGGGTGGGGGGGGGTTGTGTTGTGTTGTGTGTGTGTGTGTTGTGTGTGTGTGTGTGTGTGTGTGTGAGTGTGTGTGTGTGTGTGTGTGTGTGTGTGTGTGTGTGTGTGGTGTGTGGGTGGGTGGGTGGTGTGTGTGTGGTGTGTGTGTGTGTGTGTGGGTGGCGCGCGCGGCGCGCGCGCGTTTTGACGTGTTTGTATGTGGAAAGGGGAAGGAGAGTGGTGTGGTGGTGGTGTGGTGTGTGGTGGGGGGGGGGGGGGGGGGGGGGGGGGGGAAAGTAAGCAGTATTTCTTTCACTATTCTCCAGTTCAGACACATTTCAACTGTCCGTCTTCCCCTTTACTGAAAAGTCAGTGAGTAATGATTGACTGCCATTGTGTTCTTTTACTATTCTATTGATTTATTTCTTTTATTTGTTTATTATGTGCACTTAATGGACTGAATTTCAGGGTGCTGGGGGAGGGATGGTAGTGGGCCTGGCAGTTATCATACCGTTGTCTGTGGGGTGTACCCTCTATGGAAAGTCCACCGACTCCCTACCTTCCGGACCTGTTGACCGCTGTGACGTCACCAATGGCTCTCGAATACTGACGACCAGTGTCTCCCCAGTGTCCATGATGTCATTTACAGAAGGAGCCAGCAGTTCCTCCACCACCGCTCCCGAAGAATACAGGTTGGTGGGGATGGAAAGTGGAGGACAGAGGTGAGTTGACGAAGAAAGCGTTCCTGAAGACATAAACCTGCATATGAACAGATAGGAGCACGACTTGGAAGACACTCTGAGGGCAGCTTGACAGCAGAAGGTCTTCAATATAAAAGCACTCTTCATACAAATGTTTTGTCTTTGAGCTCCTCACTCGCTAAGGAGACTGGGTGACATCCAGGCCATAGCTCATTGATACCCTTTCGTTATCACAGATTGTTTCGTGCTGTTATGATTCCAACCTGCACCTCCTCAATGGCAGCGGCGCGCCTCAGTGGCCTTGTGATGGATGTTTTACCCACACAGCTAGCAGACACTAAGTTCTAAGTTGGGAAATGCAGTTTCGGAAAGGTCACTCCTGTTTCTCGTTCAAATTCATCTGTAAGACTTCAGCAGTAGAGATCATAGAACCATCGACATTAACTAAAAATTCAGGTACCAATTCTTGTGTTTGCCAGGGAGGTCACACTGGCCTGGAGACTGTCATCGGCTTTTCCTTTGTTTGGATTCCTTTCCCCTCTTTGTCTTTTTAAGAGTCAGCATACCACCTTCCGTGGCCTTTGATGGGTTGCTCTGTTACTAATGGAATGACATGGATGACTACAGTGAACACAATTGACCCAGCTGCCCTCTCTCTCCGCATAGAATGACTGTGGTTTCTATGGATGGAGATGTATCCTGGTTGAAACGACTGATTCGACTAACAGCTTTAGAATTTTGTATTTTTCGTCTTCCTAGGTGGAAAGGACTGTTATGTCGTAAGTGAAAGCTTTGGTGGGGCATTTGGCATCCATTTCCAAGGTTTAATGAATCTTCACTGTTCACTGATCTTTTCAAGGTGTCCCGCATTGCCAGCACCGTTAGTATTGAGAAACATTGCACGACACATTGCTACGCCAGCTTCCTCGCACACCTGGTTTGCAATGCATTCCATTGTCAAGAACATCACTGAGAATCCACGGAAATCATTTTTCTTCATTTTCCCAGTGTTGTTTGAAGCACAGTATATGTGGAGGTCCAGCTAACCATCTTGTGTGGAACTGATCCATACGCAGCCAGATTAAACCACATCACATGAAAGGTTTTCTATCTCTGTTTCAATGCTTCGAATCTGTTCTCAGATCATGGCAGGACACGTTCTAACCAACGGTGCCTCCTTTTTGGAATGACACAATAACGTACTCATTTTCAAATGAGATTTTGGCAATGAAGACCCGTCTCTGTCATTAATTACAAAAAGGAATGATCACGTCGGTGTTACCTTTGACGTTAGGGTGTAAACTTTCAACATACCAGGTCTACTTCTAGATATACTTTGGTACTTAACACAGTCAGGACAGTGTATATATCCCAGTTTAAAATCTATTGAAATAGCCCAGAACCAAGCACATTCATTGCACATCATGAAAAAACACACTTAAGTAAGCACTTCATTCCAGAATTACCTTCTAAGAAAAAAAAAACAAAAAAAAACACCAGCCAACCAACCAACGAAACAAAGCATGATCTGAAGTGCAGAGCTGGAACAGAGGGACATTTCATTGCCCACTTGCACACATTTGACATCAAGTCAGGAGACAGGCTCGAAATTTTCGCAGTTTTCTTTTTTATTAAAAAATGTTTTCAGTCTGACATCAAAAGGCTTTCCCAAGGAAGAATCTACTTTTCCTGTCGAAAACATGGAAGATGAACATGACTTTCAAAAGTCAAAATATGGAAACAAAAATGTGGCACACTGATTCGTGATACTATGGAAACAAAAATTTGGCACACTGATTCGTGATACTATGGAAACAAAAACTTGGCACACTGATTCGTGATACTATGGAAACAAAAACGTGGCACACTGATTCGTGATACTATGGAAACAAAAACGTGGCACACTGATTCGTGATACTATGGAAACAAAAACGTGGCACACTGATTCGTGATACTAGAGCAGGAAAAGACATGGACACTGGCACTGGTTTCCCAAAGACATTCTTAAAAAGCATTTTGTTCGCATGACATTGTTTACTTTCTGTGGTAAAATGAGTAGTGTTGTTCATTAATAAGTGTAGTTACAACAATTGTAAAGCCTGTACACAAAGCCAAAGTTTGACGTTACTGGACACTACGTTTATTTATCTCCGAAATCAAATTGGTTCTGATCATGCCTCCATAGCATTTGAAGCTGTGAGCTCTCTGTTGCTGAAAAAAAAACATCAACCAGTGTGTTTCCTGCACAGCTCCAGTCTGTTTACCTTCTGGGACCTGTCCTACCTGTGGCTTGCTGTCATCGGCTGTAGGACGACCGTCATCTCTGGCATCGTCATCAGCCTCCTCACAGGTAGGTCTGTGTTACATGGCGACAGTTACACAGGTAGACAGCTATACATAGTGAAAGACACACAGGTATATATTATGTATTATTGGTGACGAACACCAGGTAGATCTGCATTAATGAAACAGTGACAGATGCACAGGTCGGTCTATTAACAAAGTAACAGGCACACAGTATTATGGGTAGATCTGTGTATCGTGGTGTCGGACACTATGTGGACCTGCATTAGGTGATGGCAGATACACAGGTAGGTCTACATGAAGTAGTGACAAACACACAGATATGCATAGATAACCTGAGTTACGTTGTGGTAGAAACAGAGGGAAACCTGCATCAGATTGAAACGGGCACAAAGATAGACCTGCATTGTATGGTTACAGGCGCATAGGTAGACCTGTATTACACGGTGAGCGACACAGTGAGACTTGTGTCGTACAGTGACACACACAGGTAGACCTGTATTACATGGTGAGCAACACAGTGAGACTTGTGTCGTACAGTGACACACACAGGTAGACCTGTATTACATAGTTACAGACACACAAGTAGACCTGTATTACAAAGCTACAGACACACAAGTGGACGCGAGTTATGTGGTGAGAGCGACCAGGTAGACTTGCATTACATAGTGACAACACAAGGTAAATAGGTGTTACGTAATATCAGATACATGAGGAGACCTGTGGTACGTAGTGATAGACACAGAGGTAGATCCTATTATATAGTGACAGACACACAGGGAATTCTGTTGTATCACATAGTGACAGATACGCAGACAGACTTGAGTTATATAGTGACAGATCTGAATCACATTCATTGCCACTCGCGAGTCGGACTAAACAGCCACTCGCAAAGTGCAGATAAACATAACACACGGAAGCTACATCATCTTCTCCCGAAGACGGAAGAATGCCGACGATGACGACGATATAGTGACAGACACATAGCTACTCCAGTGATAGAGATGTAAGTATACTTACGCTGCTTCGTGACAGACATATATGTAGACCTGTATTACATAATGACACAGATATATTTGTATGGCACAGTGACACTCGCATTGGAAATCTGTACTAAACGGTGACACACAGTAAAACCGTTTTACCTAAGGACAAGCTAACAGACCTATCTTACTCAGTGACAAACACATTTAGGTCTACATTACATGATGACGAATACACACAGATGTGGATAACATGAATATGTCAGAATAAAAACTTCCTCCAGAACCGCCAACAAACGTAGACAAACGAATCACAAGACAAACCACGACCCGTTTCGACCTCTTAGATCCTCTCCAGGAAAGATACAAAACACCCAGGACAACGAAAATGAACGAGCAACCACTTATCTTCATTCAATGAATGAATGAAGATAAGTGATTGCTCGTTCATTTTCTTAGTCCTAAGTGTTTTGTGTCTTGCCTGAAGAGGATCTAAGAGGTCGAAACGCGTCGTGTTTTGTCTTGTGATTCGTTTGTCTACGTTTTCTTGGCGGTTCGCTATGAATTACTTTTAAAATGTGTTTACATTTCCGCCTGCAGTCGCCTCACTTTGCAACTGGACCTTCCTCCAGAATGTCGAAGTCACACCTGTCCGATTTATTCCTGTCTCCTCCATTCCATCCCTCCATTCGTTTGTTTACTTATTTCATGTAGGTTCCATCATTGGTTATTTGTGTGAACCTATTGTTGTAATAGTATTTATATAAATGTGATTCTCTCTCTCTCTCTCTCTCTCTCTCTCTCTCTCTCTCTCTCTCTCTCTCTCTCTCTCTCTCTCTCTCTGACAATGCTCAGGATGTCAGAGGGAGCAGGAAGACGTGGACTGCAGACTGATTTTCCCATGTTGCCGAAAGTTGTACGGACTTCCTGACCCTGAGGACACCCCCCCACATGACGTCAGCCCCCTTCCTTTGAAGGCAAGGCTCTCTGTGTGTGTGGTGTGTGTGTGTGTGTGTGTGTGTGTGTGTGTGTGTGTGTGTGTGTGTGTGTGCGTGCGTGCGTGCGTGCGTGCGTGCGTGCGTGCGTGCGTGTGTGTGTGTGTGTGTGTGTGTGTGTGTGCGTTCGTGCGTGCGTGCGTGCGTGCGTGCGTGCGTCCGTGCGTGCGTGTGCGTGTGTGCGTGCGTGTGTGTGACATCTTCGTACTAGTTCTTTCTTTTTTCTGTTTATTTACTGTGATAACTCTCACCAATGTATTATTTCACTTTGACATTTGGATTTGGTATCTCTTACAACTGTTGTAAACATCACTGCAGGCACAGATCACAAAATTCCACATCATTGCAATCAGTGTCATCATGGTCATGTTTCTATGCTTCTTTACTTCAACGGTTTTTTTTCTCTTCAAACCTGTAATGATTCGGTTCACAGGTGGATCAGGAAGAGCAGACACACCTGGACGATGTGGAAATGTCAGCCTTTCTACCGAACGAACCAGCACTGCCATCTGCCTGACCTGAGCGGAGGATACCCCTTTCAAAATGCACATGTACAGAAACATAGGACTGACAATCATTTTGACTGCCACACTGCTGCTCCTGTGAAGATACTGAATATCTGAAAATTTGATATAATAAGAAGCGAACTTCACTGCTACACAAATACATTACTAGCAGACCCACAAAGTCATGATACATGTTGTCACTTCCAAAGCATTGTCTGGTCAAGTACTTTTTGACTGTTTTAAATGCACTGTGTTTCAATACTTCTTTTTAGAGAAAAAAAAACAGAACGAGAAGAAAATAACACAAACAAGCAAATAAACCGAAATCGCTCCTGCCTTATGACATGCACATTTCACACGGGTAGAAACGCATGGCTGTATTGATATCAGAGTTTCCTTTTTCAATACTTTTTTTTACATTGGGAAATTTTCTACAGAAGTTTTCAAATGAGAGGAAAACTCCTTCTTCATTCATCAAATCTCTCACTTGTCATATACCTTCCTCCACCCATTGTTTAACGTAAACAATCCTCCTATCTCTAAACATATTAATATATAATGAATACAATCAGAGACAAAATCATGAATATTACTCGATATACATTTTAAAGATAATTTTTTTTAATGTTTGAGGACATCCCTCCAAAAGGTATTGTTTGTTCTGATCAGTAATGTATTGACATATTCACCACCCAGCAGTTTAAGTTTGTCCAATCCTGGAGCAAAGAAAGAGGCAAATTCCTGAAGATTATTAGGGTTGCCACCGAATATTCTTTTTAACCAGGATATTTTAACAGACGACAAAAATGCGAAAACATTCAACATTCTTAATCCACCATTTTCATACTTTTGACACACACACTTTTTATTTTACTCGATTTGGTTTCCCATCTCACAAAAACTTGAAGAACAATTTATCAAGTTCCTGTAAAAAATTATCCTTGGGATCTGGAAGATTACTAAATAAATGTACGTTTTTTGACATTGCCAAAGTTTTTATAACAGTAATTTTCCAAAAGGTGTTAGAAGTCTTTTATTCCATTTAGCTAAAATGCGTTTAATCTGCAGAAGCTTATTATCAAAACTGAGATCTACAATACTATCAATATTGGTAGAAAATTTGATCCCAAGTACGGTAAAAATCCCAGGATCCCAACAAAAGTTCCTATCCCCTCATATATCTTATGGAGGAGTTTTTCATGCTGCCAGTCCAAATTATGTTTGTCTTTTCGCGATTTATCTTTAGACCCGACATTAATATGAATTGTTCTAGTAATCTAATTGCTTCTCAGAAAGACATTTCACTTCCGTCATCTGCAAACTGCGACAATATATGTTCCTTGCCATTTATAGTTAATCCTTTAATTTGATTATTCTTACGCATTAATAATGACAAAATTTCAGCACACAAAAGATATAAATAAAGAGATAGAGGATCCCCCTGGCGGACTCCCCTGCATATTTTAAAAAGGGGGTGTAATTCTCATTAACGGAGACACAGGTTGTTATATCGTCATAAAAAGCCTTTATCCATCTTTTTATATGGGGTCCAAAGTTTAAAAAAAATTCAAAACCTTATCTATAAATCTCCATGATACCAAGTCAAAGGCTTTCTCAAAGTCTACTGTAAGAAACTGGCCCGGGATATTCTGTTTTTCAGTAAGGAACAACACATCATAAAGCAGACGAATATTTTCAGCAATGTATCTTCCTTTCAAAAACCGGTTTGATCTTTATTAATTAGTTAATGTAACATAGGTTTGAGTTTATTAGCAATGGATGATGAAGCTATCTTGTATGCAGTATTCAGCAAAGAGATTGGGCGCCAGTTTTTTAGAAATTGTTTCGGTTTGTTATCTTTTGGTATCAAAGAAATTATACCCAGCCGCTGAGTAACCGACATCTGTCCTGATGAGAATCCGAAATTCAATGAACGGACCAAGAAAATACCAATGTCACGAAAAAAGAATTTATAAAATTCAGTAGTAAAGCCGTCACTTCCGAGGCTTTTATTGTTTTTCATTTCTTTCAGAGCAGCATGTGCCTCAGCATACGTAATCACCCTTTCCAGAAATTCTTTATCTCTACTTCGTCAAGTTTCGGAGCATCAAAAATAAAGTTATCTAAATCAACATCATGACTCTCCCTCTCTCTGTACAGGCTTTCATAAAAAGCTTGTGTTTCTTTTAGGATACCCCTGTCATCAAATATAGTCTCACCATCATTTTGTTTTGTACACAACATATTGTTTTATTAATGAAATTCCTTTTCTCCAAGTTACAAAAATACCTGCTTGTCTTTTCGCCGTCCCTTAGCCACAATTAAGGCTCTTAATCTTACCAGCATTGCTTCGAGCCTTTCATTTCTTATTTCTTTCAAGTTGTTTTTTTCTCTTGAAGTTTATCAAGAGCATAAGCATCTAAGTTATTTTCTATTTCGTTAATATCTTTTAATAATTGTTTTCTTCTCTGTGTTCTTCTTTCTTCTTATATGTACCATATGAAATAGTTTTCCCTCGAATTTCCATAAGGAGATTTCAAAGAACAGTTGATCGTTTATTTGAAACTGTATACTTTCGTCAGGAATGTTACCTAAATTGTCAAATCATAAACCAGAATGGCATACTGTCTTTTGATATCATTAACTAGTTGCTTCACAATATTTATATATTCCTTGTCTTTTAAAAGGGAGTTATTAAATTTCCAATATTGCTTATCTCAAATTAGCTTTTAACTCAAGGGAGACCATAGAGTGATCAGATCGATATCCAGAAGTTATTTCAACCCCTCTAGTTTCAACGAGTAAAGAATCTGATATCAAGAAGCAATCCAGTCTGCTCTGTTTTACCGAATTGAATCTTCTCCAGGTGTATCCTCTCTTTTCTGGATAAAGATGTCTCCACACGTGCACTAAATCAAAAAATCCCATCACGTCAATAATATTATTGCGACTTAGTGGGCGATTTATATAACTACTATAATTTTTGGCGTACTATAAACTTTTTCTGAAAATCTTATTTTATTTGGGACCAGTGAGGGCGTTATCACTGATAAGGTGTTAGATCTGATACTTCTATTGGCTAAATTCTATATTTACAAATGCACATGGAAAAGGAGCAAACCACACATTACTGCTTTCATCGGGCTACTGAAACAAAGATATTCAATAAAGTGCTACTGTAATGCAATGAAAGGGGGAAAATACTTTTTGATCATCAATGGCTCCCGTATAAACCTCTGATAGAATTGTAAGACTTTGTTAACAAAGTATGCTTTTATATACTCTTGAATGCTGCATGAATATCTACAATATGAATGTCTCTGCCATAAGGCCTTACTTACTTCGCTGAGTTTTAATATCAGGCGTATAGTGTGTCAGTTATTTTCTGTTTTCCCTCTCTTGTCCCCACGGTGCAACACATCATTGACATCTCGAGACTACCACCCTCCCCTTAACACCATCCCTTTACCCCTACAATCTCTCTCTCTCTCTCTCTCTCTCTCTCTCCTCTCTCCTCTCTCCCCTCTCTCTCTCTCTCTGCCTGTGTTTTCTTGAGCGTATATCTTTCTTTCCACCTGTCAGCCTGTTATATCCCCCCCCCCCCCAGCATCCCCTTCCCGCCTAGCCCTCCCCCCCCCCACCATCCCACTCACGCATCCGTCCTCACTCACCCTTCCTCTCCCTTCTCTTGCTCGACCATCACCTCCAAATCTCTGTTTCTCTTCTTTCCTTCTTTGCTTTCCTCTTATTTATTTGCCATCACAACAGTAGCAGTCTCACAAATTGACGAAGGCGCTTATCGTTATTACATTTTCTTTTTGTTCCAAAAAAAAAAAGTTAACCCGAAATTAAAAAAAACAACTGTTGTAGTTACTCGTCGCTTGATCTGAGCAGAAGAACTGGAAGTTATTCTGTTATTCAGAAGTGGATGAACCGCTCGTTTTGCTAGCGTTACTTGCCAAATCCTCTAATTATTTTGGTGTGATAGAATTATTCTTGTCTCCATAATTGTGCTTTCATTTGAGGTCCAATGCTTGACGGAAAACTCACGAGCCTCTGAATTTTCATAAGATTATTGCATATGATTAAATAAAAAAAACACTTTTACTTTATCATCTGATGCACATTGCCACTGCACTCAAAGAATCTAGACTGACATCTGGTATGGATTTTTTTTTTTACTCTGCTCTACTTCATTCAAGGAATGATTTCACACAAACACAATGGCATTTTTTAGATCAGCAAGAGTTTTATGGTCTTTTTGTAATATAATTAGCATAAGCAAAAATACGTTTTCAGGGCGAATTTAAGACAACATTTTGTGAAATCAGAATTAGAATTAATTGTGAGATCTGACAACGACAATTCAAAAACCACAAATAGTAATAAAACTTATGAACGTTTGCCACTGATGTTTATTCATAAAAGTGATGTTAATCTACAGAATGCTGCACTAGTTAGGAACAATCCGCGTTAAAAATTAACATCATGAAAATTAGCAATGTTTGGAATTAGTCATACTGGTGCAAGAAAGGGTCATACTGGTGCAAGAAAGGGTCATACTGGTGCAAGAAAGGGTCATACTGGTGCAAGAAAGGGTCATACTGGTGCAAGAAAGGGTGTGAATCCTGATAACGGTACTGTTTCAGCCAAAATACGCCCAATACAATCATTATCCCAACGATCGTAAGTTTTATACAAATGTTTAAAAAAAAATTAAATACTGTATCAGCCAAACATAAACAAACGAATCACAAGACAAAACACGACGCGTTTCGACCTCTTAGGTCTTCTTCGGGCAAGATAAACGCCACTCAGGAAAATGAAGAAGGAGCAATCACTTCTCTCATTGAATTCGGCGCCAAGATGGACGTTGAATGAAAACGAGGCCGTCGGGAAGGAGACGATGCGAGTTGAAATAGTAATGATGATAATAATACTACTGATATGAATAATAATAAAGATAATGACGATGATAAAAATATTGAAAAAATAATAAAGAGAGGATTACTACTACTCTTGGCGATGATATGACAATAGCAGTTGTAGTATGGGAGAAAGGAGAGGGGTTTTGAAGGATTGTCGAACAGCATGGTTGTCATGGCAACAGTGTTAGTGGCGATGATGATAGTGATGATAATGATAATGATGGTAATATCACTAATAACACTAATATTAATAATGATAATAATAACACAACAACAACAACACAACAACAATAATAATAATAATAATAATGATAATAATAATAATAATAATAATAATAATAATAATAATAACAACAATGATAATGATAGTATTTTTTCCTTTTTAAAAAAAATGATGATGAAGATAATGATCATGCTGATAATGATATAGTGACAGTGATACTGATAACAATAATAATAAAAAAAAAATAATACGGGTAATAGTAATAGTCGTCTTATACAAAGGTTTATGAACCGGAAGATCAGCGTGCAGGTTCCGGGGTTCATCACACCATTCCAGAAAGTTGAGACATCTTATTATCTTGTAGATACTTGTCAGTTTTCACGTGGTCGTGACTTTGCGAATCTGGATTAATTCACAAATGAATTTGCTAAATGATCTATTTTGTGTGCATTCATTTCACCATCTTTTTCATGACTTTTTTTTTTATAACGACTCGAAAATCATTCCTGAAATTATGCTTTTAAACAATAGCAGTCAAATAAAAGAAGGGAACATTGATGTTTGTTGGATTTTTTACAAGGTGGTATTATTCACAATTATTACACTGACCCCGTCGTGAAAGGTGGAGCAAGAAATATCCTAAACGTAGTTGAACTGCCTTGCACGTTATCGCCAACAGAAATCTCCAACATGATGTAGGTGAGACAATGGTAGTTTGTTATTCTATTCGAGTCTTTCCTTTAAATGTAATCTACGGGCTTCCCAGTAGGGTTATCAAAACATAAGTGCTCAATTGAATCTTCATTTCCTTATCTTAAAAACATTCCAAAGAAACTGTAACACAACATTGAAATTTTAACACATTTTACTTCAGTGTGCACAAATAAGATGATTTTTTTCCCTCATGGATAAAACATTAAAAATAGCTTCCCGGATTTGCTAAATAAAAATAAATAAATAAGTAAAAAGAAAACAAAAAGAAGAAAATCTGGTTATTTCCAAATGTTTTATTAAAAAAAACCCTGGGCAGTCAGTTTTTGCGCGGTCCAACTGGTCGTTTTGTAGTAAGTCCGTTTGCAATCAACCCAGTGTGACTGTCCCTATTTCACTGTACTTCCTATCCCCACCCTCCTTCCCCCTGCTCCTGTTTGTGTTGCTATATTTGGCTTTGCTGTGGTTTTTAATGTTGCTTTACAGTATTGATCATCACCGAACTGCTAGCTATACGTTAATATTCCACAATTATTCACAGAGTAGAATTATCAGCACAGATGGACAAATTATGATCCCAAAACAAACAAACAAGTTTTGTTCATTTTCAGAATTCATATAGAGCCTTATATCTCTATGTATCAAAACCCAACATTCAATTATTTTCTGTTTCAAGGGGTGTCATCTGCTTTAAAATTTGGCTGAATTCAGTTTGTAAGTAATGCGTTTTTTTTTATTATTTGTTTTCTTTTTTCGTTTCTGTTTTTAGAATTGTTCTTTTCAGTAGTTTGTTTTTAGATTATTCAACTCTGTTGTTCAAAGAATAAAGTCATAGGCACCACTCTGTGTGTGGTATTCACCGACAAGGAAAGACGTTTTATGTGAAGGACGTGTGGCATCCCCTGACAAGGAAAGACGTTTTTATGTGAAGGACGTGTGGTATTCACTGACATTGAAAGATGTTGTACGTGAAGGACGTGTGGCATCCCCTGACAAGGAAAGACGTTTTGTGTGAAGGACGTGTGGTATTCACTGACATTGAAAGATGTTGTACGTGAAGGACGTGTGGCATCCCCTGACAAGGAAAGACGTTTTGTGTGAAGAAGGACGTGTGATGTTCACTGATAACGAAAACAATTCCATGTGAGGAAGGACGTAATGGGTGTTTCAACAACACGGCTAGTGAGTAAAGGAGGGAGGAGTTCAAAGATCTGCTTTTCCACATCGCGTGGGTCTGGCTTAGAAGACGTAGTCAAGACGATTTTTAAGTTATTCAATCAATCATTCATTGTAAAGATGAGAGGGGAGGGGTTAATTATTTCAAATATCAATCATTCAGCTTGTTCAACACACACACACACACACACACACACACACCACACACACACACACACACACACCACACACCACACACACACACACACACACACACACATACACACACAAACACACACACACACACACACACACATAACCCCTCCCCCCCCCCCCCCCACACACACACGCACACACAAAGACAGACACAGACACACAGACCCGACACACACACACATACACACCACACACTCACACACACACACACACACACACACACACACACACACACACACACACACACACACACACACACACACACACCACACACACACACACACACACATTCACGCACGCGCGCACTTTGAAAAATCACACCACATGACCAGTGAACAGATTCATCAAAAAGTAACAAAATCTATCATAGAATCGACCAGTCAACCTGTAAAAAATTATATCTGGAACAGCTGATATGAAGAAAAAAATATGTGAATGAAAATTGTCTTAAGAATAACTGAAAAAATAGTGTGTGTGTGTGTGTGTGTTGTGTGTGTGTGTGTGTGTGTGTGTGTGTGTGTGTGTGTGTGTGTGTGTGTGTGTGTGTGTGTGTGTGTCTGTGTGTATTTTGTGTGTGTGTGTGTGTGTGTGTGTGTGTGTGTGTGTGTGTGTGTGTGTGTGTGTGTGTGTGTGTGTGTGTGCGTGCGTGTTTGCGTGCGGTTTGTGTGCGTATGAGACAGAAAGAGAGACAGACAGACAGACAGACAGATAGGCAGGCAGACAGACAGACTGTCCATACTTCTTTTTCTTCTTCTTCTTCTTCCTCCCCTCCTTCTTCTTCTTTGTGAAGAGTCGCTGGGATGCAGCATGTTAGGACTTTTCTACGTGTCCTCGTCTAGGCTAGGATTAAACGAACTGAAACCGTAAGGTTTTCTTTCCAGGTGGATTTTCTTCAGACCGTTGGGCAATTTCATCTTTAAATCTATGGCATGATTAACTACCCATCTATGTCTGATAGATGAAACGCTCATGAGCCTGGAAAACATGGCAAGGGCGCTTACACGGGTCACAATAATACTGAAATATTCCAATATTTCTGGTTACGTTGTTTTCTTACTTCCAATAATGATCTTTAATTCTAAAGGAAAAAAACACCCATATTTGATATTTCAGTATAAATTTTCTTGAAAATTTAAGATTTAATCGCAGTTCATTCTTTCATTATTTTACTTGTTTATTTCAACGCGGTAAATATCATCACAATATGGATAATTTTGTTTATATATTTTGTTTTTTCCTCACCACTGGTCTCTGTACGATTGCCATCTGCATGTCTCTATGTCTGTATTTATTGTCTATCTTTTTCAAAGAATGTCTGTTCTTTCTTCTCTTCTTTTTTTTTTTTTCTATTTGAAGGCCTACCCCCATCCCCATCCCCGCTTCGCCCCCACTTCACCTCCTCACACCCCTTCTCCTGCGCCTAATCCGTTTTCTGTTTGAACCCTCCCCCCCCCCCCCCCCCCCAGCTCTTCCTTCTGCAGTACTAATATTTTTAGGTGTTGAGATTTTTAGGCGCTGTATAAATGGGATTCCTGGTTCTCTCAAAGGCAGCAAAGTATCACTTCTATCCCGAACTGAAATCTATAAGAAAGGACAAAAGCATCTCGTTGATGCGCAAGCTGACCGCGTGCATTAACATACTCTGTCTTTTAGTATGAATGTGAGGCACGGACTCTCATAGCAGATCTGAACAGAGGAACCCGCGCTTGCTTTCTTTCTTTCTTACACTGACGACGAGAAACTGATCGCTGCCCCAAGGTTAAGATCATTCATTTACACAAAACATGACCGTAGCCATGCCAACAGAAATATTCTCTCTGCTGCTTTGGACAATATATCAAGAGAAGTGGGAGGAAATGGTAAATAGTAAAAATGATGTCTTCTTTTTTCCCAACAAATGAACAGTTACAAACAAATCTTCAGCTTTATATCCAATACGATTGATATCAACAGAAAGTGCCAGTCACGGATATATTTGCTACAAAAACCAAGAAACAACCACATTGATGCGTAAGCCCTTGGAGGTTTTTAATCACTTATATATTCAATCCATTTTGACGTTTTCTTTTACGTTTTAGGAATAAGAATGTTTTAAACAGATTGGTAACTGTACGCAAAAAGATGGTGAATGTGACGCAGGTAAATAAAATCTAACTGAACTGTATGAGCATTCTGTGTGAGAGAGAGAAGATGTCCCATGCACCCAAGAGAATATCTCTGTTGGCATTATTATGAGCATTTTTTGGTGTAATTGAATTATCTTAACCTTGGGGCAGCGATCAATTTCTCGCCGTCATGTTGGAAAAAAGATAAAAGTGTAAAAAAAAATCAGGGAGGATTTCGCCCTTTTCACCCGACGGCGGGTAAATTAGGGTTACACACTGTCAAAATCACGGCTCTCTCCCCGGGGGTCAGGCCGGGTGCACTATCAGGGCTTTGCCCGTCGCCAAAACGGGGAATAGAGAAGAACCGGAGCAGGGTTTTTCTTTTTCTCCGGGACGGAGGGGCGCACGGCCGCGCTTTGCACGGGGGGGCCGGTCCCTAGCACACGCCTTAGGCTGGTGATGCTGAAAGATGAGATATAGAAGACAGTGCTTGCCAAAATTCACGGTTCTTCGGGGCCGCACCGAGTAGCGAGAAATAACAGAGCCCTAAAAACTGGTTGACTAACAAATGCGCGATCACTCCCCAAGAGAGAGAGAGAGAAGAGAAGAGAAGAGAGAGAGAGAGAGAGAGAGAGAGAGAGAGATTTTTTGAATTTTCATGTATTGTTACTTGCGGAAAAAAAAAAAAAAATGATAATTTTGCTTTTAGATCACTTTGGAAGGGGGGAAAATGCAACAAAACGACAAAGCGAGGTGAAAAGTAAAGGATGCGAAAGAAACCACACAAGAACTGAAAAACAGCTCAAATAGGAGACCGAGAAGAAAGAGTTGAATCTGTTAAACAAGCGTAAGGCACTGCAATATATGATATGTCGCCAGCCCCGTGGTCATAGTAAAACGTCGCAGATTCCGGCTTGGAATCACGGGTTCGTTCCCCCTTTATGGGGTTTAGAAACGGAAACACAGTATACTTAAAGATCATGGGTGAAGTGTTGCAAGAAATCTTTACCAGTACATCAGGGGTCTGTATCCTCATTAAACCAGTCGACTTCGTGACATACCAGAAAGTAAATGCGAATGCAACCCTATTAGCAGGCGAGCAAAGGAACTCTGCAGTAAACATGTTTATCTCCTCATTTTTATCGACAGTATAAAAGAGCCTCGATTCTGACACCCTCGCCCGCTTTTAACACGGTCTCAGTGTTGATTTTTTCTCCGCACCTGTGCCCATGTTGGGCCCTGGGTCGTCATTAGACGGACATGATGCCTTGTCTCTGATCAGTCAGTGATGTTGCTGAGTGTCCTGTGTACGTTAGATCAGTACAGGCACCCCTGAACCACACACCGACCCTGGAGCAGTGCGGTGCCTTCTCTGGTGGTTGCCTCGTGCCGACATGAATTGATTGCTCTCTCTCTCTCCCTCCTCTCTCTCTCTCTCCTCTCTCTCTCACCTCTCCTCTCTCTCTCTCTCTCTCCCTCTCCTCTCTCTCTGAACTGCTGAAGCGGGACAGCGGGGGCAGGGAGCCGGAATGAGCGACATGAGGGTTAATGCCACTGATGTGGAACGGGAAATGAGACAAGAAAAAAGCCGGTGTAACGTGGTGAAACTGCCCTCCTTCTCAGTCTAACTCCCGGAGTCAGTCTGATACTCATACTGTTACTTATTTGCGCCAAATCACCCCCCAACAGACTAGAACAGCCCCCGAGGGAGTTAATCTGGTATTGGTCGAAAACAGCCCCTCCCCTTGGGGAGTTAAACTGGACCTGGCCCAGAACAGCCCCCTAAGACATCTGGGAGTTAATCTGGTTCGAGCCTGGTACAGGCCTCCCTGGAGAGTTAAATTAGCCCTGGCACAAAACAGCCCCCCCCCCCCCCCTGCCCCTTTCCCCTCCTGGGAGTTAATCTGCACTAGCCTAGAACAGCCCCTCTTGAGAGATAAACTGGACGTGTCCCAGAACAGCCTCCCTCCAGGGAGTTGATCTGGCACCGTCATGGAACAGCCCCCCCCCCCCCCCCCCCGGAGAGTTAAACTAGACAAGGCCCAGAACAGCCCCCCTTCTTGGGGAGTTAATCTGGCACTGGACCAGAGCAGTCCCATTGGAGCGTTAAACTGAACATAATCTAGAACATCCCACCCCCCATCCTGGAGAGTAGATCTGGCACCAGCCCAGAACAGCCCCGCTGGTGAGTTAAACTGGATCTGGACAGAACAGCCCCCCTACTGGGGAGTTCGTCTGGCACTGGCCGAGGACAGCCTCCTGGAGAGTTAAACTGGACCTGGCCCAGACCAAACCCACTCATGGAAGTTAATATTGCAACAGCCTAGAATAGCCCCCTGGAGAGTTAAACTGGATGTGGCTCAGAACAGCACCCCCCCCCCCCACACACACACACACACACTCTTGAAGAGCTAATCTGGCACTGTCCCAAAACAGCCCCCCCACCCCCACCCCCCAGAGAGTTAAACTGGACCTGCACCAAAACAGCCCCTCACCTGGGGAGTTACTCTGGTACTAGCCCAGAACAGGCCCCCTAGAGAGTTAATCTAGACCTGGCCCAGAACAACCCCCCTCCTGGAGAGTTAATCTGGTACTAGTCCAAAACAGCCCCATAGAGAGGTAAACTGGACCTGCCCCAAAACAGCCCCCCCACCTGGGGAGTTAATCTGGCACCAGCCCTGAACAACCCCCTAGAGAGTTAAACTGGACCAGCCCCAAAACAGCCCCTCCCCCCCATCCCCCCCATCTGGGAGTTAATCTGGCACCAGCCCAGAACAGCCCCCTAGAGAGTTAATCTGGACCTGCCCCAAAACAGCCCCCACCTGGGAGTTAATCTGGTATCTCGCCCAAAACAGCCCCCTAGAGAGTTAAAGTGGCCTGCCCCAAAACAGCCCTCACCTGTGTAATTAATCTGGCACACTGGCCCAGAACAGCCCCCCCCCCCCCCCCTTGGAGAGTTAAACTAAACCTGGCCCAGAACAGTCCCCCTCCTGGGGAGTTAATCTGGCACCGGCACAGATCGCCCCCCCCCCCCCTTCTAGACAGTTAAACTGCATCTGGCCCAGAACAGCAACCCCCATCTACCCTCTTCTCCCCTCTCCCCCTCCCCCCCCCCCCCCCCCCCCACACACACACACCTAGTGAGTTAATCTGGCACTGGCTCAGAACAAGCCCCACCGGGGAGTTAAACTTCAGCTGCACCAAAACAGCCCCCACCCCTCCAACACTCTTAGGGCCTATGGAGTTAATCTGGAACCAGCCCAAAACAGCCCTCCAGGAGAGTTAAACTGCACCTGGCCCAGAACAGCCCACCCTGGAGAGTTAATCTGGCAATAGCCCATAACAAACTAGACATGCCCAAATTACCTCCCCACCCCCCCTCACACTTCATGGAGAGTTAATCTGTCACTGGCCTAAAACTGCCCCCCACCTCACACCCCGTCGGGAGTTAAGCAGGA
>CM031619.1:40324769-40344769 GCA_018398815.1 Conus ventricosus | reverse complement strand
CCACCATAAAACCATCTTTCGTATTTTGATAAGTAACCACCATTTCTAAAACCATTACATTAGTTTTGTTTAGGTTCACCGTTAATTTTAACCTATCTGATTCTCTTTTCAATGTGAGGGGGGGGGGGGGGGGGGTGTGTGTGTGTGTGTGTGTGTGTGTGTGTGTGTGTGTGTGTGTGTGTGTGTGTGTGTGTGTGTGTGTGTGTGTGTGTGTGTGTGTGTGTGTGTGTGACAAACTTATGACGTGCATGTTTTGAAGACCACACACACACACACACACAGAGTGTGTTTGTGAATAAACTCTCCATAAACAGAACATGCTCACAGGTTAAAAGGGTTAAAAAGGTAAAAATTCCCACAACTTTTCAACCATAGGGGCAGTGTACTGCCAGAGATTCAACGTGTCCAGAGCATTGAATGATTGAAGGCGGAGCCCATCGCATGCCTTCTGCGGCATTTCACCTTCCCTGATCTGAATCAGGTACCCATGTACTGCTTGGCAAGACAGAGAGGCTCTGCAAGCTGAAGAAATCCTACTCCACGTGCAGCTCGAAGTCCCCGACTCTCTAACCGCTTGAAATTGGTTCACTCTAATCACAGATAACACACCATCCCTTGATACTCCCAGGCGGCGAATAATTGCACAAGATACACAGACAGCACGGTTGGGTCGCAGTCAGAATGTACTTTGTGCCGGAAAGTCGATTTTCTACTTTGCTCACATGCAAACACAAACACACACTGGACGGTTTAGCGCAGACAGGACATAATGCAGTGAGTGGGATTGTTGTTCTTCGTCCTTCGATTTCGAAGATGACCCTGACTTCAATCTCAGATGGAAATCGCGGATTGTGGGTCCGCAGGTGGCTGGTGAGGCCAATCTGGGCCCGAAAGGAACTCCCACATGTGGTATACATGTGGATGGGTGCTACAGTGGAGGTGGAGGTAGCTCTGGCCTTGCTCGCGGCTCGCTTTCTCTCAGCTTCTGCTGTGCGTCTCTTCTCTGATGTACATGCATCCTTTGTGATGCTGCTTCGCCAGGCTGGGCGGTCCAGGGCAAGTGACTCCCAGGTGTTGAGGTTGATGCTCAGGCCTTTGAAGGACACTTTGAGGCAGTCCTTGAAATGTTTCTTCTGCCCCCCAACTTTGCGCTTGTCCTGACTCAGTTCTCCGTACAGCAGTTGTTTCGGCAGTCGACTATCTGGCATTCTGACGATGTGCCCAGCCCATCCGGCTTTCTGAAGGAGAGTGTAGATGCTGGGGATGCTGGCCCTTTCCAAGACCTCAGTGTCTGGGACTTTGTCCTGCCACTTGATGTGTAGGAGTCTGCGGAGACAGCTGAGGTGAAAATGGTTGAGCTGTTTGGCGTGTCTGCTGTAGACAGTCCAGGTCTCACTGGCATAGAGAGGAGTGGTTAGTACCACTGCATGGTCGACCTTCAGCTTGGGATTATATGGGAAGTCAAGCTGGTGCAGAGATAGAGTCACGGACACTGCTGAGGCTAGAAGGCTGATCTGAGGTCAGAACATAGTTCATGTAGTCATATATTGTGCGTGATGCCGTTGGTAAGGACAAAAAAAAAAGGGAAAAAAAGGAACACCAAATGGAACTGCAAGGCAGAGGTATGGGCTTACATTTTCTCATGAGACTGATGAAAACTGTTGTCAACTATTGGGTCAAAGGGCGGTAGGGATGCACAATATTAAAACTCTGTACAGGATTCTGCTTTAAGGGAACAGAAGTGCTTTGTGTGTAGCTTGTTTTTAGCTTTCTTTAGGTACCATCCGAATACCGCACACGAAAACCTATCTAAAATTGTTGCAAAACTGTTCTATGAGCATGTTCTGTCATCCTACATGATAAAGTCTCGGGATGGGGTGTAGAAAAATGTACAGGTTTTCTGCATACTGTGGAAAAACACTTCAGAAACTGTACTTGGAACTGCCGCAGCTTAAAAAAAAGAGTATCTCAGCAATTGATAACCTGTTACTTTTATGTTTTGTGTCTACAAGAAAGTAGAAGTGCCAACCACAGACTATTACATTTAGACGACTTCATAAGGTTTCAAAATCATGAAGGACAGGGACTAGCTATGATAGTAAAAGCAACTTGAAAGGCAAACTGTCCTGCATACACATAGAAGAAGGTGTAGAACCAGAAACACACGTGAACTAATTGGTGTGCGACTGGAAAGACCTGATGGTAAACAGAAAAGCCTTGTACATACCTCCAGAATCTAACACGTCAAAATTGGCTCTTTTTTGTTGTTGTTGAGGAAATTGGAGATTAATTCGGAGACTCTAAGATGTTGTGTGCTGATCTTAACATATGGAGAAAAAAAAGTGGAATCAGCATGATATTGACCCTCAAGAAATTGCGCTGGAAGAAATGTTGGATAAAGTACTTTTCAATGCACTGACAACATCATCTCTAACATATATAGAGTGACAATGACAGTCTTATTGACTTCACACTCATTGGACCAAAATTTACAACAGGCATAAATGCCAAAACACTTCTTGAACATAGAACTGACAATTACCTTGTTTTCTTCAATTACAGAAACCATCAAAATGAAAATAAATGAAAGACAAGGACCCAGTTCAGTATGACAACAATTAAGAAACTATCACAGGAAAGATAAGAAAGCTAAAGCTAACCCCTTTGGTGGAACAGAGACACAGAAACTACTTGGGAAGAGAAAAGCAAGGCTGTGAGAATTTTGCTGACAGCAAGAGGAAAACCTTGCCCTGATCCAACATTTGAAACAGGCGTGAATGAAAAAAAAAATGAACAGTTAAAAAAGTAGCTGAAGAAGCAAAAGAAACTAATGGGCAACAATTTGATGAGTGACTTAATTTCGACACAACACCCTCTCAGTTCTGGCAGTTTTATTATCGCTTGGAACCAAAACACAGCACAGATGCCACCCAAGATAAATGAGACGCCGATGGGAAGATCAACAAAAAGGATGAGAAAGCGTAGGCTCTTTCGAAACGTTTCTCGTTCAGAATGATCAGAGGAATCTAGAGGGAAAAAAAGAAATAAATAACCGAGTTGAATCAACATCTCGCTCGAACTGGCATTTATTATGAAATTACAGCAACTGAAGTGGATGAAGCAATAGTGTGTGTGATGCACTAAAGATAATGCTCCTGGTTCAGACAATGCACTGACGTTAGTGCTCCAGGTTCAGACAGTGCACTAAAGATAATGCTCCAGGTTCAGACAATGCACTGACGTTAGTGCTCCAGGTTCAGACAATGCACTAAAGATAATGCTCAAGGTTCAGACAAGGCACTAAAGATAATGCTCAAGGTTCAGACAATGCACTAAAGATAATGCTCCTGGTTCAGACAATGAACTGACGTTAGTGCTCCAGGTTCAGACAATGCACTAAAGATAATGCTCCAGGTTCAGACAATGCGCTAAAGATAATGCTCAAGGTTCAGACAATGCACTAAAGATAATGCTCCAGGTTCAGACAATGCACTAAGGATAATGCTCAAGGTTCAGACAAAGTAAGGTATCCAGATATCAAAATGCTATCAGAAAAAGACAGAACCCATACCTTCACACCCTGTCATGACAGTGTACAAGTGCAAGTGATGTCCTGAACTTTTGACGAGAAGAGAACACCATAGGTAAACAGTGATTTTCCCTAACTTTTTCCTGTCGTTGATTGGACGCTGAGGCACGTGATTGGTGAGAGAAGCTCGCCGTTGTGTAGGACGGGTGTGCTCCCAATATGTACGGCAGTCTGGGAGTTGCCAGACTGCAGGAAAGGGCGCTTGGCTTGGGCCGAGTCGTTGGCTTATTTTCAACCTTGGGGTTTGTAAAAGGAAAAACTAGGTTTTCTTGCGGTCAGGGAGTGGTCAATTTTTGATGTAGCGCAGACAAAAGTCTGCTAGAGATTCTGTTGGTTAGAAGATTGATTCCCTATGGGTAAGTAGCCAGTTGGGGAATAACAAAGACATAGAGAGAAAAAAAGAAGTAAATGTAAACAATTGGTGTGGTTTAAATAACAAAAAGAGGAAGAAGAATAAACGACATCGTGTAACGAGAAGCATTTTATAAAAACGCGGAATTGGTTCAAAAGAAGATAAAACAAATCGTTTTTTGAGGTTAATATTTTTTTTAAATATTTCACTTTGTATCTTCAACTGTAGGTAGGATCTGTTGGAAGCAGTGTTGCTGACATCACAAAATTTGATGTTGATCTGTACATGTGTACAAGCCCTGAGATAAGACTGCCGCCTATTTGTAGTCATCCACACTGAACTTGCCAATGGTAACCAGGAACTTGAACTTCACGCATCGAAAAATGTAGACAGTCCCACTTCTCTCCCTCCCCCCCCCCCTCCCCACCCACGGGTGAACCGTGAACCATAAAGCGCCAAGTGTGAGTGGAGTTGTATGGCCCCATGCTCGAAAGACATGTCTGTTGATTTTTGTATTCACGCATGAGGCGTTCAGCATAAGGCGTGAGAGGCGAGGCGTGAATTTGTATGGCATAGTAGCGCGTTGTGGATGAAATTCGACCCAGTCTTCCCAATTGAGCTCGTAGCAAACTCAACTCCGGGTAGGAACTGGTCGGGGCGGAAAAATCCCACACGACTGACGGGTCTCCCAGGAGTTCGCGACTCTAACCACTTCGCCAGGGCGGCTGGTTTTTATTATTCTATTCATAATTTTTTTACACATTGTTGACAACAGTCCCAGCGCATCTGTGTTTTCATTGCAGGAGATGTGACTGTGGGAGAAAATGAACCATCAGAGAGCGTTATTATACAAAGCTGATTATGGAAACAGTCTTTGTCAACAATGTGTTGCATCGAAAATATGAATAGTTGCCTCAGGTGTAAACCAAGATCAATGATTACATTCGACAAACTGCACTCGAGTGCAGTTTGTACGATAAACGAAAGCGCATACAATTGTAGAAAAATTTACATTCACTTTTAAAAGCTTGACTGACTTCAGGAGACTGATTATCCTTTGAGTGTTTTTCGCCGCTTGTGGGACCGATTATACAGTGAGTGTTTTTCACCGCTTGTGGGACTGATTATACAGTGAGTGTTTTTCACCGCTTGTGGGACTGATTATACAGTGAGTGTTTTTCACCGCTTGTGGGACTGATTATCCAGTGAGTGTTTTTCACCGCTTGTGGGACTGATTATACAGTGAGTGTTTTTCGCCGCTTGTGGGACTGATTATCCAGTGAGTGTTTTTCACCGCTTGTGGGACTGATTATACAGTGAGTGTTTTTCGCCGCTTGTGGGACTGATTATACAGTGAGTGTTTTTCACCGCTTGTGGGACTGATTATACAGTGAGTGTTTTTCACCGCTTGTGGGACTGGTTATACAGTGAGTGTTTTTCACCGCTTGTGGGACTGATTATACAGTGAGTGTTTTTGTGTATTGCCGTACTTTCTTGCACAGACAATGGATGGTGACTTGGCTGGGAAATACGAAACTTCATGAGATACTTGTACGGTAAGCAGGCACATCGTCTTCACCGGAGCTCTCTCGCTTCGCACATGTCTGTGATGCGAGTGGGTGACTTCAGTTTTCACGTAGACAAGTATGTGTTGCATTTTTAGGTTAGACACTAAGAAATTGTTCATAATCTGATTTGTGTGTGTGTGTGTGTGTGTGTGAGAGAGAGAGAGAGAGAGAGAGAGAGAGAGAGAGAGAGAGAGAGAGAGTGTGTGTGTGACGAATTTCAAAACGAATAGTTTGACACATTTCATGCATGTCCGAGAGTGCTGCCTAAATATCTTCTGGACGCTACATTCCGGTGTAGCAAGCCGGCCTCTCCGCCGTCTGGAGTAGGCCCCTGTATGAAGTGCGCTCGTCTATAATTTTGTTTCCGTACAAAATGGCCTAGGATATAAACTAGCCGTCACACTGCATAGTTTTGCCTACGGCAGTTATCCTTTCAGCCATTTTGTTACCCCTGCTTTTTCCATGAAGTACATTGATATTTGACGGCTACGAATATTGCCAAGAAATACGACTAAAGAAAATAGGCGAGGTGAACTGTGCGCGAAAATATTTACGGACTATTTACCGTAGCGATGATTTCAAATGGGAAAAGTTCAAAGCGGTCTTATCATAATGGCAAAACTACCCATGAAAAATTTGGATATAGAACACTAGTTGTCGCTGACTGACATTCCGTTTCAGTTTGAAAGGGAGGTGACTGAGGGCGGAAATGTCTGTGCGCCGTGTAGCCGTGCTGAGGCTACACCAGGTGTGTGCAGAACACCTTACCTCCTCCCCAGGGCTCACTGAGAAGCCAGGAGAGAGAGTGGGTCTTCAGCTCCGCAACACCTCGACTTTGCTCTGGACAGCTTGACCTTTTAGTTCTTGTTCGTTGGGTGGTGACCCGCCGCGCTGGGGACTGAGGGACAGTGCTAACCTTTCACAGCGGAAAGAGCGTAAGCTTCTTCTTCTTCTTGTTATTGTTTTCGTTGTTGTTAATGTTGTTGTTGAGCGCGCGTGTGTGTGTATGTGTGTGTGGGCGCACACACACACACACACACACACACACACACACACACACACACACACACACACGTGCTGAAGAACTGAGAAGTTCAAGATGTCTGATTTACGCTGAAAAATGCGGTGATAGTCGGGTTTTCTTTTGTTGGACCTATGTGTGTCACTGGAGCATAGGTTCCCTCTACATCAATGGCGGGGCACAGCCTGGTGGTATAACTTTCAGCTAGCGAATGTAGCTGCAGGCAGAAGTTTGGAGTACTAAATATTCTCGCCTGTAACAGCTAAGAAAAAAAGATTTCAGCCTTATGAGCATCCCCTCACGACAATCCTTTCCCTCCCTTTCCCTCCCCCTCCCTCTGGGCCAATCCCTTCTTCCTGCTTACCCCTAGACCCACCGTCTTCAGACGCCCAAGGTGTTTACTCAGAAAAGAAACTTTTTACAGAGTCACTGATGACATGCCTCAGATCAAAAGTTACATGTTACTGATACTAGCAATCATACATGTGATTGTGTATCGGTAAGTGGCTTGCAAACATCCGTTGCCTAATTACTATTGCTGAAATCAAGAATTTACTGTAGAATGTTGGGGACTTCTTTACATACTTTTTAGTACAGCTGACTAGGTATGGCAGAACTCGTTTCTGATGTTTCTGCTCATGATATATGGCTGCTTACTTGTGTTAACGTGAAATAAGGCGCCAGTTTGTTTTGCTTTGGAAATTCAGCTACTGGACTAGCTGGCTGCGCACAAGCAGTTGACTGGTCAAAAGTGTATGACAGGGGACTGTGGTGGTGACCAAATGATCTAAAGCTGGAGTGCTAGTTCGATTGGGTTTTTCTTTTTTTCTGCACGTGAAACTTGAGAGTTGGACTCGTTTTCCCTCAGTGGCGCTACATTTATTTTTGACACCTGTTCTGGACTGGCCGTATCTTAAAACTTGTTTCACTTGATTATTGAACTGAACTTTATTTTCCTGCCGTCACGTAGTTGGTGTTTTAGATCAGCGTTATGTTGACGAGCTGAACTGGTTTGAAAACAGTATTATCCAATGGGAAGAAGACAGTCTTCAGTTTCTAGGGCCAGCCACGTAAACAATAAACAAGTAGGGTAAGTCTTGCCCCCATAAGGAAACCTAACACATAGTAACTTGTATTCAAGACTGGCACAGCCTTTTAAACTTGAATCAAGTCAGACAAATACGAAGACGAACAATCTAATAGTGGGGGAAAAACAAGCGCAGGCCAACGACCCCGCGCAGGCCAACGAACCCTCTTAATTTTATGTTCCCATTATCTTCATCTTCAACCCCCCCCCCCCTCCCCCCCTTAAGTTCAAGTCATTGCTAAGTCATTACTGTGATGACGAGGGGTCGTTGGCCTGCGCTTGTTTTCCCCCCCCCCCCCCCCCCCCCCCCCCCCCCCCCCACTATTGGTTTAAATAACTTTTATTTCAGAAACAAGTAAACAGAATACCTTCATAATTGTCAGGACAAATCAGCAACAACAAGCCCTAAATAGACATTTAAAATATATTGGCGGTTAAATACATTCACAATATACTAAGCATTTCACTTCGTGCTTGGGATTTTTTAAGGAAACATTGAAAAAGAAAAGAAAAACAGACAGACAAAAAAAAAAAAAAAAGAGAGCCGGAAAAAGGCCCACTATTAGATTGTTCGTCTTTGTATTTGTCTGACTTTATTCAAGTTTAAAAGGCTGTGCCAGTCTTGAATAAAAGATACTCTGTGTTTGATTTCCTTATGGGAGCAAGACTAACCCTAGTTGTTTATTGTTTATTCGTCTGTTGGTGGTGGATTTTCAGCAACACGGACTTTACTCCTCACTGTACGGCAGCCTGCCTCCAGTCCATTCCAGTGGGACAAACACCACCACCAACCGCCTCCAGTCCATTCCAGTGGGACAAACACCACCACCAACCGCCTCCAGTCCATTCCAGTGGGACAAACACCACCACCAACCGCCATTCCAGAGGGACAAACACCACCACCAACCGCCTCCAGTCCATTCCAGTGGGACAAACACCACCACCAACCGCCATTCCACTGGGACAAACACCATCACCAACCGCTCTTGTTTGACACGTCCATCTTGCCGGTACCAACAACCCATCGACGTTAGTTTGAAGTTTGCTGTTTTGGTATTATTCTTGGCGTCTTTCACTTTAGTATCATTGTAATGGTATGCTTCGGCCATATTTTTGTATGTGATATGTATACTTGTGTGGATGCGTGATTCGTGTACAGAACTTCGAGGGTAAACGAAAGTAGCTTATTAGTTTATGTTATACATGTGTGTCTCTGTGAATCTGAAAACTGGTTTAGTGTGATATGGAACAAAGAATGAAATAATTTCCAAAAGAGTTCAAATAGTTTGTCTGGTTGTCAGAAACCCTCTGTTGGAACAAAGTCATTTGTTTTTCTGTGTGAAACATTGTAGGATGGTGACATGCAGCTTGTTAAATGCATCAAACTGGGTAAGGAGATTTTTTTCTGACCACAAACCACGAAGTGGCATCATTCCCATCCCTTTCAGTCCGTCTCCCACTACACACAGACAGACACAGAAATAGACAGACACGCACACGCACACACACACACACACACACACTATGTACACACGCACGCACGCACGCACGCACGCACACACACACACACACACGCACGCACACACATGCACGCATAAACAGGCGCGCGCGCATGCGCTGCGCCACTTTAGGTTTGTCCTGCTGCAGGCCTAGTGACGATAGTCCACAGGAACAAGTTACATGAATCGCCATGGGGCAACTTCTAAGGAAAGACACTCCATTGCTGCTGTGTCACTTTAATGGTGTGCAGGTGCTTGCTTTGACCCCAATACACGCAGAGCTTCTAAGGCCTCTGCTGGCAACAATAACGTTGTAGTCACTGAGCCACAACGAAGACGACCCCCCCCCTCCCAGAGGGCGCCACCACGTTCATCCGACGACAGAGCCCATGGCCGCACGTCTTTTTGTTAACTGAACCAGGCATGGGCATACTAAGCCATGCCTTTCCTTCTCCAGTAGATTGTAACAATGAAACAGCAACATATAAGTCACTGCTATGCCCTTACATATATCTATCTACCTGGTCATTTTCATTGTCAGGCATGAATTCATTATTTTCGCTATGAAACATGGTTTAGAAAATCATAAAGATGTATATACCATTACTGCAATGATACATACATTGATTATTGTCATTGTGATTCATAAGCTTAATCAAATCGACTATTTTCAGGCTGATACATGCATTCGCTGTTTTCCAGCCACGTTAACAACATTACAAAATGGCGGGGAAGGGCTGCCTCGTCTTCACTGGGCCGACTACCTGGTCACCGTGCTGTCCTTGGTTGTGGCCCTTGGTATTGGAATCTTCTTCGCCGTTTTCAAAGGGGGACAGAAAACGAAGGTCTGTTTGTCATATATATATATATATATATATATATATATATAAACAAGGCTTGCTCTTGTGTCGTAGACTGAAGAAATAGAGGGAGATAAGCATTCATATCTGCAGTGGTAGATAATTCTGCCTAACTAACAGTATGTGCTTGAGTGGGTGAATGGAAAATAATAAATGATTCTCAAAATGAGCCTTCAGCAAGCTTATAGTCTCCAAGGGGGAGACAATCTCCAATGGGGAGGAAACTCACTAACATATGACTCCTGGTTAGATACCGGTATTTCGAAACCTGATTGTTTCTCCTCAGTGACCGCGGAAAGTGATAGTTTGACTCCTCTGCCTTTTCAGTTTTAAGAAGAATGCTATCCCAGAAAAAGGCTGGTGTGCAATACCGTAGTATGTTTGTTGAGTTTTCAAAAAACCAGCCAAAGGTGCCACCTAAGAAGCAAAAGAAAATCATGAAAGAGCAAAAGAAGCTACGTTTTCTTGTGAAAAGCAGAAAATATAAAAAGATAACCTCTTAAGACACAAGTGCTGAGGGCCAGTTCTTGGAATGAATCCGCAAGGGACTAAATTACAATAAACTAATAAATTCCAAGGATAAGTACCCAGCACCATTCCAGCAGTTTACAGAGCAGCTTGGTGTTGCAATGACTGCAAGAAATATTGAATGATAAACAAAGCTTGCTCTTATGTCTTAGATTGAAGAAATAGGGGGAGATAAGCATTCATATCTGCAGTGGCAGATAATTCTGCCTAACTAACAGTATGTGCTTGAGTGGGTGAATGGGAAATAATAAATGCTATATATACAAAAAAAACTCATTTTCGTTTGCTTCTTAGGTGGCACCTTTGGTTGTTTTTTTTAAAAACTCAACAAACATACTATGGTATTGCACACCGGCTTTTTTTCCGGGATAGCATTCTGCTTAAAATCGAAAAGGCAGAGGAGTCAAGTTACCACTTTCCGAGGTCACTGAGGAGAAACAATCAGGTTTCAAAAATATCAGTATCTGGCCAGGAGTTATGATATGTTAGTGAGCATCCTCCCCTTTGGCGATTGTCTCCCCTTGGAGACTATAAGCTTGCTGAAGGCTCATTTTGAGACGCATTTATTATTCCCCATTCACCCATTCAAGCACATACTGTTAGTTTGGCAGAATTATCTACCACTGCAGATATGAATGCTTATCTCCCCCTATTTCTTCAATCTTAGACATAAGAGCAAGCTTTGTTTATAATTGAATATATATATATATATATATATATATATATATATACATATGTTACAGTGAATTCACAAAGTGCAGTGAAAATGTGAAGTCGCTAGTAAGATTACATTCAACGTAAATTTACTGTTTCACTCGGGGTGTTTGCAAACTTGCTAATTTTTAAAGGGATTTTACAAATTTCCTGAATAAATGAGCCAGGAAGTTTGTAAATAAACTGTCTCTTGGACAACTTTCTCTTTTCGCCACTCATCTTTTTAAAAGTATTTGTTGTTTGTACAATCGTATACTGAATATAATAAAATGAGATTATAACCACGAATATAACCATGACTTTTTTTAGTGTTTGTTGGCGAGTTTGAATTCCCAGAGGGGGAAAAAAGATGATAGTATGGGAAGAGAAAAAACGAGGTTAAATAGAGTGCCCATGCACCCCCTGTACTCATTTTTCCCAGAGTAATGGACCGTTATCAAGGCACGAACGAGAGTTGGAACCATGTTGCTATCTCCCTCACTCCGAATCTGATGTCCAGAATCGAGGAAATGCGTGAGAACCTTTCGAAGTGGAGTGAAGAGGATTTTGAAAAAGAGTTTGAACGGTATAATATTAAAGGCGCGTTGTGGAGGAAAGTCTTTCGATCTTTCCTGTACCTGGAACCACCTCGCATCAACAGCAAACTGGCGTACAATAACATAGTTCCTTGGGTTACCCTCTCGTAGCTTTGCACCACGAATACCGAATGCGATCCATCCTCCCGCCGTAGGAACTCGTCTTTGCCTTCACGCGAAGAGCTCCCGAACCAAAGCAGGTCAAAGTAGTCATTGTCGCTCAGGATCCCTATTATGTGAAAGGCAAAGCGACCGGGATCGCTTTGTCCACCCCGGAAATCACCCCTTCCTTGAGGACGGTTTTAAGAGTCTGGTAAATATAAACATATGGAAAATGCCCAGCGAGGCGGTCGTCTAGAAGGTTGGTGCGACCAGGGCGTGCTTTTACTCAACACGGCCCTGACTGTGCGTGAAGGACGAGCTTCCTCGCACACGATGACCGGAAGATATCCGATCATGTGGGAGTTAGCGATCGCCGCCGCGCTTCAAAAGGTCATCGACCAGAGTTCGCACGCGATCGCCCTGGCGGCTTGGGGAGGGCACGCGGATTCGTTTTACAAAAAATACCTCTTTGTAAGCTCGCCACATAAAATATTTAAAACCGTTCATCCCAGTCCCCTGGCAGATGCTTGGTGCCGCGGAGAAGAAGCAAGGAAGGAACACCGTTTTATGAAGAGTGATCATTTCGGAGAAATCAACGCTTTCCTCAAAGAGAACCGTTTGGATCCTATTGACTGGGGTCAGACGGTATCACCATGCTAAAAAGGGGCCCCCAAAAAGGAGACGAAGAGCACCCCTCTCTTCATAACCTTTTAACGATCTTGACCCGGCCGAATCGTACGCCTTTTTAAAGAGTCGCCAGACGTTATTATAACCGTTGGTTTTACGTTCCGGTTTTAAACTTAGAAAACCTGCTCAGCTGGAAAGTGGCTCGCTGCGCGGTTTGCGACCTCGTACCGAGCGCCCTTTCCAAGACACTCTCGTGGATCACTTTTGGTTACCCGATGAGCGAAGTAGCAATCTTAGATCAGATCTCTTTAGCCATAACTGCTATAGCGATGACAAAGATGGAAATGATGGAAGAACTCGTGGAAAAATTAACTCCTTGCCAGGTCTATTACCACTTTCATATCAATCGGTGCGAACTGTCTCAAGTTAACTCAATCGAGCGAGATTACGTCAAACACGCTTCGTACCTCAGAAGCCTCTTCGTGACCCGAAAAGAGATCCGACATAAAGATTTAGTCAAAATTAACGCTCTTTATCGCATTATATCTGGCGGAAAAACGGCGAGGACGCAAGGAGAATACTATATTCAGCAACAGAAAACCGCCGAACGAGACGACGACGACGATGAAGACGATGAAGACGATGCAGGAGGAGGCCCGGTTATCAGACTCCTACAGGATCTTTATTCTAGCGAAAAAGTATACGCGTGTTGCAACGATTTTAACCTGAAAACGGCGAGACGCAGCGAGACCGTTACCCGGCTCGTTAAGGAGAAGCCTTTGGACCGATTAGGGTTGCTAAAAGGCCGTTGTACTAACGAACCTTCGATTACGTTAACTCGCCTCTTCGAAGATTCGTCACCGGAGCTTCGATGGAAAGAAGAAGTGCGGGAGGAGGAAGAAGAAGAAAAAAACGCTTTGTTTGGACAGACTGTTCCCTTTGATAGCGATGGTGTATTGTGGGGGTGGTGATGTTATATCCCCCAGAAAGAGCAGGGACAGGTTTTGTCATAAAAAAACACTAGCTATGCTTTCCACATCGACGAAAGTTTCTCTAACGTCGGTTATCCTGGCGGAGTTACATTCCAGTGTCACGTACAGGGACTGGATAATACCTATCATGCCAGAGACGGGATCTTCCTATTGGATATTGACTTTTCGGATTACTATAACGGACCCAATACAAAGCCCGTGGCTACTACGGTACCTACTAGGGTTTTAACCGAATACGTCACGCCCAAAAACGAAGTTACAACCGTTGATACAATAGACAAAATACCTACTACCGAACCGACCAATGTTCTTTTTGCATTTCTGATCTTTTTTTGCGTAACTGTTTTGTCCTTTCTGATGTTCCTTTGCCTGTTTTCTTGTTTTCGTCGCAGGCTTGTACTGACAGAGACATGCAGACGGACAGGACAGACCAGCAGACGGACGTGCAATAAGACAGACAGTAGTGAACTGAGACACAGTGTGTGAAACGCATCGTGTTCCCATCGCTCAGTACAGGACCGACATGTTATGACACATTAAGCCCGAAGCGGACGACGTTCACTCACAGTCAAACGCATGCAACCAGGGGGGAAAGCACTGGGGACTGGCATGTTTTTCACGAATGACAGAACGAGAGCTGACATCACGGGTTCGTGGGTTTATGGCGTTTCGCCTCCCCTTTCCCCGTCCACCACCTTATTTTCCATCTCCCCCCCCCCCCCCCCCCCCGTCCTTCGCACCCCCGCCCCTTGTTGTTCTCCCCCCCTCTCACTCCACTCCTTTACCTCATCGCTTGTTTCTCTCTCTCTCTCTCTCTCTCTCTCTCTCTCTCTTCTTCTTCGCTCTGTAATAGAAACAGTTTCTGCATGTGCATTCACATGCTTCATGTGTGTAATTTTACAAGCCTGTGTGTTGGACGGTGGTGTTGGTTGTTGTTGTTGTTTTTTTTTTTTTTTTTTTTTTTTTGGGGGGGGGGCTATGTATAAAATCATATATTGCATTTCTTGCAGAAATTTACGCCATTCTGTGTTTTTTCTTTGCCTTTCCATTTTTGTCTTGAACTTGCTAGTTTTAAGCAAGTATATAGCCTCTTTCCCTGTGGAGTTTTCCTTCCCTTTTTATTTGTTTTTGCTTCCATTCATTTTTACTTCCCTCTAATATAAACCTGTGTTTGATCTAAATGATTAGTTTAGTAATGACTGTATTAATATTGTACATTGTATTTTCTGAACTTTGTAAATTACCTGACCACTTTGCAGTAAAATCGTCGAGAAATGTCATCCAAAAAACAGTAACTTTGTAAAATTCCTTAAAAATTTAGTGAATAGACAAAAACCCCGAGTGAAACAGTAAATTTGCCTATTTACTGTAAATTTTTAGTGTTTTTGTGTAGTACCTTGTTTTGTAAATTCACTGTAACATATATATATATATATATATATATATATATATGTGTGCAAAGTGGCGATGCGTCCAGGTACCCCAACCTCATTACCTCTCAAAATGTCTGCATCCTTTATTCCCCAACGTCGACCTTGCTACAGCCTTTCCCATTTAAACCGCATGAAGACTTCTGTGAGAAATTTAATTCTAATGTGAAAGTTAGTCTGAAATTATATTGTTTTTGAATTCATATTTTGACATGTATCAATACTAACTGTGAGTGACATTCCATGTCGTATTGATTCAGTTCATGTATCAATGAAATAAAGGAAAATAATCTATTTCAAGAATCTCAAGCATCACATCCAGTGAAACATCCCCGAACAGGGTCTTCAAGGAGTCTGCCATGAAGTGTGTATGTCGAATATCACGTAACTTCCAACACTATGTGGGCACGTTTCTTAGTGAGTGGCCATCGCATAATATGACATATAATATGACCATGTCTTACTAACAAAAACGTCAGTGTTGTAAGGTTTAAATCTTATACGCAAGCTTTAAGATTAGCTTCTAACACTTCATCATTGCAGCAGATTTTTCTGTCTTAAACTTGAGTTGCTCACAGTGCGGAGAACGAATCTCTGCAGCGCTATTCGAATTTCCTGGTTTCTGTCAATCACAGAGTTCACTGAAGTTCAAGGCTGCGTTCGATTTTCCTTGGCAGATATTGAGAGGTATGTCACTGATGAGGTTCATAGTGGTGTATAACTGCCAGTCTCCTTTCGTTCGCATTGAGGATGGTGGTGAGATTGTGGTAATGGGTAACATCCACAACGTTTACTGCTCAGAGCAATTTTTCTTAAAGAACGCGCTCAACAAATCCGTGTCTAACAATAACTGCCGGGTGGTCTCCTTGAATGGATAGTTTATTTTATAAATGTTGTTGTGGTTTTGTCAAGATAATGTTTGAGATGTTTTGTAGGTACTACCTGTTTTACATGGTCATTATTGAACACAATTCATTTCGGCTAAGAATTGTGTCGTCATCTGTTAATGGTATGGTATGGTATGGTATGACTTAGAAATTGTTCCTCGGACCCCCAGTCGCTACCATTTAAGGTCTTTGGGTGACTGTGAATCTTTACGTTTGTAAAAACAGTAATTTTGATGGTAACAAAACTTTTAAACAATGAATATGTTTTTTACTGCCAGGATCAGTACCTGGTAGGGGACCGTCAGATGGGCCTGGCTCCAGTGTGTCTGTCACTGTTCATCACCTATCAGTCGGCCATCTCTTTGATTGGCTTCCCCTCCGACGTCTACAACACGGGCACCATGGTTTTGTACATCTACTTTGGTGTCTGTCTGGCGTATGCAGTGAGCAGCTTCACCATCGTGCCCCTTACCCACCCCCTGCGTCTCACCAGTATTTACCAATACGTTCTGCTCAGATTCAAATCCCAAGTCGTCAGACTGCTCATCACCTGCGTGGGGATGACACAACTGGTAGGTCCACTACTGCCCGGCCATTTTGTTTTGCACACAGGAAGATCAGGATTGCAGACATATATATGTCTGAAAGTACAACACACCAGCAGATTCATGTACAGATGCCGCAGGCATACACACACATGTTCGTGCACCCATTCCCAGTTCACGTGGGCGTGAGCACGTTATCATGGTAGATAATGTGGTTATAGTCCATGATAGATAATACGGTTGTAATTCATGGTGGATAATGTGGTTATAGTCCATGATATATAATATGGTTGTAATTCATGGTCAATAATGTGGTTATAGTCCATGATAGATAATATGGTTGTAATTCATGGTAGATAATGTGGCTCTAGTCCATGATAGATAATATGGTTGTAATTCATGGTAGATAATGTGGTTATAGTCCATGATAGATAACATGGTTTGTAATTCATGGTAGATGATGTGGTTATAGTCCATGATAGATAACATGGTTGTAATTCATGGTCGATGACGTGGTTATAGTCCATGATAGATAATATGGTTGTAATTCATGGTAGATAATATGGTTCTAGTCCATGATAGACAATATGGTTGTAATTCATGGTAGATAATGTGGTTGTAGTCCATGATAGATAATATGGTTTTAATTCATGGTAGATAATGTGATTATAGTCCATGATAGATAAAGTAGTAAGAGCCCTTGGTAGATAATGTGCTAAGAGTCTATAGTAGACAGTGTGATAATGGCCCTTGGTAGGTATGGTAGTAAGAACCTATGGTGGACAAGCTAATGCGAGTCCTTGGTAGAAAAGGTGGTATGTTGATAAATCTGGATTTTGAGAAGGCATTTGACCGTTTCGACTGAAAATGCGTTTAACATTTTAAGAATATAGTAAATGGATAAGAAAATACAATATAGACATTAAACCAACGGTTTGTAGTAAATGGCCAAACAAACCAGTGGTTTCCGGTGAAGAGTGAATGTAGACAAGTTTTTCCATAGTTGGCTCTCCCACTTCACCATACTATTTCATATATGTAGAACTGTGGACAACTATGATAGGAAAAGAAAACGAGAATAGAGGAATTCCGATAGAACAGACTGAACTACGGCCATCCAAATTTGCAGACGACACGCAGATGTTTAATATTTGAGATACGAAGTCATTTCAAACATCAATGAATATACTTAAGAGATTGGGAAACGCACCAAGACTTTCTTTTTTGGAACGGGGAGAAAGCAAAAAGAAATCCAAAACAAAATATTTGCAGCATCTAGTTATGGTATTAAATCCTACATGATTTAAGATATTGAGGATTCTGTGTACACAGGACCTCACTGATACGGACAACAACATTTTTAGGGAGAAAATGAAATAAAAGATTTTATTTAACCTTTGCTTTAACGGACTAATTATACAACTCAGAGGAGTGGCTGTGTTTAAATGATTTATACCCTGTATTACAAGAACTTCAAACAATGCTCTACTGGTTTATCTGGAATGGACAACAGGATAGAATTAATCGAAGAACAGAAGTAAAAGACTGAAAAAATAGAGGAATGAATCTACCGGATTTAGACATATGTTGCAGCACTTCAACTAGCACGGCTCAAAAGGGTTCAAACTACCACTCATAAATGGAAACAAATTGCTATTTTTAATTGCTAGTACACTGAAAACATAGGGGAAAATACACATAAACGTGAAATGTAAGGAAGAATGTGTTTTGGGGGGAAATGTATTGATGGCTCATGAATTACTGTTTAATGAAGTTGAACTAGTTAACACCGAGGAAATGCTCGCAGAACCAACACTGTATATTGAAGATATCAAAAATTAATAACCAGTTAAAGATTAAAACAAAGAATATCCACAAAATGTCTAACTTTGCTAAAATCCAACGGCGAAATGCTGACATATTTGTAGTGTTGTGCCAAAGATAACATTAATGTTTTTTTTTCTATGCTGGATGTATTATGTCAATTTAAAACTATATTAGAAAAGAGGGGGTACATATAAAAGACAATGCTAGTGCAGAATGCAACGCAACTCTGAAAAAGAAGGTACATACGAGTCAGAAAGCGCACAGACAATATGATACAATATTAGACGAGATAACCGGAATCCACAATGCTGGTCAGAAGTGCCGGTTACAGAGATATATTGGAATAACTGGTTTGTAAAAAGTTACCAAATTAAAGATGTTGAATTGAAATGGGTGTAGATGAAAATCATAAGAATTCTCCAAGCTGACATGTTGAAAGACATGGAAATCACTAAAGTTACAACTGTAGTTTCTGTTGAGAGGTTAAATAAAAGCACTGAGCACATCTGTTAGAGATGTGGCCATGTGGAAGAATGGTGGAGCGTGCTGGAAATTCAGATAAAAAGAACATGTTCAGCTGCTTTTAATGTCAGATTTTTTTCAAATTCTGTGCTGTTTTGGAACAGACAAAGTTTTTTTTTTTTTTTTTTTTTTTTTACAGCGATGGTATTTTCATCTTATCGTTCCACTTGTACAGCAGTATGTATTCAAACGCAAATTGGGAAAATCGTCCTTTTTCTCAGGTATTAAACAATACTTACAGAGTAGAGTATCCATTACATGATCCTGGAGTGCTGGCACTGCGGGAGTGTGTCTGCCTGTCGTTAAAGTCCTAGGTTGATATGACAGTAAACTTGTTTCACTCAGCGGACAAATAGTGTTGATCCACTTTGCTCAGTTTTCAATGTCTACTTGTTTTTATGGTGATAATTATTAAAATAACTTTTTAACTTTGCAAATGTGATATTTGTGGGACCTATTGTATTCTGTCCAGACACTGTACATGGCCTTCGTTTGTACAGTCCAGCCCTGGTCTTGCAGGCAGGTACGTGATGATATAGTTTGTGTTCTCAATCTTTATTCCCAGACCCTCACAGAGGAGAAGATGGGTGGCAGATCCTAACAGTCTCAAAAGTAATGGGTGTCAGAAGGTGTTACTGGCATCAGTGACTTTGCTCGAGAACCATAGCCTCAGCACACCGTCTGCAACAAAGCGCTTTTATTCTTTTATTCACAGTTGATATTAAGCCGCATGGTGGCAAGGATTTTTGTTTGATTTTACCAAGGTGAGATGTAAGCAGCGTCTCAAATGATATGATTCCTTTTTTTAGACCTACATGCCCTTTACATTTCCATCTTTGATTTTTAGACAAAATCTTAGTCTGACATTTTATTCAAAATTCTAATTTCCCACTTCACTGGGTGGTCTTGATTGTTTAATGAGACACTTTTCATACATGCAAGTTCGATTTTAGAGCTTGGTTTTTTTGTGCATATCTGGAAATGTTTCTCATCAGCGGATAGCCAGAATCCATAGCAAGCCTGCTGAATTCTTTACCAGGCGAAACAGCTGTCACTGTTTTAATTGCTGATCTCCACTTTGGAGGAACAATACCACTAACGGGGCACTCACTGGGGAAGAATTGCGTCTCGTGTTCCCTTCCCCTTATATGCAGGTCTGTCTTTTAAAATGTGTGTTTAAAGTGGGACGAGTTGTGATGTTTGCTCCTTGCCTCTCTGGCAGTTAGAGTCATTTCGTCCCAGGCTTCATGATCATTGTCCCAGGCTTCATGATCA
>CM031619.1:40294769-40319769 GCA_018398815.1 Conus ventricosus | reverse complement strand
GCGCAGCACTGTTCTAGATATAGAGAAACTTTTTGCTGTCGCCAACCTCTTTTGCGTTTATAATCACCATCTTTAGTGTCTCAAAACCATACAAAGCGCCTACTCACCATCGTTCAAAGTCCGCAACGTCTGCAAGGTCTTTTAAAATTCTAAAGTTATACACCTCACAGTCCTAATGTATCTTCCCGATTCATCTGGCCCACGGAAGACATTATTTTTAGTTACACTTATAATTTATTTCCAAACAATGTGCAGGTTATCACATTTACAACATTCCCCGTTTGTCTGTGATCTTTATATTAAATGATCCAACCCGCCCACAAACTAATCTTTAAACTGTAATTAGGGCATTGTATAATATCCATAATCGCAATAATGCAGCTTCCTGACGGAAGAGCACTTAAAAAACAGTTGAGGCCTTCCACATCTAGTTTTCATCAGTGCTCAGCTCATCCAAATGAACCTAGAGAATGAATGTACTGCAAGATCGAGCGGATTATTTCCTTCATAAGTAAGTTTTGTCTGGTGTAATCTAATTCTAGATAGTCAGCTGCAAAGCCTAACATTTTAGCTAGCTCTACAGTCAAAAAGGTAAGGGTACTACTTTCTTCTTCAGGTTTGAATGATAACAGTGTTTTTAGATTTGAATTGTTTAAGTTTGAGAGTAATGTCGAAGTTATCACATTGCTTCTTTTAGTGAGCAAACCGTAATAAAACCATCAAGTATGTTTAACTGGCTAATTTTGGTCACCTGATTTGTTACCTTTTTTGAATCTTATTATTCTTCTTTGATTCACTATATTAAACCATACCTACTATGTAAAAAATTCATGAAGTGCAACCATGTCTGGTTCCGCAATTGTTTATCAATAGCATTTTCTAAAAATGAAGGACGGTCCCTTGAGTGTTATTGTTTACTAACATTTTTAAAAAACGACAATAAAAATGAGCGCATTCAATATACTGAGGGCAAAATATTCGTTGGGCCGCACTTCCAATCTTAAAAAATATAACAACTGAAACTCATTGTATTTCTGTACCCAGACTGACACCTTTCAAGTAAAGGTGAGTACTTCCCATTAAGCAATATCTTAACCCCCCGATAAAAAAGACTACATCGGCAAAAGTGTGGTTCAGTTCAACCGATGCGTTTTATCAAGAACCAGTTATAAACTTTGCCGTGTTTTGGTGCATCAACTGGTGTGAGTGTCCGTAGCGGATCACTTAAATCATCCTGATTCTTTGGTGAGGTCAGTGGACAGATTTCATTTTTTAATTACACCCTTCAGACGTATTTTTGACTGAACTCGCAAGCGCCATTGACAAATGACAAACCGGATTAAACCATGTCAGCAACAGAATAGACTTGATGGCTTTTGAAAGGATCTGTAACGAATTTCAATATTTATGTTAAGACAGACTTTAGCCACCAAAGTTTTGATATTAATCATGGCTTAAGCACTCCCTTAATTTTTGGGGCGTGCACAGAAAATATAACTATGCACTGGAATCCTCCTTTAACTTCTTCTCTTCAGGCACTGGTTTCACCCTCGGTCCATAGAGCAAGAGCAAAATCAGTACATGGACAACATTTATCTTAGACACTTCTAAGGGCCTAAACTAGAGCGGGATAGAACGAATAACCAGACTCTGGTTTCGTACTTACTTTGTGTTTGCTAGTTTCGCAAGCCACAAACGAGATCAAGCATAACTGATCCTTCTAACTGGACTTTGATGCACAATAACAATACTTAGCAAATTTAGAGGACGCCCATTAATTCTAATCAGTGATTTTACCTTCAAGTAAAAAAGGTACCAAACTATGTTTTTACATAACGCAAGATCAAAATGACTTTGCTGTTTGCACTGTTTATACATGCTGCCTTCTGACCTCAACTCCAGATAGGCACAATAATAAACTACAATAATGATTCCTTGTGCAGGCAATGAATGAAAGTCGAAAAAACAAATAAATTCTGAACCATTATAATTGCAAGAGCAAGTACACAAACACTCCAAAATAAGTCATCCAAATCCCCGAGACCCAAAGCCCAAGGCCGTTGAAGATCAATAAAAATAATGACCATGAATATGAAAAGTACGCACTTGTTCTTAGGATTAACAGGCCTAGGATTACTTGGTCTTTATTTTACTAAAATTAACCCAACTATTAAGAGAACTAATGTCCATAAGTGCTCGGCCATAAAGCCAACTACTTTGCCTGCAGTAGACAAAAGCCAGCTAACAACACCCCTAATATACTGGTAAAGCGTGCTATGGCTTTACTGGCTAATTTTTTTAATAAACCGCAAGATGATCAAGCTGTTTTTTACCCATGATTTTATCAGGTAGGAGGCGATGGCGGTGGAGGCACCGGCTGTTGCCAGCCGCCGCCTGTAATAGCCATACCAGTGTACTATTGCAAATCCTAAGGCCGTTATAACGCTTGCTAATGTGACTCCTTGCTCTCTAAACAGTGTTCGATTCGTTCTGCTAGCGTTGTGTCTTCATATAAAATTTTTGGATAGTTTCTCTTATTCTGCTCATTGAGTTCGTAATTGTTCTCGGTTAGTAGACAACACTTCTAGTCTTGCTGATCTCTCTTGTTCAAGATCTTTTAGTCTTTGGGTTATTCTTTCTTTAATATCAGGCCCTAAGTTGGCGTCATCAGCCTCAACGAGTTTTTCTTTTTCTCTTTTTATATGCTCATCTATTTCACCCAGTTTTGCTAAATTGTTTGTTAATTCGCCTCTGATGCTTCTCAAAGCATGATCAAGGCCGCTATTTCTCGCATGGGTAGCGGTGAGTCGTGTATAGTCTTTAATGCTGTTTCTTCTGAAAAACTGGTTTCTGCTTCTATTGCATTTATTAATTCGTCTGCCGATTGATTTAATTCTTAAGTTCCATGTTTTGCATTTGGTTATCTGTTGGAGTTCCTGCAGTGTGTTTTGAAGTTTAGAAACTGCCTCCGCCCTTAATTTCGGTCTAACAAGACCAAGGCGATTTTGATCTTCACACTGAGTCTTTGTATTAATTGTACTCTTGGCTAAAAACTTTGATGGGTCTGGTTTAGTTGTAAGCCGAACAAGTTGTCCTTGATCGTTTTTCACATACAAATGGCCTCATCATCTCGTTCAAAATCATTAGGGTCTAAACTTCGGGAGGTTCAAGGCCTAAAGTTTTGTAAAATGATCTAACATGGCTTTCTGTTAATTCACGCCGCATTGAGAGCTCTGAGCGATGCTGTATCAAAGGAGCCGTTTCCACTCATGTCGTCTCCAGGATCAAAAAACATCATAATCTTCTTCATCTTCTCTGCCTTCCATGTTTCTTTAATAATTAACTTTTTGTTTTGTTTTATAAAAAATGTCGCAAACATATGGTTCAATTCTTGACCCGCATAGAAGACTGAAAGAGCCCTTTGGCGTGAAGGGAAATAAACGGAATATTACTGTTCCAAATAATCCATCTACTATTGATGCGGATCAAATTCTTACTGTTAAATTTCCAGACCTAGGAGCGGATGAAGTGATTGTGCCAGGCTCTGCACGTCTTACTTTCAAAATAGAACTCGCTTCAACAACAGACCCAAACAGGACGGTTGTACAGAATCTGGGGCGGGCAATCGTTAAGAAAATTTCTATAAAACTTGAGGGGCAAGAAATATTTTCTTTACATAATGCAGACATATTTTTAACCTATTCTGATCTATGGCTAACCGGGAATGAAAGGGCTGATCTTGCGTTTCAAGGAATCGAAAATGAAGAAGCACTAAAACATAGAATAGGCGCCGCAGACGCTAAAGACGGCAAAAGGTTTGTAGCTGTAAGTTATGCGTACGGAAATCGCTTTTTCATACCCCTAGATTTTGAGTTGTTAAAAGCGCATGCCCCATACTTTCAAGGAGCATTAAAAGACAGATTGTCATATGAACTAACTTTTAATGACCACAAATATGTTATTATATCTGAAGACACCGAAGCAAAGTACAGCATTTCTGACATCTCGCTAGAGTTTGACGTTGTTAGCAACCTGACTTAGCGGGTTGATCCAGCAACAATATCAGTCAAAATTAGCAATATATTACGAAAGAGTGATTCATCATTCTAAATATCCTAAAAGCAAGGCAGACACTATATGGAATTTTGTTTTAGTGCCACAGCAAGATCGCTTAAAGGTATTTTATTGCTGTGTGAAAATGAAGAACCATTCAAAAGACAAACTGAAAATTTTGTTAATCCTAAAATAACAAAAGTGCAATGTACAATTGAGGGTAGTCCTAACCAATCTACGCTAGCGGGCTTAAACCTTATCAGCATTTTGATGAAATAAGAAAACTGTTTGGAGGCGGGAGGTGTAGAAATCCGACAGTTGACCTTGTGTCTAAAGATCTGCATCTTCACAGTGTTAGACTTGATCATTATTTAACAACGAAATACGGTTTATGGATTGACCTAAGGTCAACGGAGGATAATCAGTTACATGGAAGCGGGAGAACTGTTAGAGACATAATAAACATTCAATTGATAAAGAAAAAGAGGCAGATTAACCGCTTAATGTGTATTTGTTTTTAATATATGATGCGCAGCTAAATATTCAAGATAACAGATTAGAAAATATACATTACTAATTATTTTTTATTTTAAAAAGCATGTCTGTTACGCATTATCCAAAAGTACCTACAGCGCCAGAGCCACTTAAGAAGAGCTAGTAGAAACCCCTAACATAAAAACCTTTAGGTTAACAAACATTACACAAATGCAACAAGTACTAGAGCAAGACCTTTCAAAATACAGCAAAACCAACGAAGGTATTCGCTGCCTTTGATGCTGGTTACATATGTTAATACTGGAACATCAAATAAAGTGCTCTATCCCGCAGGAACAAGCGTAGCCTCTTAGCCCAGTTATTTTTTTTTTCTTGCCCTGTCAAAATTTGTTCATATAATAAAATCCTATAAGGTCTAAATGTGTAAGTTTAAATCCAATTCAGTTCTGTAAGATTGTTTCTATTTAGACTAATATTGATTTGTGGTTGTTTTGTTATGACCTTAATATCCTCACCATTGTAAAGAACGACGACAGTAACTTTAAGACTGTCAACGTCTAATTTTGCCAGCTAATTAGAATTCCTTTTAAAAGGACGTCACTAAGGGCCCACCCCCCCATTCCTCTTCAAATCTTTTAAGACAGAAATTTCAAATATTATTGTGAACGTGTCTCCCTAATTTCTTTTGCGAATAAATTGTAATTTTGTAGAAGCATCTTTTAAAACCGTTTCTTTTCTGTGGAGGATGTACTGTTTATTTCCATACGGCTTTATTTCAATCTCTTTCTGACTATTGTCATCGGGCATAAATTTACATGTAAAGGCCAGATTTGAATGCTTTTCTAAAAATTTTTTTGACGGCCAAAAAATGTAAATGGGCTTATGAATTCAAATTTTATTTCCCATTCTAAATATGGTTCTATGTGCCATTTGAGGTCAGGTTTTCGAACTATTTTATATTCATACTGCCCCAACATTATTTGCTTCTAGATTGCGCAGCTGTTCTAGTTTAGGAAACTTTTTGCTGTCGCCAACCTCTTTGCGTTTATAATCACCATCTTTAGTGTACTCAAAACCATACAAACGCCTATCTCACCATTCTGTTCAAAGTCCGCAACGTCCTGCAAGGTCTTTTAAATTCTAAAGTTATAAAACCTCACGGGCCTAATGTAACTCCCGATTCATCGGGCCCACGCGACATTATTTTTAGTAAACTTTTTATTTTATTTCCAAAACAATGTCCCGGGTTATCACATTTTACAACTTTTTCCCCTTTTTGGTCTGTGATCTTTATTTTAAAATGATCCAACCCCCCACAAACTAATCTTTAAACTGAAAATTGGGGAATTGTATAATTTCATAATCGCAAAAATGCAGCTTTCCCTGACGGAAGAGCCTTAAAACAGTTGGGGGCCTTCCATCATATAAGTTTTCATCAGTGCTCAGCCCCATCCAAATGAACATAGAGGAATGAATGTACTGCAAGATCGAGCGGATTTTTTCCTTCATAAGTAGTTTTGTCTGGTGTAACTCTAAATCTATGATTGTCAGCTGCAAAGCCAACATTTTAGCTAGCTCACATCAAAAAGGTAATGTACTATTTTCTTCTTCAGGTTTGAATGATAACTTTTTTTAGATTTGCATTGTTAAGTTTGAGAGTAATGTCAAAGTTACTCATTGCTTCTTTTAGTGAGCAAAACCCGTAATAAACCATCGGGTATTGTTAACTGGCTAATTTTGGTCCCTGATTTGTTAACTTTTTGAATCTTTTTATTCTTCTTTGATTCACTATATTAAACCATACACTTTGTAAAAAATTCATGAAGTGCAACCTTCTGGTTCCGCAATTTTTTATCAATAGCATTTCTAAAAATGAAGGACGGTCTTGAGTGTTTATTGTTTACAAACATTTTTAAACGAAATAAAAATGAGCGCATTCAAATATACTAAAGCAAAATATTCTGTTGGGCCGCACCCCAATCTTAAAAATATAACAACTGATAACTCTTGTCATTTCTGTGACCCAGACTGACACCTTTCAAGTAAAGGTGAGTACTCCCATTAAGCAATATCTTAACCCCCCTATTAAAAAAGACTACATCGCAAAAGTGTGGTTCAGTCATCCGATGCAGTTTTATCAGAACCAGTTAAACTTTGCCGTGTTTTGTGCATAAACTGGGTGTGGAGTGTCGTATGCGGATCACTTAAATCATCCTGATTTTTTGGGTGAGGTCAGGGGTACAGATTTCATTTTTTATTACACCTTCAGACGTATTTTGACTGAACTGAAAAGCGCCATTGACAAATGACAAACCGTTTAATCCATTCAGCAACAGAATAACATGAAGGCTTTTGAAAGGATCTGTAACGAATCAATATTAATGTTAAGACAGACTTTAGACAAAAGTTGGATCTTAATCAGGGTTTAGGCACCCCTTTAAATTTTGGGGCGTGCACAGAAAATATAACTATGACGGGAATCCTCCTTTAACACTTTCTCTTCAGGCACGGGTTTCACCTGGGGTCCATAGAGCAAGAGCAAAATCAGCATGGACAACATTATCTTAGACACTTCAAAGGGGCCTAACTAGAGCGGGGATAGAACGAAAAAACCGACTCTTTTTCGTACTTACTTTGGTGTTTGCTAGTTCGCAAGCACAAACGAGATCAAGCATAACTGATCCTTCTACTGGCTTTGATGCACAAAAACAATACTTAGCAAATTTAGAGGACGCCATTAATTCTACAGTTGATTTACCTTCAAGTATAAAAAGGTACCAAACATTTTTTTACAATACGCAAGATCAAAAGTAGACTTTGCTGTTGGCACTGGTTTATACATGCTGCCTTCTGACCTCAGACTCCAGATAGGCACAATAATAAACTACAATAATGAAATCCTTGTGCAGGCAATGAACAGAAAGTGGGAAAAAACGAAATAAATTCTGAGCCAGTAAAAATTGCAAGCAATAAACAAACACCCAAGAAAAGTCATCCAATCCCCGAGGCCCAAAGCCCAAGGCCGTTGAAGAAGTCAAAAAAAATAATGACCATGAATATGAAAAGACGCACTTGTTCTTGGATTAACTGGCCTAGGATTACTTGGTCTTTTTTTTACTAAAAATTAACCCGACTATTAAGAGAACTAATGTCCATAAGTGCTCACCATAAAGCCAACTTTTTTGGGCCTGCAGTAGACAAAAGCCAGCTAACAACACCCCCTAATATAGCTGGTAAAGCATCCACGGCTTTACTGGCTAATTTTTTTAATAAACCCGAAAGATGATCAAGCTGTTTTTTTACCCATGATTTATCAGGTGGAGGCGATGGAGGCGGAGGCACTGGGCTTTGACCACCGCCGCCTGTAATAGCCATCACCAGTGTACTTTGCAAATCCTAAGGCAGTTATAACACTTGCTAATGTGACACCTTGCTCTCTAAACAGTGTTGGGATTCGTTCTGCAGTTTGTGTCTTCATTAAAATTCTTTGGATAGTTTCTCTTTCTGCTCACTTGAGTTCGAAATTGTTCTCGGTTAGAAAGACAACACTTCTAGTCTTGCCAATTTTTCTTGTTCAAGATCTTTTAGTCTTTGGGTTATTTTTTTTAACACCAGGCCCTAAGTTGGGCGTCATCAGCCTCAACGAGTTTTTTCTTTTCTCTTTTTATATGCTCATCTACTTTCACCTATTTTTGGGCTAAATTGTTTGTTAAATTTTCGCCTCTGATGCTTCTCAAAGCATGATCAAGGGCCTCTAATTCTCGCAGGGGTACGGGGGGCCCGTGTAATAGTTTTTAATGCGTTTCTTCTGAAAAACTGGTTTCTGCTTGCATTACTTTGTCTGCTTTTTTGACTTAAATCTTGAAGTTCCATGTTTTTGTTTTTGGGCTATCTGTTGGGAGTTCTTGTTGTATGTTTGAAGTTTAGAAAACTGCCTCCGCTCTTAATTTCGGCTAACAAATGCCAAGCGATTTTGATGGGCCACTCTAAGTCTTTGTCTAATTGTATTCATGCCTAAAAACCCTTTGATGGGTCTCGTTTATCTGTAAGCCGAACAAGTTGTCCTTGATCTTTTTTTTAAAAACAAATGGCCTTTTTTATCTACATCAAAATAAATAGGAAAATCGGGAGTTTCTAGGCCTAGACTTTTGTAAAATAGTCAACCTTACTTAATGTTAATTCATGCAACAGTGAGGTCGTTGAGCGATGCTGTATCAAAGAAGCCGTTTCACTCATGTCGTCTCCAGGATCAAAAACATCATAATCTTCTTCACCTTCAATGCCTGCCATGTTTTTAAATAATTAACTTTTTTTTTTGTTTTATAAAAAAATGTCACAAGTATAGGCTCGATTCTTGACCCGCATAGAAGACTGAAAGAGTCCTTTGGCGTGAAGGGAAATAAGGGGAATTTTAAACTGTTCCAAATAATCCACACTATTGATGCAGATCAAATTCTTACTGTCAAATTTCCAGACCTAGGAGCGGATGAAGTGATTGTGCCAGGCTCTGCACGTCTTACTTTCAAAATGGAACTCGCTTCAACAACAGACCCCAAACAGGACGGTTGTACAAAATCTGGGGCGGGCAATCGTTAAGAAAATTTCTATAAAACTTGAGGGCAAGAAATATTTTCTTTACATAATGCAGATATATTTTAGCCTATTCTGATCTATGGCAAACCGCGAATGAAAGGGCTGACCCTGCGTTTCAAGGAACGAAAATGAAGAAGCACTAAAACATAGAATAGGCGCCGCAGACGCTAAAGACGGCAAAAGGTTTTGTAGCTGTAAGTTTATGCTATGGTAATCGCTTTTTCATACCCCTAGATTTTGAGTTGTTAAAAGCGCATCCCCATATTTTCAAGGAGCATTAAAAGACAGATTGTCATATGAACTAACTTTTAATGACCCCCAAATATGTTATTATATCTGAAGACACCGAAGCAAAGTACAGCATTTCTGACATCTCGTTAGAGTTTGACGTTGTTAGCAACCCTGACTTAGCGGGGTTGATCCAGCAACAATATCAGTCAAAATTAGCAATATATTACGAAAGAGTGATTCATCATTCTAAATATCCTAAAAGCAAGGCAGACACTATATGGAATTTTATTTTAGTGCCACAGCAAGATCGCTTAAAGGTATTTTTAAATTGCTGTGGAAAACGAAGAACCATTCAAAAGACAAACTGAAAATTTTGTTAATCCTAAAATAACAAAAGTGCAATGTACAATTGAGGGTAGTCCTAACCAAATCTACCTAGCGGGCTTAAACCTTATCAGCATTTTGATGAAATAAAAAACTGTTTGGAGGTGGGGTGTAGAAATTCAACATTGCCCTTTGTGTCTAAAGATCTACTCTTCACAGCGTTAGACTTGATCATTATTTAACAACGAAATACGGTTATGGATTGACCTAAGGTCAACGGAGGATAATCAGTTACATGGAAGCAGGAGAACTGTTAGAGACATAATAACTTTAAAATTGATAAAGAAAAGAGGTCGATAAACCACTTAATGTGTATTTGTTTTTAATATATAAAGCGCAGCTAAATATTCAAGATAACAGATTAGAAAATATACATTACTAAATTATTTTTTATTTTAAAAAAGCATGTCTGTTCAGCATTATCCGAGAGAAACCAAACAGCGCCAGAGTCCCCGAGAGAAGAGATAGCCCCCGGCAAAAAAAAACCTTCAGATTAACAAACTTTAAACACAAATGCAACAAAAACTAGAGCGGGACCTTCAAAATACAGCAAAACCAACAAGGTATTCTGCTGCCTTTAATGCTGTTACATATGTTAATACTGGAGCATCGACTATAAGCGCTGCATCAGCAGGAACGAGTGTTGGCCCTCTTAGCAACGGGCATAGGCGCACCCGCAGCTTAACCTCTGGGCGGTTGTCTTTAGCTCTTGGCCTGTGTTCATTAGCTGTAGGTGCAGCTAGAAAAAAAAATAAAAACTAAACTCCAAAGCACACAGCTATAGTTCAACTGATAACAGCTAAACTTAGTTCCTTCAAGCTGATTATAAATAAAGCGCTAGCTACTCAAACATCACGGATGAAGAATTTAGTCGTTTACAGGCCGTTTTGATGACTACAAAAGACAAAAGTTTGATCTTCAAAGAAAGGCGAGGACAAGTTTTTCTCAACAGCCAGACCCCCACCGATAAAAAGGAATGCTTAAAAAAAGTAAACGAAACATTAAACTCTGTTCTAAACAGCTCACATTAACAACGCCAAAAGGGTGTTTATATTTTAGTTTTATGAGTCCAAGCACAAAAAGACCGCGATATTGATTAATTATTTTTTTTTAATTTAAATAAATATTTGAGTTAAAAAAAGAAACTCAGCATGGATAAATTATATGAAGGACCAGACGAAATTTTTGAAGCAATGCAAGAAAATTTATCAAGAGCACTGAATGATATTAAATTAGAAGTCATTGATCCAGCAAGCGTACGGGCAAGTGTTGCTCATGCTATTTCTCAAGTTCCGGGTAAACTAACAATAGACCCACCGGTTAAAGTAATGTTAGCTTTTTTAAAAATTCGACTATGTAACAATAAATGAAGAAAACCTAGAAGTCGGGCCCTCGACTAAACAGCAACTTTTTTTTCCCTCTAATGACTTAAAAACCCCGGGTTGGGGCAGCCCAAACCCTGCTTACACAGTTTGATGTGGCTGCTGAAGAACCAAAATGAGAGGCTCTGGTTGGGTCAGAGGGCGAAGTCTTAGAGATCAATTAAAACAGTCTAAGTATGCGCCGATTGTAGGCAGGTCTTAACATTCCAATACCTCCAAAATTAGTAGCAAAACGACAGTTCTAAACATAAAGAATACAGACAACAAATGTTTCATGTGGTGTGTTCTCGCAAGGCTGCTTTACCCCCGCAAAAACGCAGAGAGAGTGCCCCTAACTAAACACCCTTACATCAATGATCTTAACTTTAGTGGGGTGTCCTTTCCTGTTAGCGTGGATTCCATTGATCAGTTTGAAGAACAAAACAAACCAATTTAACTGTTAATGTATACACATGGGATGAGAAACAAATCTACTACCCATTAAAGTGCCCAAGAACAGCCCAACAATTGGCGAACCAGACAAAAATCATTGTTGACTACTGCTGATTTTTTCACCAGCGGGGGTACCGCATTAACACATTGATACGAACAATGATAATTATTGCGGCATACTTCAAAGCATTACCATAAACAAGAATTCGGGCAGAAAATGTTTAACCAAGAATTCCATCTGCTCAAGCCGCAAGCGAACATAAGAAACATTGTATCGGCCCAGTTGACTGTAATACAGAACAATTACACACCCAAAGGCAGAAAAAGTTATTTTAAGAACTGGAAACGACTGCAAAATTCTCCATACGTAGTTTACGCAGACTTCGAATCACTCATTGTTCCTTATGAAGGGCCAGCGCCACAAAAATTTTCGAAAAACAGTTTTAATGAGTAATCACCAATTTGTTTCATTTGCCTTCGTTATTGCCCAGGTCGGATGGCGCTCATTCAGAGCCAGAATTATCAGAGGCCCAAAAATGCGCAGAATACTCTTAAACGCATGCAGCAAGTGCGTAACGCCTTTTTCTAATAATCTGAATTTATCGGGAAATCATAATGACGCCTAAAAGACCAAGAACAGAAATGACTCAGCCACACATTTTGGGTTTTGTGGTTTAGAACTCAGTGAAGAAGCAACAAATCCAAAAGAAAGAGACCATGATCACATTAGGCGGAAAGTTCAGAGGAGCAGCACATAGTAAATGCAATCTTCAACTAAAGTTTAAATCCAAAACATGGAAGCTGCCCATCTTCTTTCATAACTTGCGAGGTTATGACTCTCATCTTATAATGAAAGCAGTAACCAACTCCTTCGGGGTAGCATGCATTGCACAATCACAGAAAATTACATTTTTTCACTTTAAATAACATGTCTTTTTATGACCTATGCAGCACATGAGGGATCATTAGAGTCACTAGCATGTCCTTAAAAAACCTGCCCAATAACAAAGAATATTTAGACCCAACCTTTAGAAAGGGCGTTTACCCTTATGAGTACATGAACAGTTGGCAAAGGTTTGGCGAAGATACACTTCCTCCTAAAAGGCGCGTTCCTTTTCTAGTCCCTTTGAGGAAAGGACACAGTGATTCTGAAATTTCCAGCATGCTCAAGAGCGTGCAGAAGTTAGATTGTAAAACGATGGGAGACTATCATGACTCCTACTTAATGGCCGATGATGTTTGTTGGCGGACTCTTTGAAAATTATAAAAAGACCTGCAAAGAAACATTACAGCTTGGATCCTGCGCATTATATTTCTGCGCCCGGGATGAGTTGGGGTTCTTTCTTAAAAAGTTTACTGGAGTACAGATTGATTTGTTGTCAGATTTACCAATGCTTCAGATGATTGAAAACGGATTGCGTGGAGGAATTAGTATGGCGTCGCACCATTACGTAAAGCAAACAACAAAATACTTGGACGACTATGATCCGAGTAAAAGGTCTAACTATCTCATGTATTTAGATGCAAACAATCTGTATGGTTGGGGCTAAAGGCGCAATCGCTTCCATTACGTAACTTTAAAATGTACACTGAAGACAATCCAAAAAATTTCAAAAGGCATTAAAGTGGGTTTGGGGAGTTTGACGCCGGGTCAACAGCGGGGATACATTCTAGAAGTTGACTTAGAATATCCTCATGAACTCCATGACCTCATAATGAATATCCGTTAGCAGCAAAAAGTCTAAAGATGGCAAAAACAGAACCACCTAAACTTGTGCCTAATCTTCGAGGCAAAAAAAAATTATGCTGCCATTACAGACTTCTTCTAAAAATTTTTATTTAAGAAAACGGTTTGAAGTTGACATCTGTTCATCGTATAATTGCTTTCGATCAAGAACGTTCATGAAACCATACATCATGAAAAACACTGATCTCAGAACAAAAACCAAAAGATGCTTCAGAAAAGACTTTTTCAAGTTGATGAACAACAGCTGTTTTGGAAAGACTATGGAGAATCCGCACAAGCGTAAAGATGTTAGATTAGTCACCAAGAAAACGAAGCAATTAAGCTGACTTTAAAACCTAATTATCAGGACTTAAAAGATTTCATGTCAGCTTTTTTGGCATAATGATGAAAAAAAAGAAAGTCCAAATTAGACAAACCTGTATTTATCGGGTTTACTGTTTAGAATTATCAAAGCTTTGATGTTTGAATTTCCCTTTTTGACTACTTTAAAGCCCTTGTATCCAGAGTCCAGAGTACTTTACACAGATACAGATAGTTTTTGTTATAGATATCCCTACTGAAGACATCTATAAAGACATGGAAATAGAAGTACTAAAGGGCATGCAGGATGGTATGATACATCTGATTACCCTAAAGATTCGCCTTTACCATTCAACCGTTAATAAAAGGTTTTAGGAAAGATGAAGGATGAATTATCCGGGAGGGTGATTAAGGAGTAAAGTTGGTTTAAGGTCGAAAATGTAAAAGTATTCGAGCCCCGGAAAAACCATTAAAAAGCAAAAAGAATACTCGCAGTGTTGTGCAGTCAAACATATCACATGACACTACAAAGAAGCATTGTTTTTGGGAATAAGACTTTTCATCATGACAACGTAAAACTGCGTCTAATCTACATTTAGATCAACACAACGGTTGTAACAAAGAAGTCCATTAGATAGAACAAACACAAAACGTGTGTTTGTTAATCCAAAGTTTTCATATGCAATAGGCACTGGGGGACCGCTAAAACAGGGGGGTTTATATTTTTCATCAACTTTTATTATAAATCAATCATAGCTTCATTTCCCAAATTTATTAAATCTTTCTCATGTTTGCTTGATGCGTTCGAATTTTTTTTTTTTATTTCAAGATATTCTTTTTCCCATTTGGGGTTTGAGTTGTAGGGATCTGGGTGGTTTAGCATGCATTGATTAAAACCTCAAAAAAGTTCCCCTAATAGCATTACACGCATCAAATGATTCCCGTATCATTTTCAAGGTCCCCTTCCTTTACCATTCTTGTTTCGTTCGCACTTCTCCCCGAGCTCCCTTTTACCAATATATTTACGTAATTAATAAGCGGACTGTGCTGGTGGGATTATCTGCAGTTCCCCCTTTACAAAAGATCTTGAGGAGCTGTTTTTGTTGTGTCAGTTTCTCTAAAAAACACGGGGGGATTATTTTTACAATTCTTTTATTTCAATGGATCAACCTCCAAACTGGATCTGTTGCCCTGATGCGAGTGTCCCCTTCTGCTTCCCCCGGAATAAAGGTACCTCTTTCAAACCAACGGGATAGTTGCTGGATGAGACTCTCCTTCAGCAACATTTATTGTTTTCTTTGATGCTGGGACTGGTTTAGACCTTAAATTCTCATATCATTGCGGTAGAACGGGGGCGTCTTCTAAACCATTCTGTGTTGCGAGAAATTTCATCAGCTCTCTATGAACTGGGAAGAAAAAAGTTTTCAGGGTAACTGTTTGTTAAAGTTTCAACAAAGCCTGTGATCTGTGAACCCGGAATGCCTCTTTAATGAACTCTATGTTCACAAAATTGGGTTCACTTGGCCTTTAATTCTTTCCGTCATCGGGCTGAATCAGCGAGGGGTAAGTAAGGGACCCGCTGGTATATAGTTGATGGCAACAGCACAGCGAAGCCTCTTTTGTGTTACGGTTCTGCATCTTATATCTTGAAGCTATGTCAATGACTGTGAGTGCGTACTTAAATCTTTTCGTCTAAACTATCAGGGGTAAATATAGAAGGTCCCATTTGATGGTGTTCGTTCGTATTGAATTGACAAAGTGGTGGTCCTCTGTATTCGCCTAGGCGCAGGTAAATAAATTTGCCAGATCGCTTGTTAAAAAACCATTCCTTTGCTGTTTTTTTCACTGACCCTCCCTGGCTTGGCTTAGCTTTTTGATTGCTGTTTTTTCCCTCCAATATCCTTTTGGCGAAAATAATTTGTTCATTTTTTTCACCAATATTATGCGCAACAAATACACAATGGTCCCTACCAAAGATAACCACAACCCAATTCTTGCATCTTTGTTTTTTTTCCCGATGGTTGATAAAAGTCACTTGAATTTTGGGGGGGCAATGTTTCGATGGTTTGCCTGTTAAAAAATAATATTCTTTTATTGCCTTCAACATCTTTAATGTGTAACTGCCATGCCCCGTTTTTTCAGGGTGGGTTTTTAATAAAATCTAACTGCTCAATTCTCTGCTTTTCATATGATCTTCGCGCAGCTATTGCTCCAAAAGCTTTGTTATGTCTTTTTCTCTCACCGTCGTCCCGCAGTACAAACGCGTAATTTACTTTCCGCTAAAAGCAGCGCATTCACCACAGCGCCGCCTATCACATTACGAGGGGGCCCTTTTATAAATTTTTTTATTTTACATATTTATAAATGTCCTGGAAATTATTCCTTGCTTGACTAGAAAAATCTTTCGTACAAACGAACGCAATGATAGCAAAATTTGCTATTCTGAATCCCAAATCAGTTTACCAAATCTCTGGTTTAAATTTTTAACAAGCTTTTACCCAAGCATTGTGTATCCTATACTTAGACCTCCAATAACGGCAGAATGTTTCAAGGTGGCAACAGTTTTTTTTAGGGGCTCATTATTTAAAAAATTAAAATAATATTAATTAATAAAAACATGAACGACCATGATCTATTAAACCCTTTCCCGAACTTGATATTACAAATACCAGGTTGATGAGCAAGCTAATTATCCCAAAAAAAAAAAGACTGTATTCTTTGGCAGCATGTGGAAAAACAACAGATTTCTCGGAAATGAATTCAGCTAGAACAATTCAACAGATGTCGCCGCAAGACTTTTTAAAGTATCATAACAGGTATGAAAACGCAACTGGATCAGAATGGAAAAAGTGTAGGGCAAAACGGTTTTTTTAGTTTTACACAAACTTTGTCAGAATTTTGCCCCCATTGTCTGAACAAGATTCATACGTATGATTTAACGCAGGATCCAGTTTTAACAAATCATAATCTCTAGATGTGATTTATACTACAGATTGGAACATTATTGTCGCCGCTATCATGGATTAATAACTTTTAATCATTAGATTTTATTTCCCTTCAAATGAACGAGCGGAAAATCACAGAATCAGAATCAGAAAACATTGAACAGTGAAAGTGGTCACTAAACACCTCATCCTGGCGCATTGCGGCAGAAAAAAATTAGCTGATGGAACAAACAAAAAAAAATCAGTTACAATCACAAAATATAAAATCATCATGAAAACATAACACCGCCAACGGCCAACCCGTTGATTCAATGCCCCGCTAATAAAACTCCATATGATTCAAGACCTACAGCGCCAAAGTCTTTATGGGAAAATTGAAACTTAAAAATGTTGCCATTTTAGCGCCCTTGCTGCTGTTGGGGGCGTATTTACAGTAAAAAAATAATAAACAATGGCAACGAAAACAAAAGAAGTAAAACAACCTAACCACTAAATACAGAAGACAACAGCACGCCAAAACCCCCAATAACAAAACACATTTGATCCATTTATAATGAATAAAATTTTAAGACTTAAATTTAAATTTTAATAAAACATGGCGGAATTATTATTGTTTAAAATGATGAATCAATAAATAAAGACATGGAGTCAAAAAGACAAATTCCATAGACCAGAATTGAAATCAATGCGTTGCTTAGGATTAAGAACTTCAATTAAGATCTAAGCTGACCGATTTCGCCAAGAACGCTGAGGCAAGACATCTCAACCCATGACGCGTTTTTTGAGGGTTGTGTACTATATTAACATCTACTATTTAAGATAAAAACATAGATTGTATTTTTTTTTGATAAATAACTTGAAATAAGAACTTGGTTGTACTTAGAGGATGACTTAGTTATATCTTAGGTTACTTGAGAAGAACTTGAGGATGACTTGAGGACGACTTCAGTTAAGAACTTAGAAGTGACTTGAGGATAACTTGAGGATGACTTGAGCAAGAACTTGAGGATGAAATTTGAAGGACTTGGGGTAACTCAGTTAAGAACTTAGATGACTTGAGGATTACTTGAGGATGACTTGAGTAAGAACTTGTGGCGACTTGAGGATGACTTGAGTGTGTGCATGCGGGGTGGGGTGGGGGTGGGGGTGGGGCGTGCATAAGGTGGGACAAAAAACACACACACACACAAACAAACAACAAACACAAACACAAACAAACAACAAACAACACACCATAGACAGGACAAATGCTTGTGGGAAAGTGAAGGGGGCTTTTTGTTGTTCACACTTTAACGTCGTAAATTCAAGACAGCCACCAAAACACTTATCAGAGCCCCGAATCAAATAATCCCCAGGATCTGTTTCAGTTCTTTTCGGCGGCCACCCAAGGCAGCCTGAAAAGGAGGGTGCAGGACGTTGAAGCAGGTTTTCAGGAGAAATGTTTGCCAAGGGGGTTACCCCGTAACCGTTTTCTATTTTTAGAAGCCTGTCATACTAAACGTCAGTAGTCCAAAACCCCACCAAAGCAGGCCTTCACGCTGTTAGGTCGTCCCCTGTGGCCTCAACAGCCGAGCCTTCACTGCTACCGGCGGTTACGCGTAACCGTTACTATTTTTAGAAGCCAGTCACAGTCTCAGGCGAGGTAGAGGGCTTTGTAGGTCAAACGGCAGGGGGTTAAAATAAGCTGTTTCTGTTTTAAAACCCGCGTCATTCCAATCGTCAGTTAGTTCACAAAACTTGCCCGCATTAACCGTTGCTTTAAAGAGCCGCTTCAATCATTTTTTTCAAAGTATCTATATTTTCATGTAAAGCATTCTTTTCTTCCTCTGTCCACAATTCCGTTGGGTGTGGCGGTGGTAATGGAAGATTTTGAGTTTGTTGGAAAGTTGTAGCTGATTCCATGTCTTCCACACCCAAATAATTTAATCTATAAAGTTTGTTGAAAAGGTTATTGTGATTCAAGAACTTTTTCTAACTCAGAACCACACTGGGCTTCTGAAACTGCAGCTATATTTTGTGGGCCCTATGCAAACACTTCTCTCACAGAAAAAGCACCACACACCTGCACAGCACAACGCCACCAAGTAAAATGATAAGACACTCTGCCTGGTTGCCCAAAGTCAACAACATGGCTGGGGGCGGATGTGGGCGTCTTTTTACTATCACATATTAAATCTTGACTACGATAGGAGAAGTAAAAACATGTCTATATCTGTTTAAACCTCAGGCGGGAAGACTGAGCAAAAACCTTTCAGCCACTTATTAGAAATCTCGCTATTCAGAACGGGAGGCAATAGAAATCGATCGCATTCATAACTGCACCCCTAAAAGAACGTAGAAATCCGGGATTAGAGTCAACCGCCCGAAACCATGCCCATGTGTGATTGCTGTGATAAGAGTTTTCTTTCAAATTTTAATAGGCTTTTGAAAGTCATTGAATTCCCTGCGCGGCAAGCGGGAGGGATGGGTTTTACTTCAGCGCACTCGGTGTGTGCATGTGTGCGTGTGTGTACACTAGCTTTTGTGGAAGACATGCTGGGATAATGTGTGGATTTTATGTCAAAAATATAACTCGGGTTTTTAAAAGACTTTAGAGAACAGTTAAAGACTGTAGTTTTTATTTCACATGAAAGACAGAGACTCATTTGATGAAGTTTTTCGCGAAAATGATGTTATTGAAAATGATCAGGAAAAACACAGGATTAAGCAAAAACTAAAATCTGAAAAGTTTAGTAAATTAGTATTGAAAACAGATAACCCTACACAGTAAGTTTGTTTGTAGGGGCGTTATTTTTTTGGTTATTAAAGTCATGCTTAGTAAGAACTGTAATATGCCGCTTTTGGAGTCGCCCGCCCCGAGACCGGCCAAGGCCGGTTGAAGCGGGGAGCCAAAAGGCATATTACAGTTCTCTACTCTCTGTCTTGATTCTCAGAGTTTTATTAAAGCCATTAAAAGTCCAAAGCAGTGGCCATACCTGTTTCCTCAGGTCATGTCATTGTTAATGACTGGTTTCCTACCCTTTGGGGATTTGAAGCTCACCAGAACAGATAAAAGTCGTTAACGGGTACGTTATCTACCCTACTCGTATTTTTAGTCTTTTTTTTCATCGATGAGTACTTTTCCTTCCATTACATATATAACTTTGTCATTTCAATTTTTGAATATTAAGCTCTTGAAATCGTTTCAAGCAAGTTTACTGTTTTTTCACTGTCAGAGCATTCATTCTTTTTTTTTTTTTTTCCCTTCTCCCTCCTAAAGAAAAAAACAAGCACGCCAAAACCCAAAACCGCCCCAATAACAAAACATCATTTTGATCCATTTATAATGCAATAATATTTTAAGAACTTAAATTTAAATTTTTTAATAAAACATGGCGGATTATTATTTGTTTAAAATGATGAAGTCAATAAATAAAGAATGGAGTCTATAAAAGACATTTCCATAGACCAGAATTGTAATCAATGCGGTGCTTAGGATGTAAGAACTTCATTAAGATCTATGCTGACCGATTTCGCGCAGAGAACGCTGAGCAAGACATCCTCAACGATGACGCGTTTTTTGAGCGTGTGTGTACTATATAGACATCTACTATTTAAGATAAAAACATAGATTGTATTTTTTTTTGATAAGATAACTTGAATAAGAACTTGGTTGTACTTAGAGGATGACTTAGTTATGATCTTAGGTTGACTTGAGTAAGAACTTGAGGATGACTTGAGGACGACTTCAGTTAAGAACTTAGAAGTGACTTGAGGATAACTTGAGGATGACTTGAGCAAGAACTTGAGGATGACTTAGAAGTGACTTGGGGTAACTTCAGTTTAAGAACTTAGAAGTGACTTGAGGATGACTTGAGGATGACTTGAGTAAGAACTTGTGGATGACTTGAGATGACTTGAGTGTGTGCATGCGGGGGTGGGGTGGGGGTGGGGGTGTGTGCGTGCATAAGTGGGACAAAACACACACACACACCACAAACAAACAACAAACACAAACACAAACAAACAACAAACAAACACACCATAGACAGGACAGTGCTTGTGGGAAAGTGAAGGGGGCTTTTTGTGTTCACACTTGAACGTCGTAAATTCAAGACAGCCACCGAAAGCACTTATCAGAGTCCTGAATCAATAATCACAGGATCTGTTTCAGTTCTATCGGCGGCCACCCGAAGGCAGCCTGAAAAGGAGGTGTGCAGGACGTTGAAGCAGGTTTTCAGGAGAAATGTTTGCCAAGCGGTTACGCGTAACCGTTACTATTTTTAGAAGCCTGTCCATACTATCGTCAGTAGTCCCAAACCCCACCACGCAGGCCTTCACGCTGTTAGGTCGTCCCTGTGGCCTCAACAGCCGAGCCTTCACTGCTAGCCAGGCGGTTACCGCGTAACCGTTACTATTTTTAGAAGCCAGTCACAGTCTCAGGCGAGGTAGAGGGCTTTGTAGGTCAAACGGCAGGTGGTTATATATAGCTGTTTCTGTTTTAAAACCGCGTCATTCCAATCGTCAGTAGTTTCACAAAACTTGCCAGCATTAACCGTTGCTTTACGAGCCGCTTCAATCATTTTTTTCAAAGTATCTTATATTTTCATGTAAAGCATTCTTTTCTTCCTCTGTCCACAATTCCGTTGGTGTTGGCGGTGGTAATGGAAGATTTTGAGTTTGTTGGAAAGTTTTGTAGCTGATTCCATGTCTTCCACACCCAAATAATTTAATCTATAAAGTTGTTGAAAAGGTATTTGTGATTCAAGAACTTTTTCTAACTCAGAATCCACACTGTCTTCTGAAACTGCAGCTATATTTTGTGCCATATGCAAACACTTCTCTCACAGAAAAAGCACCACACACCTGCACAGCACAACGCCACCAAGTAAATGATAAGACAAGCTCTGCCTGGTTGCCAACGTCAACAACAGTGCTGGGGCGGATGTGACGTCTTTTTACTATCACATGATTAAATCTTGACTTACGATAGGAGAATGTAAGAAACATGTCTATATCTGTTTTAACCTCAGGCGGGAATGACTGAGCAAAATCCTTTCAGCCACTTATAGAAATCTTCGCTATTCAGAACTGCAGGCAATAGAAATCGATCGCTATTCATAACTGCACCCTAAGAGAACGTAGAAATGCCGGCATTAGAGTCAACCGCCCGAAACGCATGCCCATGTGATGATTGCTGTGATAAGAGTTTCTTTCAATTTCAATAGGCTTTTGAAAGTCATTGAATTCCCTGCCGGCAAGCGGGAGGTATGGTTTCACTTCAGCGCACTCGTGTGTGTGCATGTGTGCGTGTGTGTACACTAGCTTTTAGTGGAAGACATGCTGGGATAAGTGTGTGGATTTTATGTCAAAAAATATAACTCGGTTTTTTTAAAAGACTTAGAGAACAGTTAAAGACTGTAGTTCTATTTCACATGAAAGACAGAGACTCATTTGATGAATGTTTGCGCGAAAATGATGTTATTGAAAATGATCAGGAAAAACACAGGATTAAGCAAAAACTAAAAATCTGAAAAGTTTAGTAAATTAGTATTGAAAACAGATAACCCTACACAGTATGTTTGTTTGTAGGGTCGTTATTTTTTTGGTTATTAAAGTCATGCTTAGTAGAGAACTGTAATATGCCGCTTTTGGAGTCGCCCGCCCGAGACCGGCCAAGGCCGGTTGAGAGCGGGTGAGCCAAAAGCGGCATATTACAGTTCTCTACTCTCTGTCTTGATTCTCAGAGTTGTTATTAAAGCCATTAAAAGTCCAAAGCAGTGGCCATACCTGTTTCCTCAGGTCATGTCATTGTTAATGACTGGTTTCCTACTTGGCGATTTGAAGCTCACCAGAACAGATAAAAGTCGTTAACGGATACTGTTATCTTACCTACTCGTATTTTTAGTCTTTTTTTTCATCGATGAGTACTTTTCCTTCCATTACATATATAAGCGTTTGTCATTTCAGATTTTTTGAATATTAAGCTCTTGAAATCGTTTCAAGCAAGGTTTGACTGTTTTATTCACTGTCAGAGCAGTCATTCATTTCTTTTTTTTTCCTTCCCCTCCCCCCCCCCCCCCCCCCCCCCCCCCCCCCCCCACACAGTTGTAGGCCACTGCACCACAAAAAGCACTCACAAACAACTAAAAGCAGCATTGACGTCAACGCTAAGATTCTGAGTACCCAGTCATTCAATTGTCGTGAAAATAGAATTGGTTTTTCGGAATACTAATTAAAGCCATCCGGATTGAATTTTTTTCCTATATGTTTCTGTACTTTTTACAGACCATACGATATCTTCCCTTTCACGATTGTTCTTCTGATTTGTTAACATTACTTCTGTTTTTCTTTTTAGCTCTTATGGTCGATGTCGAGAGAACAAACCAATCCCAACTTTTATTCTGCAATTTTTGAGTAGATCTTGTATAAAATAAAATAACAAATAATTAAAAGATAACCAAGCGTGAACTCTCTTTTACAATGATACCAGCGTATTCCAGTCAAGATTCACTTTTTTTAATGGAAGATAAATACAGCACACACACACACACACACACACACAGAGAGAGAGAGAGAGAGAGAGAGAGAGAGAGAGAGAGAGAGAGAGATCTGAAATCTTTAATGAGGATAACTGAATAAGCATTTCAATGCTTTTATTCATCAGGTCCTCAAAAACAAAGCAAAACCACATCACAAATTAAACAAAGGCCAGAAAAGAGCAGTAAGAGAGAGAGAGAGAGAGAGAGAGAGAGAGAGAGAGAGAGAGAGAGAGAGAAGAGAGAGAAAATATTTTTTATTCATAGTGCTTTACTTATCTTCCAAACCACGCGATGCGAAGTAGCTGTTGGTTTGACAGAATTTTCAAAAATCAGGAATACCGATTTCATTCATTTTCAGGTCCAACGGGTGTACAGACAGACCGCATGGAAAATGCATGAACAGAATGATTCCCCGTCTGATATATCGTGTTTGTTCTTCTGCTTCCAGGGAATGCTGTCTATTGGAGGGTTTTCTCAACTGTGGGACATTGCAGCTGACGGAGGGAGACTGATCTTTGATGAGTTAGTAGTCAACATCCATCATCTCTACCGAGAGCGTGTGCGGACGTGTGCCTACGCGCAAGTGTGATTTGTATATGTGTGCATCTACCCATCATTCATCGACAGCATATAAACTGTCCCCATACTGTTCCTAGCAGCAATGCTCACTCACAGACTACTGTACTGTCCGTTTGTCGATACGTTTATCCCACTCCCTCCAAAAGTTTGGTGACTTACACGCCATCATAGTGTGTGTTCATCACCGAATTCATTCCGGACCTTCTAGGATTTGAGTCAGTCCTCTGAGCTATGTTGTGTGTGTGTGTGTGTGTGTGTGTGTGTGTGTGTGTGTGTGTGTGTGTGTGTGTGTGTGCACTGAGTTCATTCTTTGCCTCGCTGTCACTGTTTTCCTTGAGGTTCATTCGTGATTTGATTTATCGTCACGCAATCATTTTTGTGTATTCCAAAGTGCAAGCGTTAAGTATACTAACGTGTTAAGTGCCTCTAATTGCACTACAGTTTAACTTCTGTGTGTGTGTGTGTGTGTGTGTGTGTGTGTGTGTGTGTGTGTGTGTCTGTCTGTGTGTCTGTCTGTCTGTCTGTCTGTCTGTCTGTCTGTCTGTCTGTCTGTCTGTCTGTCTGTCTGTCTGTCTCTCTCTCTCTCTCTCTTTCTCTCTCTCTCTCTCTCTCTCTCTCTCTCTCTCTTTCTCTTCTCTCTCTGTGTGTGTGTGTGTGTGTGTGTGTGTGTGTGTGTGTGTGTGTCCGTCTCTCTGCCTCTGTTTCTGTATGTCTCTGTCTCTCTCTCTGTCTTTCTCTCTTTGTCTGTCTGCCTGTCTGTTTCTGTCTGTCTCTCTCTCTATCTCTCTCTGTCTGTCTGTCTGTCTGTCTGTCTGTCTGTCTGTCTGTCTGTCTGTCTGTCTGTCTGTCTGTCTGTCTTCTCTTCTCTCTCTCTCTCTCTCTCTCTCTCTCTCTCTCTCTCTCCCTCTCTCTCTCTCTCTCTCTCTCTCTCTCTCTCTCTCTCTCCCTCTCCAAGCATAACTGATGGTTTCGTAGATGCTTGTTTATCTGAAAGATGTGTGAATGGTCGAAGTCACGACATTTTACCATGGCGTTTGTGAAGACCAACGAGAGAGTCACCTATCTCTCTCTCTCTCTCTCTCTCTCTCTCTCTCTAGCATACTTATTCGCTTCGACGTTGATCTATCCGGAAGATATGTAAATGGTGCAAGTATTGTTAGTCTGACGCTCGCAAAGACCTACCAGAGAGCAAAACCTTTACGTCACATCTTTACCCACAGAAACGGCTTAAAATGTGACTCAGAGACTTCACCAGTCGTCATTCGTCTGCTATGGAATCCTACAAGAGGTATCTTGCCCCTGTAATTTAGGGAACTATTGAAAATCATGTGAAAAACA
>CM031619.1:40267269-40289769 GCA_018398815.1 Conus ventricosus | reverse complement strand
TTGATGTGAATACTATCTTGTTTCCAGCACTCTGTCGTCCGGCATCAACTCTCTGGCAGCCAACACTGTGGAAGACATACTGGCCAGACCACTGCGGGGGGTGAAAGACACCACGGTCACTGTGATAGCCAAAGTCATAGGTCAGTCACTGATTAGAATGGCTGCATGAGGTGGGGGAGGGAACGGTAGCTGGGAGTCTTGGGTGTGTTGTGTGTAGGTGGATGAAGCGGGATGGTGGTGGTGGTGTTGTCAATGGAGGAAAGGATCTTTTGGGTGGCATGTTTAAGGTTATCAGGTGAGTGTGTTGGAAAAGGTGGACTCAACGTTGCTCTGAACTCTGTAACAACTAGAGCAAAGGGGATTCAAATGTGCCAACAGTACAGGATTCATCAAATGAGGAGGACTTCTTTGTACGCCATAAATGAGCCACAGCTGCCATGAAATCGCTGAAATGTGGGAAGGCTGTAGACATCGACAACATCCTTGCAGAACTCTTGAAACATGGCGGAGATTCAGAAATTGATATCCTTACCACCATCTGCAACAAAATCTATGAGTGAACCACGCCATGGACTCGCTCTCTAATTGTCACCCGTCCCAAAAAAAAAAAAAGGAAATCTCCAACAGTGGCGGAACTACTGCACTATAAGACTGATCAGCTTAGCCAGCAATGCAATGCTAAAAATCATCCCAGAACAGACTGCAAACGCAAGCAGATACCATCATTATCCAAAAAGCAGGGTGGATCCCGCAAAGTCAGAAGTACCATCAAACAGATCTGCAATCTACGTACCCTTTGCGCTTTAACAGCACTAGAAGGAGTACTACCGAGTCTTCGCAGACTTCGAGAAGGCATTCGACAGAGTCTGACCGGAGACACTCTGGGCTACGAAGGAGAATTTAATATCGGGCAGAAACATTAAGACGTTTCAGCGACTGTACTCCAGTGCGACTAGTAAGGTGCACATACAGAACACTATTTGAGAGTGGTTCTATGCTTCAGATGGAGTTCTCCGAGGCTGGTTTCCTTCTCCCTCACTTGTCAATATATTCCTGGAATGCATCATTACGATCATCTCAGCACAGTCAGCATCGGTGGAAGAATCATCACAAACATTCGATTTGCATATGACATCAATGGTCTCGCAGTAGTAAACCAGAACTTGCGAAACGTGTTGAACTACTGGATGAAATAAGACATGGCCAAGAAACCAGCGTCGACATAGCCAAGCTGATAGCCAGCTATAACATCACCATCAATACTGATGCGACTGCCCACCTTAAGAAGCTAGAATCTGTTCAGCAGTTGACTTACCTGGGATCCATTATCAGCGGTGAGTGACCCAAACCAGAAATCGTCCCAAGGGCAGCAAAGAAAAGCACAGCACTGTACAGACTGAAACCTACACGGAGGGACAAGAATATCTCCAAGCAGCGCAAGATCAGGCTCCTACGTGAACTGGTATATTGCGCCTTCCTAGCTGCGTGCCAGAAATGGACCCTCCCATCAGATCTGGAAAGAAAGAAGTCTCCAAGCCACGAAAATAAGATATTACCGCAAGAAACTAAACATCAAATGCACTGATCATATCACACAAAAAACCAACAAGCGTGTCAAATTATCATGTAGTGTGCAGGACTATACAAAGGTCTATGGACATCAGTCAAGAAAAGAAAACTACGTTGGTATGTCCATGTAAATATGCCCAATGGCCTTGAGATGACAATGCTTCATAGAACTGTGGAAGGATGGTGACGGAGGGGAAGACAGGACAGTACACAACAAAGCAAAGCAGAGCACACACACACACAAATGGACCGAAGAGTAGACAGGGAAAATATTTGCAGAGACATAGTACTTGGAACACGACCGACGGAACTGAAGGAACCAGGGGAACTGTTCATTGTGTTCCCCAGTAACTCCCCACGGAGTTAAGGGAATAAACAGTGACACCACAGAGTTAAGGGAATGGACAGTGACACTAAGTCGCCCTGGACACTGGCGCCACCTGGACCCATCTTGTCCTTCCCAAACCATCGATGAGAAGGCTGAAATGAATATATCGGTGAGCGGTTTGTCTTTGAGGGTATTGAATGGCTGAATACAAAAATACGTACATGTATTTGTATGCATGTGGAAGTGTTTAGACAATATTAACAATATTCTGTCACCATACTCTATTGCCACATACCTTCAGCACCTCTGTCACAATACTCTATTGTCACATACCTTCAGCACCTCTGTCACCATACTCTATTGTCAGATACCTTCAGCACCTCTGTCACCATACTCTATTGTCAGATACCTTCAGCACCTCTGTCACCATACTCTATTGTCAGGTACCTTCAGCACCTCTGTCACCATACTCTATTGTCAGATACCTTCAGCACCTCTGTCACCATACTCTATTGTCAGGTACCTTCAGCACCTCTGTCACCATACTCTATTGTCAGATACCTTCAGCACCTCTGTCACCATACTCTATTGTCAGATACCTTCAGCACCTCTGTCACCATACTCTATTGTCAGGTACCTTCAGCAACGTAATGGTGAATGCATCCCTGGGGGTGCATACCTTGTTGTGGACATTTATCAACGCCATTAAAACGACAGACATTCTTTTAATTCCCTCTCTGACATAAAATTAACTCGAGAGTGCGCTAAAATCCGTTTTGGTGTGTGTGTGTGTGTGTGTGTGTGTGTGTGCGTGTGCGTGCGTGCCTGCGTGCGTGCGTGCGTGCGTGCGTGTGTGTGTGTGCGCACGCGCGCGGATATGAGTGTCTAAGAGACCGACAGTAAAACGAGTGTTGTAATCTGTGTGTTACTATTCACAGTCCTAGGCTATGGAGCCGTATCCATGGGACTGGCTTACCTTATGAGAAACGTGCCGGGACCTGTTACACAGGTATTTACTCCTGTATTCTCTCTGTCTCTGTCTCTGTCTCTCTCTCACTCTCTCTCTCACTCTCTCACACACACACACGCACCACACACATACACACACACACACACACACACACACACACACACACACACACACACACACACACACACACACACACACACACACACACACACAGATGGATAGACAGATGGACGTGTGTTGTTGTTAGTGGTGGTGGATGTGTGTGCGTGCGTGCATGCGTGTGTGTGTGTGTGGTTGTGTGTGTGTGTGTGTGTGTGTGTGTGTAAAAAATGTCCATATATCCAGGAAGATCTATTCATTTGAGAACTTGCTTTTGGCTTATGTAGAGGTGATGTTTGAATCGGGTATATCTGATCCAGCCGTCAGCCTGATGAGTTCTTCACACAGTGAACCAGCTGCCGTTCTCTGGTCTCGAGGACCTCCTCTGATGAGGAGCAATCAAACTAATATAGCATTCATTTGAGAAACATTACTTCTCATGCCCCTTCCCCTGAAACGCAAGGCTGCCTTGTACATTTATGTATTTTTAACTGAGACTGAATTCGATGACCTTTTTCAGTATCTGGAAATGACAGGCACTTTAGCCTAAGTTTTATACCAACCCCCCCCCCCCTTTCTCTATCATAGATAGATAGACAGACAGACGGACGGACGGACCGATGGATGAATGGATGGTAGGTAGGTAGGTAGGTAGGTAGGTAGGTGGGTAGGTAGGGTAGGTAGGTAGGGTAGGTAGGGTAGGTGGGTGGGTGGGTAGGTAGGTAGTCAGGCTGGTAGACGATATGTCTCTAATATTGTGGGAGAGGGGAGATATCTCCCCAAACCGGACTGTCCTGACAAGTCTCATGAGAAGACTGTAGTCAGCTAAACCCAGGCTACTTTCACATCAGGAAATTCAATGGAGGACACATCGTGCCAGTGCAGGGGTTAATACTCACACATAATCTCCCCTCCCCACCCCATTTCTCACCCACACACTTCATTTTCCTATTTCCAAAACAAAAGGTTATATTAAAGTAATTCCATGCGTATCGAAGTCACACACACACACATACATACACGCACACACACGCACACACACACGCACCACCACCACCACCACCACCACCACCCCCCCACACACACACACACACTGATGATCGCACCAATGTTCCCCTTCTTTGTGTAATACATCATTATCATACACAGGGATGCACGGGTATGGACAGAAACAGTTCCCGTCATGGAAATGTGTAGTCTTCATGACAGATGCAGTTGGAAATGTGTAGTCTACATGACAGATGCAGTTGGAAATGTGTAGTCTTCGTGACAGATGCAGTTGGAAATGTGTAGTCTTCATGACAGATGCAGTTGGAAATGTGTAGTCTTCATGACAGATATAGTTGGAAATGTGTAGTCTTCATGACAAATGCAGTTGGAAATGTGTAGTCTTCACGACAGATGCAGTTGGAAATGTGTAGTCTTCATGACAGATGCAGTTGGAAATGTGTAGTCTTCATGACAGATGCAGTTGGAAATGTGTAGTCTTAATGACAGATGCAGTTGGAAATGTGGTCTTAATGACAGATGCAGTTGGAAATGTATAGTCTTAATGACAGATGTAGTTGGTAATGTGTAACTTACTGACTGTTTAGTTGATCTTGTGTCTTTTCAATAACTGGTGCAGTTGGTAAAGTGTAATCTTAATGTCTGCTATAGCTGATCGTGCGTCGTCGTAATAACTGGTTCAGGTGAAAAACTGCAGTCGTAATGGGTGGCGCAGTTGGTCATGTGTCATCTTGATGATGGGGCAGTTGGTAACATGAAGTCACACAACTGCGGTGCGACGACATGGTTCATGCAAATGTGAAAGAAAGATCTGCGATTTGAAGAAGACTTCCCACCCTCAAATCTGCAAATGTGGACAATGGTAGCAAAACCAATGGAAGGTTTTGACGTCACTCGGGAAACTAGGTCTGTTTTGTTTGTTCCTGTCACATGCACGGGGCTCTAAACGGGTTGTGTCGCCAAGGTCACAACTCTACTGCAAGTTAACTCTGCTGGCAGTGCGCCCCATCTTTCCCACTGAGGTACTGACCGGTAATGATGATCCATATCAGTGGATCATCGATGCCACTAGACTACTGACCACACATTGACGCTTTATAATTAGGCCATCATTGCTGCTGATCTTTTGACTCCTAACCATGCATAAGTGATTCCGCTTTAAGAAAAAGCAACAACAGATGGTCCCCTTAAGAAATGGTCTTGCTGGCAACTCCTTTGCGACAACTCGTAATATGAAAGGACAGTAGCGGAACATTATATTGCAGTGTAACACTTCGCGCTCAGTTCATATGGAGCAGATATAAATCCACGAACACAGATCCAACATCTAGGCAAACGGGTCTAGAAAAAAAATCTGCAGGTATGGACGAAGGTAGCACAGTCAATGGAAATAGATATTCTGTTCATTGACGAAGGCCATTATACCCTTCAAATCGCAATAGTGCTAATGTCTATCTGGCTTTTACAGGGAGGCTTATTGAACGGGGGGGGGGGGGGGGGGGGGGGGGGTGTCTTTATAGCAATAAATTTCATAGTTCATCAGGCATGTGACAGCAATCGTGTAATTAAACAGCACATACGCTTTAACGCAGCCCATTCTACAATAAAGTCGACTTAAGATATAAGATTTCCTTTTGCATTTCATCTATTTCATTTTATTTGCCAGGAAAATGGCTATTAAAAAGCATAGATTATTGAGATACAGATTTTGACTCCAATATGAAAGAATTTCTTTAAAAAAAATAAGCTCTTGGGTAAGTGAAAACACCAGTTGCTGTTCTCCTGTCTTTTTGTATTTGTATTCCCAGCAATCCTGTTGTAGGCTAAATCTTCATATGGTTGGCATGCGCCGTAAAATCTGTTTACTTGTACTTCGTTTTCAATGATTTAGTTTTCCACTTAAAGAATTCCTTATTCCTTCCATGATGCATTGCATATATACACCTGTATATACAATTATTCCCCATGTATTGATGAAATAATAGCATCAAAGAATGTGATCATTAAAAAACAATTGTTTGGTTCATTCAGTATTTTATTGATAACTGAAACAAACTCAGATCTGTCTTCACGTTGAATCATGCACATTTTGGCGATTTTACTGCCGATTTATCAACTGACCTCGACAGAGGCGCAATTTTGTTTTCCGCCTGAAAACAGTGTTGCGGTCGTTTAGGTGACGACAGTACATGTGTGCCAGATGTCTTCACGTGTCCTGTGTGGTTGATGTCAGTGCTGTGTCTGTGTGTCCTGCCCAGCTTGCCAGCAGTACGGAGGGCGCTCTTGGAGGTCCTGTGCTGGGAGTGCTCTTTCTGGCCGCCAGTTTTCCCCGAGGCAACAAATATGTGGGTGACGTATCTATCTACATACATATTTACATCTATATATACATGCATAGTTATATGTGCTCACTTCCATTCCATATGCACCTGCCCTTTCTTCCAGTCTCTTTGTCAGGTCTTGTAGTTCTTCGTTGCTGCCTCCCATCAGGTCGATGTCATCTGCGAACCATTGATGGTTCTTCCTCCGATGGAGACAGTGGAGTGGAAGTCATGGAGGGTTTCACGCATGATGTTTTCCAGGAAAAGATTGAACAGTACGGGAGATAGCAGGCAGCCTTGACGGACTCCAACTGTGGTCTTGAAGTAGTCCCCTATCTGGTTGTTGAGGAGGACTGCGCTGCTGGCGGTGTTATACAGCGCCTGGATGGTTTGGACGAGACCCTCCTCTATGCCAAACTTTCTGAGCACCTGCCACAGACCCTTGTGCCACACCCTGTCAAACGCTTTCCTAAAGTCAATGAAGTTGTGGAACAGGTCTCTGATGTTGCAGATGTTTCTCCATCAGTATCCGGCAGGTGAAGATCTGTTCTACTGTGCTTCTGCCTGCCCTGAATCCAGCTTGTTCTTCCGCCAGGTGTTCTTCCGCCTCTTTCTTCAGTCGATTCAAGATGACTCTGAGCATGATTTTACTGGTGTGGCTAATGAGACTTATTGTTCTGTAGTTCTGGCATTGGCGTAGATTTCCCTTTTTGGGCAGGGGGATGATAAGTGATTGAGTCCATTCTGTGGGCCACTGTTTTGTCTCCCAGATCTTCTGACAAATCGATGTTACTAGAAGTGAGCACAGAAAAAAGCAAAGTCCTGGTCAACAGCACAACCAACACCCATGCTGAAATCTACATGAACGGACAACAGCTTGAAGAAGTGGGCGCTTTCAAATACCTTGGCGCCACTCTCACCAAAGACGGTCGCTCTACAACAGAAATCAAGACCAGACTAGCGATCGCAACAGCAGCAATGGCAAAGCTAAACAAGATCTGGAAGAGCAGGGAGATCAGCTTTCCTACAAAGATGAAGCTGTACAAGTCCATGGTGCTGTCCATCCTGCTGTATGGCTGCGAAAGCTGGACCATGACAGCACAGACCACCAAGAGAATCCAGACGTTTGAAACTAAATGCTTCAGGCGCTTGCTCGGGATCTCTTGGCAAGACCGGAAGACAAACGACCTTGTGAGGAGCCAAATAGCATCACTTGCAGGCCGCCAAGAACCCCTCTTGGCAACAGTCAAGAAGAGGAAGCTGTCATGGTTCGGGCATGTCATACGCCACAATTCACTGCCCAAAACGGTCATCCAGGGCACGCTGGAAGGTGGCAGACGAAGGGGACGACAAGCCAAATGCTGGATGGACAACATCAAAGAATGGACCAGGATGGATGGCCCTACGCTGATGCGACAGGCAGAGGACAGGGCCGGATGGCGGTGCCTGGCTTCGAGAGTGTCTCTCATCTCTCCTCTACGCACATCATGGGCAAGAGAATGATGATGATGATGAATTATATGTATATGCCTGCCTGCCTGCATGCTTGCTTGCCTGTCCATCTATCAATCCTATCTATTTATCTCTCAATCTATCTATGTGTCTATCTATCCACTTTGGTGGTGTTCAGAGGAGCCTATTCTGATTCAGTATATGCAGGACACCGCCTACCCAGCCCCCTACTGACAACAATAATTGCGTAGTTGCGGAGCTGGTCGGGGCAGAAAAAAATCCCACAATTAAATTAATGGTTCTGATGGGAATCGAAGCCATGATCTCCAGCCGGAGGTCTGTGACACTAACCACTTCAATACGGCGGCTGGTCATAAACGCATTTTTTAGGCGGAAGGCGAAAGAAGACGATACAATGTTGACACAGGAACGTTGTGAACGGGAGAGAGAGAGAGAGAGAGAGAGAGAGAGAGAGAGAGGAGAGAGAGAGAGAGAGAGGGAGAGAGAGAGAGACAGACAGACAGACAGATGTTAATGAGATGGCCTGTACGCAGGGGAGGCCATCCATATATTGGGAAAAGGATTCTACGAAGGCGACATAAAATCTTTTTTTTTTTCAATGATTGCACATGACCTACGCCCTCCACGGGAAGGAAAGCCCTTACGAAGTAACGTGGTATTACTTTCATGTCTGCTCTGCTTCATTTTTTCACTGAATGGACTGGATTTCAGGGTGCTGGGGGAGGGCTGATAGCGGGTCTGGCCGTCAGCCTAACGTTGGGTATAGGGAGCACCCTGTATGGAAAACCCACCCCTTCGCTACCCTCTGGACCTGTCGACCGATGTGACGTCACCAATGGGTCTTCGGTAGTGACGACTAGTGTGTCCCCGGTGACCACAATGTCTTTCACGGAAGGAACCTTCAAGTTCTCCACAGCTGTTCCTGATGAACACAGGTTGGTGGTGCGGGCGGGCAGGAGGACAGATTGTCGTGAGAATGAGTATGCGCCTGTGTATACAGATATAGATATAAAAAGAAGAACAAGAACGTTTAAGACACCACAGTCGTGGTAAAGTAAACATTCGACCTTATCAATATGAAGAAAAGCAAATTTACCAATATAATCAACGTGGGTTTTTTTTTTCAGTTTATACTTATGTTTACGTTTAGGAGGTGGAGCGGGAAGAAGCATGGAAATTGAATTCTTGAATTCATTTTGTCTGGAACAATGCAGATCACCGCCAGCAGTTTTCATACCCCAGAAAGATAGCAAACCTGAAGTTAGTCCTCACATCTGTCACCAGCATTACAATTTCAGACACACATTCGCAAATGATAGGAATTTCAATCGCTTAAAGCGCTGATGTAGACACTGTACAGGTGGACGTCCGTGGCTTCGGTATATACCATAACAAAGAATGCTAAGCAGTGTCCTGTTTCTGGTCTTTGCTGTGGATTGGATACCCAAGCATTGTTATTTGCCATGGAAAAGTTAATGTGATCATTGGTGTAGAAATATAGGTAAGTATGGAAATCCCGTTTTGGACGGAATTGCCGTGTTTGTCCTCTTGGTGAAGTTGAGAATATTGACGTTGTTTTAGATGTATTGAATACGAGCTATGGAGTGGCCGTGGATTAATGCTCTGTTTCTGCGATAGATCTCTTGAACATGAGAGCCCAATTCTGCCGGAACCATCCTCTCGGAGTTGTCATTTGTGACCAAGGTATAAATATCCAACATCTTGAATATGCACTTTGATATGGCTTGATCATATAGCACAATCAAGGTCATGGGTAGACTGTTAAGAATATTATGAGTATTGTGCAGGGCAACAGTTTTGAAGAAAAAAAATGGCCGAAACCTCGATCCCAGGCGGAGTGTTTGCAAGGGAAGCAGTCTAACACTCCATCATGCTCAGTTTGACATGGTGCTACGAGGTGGCTTCAAAACATTTGCATTATTTCAAGTGTTAAAAAAAATCCTCTGTAAAGGAAAACAATGTATACTGTTACACATCGAAAGACGTTTCCCCGATAACATCATTTTTGCCCTCTCCAATGGAAAATGTATAGGAAACAAGGACTATTTGATGTTGAAATATGCGTTACAAAAAGCATAGGAAAAGGATTGGCATTCTCCTTACGTAATTAATGCTTTCAGAGCAGATAACCACATATCTAAATTGCATTGTTTACATTACAACTTCAAGATAGACAATGTTGTTTCTATGCATTGTCCATTTTGTAATTTAGTAAAATGAATAAAATCACACACACACACACACACACACACACACACACACACACACACACACACACACACACACACACAGTGCAGGATACCTCACGACAGCAAGTAGTCGAACAAGCCGTTGTACACATGACAACGAAAATAACAAACGATCAGTCTGTCAGCTTATTTCAAAGCTTTCGCTTTTTGGCTTGATCGTTAAACAGAGAAGACAGAATCCACTGAGAAGAAAGAAAAAGCAATGAAAAAAGAGGAGAGAGAGGCTGGGGGACAATGGAATGGAGACTGTGGAGGGGGACAGATAGGTGCAATAGGGAAGACAAACAAACAGAGACAGAAAGCCAGACAGAAAACACAGGCAACCAGACAGAAAGACGCGCGCGCGCGCGCGCGCGCACACATACACACACACACACACACACACACACACACAACACACACACACACACACACACACACACACACACACCTCTTCTCCCGCTAATGTCTCCTCCCCTACTCCTTATCCCATGCACACAAACACACACATGCGCACGCACGTTGACACACATGCACACATTAGAGTGTTTTCATTCTTTCCTGTACGCCATAGTGAGATAGTCATTCACACAAAATGCAGGTTTATGCCTATGTAGAATATATCCAGGTAGCGAAGGGAAGATAGGAAGTTGGGATGAAAAATGATGGAATGATAATACCAATCATCATCATCATCATCACAAACATCTTTATCATCACTGTCATCATGGCAACGTCATAAATAATGTTGACAACAAAAACCATAAGTCGCAGACTGTCCGTGAGAGATTGTAGAACTGTTAAAATGTGCAGCCCTATTTATCAATGTATTGTAGTAAACATCCACAATTCCCTCTCTGCCGGACTTCGGATAATAGCCAGTAGGCTGAAAACACCTCGGAGATTCTGCCCAGGAGCATCTGGGCTAAAATGTAGTTCTTTGAAAGGCACACGGCAGCAACCTTCCGGCACATCTTCGATGAGCTGGTCCTCGTTTAAAGAACGTGGTGTGGGACAGACCTTCGGTCGAAAGGACAGAACGTCCACTTCTTGAATGAGATCAGCTGATTTCAGATTAACAACATATTGTTCATCGTTACCAGTTGACTCTCATTAACAATATACTCATTGTTCATCGTTACCAGTTGACTCTCATTAACAATATACTCATTGTTCATCGTTACCAGTTGACTCGCTATTCTCAGCTGACCTATCGGCACTCTGCTGGCCTGTTTCTGAACTCTTCTTGTCTTTGTTTTGATTCTGGGGGTTGTGGCAGAGGAGTGGGTTGTATTCTGATACAGAACATGTGTATCAAGTGTCCTTCTCTTCCTGCCCAGTTGCCTTCTGTCTATAAGTAAGAGCATACTCGAAAAACATTTATATTCAGAATTACATAAATATCGTTTTTTTTGTGTTTTTTGTAGATCAGATATAGTATAATACAATGTGGACGTTTCCTTCACCACCATGGATCTATGTGCATCATTACAGACTGACATGTTCTCGTTAGTGTAGCAGTGAATAGGGGTAGGGCACCTTTTCCGGACTTGATCAGCATACCCGTTGGGATGACATGACGCGAGAGACAGTCAGAAAGGAAACCAATGGGTGCCTGGTGACTTTGTCCCGGGATGATGACAACTGCTCCAGTTGGCTGCCAAGTCCTGTTGTCATCGTTCCACGTCCCGTGAAGGATTCAGCTGAAGTTAAAGATGACGGAAGGAAAGATGGTTTGGTGACAATTGGTATCGCCCAGAGAACACAACACGAAAACAGCTGAAGTTAAAGATGACGGAAGGGAAGATGGTTTGGTGACAATGGGTATCGCCCAGAGAACACAACACGAAAACAGCTGAAGTTAAAGATGACGGAAGGGAGGATGGTTTGGTGACAATGGGTATCGCCCAGAGAACACAAACACGAAAAGAACAACCAGCTGACTTTTTCTTCTTTTTTCGCCAAAATTTCGGCGAGCACACCTCGCCTTCCTCAGCCGACATTACTGGTCTCAAGCACACACAGGATTGTGATATACACTCGGCTAAACAAGAAGGAAGAACTGGGAACAGTGAAAAAGCGTAGAATACGGTCTACAGTACCAGAACACAAACTCCCGGACGAGTGCCTATCTTGAAGTGTATGTTATTGAGTGAGTGAGTATATCTATCTATCTATCTATCTGTCTGCGCGCGCGCGCGCGCGCGCGTGTGTGTGTGTGTGTGTGTGTGTGTGTGTGTGTGTGTGTGTGTGTGTGTGTGTGTGTGTACAGAGAGAAATAGTTTTGATACCCACAAGATATCCTGCATATTTCCCTGAAAGTAAAAATTGCTTCGGATCGTGCGATTTGAAACTTAAAGCACTCCACGATGAAACATAAGCCTTCTGTGTGTATGTTGTTGCTATTCCAGTGCCTTCACCTTCTGGGACCTGTCCTACTGTGGCTTTCCATCGTCGGTTTTGGAACGACCTTTCTCTCTGGCATCGTCATCAGTCTCATTACAGGTAAGTCTGTATTACTTAGTGACTCACACAAATAGAGTGATTTCCACATAAACGGACTTGTATTACGTGGTGACAGATACATGTTGACCTGTGCTGCATACGACGGGTGCTCAACAGGTTTGCGGACGCAGCGTGTCTGCAGCATCTGGTGCAAGACATGTTGGCCCAACTGTTCAACAAATCCTGCATCAGCAGTATGCACCACGCCATCCACTTGGTCGTGATGTCATGCCAGTCTACATCCAGTATTTCCGTACAGTACAGCCTCGAAACTATCGGACATCTTCAACGTTCTGAAATCATTTTTTTCGTCACAGCTTTAAAAAAAAGGAGGGGGGGGGAGAGGAACCAGTTGTATGAGGCCAGATCAGATTAACAGGGGGATGGTGTGGAGGGGTGATCAGCTGGACGTGAGTCTTATCCTGAAGCTCAAAATGTTGAGCAGCAGTGTGAGCACTGGCACTGTCCTATTGCAGCAACATACCCTGGGTCCAATGTCTGCAGTGAGCTTCCACCACTTTGGGCAGGCGCCTTGTCTTCCAGAAGAAGGTTTCACCCCTACCCCCCCCCCCCCCCCTTTCTTTTTTTACATTTGTTAATAAACAAGCTTTGAAGCACATCTTATACGCTATAAAAAAATTGCAGTTACCTTTTTTAAGTAGGAATAGCGAAACGGTAAATCGTGGCTTTCTTTCCGGATCATGCCTGTAACAATGTCGCGCACACGTTCCAATCTCCTCCTCCATGTAACGTGTGTGCACAGCAGGCGACCCCTGCCGTCCTTCACTCTCCCAAAACACTGTACTGTCTCAACGGGCGCTCCGCTTCTTGAATTCGAGGTGTTTGTGCAAAACTGGGGTTTCCCTTTCTAATGACACGCCTAGTGTGTCCTGCAACTCCAGGAGAGTGCGCTGTGAGTTGTCCCTAATATGCTGGTTCGCGTTTTTGACGTTTTATGGAGGAACGGGGGTTAGTGGGCTCCCACAAAGGTTAGCATCTTCCAAGCACGTTTCTTCCGGGCATGAAAGCCAGAAAATCAGTTCAATACGGGTCAACACGGTAGTTTTCCATGCAGACTGCTTCCCCAAATCATACAAACATTCTCCAGGCGCTGCAGAGATGCCCGCCCCAGAAATCACATGACGTCAGTGCACGGAAATCGTGATTTCTTAGGCTCATACCGAGTCACCGAATGTGCTGACCCATCCTTCCTCCTTTGACCAATTAGTCTGACCAACGGCTACGAACAATTAGTCTGACCAACGGCTACGAACAATTAGTCTGACCAACGGCTACGAACAATTAGTCTGACCAACGGCTACGAACAATTAGTCTGACCAACGGCTACGAACTTTTGTCTGTGCAGTGTGATGTCATTGTCCTTTAGCAATGCAGTCTTACTTTCTAGGGTGACGTCTGTGATCATTTCGATTCCGTGGACTTTTTGAGCTGTTCTCGTAGCGACGGACACATGAATGGACTTGTGCTACATACTGGTAGACAGACACATAGACGTGTATTATATAGTGACCGACACACATTTAGGTTTCTATCACATAGTGACAGACAAACAGGTAGGTCTGTATTACAGAGCGACAGGCATACAGATAGACTCATGTTACGTAGCGCAAGACACGCAGGTAGATACATATTGCCAAGTTACAATACCACAGACCTGCGTTATATAGTGACAGACACAGGTAAGACTACCTTTACTACATAACGAAAGAGCCACAGGTAGACCTGAGTACGTAATGACATAGACACAGGTGTTCCAGAGTGATGGACTCGGATGTGGTAGACCTCTAATACATATCGATAGACACAGAGGTAGATCTGTATTACATAGTAATGCTTTCTGAGGTCGACTTAAATCACAAATTGATGGACACGGATAGATCTGTATTACATTGTGAGGGTTTCAGATAGACCTCTGTTATATGCTGATAGAAACACAGACATATCCGTATTCCATAGCGACGGACTCGGAGGCAGACCTCTATTACATACAGACCTCTATTTCATATTGGTAGACCCACATAAATCTGTTCTACATAGAGAGGGATGCGCAAGCAGACTTCTATTACACAGCCACAAACACACGCGTGCACCTGCACTACAGCCACAAACACACGCGTGCACCTGCACTACATAAAGACAGGCTCTGGTAGGCTGACTTGACGCATATCCACCATTTTAGTTATCTCTTCATTCGTTTACATGTTTTCATATTATCTCCCGTAATTGACTACTTATCTTCAATTACCTTTATAATTTTTTTACAAGACTGAGAATCTCTCTCTCTCTCTCTCTCTCTCTCTCTCCTCTCTCTCTCTCTCTCTCTCTCTCTCTCTTAGATAAGGACTGTCCCCATGGAGAACAGAAACTCCTGTCCTGAAAAAAAACCCCCAGCTAAAATGAAGATCACCATCAGAACAGACAATGAATGATCACAGACGTTGAGACATTTTTTTTTCAATGCTGATCGACGAAAATTATAAGAAATGATGCTACTGATTTCCATTCAGGTCTGAGACTTCCTGACTGGCCTGTTCTCTAAGCTTACCTCTGTAATATATCCCAAAGTCAACCAGGCCTGAGAAATACAGACACCTGCTGGATTCGTCAGAGACTTAGCAACATACTTAGAGACGCGCCCTCACGTGGGTGAACGTCGACTGTGTGGTCCCATGAGCCCATCACAAGCTCAACTGTGGGAGGGTTAGGAGAGAAAATTCCCACAAACAAACGACTGTGACAGGAATCAAACCTGCGACCTTCAAGCCGGGAGTCCTCGATGCTGACCACCTCACGACGGTGGCTGGTTGGTTTGTGAATTTTGTTTTGATGTCACAAATAACAAACTTTTTCTTCTTAAGTTAATGAGCCCCCCCCCCCCCCCCCCCCCCTAACTATTCGTTATGTATATGTGTGAACAGGCTGGTGGCCTGTCAAATCTGAGTTTGTGAGCTCTCTCTCTCTCTCTCTCTCTCTCTCTCTCTCTCTCTCTCTGACAATGCTCAGGATGTCAGAGGGAGCAGGAAGACGTGGACTGCAGACTGATTTTCCCATGTTGCCGAAAGCTGTACGGACTTCCTGACCCTGAGGACACACCCCCACATGACGTCAGCCCCCTTCCTTTGAAGGCAAGGCTCTGTAGCTCTGTGTGTGTGTGTGTGTGTGTGTGTGTGTGTGTGCGTGTGTGTGTGTGCGTGTGTGTGTGTGTGTAATCTAGAATTCTGTTTCAATATTCATTAAGAAAAGCGTCACTAATCTATTACAGCACTCTTGAAACAGTTTCTTATCCTGCTGATAGAATTTCTCATACTGCCACTTTTGGTTTTCATCATAATCATCATCTTTCTCATCCCTCACCTCTCCGCACCCCTTTTTATCACCATCACCATTTGTTTGTTCTTTATCCCCACCTGTTCTTTGTCTGTCACCAGGGTCACCAGCGAAAGAAGACAAATCAAGATCACGTGGAAATGTCAGCCTTTCTATGTGAACCGTCAGAGCCGCCATCGGCTTGAGATGTCCGGATTATCCCCCTTTCTTCTTGTGCTTTTTCTAACGTCGTGAAATCGCACATATGTCTGTCTGTCTGTTCGTTGTGTGTGTGTGTGTGTGTGTAGCAACGACAGGTCAATGAAAAATTGCTGTTACCTGGAGTGGCGCAATACATGAACATTGTGAGATTTAGATGAGCAACAAACACTCTGTGGTGCTCAAGTACATTTTGACAGGTCAGTTTTGATGACAGGCGGATGCGGAATATAATGGGAAGCTTTATAAATCTGATTTCGATAAGATAGAACGAAGCTTACTGAACCATGATCAGAATCAAGTGGTATATTTCTATAAACAATCTCATCTCTTCTCACCTCCATGACTTTAGTGGGACATGAAGGACGACTACGCCGATCTTCTCAATCGCGGCCTGTCCTTGGCTTCTCGCAGGAGTTCTGGCAGACTGAGGTTTGTCCATTCTATCACATTCTCTGACCAGCTCTTTCTCTGCCTGCTCTGCCCCTTCCACCTTCAAACGTGCCTCGCAGGATTGTCTTTGCCAGCGAGTCGTGTCGTGCCACGTGGCCAAACCACATCAGCTTTCTCCTCTTGACCGCAGCCATGAGAGGCTCCTGTGGTCCTGCCAGTGTGGTCACCTGCTCTCGGACAGAGTCGTTGGTTCTGTGCTCTGTCCAGGAGATGTGGAGCAGTCTTCTGTATGCCTTCATTTCAAAGGCCTGGATCCTTCTCTCCAACTCTGCTGTCAAGGTCCAGCTCTCGCACCTGTACAGGAAGACTGAGAGGACGAGGTAAGGTAAGGCAAAGTTGCTTATAGTCCAGCCGACCGTAAAGGGACATATTGGTGCTGTCACCACGTTAAAAATCAACTCACAAGTCATCAAAAAATACTTTCACACATCTCTTTTAAAATACATCTTCTGAAAACGTACCAGAAACTTCGTTAAAAATCTTTCTTCCGTAAAATCTTAGATCAGATGAAAAATGTTACTCTCTTTCAGAACAGGGTTTTCATGGAGTCTGCTGTAAAGTGTTTATATCTCACTTCGTGTACGTCCCAACAGTCTAAAAGAAAATGTTTCACTGTGAGTGGAACATGACATGTAATGCACCACGGAGCTTTTTCACCTTTTAAAAGATAACAATGGGTATGAAACGAAGGCTTTGTATAACTTGAGTTTTGTTGGGAAGCTGATCTCGTTGCTTCTACACAGCTCTTGCCACATGAGCTATAGTAAAGCTGTATAAAGTATAAACCATTTTTGCTATTACTCATTTTACTAATAACAAAATCTGGGACACTATGAAAATTATTTTGCTACCATGCCTTGGTATAATCATATCGTATCTTTCTTTTTCTTTCTGCCTACGCAGGCTGATACTCCTGCGGACACTGCCAGTATAGACAGGCAGTGGAGTTTTGTGTGTGTGTGTGTGTATGACCGTTTTTTATCCCGCCATTATGGCAGCCATACTCCATCTTCGGAAAAGGAGCATGCTATGTGTAACGTGTCATCCATACCAACGGCCAAACAGACCTTCTCTTCGGAAAGTTGGTGATGGGATTCTGCAAGATGTTGTGCGTGTGTTCACACACGGAACCTCGGTTTATAGTCTCGATCGAAGGACTGTATGAGGAATGGAGTCAGAACTAATGTTAACTCCGAGGGAAAAATCCCCCTGTACCAAAATTCGAACCCGCAACCCCAGGATCACGAGTCCGGCGCTCTACCGACTGAGCTATTCCGGCCCCTTTCATATCGAATCAAATTTTAGGAAATGTATGATGCAAGAGACGCCATCCCACTCCCATCCCGGTAGAACGGGGGGAGCAGGGAGTGGATGGGGGGCACTGTTGATGATGCACACCGCTTTATGTTCATATTGAGCTTTATGTTCATATTGAGCTTTATGTTCATATTGAGCTTTTATTCATATTGAGCTTTATATTCATATTGCGCTTTATGTTCATATTGCGCTTTATGTTCATATTGCGCTTTATGTTCATATTGAGCTTTATGTTCATATTGAGCTTTATGTTCATATTCAGCTTTATGTTCATATTCAGCTTTATATTCATATTGAGCTTTATATTCATATTGAGCTTTATGTTCATATTGAGCTTTATGTTCATATTGAGCTTTATGTTCATATTGAGCTTTATATTCATATTGAGGTTTATATTCATATTGAGCTTTATATTCATATTGAGCTTTATGTTCATATTGAGCTTTATGTTCATATTTAGCTTTATGTTCATATTGAGCTTTATGTTCATATTGAGCTTTATGTTACATTTGCTCATAATTTAGAACGTTATATATCAAATGCCCACGTGTTTTTTTCCTTCCGTTTCAGTGAATACAAGGTGCTCTCATTTTGGCTGCACGTAGGCTTGTGTGTATTGCATTTCTATGTTTTCATATGTTTAAATTCAATAGGTGAAGCTAACCTTTATATTCATGACTTAAAATCTGTAGTTATAGAATAAAACAATTCACTGTGCTGTGTGTGTCATGTGCACTCATAATGAAGATGGAGTGTGTGAATCATAATGGAGATGGAGTGTGTGAACTCATAATGAAGATGGAGTGTGTGAACTCATAATGCAGATGGAGTGTGTGTGAACTCATAATGGAGATGGAGTGTGTGAACTCATAATGAAGATGGAGTGTGTGTGAACTCATAATGAAGATGGAGTGTGTGTGAACTCATAATGAAGATGGAGTGTGTGTGAACTCATAATGAAGATGGAGTGTGTGAACTCCGACACAATGTGATGATTGCAGCACAGCTGGTGAAGGATGAAAGGGAGAGATCAAATACCCGCTTCTCCAGATGAACGGGAATCTTGAAATGGCAGCGATATTCAGGGTGACACTTGTCGCTGTTCAATCAATCATCTAGGACAGCAGGGGGGGGGGGGGGGGGGCACTTTTCATTAAGTTTTCAATTAGAGAGCCTACATTAAGCACACACACACACACACACCGCATGACCAATTTAAACATTTTAGAGAGTTGACATAAGGACAAAATATTCTTTACTGAGGCATCATCCTGAGAAGAAAATAGGTAAAGAAACGAAATGAAGGGGTGGGAGTGTGGAGAAGAGAGAGAGAGAGAGAGAGAGAGAGGTTGTCTTACGTATGAAACGCTTAAACATCTCCAAATGTAAAGATAACTGTTGTTCTGGATTGAAAGACAGGAGGCTAAGGAGGGGAAGGAGGAAGGGCTCGGGTGGAAAGGACAAGACAAAAAAACGAACAGAAGAACATACGGCTAACATCATATCAATATAGCTGTGAGACCGACAGATTATGAGACACCACACACACACACACACACACACACACACACACACACACACACACACACACAGAGAGAGAGAGAGAGAGAGAGAGAGAGAGAGAGAGAGAGAGAGAATTGTACAGACCGAGTCGTGAGAGAGAGCGTGTTTAGTGAATGAAATTGTTCATGTTTTCGTCATCTCTTAGGTTTTTCCCATATGAAATAGTAATACAATGAGCGACGATTAAACTGTGCATGTTTCATTACAGTTTACACTAAAAAATGTTCTGTTTTTTTTTCTTCTGACACATTATTTAAAAAAAATTTTAAAAAAAAACAGTCAGCTGGAACACCTGTAACCAAGGAGCCTGTAAGCACCCATTGGCAGTTTTCCACAGTCATGGCCGTTTCCTTGGCAGTTTTCCACAGTCATGGCCATTTCATTGGCAGTTTTCCACAGTCATGACCGTTTCATTGGCAGTTTTCCACAGTCATGGCCGTTTCATTAAAAGACATCGAGACATGTCAGTGCAGCCTATGAAGTCAGGTATAAGACATGTCAGTGCAGCCTATGAAGTCAGGTATAATATTGCGCAACAAAAACAAAAACAAAACAAAAGAAAAAAAATCTATCCATCGGTACATCTGTATCTATCTATCTATCTATCTGTCTGTCTGTCTGTCTGTCTGTCTGTCTGTCTGCCTGCCTGCCTGCCTGCCTGCCTGCCTGCCTGCCTGCCTGCCTGCCTGTCTGTCTGTCTAATTATCTAATTATCTATCTATCTATCTATCTATCTATCTATCTATCTATCTATCTATCCTTGAAGAGTTTCCAGCGTCCTTATATTTTAAATGGTTTAGTTCTAGCACATTCTACCGCAAAGTTCCATGCAAGACAATACTTCGTAAAAAGTCCTACCATCAGAAGAAGACGTAGATATCGCCACCTCGAAACAACGTTCAATCGGTAAAAAGAAATCGTCCTCTTACAGTATGAAGCTCAACCGTCCTGCTGGTACTGGGTCGGGTGGGAAGCGTGGGGAGGGGGTGTGAGTCTCTTTGATTTATTGCTCACAGATGATAGAAACAGATGAAGAGAGCCCGAGCAGAGACACATGGAAGACCACAGCTGTCTGGCAAGCGGACAGTCCTGTGTTCTCTACATCCGGGCTGTAATCTGACTCTGCACAAAATCTGAAAAGCCGGGTCTTGGGGTGTTTTTTTGGTGGTGGTGGTAGTTTTGGTTTGGTTTGGGTTTTTTTCTTTTTTTTGGTGTGTGTTTTTTTGTTCTAGTTTTTAATCATATATTATTCCTGGGAAAATTCCCCAAAATGTTGACAATGACCTGTCTCAAAATATGTCAGAAAGTGAAGGTAACAATTCATGGAGCTGCCCTCCAGTCCAAATCCTCACCAGACCCTCATGGGAACGACGTTAACCCACATTCCATCTTCCCACCAAGTTGGGTTCACCTCGCTTCAGTGGTCGGTGTGTCAGTTGGCAGACGGACTGACAAACACACCGACAGACACGGCTGAAAAGTTACTGCCTGTGGCAGAGGTCGACATGATATCGCTAGAAAAAGAAACGAATAGGATTAATCAAGTAAATGGCCCGATAAGCCACCATCATCACTATCATCACCACCAGTAATATAAGTAAAAGTAATAGCAACGAGTAATCCAAGGCCCTCGACAGCTGCTGCTGCAGCCTGGTGAAAGGCGAAACGTCCCAGCACTGCTGACAAATGTGCACAGACAATCAGCTGGGTGCCATAAAGGGCAGCCCCCTGGACTGCCCTTGTCCCTGCCATCAGACCGTGACCAGGATGACAGAAGAACATCAAGCCTGGTGGTTCTATTGAATCCAGTCTGTCCTGCGACACGACAACGGCAACAATCAGTAAATCCACACAGTTAGCAGCCCTCATCAGATGAGACTTGTTAATGTTTTCATGTTTGCTGCTTTGAACGTTTCGTGGGCGTGTGTGCATTGTTTGACGTATCTGATGGTGATGCATACAAAAACGTTTGTTCGAGGATTTTCTTTTTCTTTTTTTTTTTCTATGTCTACTATAATCCACAGCATTATAGCATTCTCTCTCTCTCTCTCTCTCTCTCTCTCTCTCTCTCTCTCTCTCTCTCTCTTCTCTCTTTCTGTGGGTGTGGGTATGCGGGCACCGGAGTATATCCATCACGTTTTCTGTCTTTATTATCTCTCTTGGGTATAGTTGTTTTCCTCCTCCCCCTCCACCCCCTCATTCCCTGTCAGCCATCAGACCAGTGAAAATTCGCGATAGCCTCATAAGTGAAGTTTGAATTCTCTCTGTCTCTCTCTCTGTCTCTGTCTCTCTCTCTGTCTCTGTCTCTCTCTCTCTCTCTCTCTCTCTCTCTCTCTCTCTCTCTCTCTCTCCCACGATTAGTTTACATCTCCGGAGAGTTCGTGCGTAGTATGGTCTCAAAACATAGCGGATGTGGTGTAGTGTATATGAACTAGTCCGCACGCAGTGACGCCTCCTTGATGAAACTGAAACTGGGAGTTCGATCTGGGCACCGCGTCCAATTTGGTCACTTGACATTTAAAGTTGCTCAGAGTCAGCTCGGCCCATGGCTGTGGGTCACATCATCGACAGCCTCAATGGGTCACAACCCACCATTTTGGGTCGCCTGATCATCGACAGCCTCAATGGGTCACAACCCACCATTTTGGGTCGCCTGATATGCAACCCATGAGACATTTTGACTAATTTTAGGTCATTTTACATTTAGCCTCTTTCTGAGTCTCCCTGACCCATTCCGGGTCACTTGATTTGAAGCTTGATCCAGGTCACGTGACTGTTATAATCGATCTGGTTCACCATGAATTATCGCAGTCATTTGACATTCAAGTTTCCTTCAACCGATTCGTCCTGCATCACAAGACCTTTAACCTGGACTGAGTCATGATGATCCATTCAGATCACTTGACGTTTAGATTTGCCCTGACTCACACTAATCCATTCTGGGTCACTTACCTTTAACCTCAATCTGCGTCCACGACCTATATTGGGTTATCTAACTTGTTGTTTTGATCTGGATCACCACATCTCATTCTGGTACTTGGCATTAAATCCTACTCTGTGCGACCCCAAAACATTCCGTATCACTTAACCGTTAACCTC
>CM031619.1:40257809-40265263 GCA_018398815.1 Conus ventricosus | reverse complement strand
ATCGCTTTCCTCTTTCTGCAACATTATTTGATTGTGAATTATGAATACAGGTAATCTTAGATCGTAAATTGTAGATGTGCTTACCCTTTGGTCTTGTATACATTTCTCAGTGTCACAGGTACTGTCACAAAAATTGTGTTTAGAGATGTTGTCGTAAACACCACAAAAGAACAATTTAACAAAATTAAATCAGAAAAACCAAAAACGAAACAGGTTCAAAGGGAAAGAAAAATCCTTCGCTATCCTACGTGCGGGAAAGCACACAAACGGGAGCTCCTCTAAAACGTCTCGCTGACTTCACCGTGAGCACTGTTCCCACGCACTGTTGAATTGGTTTCCGACACTTTGTGCGGAAGTGCACGACACTGGCCAGGTTTTTATGCACTGGTATATTGTCAAAGGTGAGACCGATAGGGCTGGAGTTATGGAGCTTAATCCCTCAATTGTTAAGAAGTGAATTCTTAATTGAAAAAAAAAACCGTTGGTCTCTGACAAATTGGTGGTTTGGAAATCCTGTTCTGTGTTTCCCTGTCCCTGGGGCTAAGCAAAGCAAGTTTTGTGGAGGTCTGCTTTTCATTTCTCCTTTGACATTGTGGCTTCTCATTGCTGTATCACCGAAATTGAAACAAACAACTAAAGTGCCAGAGTGTTTCTGACCTGAACCACCACATAACTTTGTACCAACATCTTGCATGATTGCTGCCTTGAGGGCTCCGTGAGAATCGATCAAGCAAACAAGCAACGAAAAAGGGACAACAACAGTGCAACCTAACCTGTTGAAAATTTTGCTTATTTATGTGGTTCTGCGGTGATGAGGGCATGTGTTGTAATTTGTAGAAAATTTGCTAGCTGAAATGAATTCTGCCTACCAAGTATCGTGGAATAGTTTTTTAGGATTGGCATGGTATGATACGATATGATGTGTATAAAGTAGCATGGTAGGTTTAGTATGGTACGGTTATGGTATGGATTGCATGGTGTGGTATGGGGTTGTGTGGTTTGGAATCATTTTGAATTATCCTCCTTTGCCCCCAATTTCAAGGTTGTTGTAGATAACTGGTTTGGAGAACTCAAAACTTGTTTTTAATTCCCTGCATTTCCTGTGATCAAGTTTAAACAAAAGTGAAATCTTTATTTTTCAATGAAAAAAACGTTAAAAAACCATACTGTCTTTAAATGCCAGGGCAAACCTGATGGGAAACCGCGCATGGGCCTGGCTCCAGTGTGTCTGTCACTGTTCATCACCTAACAGTCGGCCATCTCTCTGATCGCTACCCCGCTGACGTCTACAACACGGGCACCATGGTGTTCTATATATACGTGGGCCTCTGTTTGGCCTATTAGTGGGATGGGTTTACCCTCGTGCCCCTCATCTACCCGCTACGTCTGACCAGCATCTACCACTATCTCCTGCTCAGTTCAGATCCCAAGCCATCAAACTGTTCGTCACCTGCTTAGGAATGGCACAACTGGTGGGTGCACAAAGACACGGGCACGCACCCGCCCAGTGTCTGACACAACTGCACATAAAATGTCTGAAAGAATGAACCCCATTCACATCAGATGCAGCATCATACATGCACAAGTGTGTGCTCAATATCTACACCCGTCCCTACAGATCACGCGCCATATTAAGTTAGCACAAGGGCATATACATCTACAAAGTCTGATGATCGTATAAGTCCATGTAGAAAGATGGTCCTTTTGGGACAAAAGGTGGCACGGGGTCCAACAGGAAAAACATGCGTACGCCATAAACAGAAAGTGTCGTACATGCCCATTATGCATAAAGTGGCACAAATCTGTGGTGTAAAGGGGGGGGGGGGGGGGGGGTAAGTCTTTAGAAAATGCGGTATCATTTCTTGAGGACAAGGTGATTACAAGTCCTCTGTACTTAAGATGGTATATGTCCATTAGAAAAGAGTTCCATTGTAGAACAGGGGTTTTTAAAGGTCTGTTGTAGAAAAGTGGGATATCCGTCCATTGCAAAAGTTGGTTGAAGCCCATCGTCGGAGAGTGATCGACGTCCATTGCAGAAAACGTTCCTTATGGCTAAGGTGATATACGTGAGTTGTAAACGAGATCGCCAACGGCTTTTTTGTGAGGGGGTCACACACTTTCATTTTTGAATAGGTTTGTATAATTCCAATGTACAAAAAAGGTTTTACAAGTCCGTTCCAAAAAGAAGAGCCATTAATCAGAAAAGTAATGTGCTTACAGTCCGTGGTGAAAGAGACTGAGGAAGTCTAGTGTAAAGCAGGTAAATTTTAAGCTGAAAGTTCCCAAAAGGTCAACCCCAAAAAACGTTTTTGAGGGAAAGGGACTTTTTAATTTTGGGCAATGTTAACTAGTTTTACGAAGGAAATTTCCCAAAAAAGTGGTGTCTTACAAACATTTGTTATAATACCTATTTTTTTCTCTTCGGTTGTACAGGGCCCCAGTTGTTGTACGTCCAGCCTTTGGTCTTGCAGGCAGGTAGGGATGGCGGTTTTTTTTGAATACAATCGTTGCTCATAAACCCCTAAGGGTAAAGGAGAGGGTACAGAATCCCAAAGTTTCCCACGAAAAAGGGTTTCAGGGGAAAAATTAGTCCCCGGGGCTTCAAAAAACACAGCTTGAGAACTGAGCCCCGTCAATCTGAACAAAAGGCCTGTTTTTCCTTTCGTTCGAAATAATATTGTCCGCACGATGGCGCGCGCGGGGCGCGCCGGGGCGCGCGCGGGGCCGCGTGTGTGTGTGTGTGTATGTGTTTTGTGTGTGTGTGTGTGTGTTTGTGTGTGTGTGTGTTTTGTTTTGTGTGGGGGGGTTTTTTGGGGTGGGGTGGATGCGTTGCGTGGTGGTGTGTGTGTGTGTGGTTGTGTGTGTGTGTTGTTGGTGTGTTTGTGTGTGTGTGTGTATGTGGGGTGTCAGTGGTGGGTGTGGTGTGCTTTGCGTGCGTTGCGTCCCGTGCGTGGGGTGCGTGCGTGCGGGGGGGGTTGCGGCTTGCGTGGTGCGTGCTTTTGGTGTGTGTGTTTTTTTTTAAAAAAACTGTTTGTTTTTTTTAAAAAAAAAACATACCACCCGTCCTCCGTAAAGGAGGTTTTTTTTTTGTTTGTTTTTTGTCTTTTTTTCCGGAAAGAAGCAGGTTTTTTACTCTTTTTAAATTAAAAGCTCATCATTTTCTGAAAAACTTTAGAGGTGAACATTGTTGGCGGCAGTTCTCTTGTACGAAGCATGCATAAAAACGGCCCAAGGGACCACTTCACCGAAAGGAAAATTTTTTTTTCGGGGGGGGGGGGGGGGTGCCCAAAGGGTCCCCTTGTTCAACAGGATATCGGGAATTTTCATTTTTTTAAGACAAAGAAAAACCATTTAAAAACCATTTTTCCAAAAAAAACCAAAACCAGTCATTTCTGAATTCATTTCCCTTTTTCAGGGGTAGGACTGCCGTTCTGGCTGTCTTTGGCCCGGGTTGGATCCTTGGAACATTTACCCCACCATTGTAAAGTGAGTGGTGAGTGAGTGAGAGAGGGGTGTGGGGTTTTGGTGTGTGTGTGTGTGTGTGTGTGTGTGTGTGTGTGTGTGTGTGTGTGTGTGTGTTGTTTTTGTTTTTTGTTGTTTTTTTTTTACGTCTTTCCACATTACGGAAAATTAGCCCCCCCCCAAAAAAAAAAAAAAAAAAAAAGGGGGGGGGGGGGGGTGGGGGGGTAAAAAAATTTAAAAACAATAAAAAAAAAAAAATTACCTTTTTACAGCTAAAAACACAAAAATAGAAAACCCCAACTTAATCAAAGTTTTGAAAAAAAAAAAAAAAAAAAAAAAAGAAAAAACAACAAAAAACAACAACAAAAGCAAAAAACAAAAAACCCCGAAACGGGGAAAACTTTCTTTAATCGCCCCCACTGACTGTTATATGTTTAAAAAATTTCCCAATTGGATTTTTGGGTAAGTCCCAAAAAGAAAAGATTCTTTTTAACTTGCAACAGTGACGGGGAAAAACATTTTGACTGGCTTTTACGACGTATTTGGAATAAATTTTTTTTCATTAAGTTCCCCAAAAAAGGGAATTTAGTTAGTTAGTTATTTTGGTTGTTTTTTTAGGGTCCAGCGGATTTAGGACCCAAAATTTCGGGGAACCTCGCTATCATATCTGATTTCTCTTGATAAAAAATATCACATAGTTTTAACCATCACTTAAAATTTATGAGGACAAAGCAAAATTTCTTTTCAACCCCTTTTCGACACCTGTTTTCTTTAAAAAAACCCCCTTTATATTTTATTTAATAAGTTTTACCTCTTTCAAAAAAAAAAAAAAAATAAGACCCAAACTTGAAATCCCCGAAAAAAAACCCTTTTTAAAATAAAGGGTTGGAAAAGAACTTTTCTGTTTTAACTTCAAATCGCCATTCTGTCAAAAAGGGTTTTAACACTGAAAAAATGTACACGCAAAAAAACACCGGGGGGGCCCTTCCCTTCTAAAATACCCAAACTGTGCGTTATATACTTGCCCAAAAATGTAACCGTGACAAAATCGTTTTCCTCTTTACGGTTACGTACCCCCCCGTTGGGAAAGGTTTTGGTTAAATTGGGCAAATTTTAAACAATTTTTATAAATTTTGGGGTTACCCTTTCACTCTCCCCACAGTTCAGGGACAATAAAAAAGGGGGAAATTTATGCCCGAAAGACCCGAGTGAGGAAAAAAACTGATAGGGCTCCGGGAAAAAAGACTTGCCCCGGGAAAAGCTTGTTTGGCTGCTTTGTCCCAACGGTTCCCATAGACCCCTTTGTGTTTGGGGACCCAAAAGGGGAAATTTTTAATGCTTTTCCCGAAGGGGACAAGCTGATTTATGAAGATCATGAATACCCGCAAAATACGGTTTGTGTTACTTCTTTGTCGAAAAACCCGGGAAATCCCGAAATGAATCCGAAAAAATAAGGAAATCATTTATTGATCTGGCACCGCATGGGGGCCCAGTTTTTAAAGCCTTCAGTTAGCATTTGTAAACGGGATGCCCAATCCCGCAATTTTAAACAAAGTAGGTCCTAAAAATTTGGGTTTCACCCACAATGGCAGCGCACCCCTCTCACCTTTCTTAAAACCATCAGAAAAAAATCTTGTTAAAATCTTTTAAAATTTTACATTCCCCAAGAAAAAAGTTTTTTTTAATGAAACACTCGGGTGCCCCCTTTTTCGAAATTGAGTTAATTTTAAAAATTTAATCTCTGGATTGGGATTTCCCAAAGGGGGTTTAAATCAGTCTGTAAGGGAACCATCTTCAACGCATAAAGGGTTTAAATTGCCAGTTGCCCCGAAAGGGGGCCCAAAATACGAATACCCAGTGGGGGGAATCCTTTTTGGTTTTTAAGTCATTTTTGGCTCTAAAAGGGGGGTTTCCCATGCCAAAAATTCTTAGGCGGGTTTTCTGGTTTAGCCCTCAGTTTGGGTTTGGTAATTCATGGAAAGAGGCAACCTCCTTGCTCAGGGGGGGTTCACCGTTTCAGCATACAAATTTTTCTTTTGGAGATGTGCGAATTGCCCCCAGAGCAACCCGGGGTCCTTGTGATGGTTTGGGGAATAAAGAGCTTTGAGGTAAGACTTTCTTTGCAAAACCAAAAACCCCACCCCCCAAACCCTAGCTTTGGTTCCCCCAAAAGCTCGATAAAAATCCCCAAACAAAGTTCGCTTGTCTGCCCCCCAAATTCAGTGTGACTAAAAACCCTTAAAAAACATTAAAACCCTGACTGGCAAGATTTTTTAAAATGAAATTAAATGTGGGGAAAAAAAGAAGCTTTTTATCAAAAAAAAACCCCCCAAAAATTTCACTTTTTTGGGAAAAAATTTTTAATTACCTGACCTTTGGGGGATGATAGTGGTTCTAAGACCTGGATTTTTTTCCTAGGGAAATGAATAAAATCTGTTTTTTAGCTGAAAATTAAATCCATTTTCGGGAACCCATGCTGAACACGTTTTAACAAAAATTTGAAGGGTTCGCCCCGCGACCCAAAAGTTTTCCCCGGGCCCAGAGGATGGGAAGTATCAAAAAAATAAGCTTATCGTTTCCCAGACTTTACTGACTGGACGATTTTAAATTAATTTTCAGAGGGAACAGAAGTGGGGGGAAGGATGCTCCCCTGGGGGGGGGGGACACCCTTCCCCTCCCTAAAAAGGATCTGAAAAGGTCAAATTTAAAGGGTCTAACACTGAAAGGGCCTGTTAGACAAAAAATTAGCAAAAAATTTTTGGGTTTAAATTTACCTTTGAAATAAAGTGCCTTCAAAGTCCTGAAAAATTTCCAGGCCTCCATGTTGTGTCATAAGTTTTTTCAAAATAAAAAAAGAATTTGAAACTACAGGGTTTTCCCTTTTTTCAAAGAAATTTCCCGATTTTAAAGACTCATAACGAAACCCGGGTGTTTAGTTAGTTTCTGCGGTTTGGGTTTCCCGGGAATTTCCCCACTGGGAAAAATCTAAAGGCCCCCCGGCATTCTAAAATGCCTTTAAAAATCGGAATATACCATTCTCTCCCTAGTTTTACTAAGAATAGTTTAGGGTTAGGAAATTTGTTGTTTAGGATCGAATGACTTTCCCTGGTTTAGGAATAGGGATAACAAAACCCCTTCTGTCCCAAAAAGGTGGAAAAAAACCCCGAAAAAACCAAACCCTGATTAAAAAAAGACAACAACACTTTAAACCCTCGCTGGCAAATTTTTGAATAAATTGATTTAAAGAATGTCATCTGGTCCAGGAAATGAGTTGTTGGTTTTTAAAAAGGCGTCCTTTAACTCATCCCTGTGAAAACGCAGTTGTAATTTCCCAGAAACTATCCCGGCTCGGAAGGAACAAGATTTTTGGGCTCTGCTGATCTTTTTGATAGGTGGAAATTTCCCTTTCAATAATGATTTAGTGACGGGGAAATTTTTGTTTAAAAAGTAGCAGCTGCAAGTTCAACCTCTTTTTTTCAGTTAAAAATCGATCCATTTCCCTTTCAACATTTTTAAAAAGAAGGGAGCCGACTTTCCCTTAATCGTACGGGTTAAATTTTTCCCAAACTTTCCTTGGAATTGGGCCTTAAAAGGCAGATTTGAACAAAAAAATTTTTCCAAAAATTCTTTCTTCTTGTTTTTAAAAAATAAAGACACTTAGCCCCCCAGCCTGATGTTTAAAATTTTTTTCCCCCCCATAGGGAAAAAAAACCCAGCAAAAAAAACTTTGAGAAACCCTTTTTTCTTTCCCCTTTAAAGTTTTGCACTCTTTATATACCCAAAGGGGGCTTTAACATCATTTGGTTTATCACGGACTTGGGGGAAAAGCTTCCTTAGCACTCTCTACTATCACTTTAGTGAAAAAGTAAAACAAAGGGTCATCATAACTTGCAACGATTCATTGGCATCTACTTTTAAAAACTGTTGTGATAAAAAACTCCAAACTGCAGAGCGAGCTTCCCCTGTTTTCCCGGGGGGGGTCCTGCATTTGC
>CM031619.1:40235309-40252809 GCA_018398815.1 Conus ventricosus | reverse complement strand
GGTGGCGTGAGGGGTTTTGGTTTAAAATGGCATGTGGTTTTGTGGGGTTTGGCCCCCGCGCGCGCGTGTTTGTGTGGGGTTTTACGTGGCATGTGCATGCCCCGTGTGTGAGTGCGCGCGTGTGCATGTGTGGGGTGTGGGGTGTTGGGGTGTGTGTGTTGTGTGTGTGGGTGGGGTGTGTGGGGGGGGGTTGAGGGGGGTTTTGGGGTTTGTGAGGGAGAGAGAAAAGAGAGAGAGGGGAAAAAAGAGAGGAGAAAAGAGAAGAAAAATTTGGGGTTAACCTGTCTTTCCTGTTGTGACCTATTAAAAAAATTTTAAAGTCCTTTAAAAATCTCTCTCTCCCTCTTCCTCTCTCTCCTCTCTCTCTCTCCTCCCCCCCACACACACACACACACACACACACACACACACCCCACACACCCCACACACAAAACACACACACACACCACGCACGCACGCACCACCCCGACGCACGCACGTAGGCCGCACGACGCACCAAATTTGGCACGCACCAGGGGCAGGGTAGGCTGCACAAAACGCACCCACACAAAACACACACACACACACACACACCCCAAAACCCCCCACACCCACCCCACAAAACCCTGACCAGTTTGTCAATTGTCCTTTCCCCCTGATCAGGGGGGGACAAAACGGCTGGGGACAGTTTGTCTTCCAGACCATCATGGTGTTTTGTTGGAATCCCACAGTTTCCCCTTCAAGGTACAGACCCCCCCCCACCCATCTATTCCAGACCGAATTTTGCTGTAACACAGGAAAACCTTTTGGGTTTTTTTTGGGAAATACTAAGATTTCCCCTCAAAATCCAACATCCCCTTTACGGGCAAAATGAAATTAGTTTTTCCCTTCTTTTTGGGGAAACCCGGGTTTTTGACTCCCTTTAAAAATTTTTTTATTTTTGTCGGGGGGGTTTGGGGTTTTCAAAAATAGAAACCCCATGTACATTTAAAAACCAGACAATTTTGTGTTTTATACTAAATCTGCAAAATTAGAAAACCCGGAGGAAACCTTGACCCACCATCAGTCCCGACGTATAAATCCCCCAAAAATTACTTTTGATCGGGAACTCCCCGATTAATTTTTTTTCGTGAGTGCAAACCACACCCTTTTTTAAAAAAGGGGATGTAAAAATTTAATTAAAATAAATAATAAAACTACTGGGAAGGGTTTTTTGTAAAAATGATGTTTTGTTTACGTCAGGGGCAGGTACCTTAGATGTAAAAAACCCGTAAAAACCCAACTCCAAAAGTTCATTTGTGTGTGTGTGTGTGTGTGTGTTGTGTGTGTGTGTGTGTGTGTTTGTGGGGTTTTGTGTGTGTGTGTGGGGTGTGTGTGTGTGCGTGCGTGCTGCGTCATCCGTGCGGGGCCGGCGTGCGTGCGTGCGTGCTTTGTGTGTGGTGTGTGTGTGTGAGAAGACAACAGCCCAAACCCGATAGACAGAGACAGAGCCCAGAAGACAGAGGAGAGAGAGAGAGAGAAAAAACGAACGAACGAACGAACAAAACTGCTTTAAAATGAATGGGCCCTTTGCCCATGTCATAACAGGACAGTGGGGTAAGGGAAGTCACCCAAAGCCCAAAGATATGTCAATCAAAAAAGTACAACCAAAAGAAAAAAGTTACACGCATTTTTCACGATCAGCCGGGGGGGAAAAGGGGTTTTTTTTACCACATACACCCCCCATGTGCATACACACACAAAACACACACACACACACAAACACCTCCCCCCTCTCCCCTCTCCCCTCCCCCTCTCTCCCCTTCTCTCTCCCCTCTCACTCCCCTCTCTCCTCTCTCCCCTTCTCCCCTCTCTCCCGTTCACTTGACATAAACCGAAAATTTCGCGATACGGGTTAACGTGCCCGCATTAAGCCCTTTTTCCCGGATTTTAAAAACCCTTTTTTGAAAAATAAAAGGGCCAGAGGTATACATATTCTTGAGTTGGATAGAAAACAGATTTTATTTTAAAAAGCATTTGGTTTTAAAAAATTTTTCTGGTATGAAAAAACTGACGCAAGCCCCTGTTTTTGTCGCAATGATAATGAAAGGGAATTTCCCTGTTTTTTAAACTTTTGGGGCAAAAGGGCAATTCCCTTTTCGACGGGTGAGTAACGGGAAAGGTGCGTCTTTAAGGGGGACACACCAAGCCTTATTCTTGTTAAATATTTTCTTAAATTAGAAATTTTTTTATCTTATACATATATTGCGGAATATTACAAAAAATTGTCAAAAGGGATGAGTAAAATTTATATTTTTTCCCTTTAAACCCCTAAATTTAGAGCCCTTTTTTCTTGCAAATGGCAATCAAGCATTCTTTGTTAAAAGCAGAAAGAAAAAAATTTAGTACGCCCACTCCGTGATTGTCGAAAACGAAGGGGAAAAACCATATTTAATAAAGTATCGCTCCCCTTTTAGTGACCCAGTTTTTTTTTTCCCATTGGAATGAATGTATAAAACCCCATAAAAAACCCTTCTTTGGTAAAACGGGGGTTCATCCATCCCGGAAAGGGTTTTAACCAGTCCTTTATACATTTAGTGTGGGTTTTTAATATACAAGGGGTTGTCGTTGTTTTCCAATATAAAAGAATTTTGGGGATGTCTGTATACTCCCATTAAAAAGACTTTTTTAATGCAATAGATGCCCCCTTTTCAATTGCGTATGGCCCTGCAGAAACCCCCCCAAATTTCTGCTCCATTTTTTTAGAAGGGGTTGAACTTGACAGTCAAACATTTTGAAGAAGACTTAGCTTAAATTTCTCCTAGAGCCCAAATAAAAAATCTTAAATTTCCAAAAAAGCTTTTCTTAGCTTTCTTGCCATATCTTTAATGAGTAGAGAATTAAACCTTTTTGAAAAAATTACTCCAGATATTTATTTTCTTTTAACAACCTCAAAAACGTTTACCATAAAAAACCCCATTTTTTCCTTTGAGCAAAAAAGCCCCCATTTCAAAATTACAATTTTTTTTGGGAATTTCTAAAAATTTACATTTATTTTTAAGTCTATTGGCTGAGGAGTTCAGAATTCATTGACTTTTAAAAACCTACTACCGAGTGAGAGAGAAAAACCAACATCTTTCGGCGAAAAGCAGGTTTTAAAATTTGAAAAAGATCGGGTGTTGGGGTATACCATTTTTGCCATTTTGGCAAATGCGTTTCAAGCTAAATTAAATGAATAAAAAAAAATAAAAGGGGGTACAGTTATCTCCCGGGTTTTAAACCCCCAGGGGGAAATAGAATGCTTCTGTATTCCCGTCTAGTACGGACTCTAGCTGTCAAAAAAACGCTGTACCCTTCTAATCGTTTTAAATTTTCTTTTTTCCCCATGAATACCTTTTTTGCGCATACTCCAAAAGTTGTTTCCAAACTATAAGGGTCAAAACCCTTTTTAAATAAATGAATGCAGCATACAATTTTTTCCCACTAGATAACGTTTTTGTACTAATGACAATAAAGAAAAAATTTTTTGGGTCTACCGTACTAAAATTTTTTTTCCTGAATCCTGCTTGGATACATTTAGGGGGCTTTTTTTCTTCTCCCCCAACTTTTTAATCGTTTGGTAAGAATATAAGTGTATATTTTCTGCTAATATTCGGGAGGGAAATGCCTCTATAGTTATCGGGCGAATTAATACCCCCTTTTTTTTAAAGTAAAGGTTGTTTAAGCGTTTTCAGACCACTACGTAAAAAACGTACCACACATATAAAATTAAATAGCTTTTTTCAAAAACAAAACAAATTTTGGTGAACCATATTTATAGAATTCAGCACTGAACTCTTTCGGGTTTCCACAGTTTTTCCCAAATTTTTAAAACCCTTTAAAATGCGCCCTGCTACTTTTTTGTAACAGAAATTTCTACATCTATATGGAAGTGTCAAAATTTGGAAATAAAACCCAACTCTCCCCAAGTCAACATCCAAATCAACATTTTCACGATCAAATTCCTTTAATCCAAACCATTGTCAGAATTAAAAACTTTTGGGGAAAGGGTCGTACCAGCCCCTTTTTTTTTAAAAAGGTATTGCCCAACCAACTTTTTGCTATTCTAGATTTAATTTTTCCCCCAAAAAATTTCTTTGGGTCATTTTTTGTTGGCTTCAAGGACCCCTAGCGTACTTTTTTTGTCTTCTAAACCCCTTAAAATTTCTAAAAAATTTTTTTAAAAATTTCCCCTTTATCTTCTTTAAGGGGTTTCTGATTTCTTTTTCTATTTCACTGTCGTTACTCTAAAAAAGCCCCTAAGGGAAAGACGCACCTTAGACTTCAATTTCAAAAATTCAGCGTAAAACCCAAGGTTTATTAGAAGGCACCTATTGCAATTTTTTTTTTTCATACTTTGGGATGCAAGAGTTAAAAATTTTTCTTTTGAATTTAGAAATGGCAAACTACATCATAATCTATTAATAAAAAGGCAAAAATAAAGGGAGGGATGCTATTTTCTTCTGATACAAGTGCCTCCTTATTTTCCTTTCACTTTTTTCTTGGCCCCAAGATAATTTTTCTCAAAAATAGCCCTTTCTGGGTAAGTCATAAGGGGTTATCAAGTTTTTTTTGAGCATTAAAAATCATTGTCACGGGCCATTTTTTTGCTTAAATTTTCTAGGAAGACACCCCAAAATTCATTAACCCCATTCAAAAATTTTAAAACCCCCCCCCCCCCTAAAAAAAAAGTTTAAAAACCCAATGACACTTGAAACCATTATGTAAATATATGAAATTACTCACCTTTCACATCTCCAAAACGCCCCTTTTAGTTTTAAATTTAAGGAACATTTTTTCCCCACAATTTATCAAAAAACGCCCCAAAATCATTTATCAAAAAAAATTTTTAGATTTTCCCTTTTTGGATTTTGGGTTCCCTGGTACATTATTTTTTGTCAATATGAGAAACATAAAGAAAAGGAGAAGTCATTTCTTTGGGAATTACCAGTCCGGGGCTTTCAAATCTCCCAAATTTTAAAAAGGGTTGTTTCTCCAACTCTTCATAAATATCAAAATAACTTTTTCAAGAATACTTAAAACCATTGCCCATCCGGTTTTTCCCCATAATAAGGGCTTTGTGATGGAGGAATGTATATGCCCAGATTAATACATCCACATTTTAAAACCCGTACAAGTTTAGAAAACCCCCAACCCCAACACAATTATCGCATTCTATAGGAAAAATTTTAACATATCTTGTAAAACCTTTCTTATAAAAAAAGCCAACGCCACCCGATAGTCGTGATGAAACACTAAACTGATAACTTAAAAACCCCGGTGAAATAAACACATCAAATGTGGAAACAGGTGAACAGGGAAAATTTACTGTAAATGTTTTTTGTTTAAAGGAAAAATTTCAAACAAAAATTGGGGAAAAAAAAGCCCCGATCGCTGGATCATAAAATTTTTCGTAAACCTTCAAAATTAAGTACAAATGAACTAAGCGTCTTGGGTTTTCTATCCCCCAAAACAAAAAAAGGGGCATGATTCCCATGCATGAGCAAGGCCGAATCCCTAGGGGATTTTAGGTTTTTTTTTTGTCATGCGTGCGACCAGTCCCCACACGGGGGGAACATTCAGTAAAAATGCCGTTGCCTGGGTTTTGAAGTCCCCTGACTGGTTTTGTTTCTTTGTTGTTGCTGTCTAAATTTTTACTCTACTTTTGTGTCCCGTCTACCATGAATATAGGGGTCTCCGAATTGGGGAAAAAAACACTTGGGTTGCTTGTTTCCCCCGGATCAAGGGCAACGTTTTTGGGTTTTGGGTGCCTTTAGGATTTTTCTGGTCCCTCTCCTCTGTCGGAAATTTTCAGAGGACTGGTTCCCCAATCCCATCAGACTGGAACCCAAAGGGTTCCCGTCAATTGTTTAACAAAGTTTTACTGAGTTTATTTCTAAATCATCAATATGGGGGCACGAGGGGAAGGGGAGAACTGGATCAGCTACTGACGATAATGTAAACAGACACAAACGCAAGGGAAATGCTGTGAAAACGCACTGAATTCACGTAACACTTCGTCCTTTTTGGGAAATTTTGAAAAATCGGGTACATCAGGAGTGTTTAAAGGGGGCAGACAGGCCACAAACACCAGGTCAGTGTGGACAAACCCGGGGCCCCTGGAAAGATAGCGGCACCCCCTGTGGACATAAAGGGGCACCTCCGTAAACTCCACAGGGGACCCGCGTGGACAAACCCGGGGTAGACGAACTCCCCGTGCAACCCCTGGAAGACCGGAGAAAAACTGAGCATCATGGGGACCAATGGGGAAAATCAAAAACACCCTGTGAAACCCCCAAAACCCGCGTGACACCAATAGCAACTGAGCAAAATGACATCAGCGTGGGTGTCAGAAGCACTATATGGGCAACCCCGCGTGAACACCGTGTGGACCCAGGGAAAATCAGGGGGCACAATTTGGGGCATTAGCGTGGACATCAGCGACACTACATGGGGAACCCCGCGTGAAAAACAGGGGCATTTGGGGTAGACCCCCAGTAAAGAAACCGCGAGAACATCAGGGGGCAAACCCGTGCGAACACCAGTATGAACCCGGTTTTGGGGAAAAAAGCGTGGGCATCGGGGCACCACGTGGACTTCAGGACAACAGTGTGAAAAACCAGTATGGGGAAACCCGCGGGGCCCCAGAGACACAAGTGTGAGCACCAGTAAGAACAACAAAAAGAAAAATCGGGGGGGGAACAAACCCGATGAACACCAAATATAAGGGCCAGTGTTTACTCAGGGACAAATATGTGAACCCCAGTGTGAGCATCAGTATGGAAACCAGTGTGGACATCAGGGGGGGGCACCAGCGTAGAAAACCAGGGGCAGCAGCATGGAAAATCAAAGGGGCCCAATTTTGGCACCATGTGAAAAACCCCCGGGGAAACACCAGTAAAAAAACCAGCGTAAACACAGGGGCAAACCCGCGTGGACAAAACCCGGGACAAACCACGTGTACAAACAGGGAAAAAAAACCCCGTTGTTTACCAGGGCCCAGCGGGACACCAGCGGGAAAATCAAGGACACCCCCGTGGTTTCCAGGGACCCCCAGCGTAGATATCGGGGCACCAGCGTGGACAACAAGGACACCAGCCCCTGGGCTTCAGGGACCCCCAGCGTGGGCACCCCCCGTGGACATCAAAGGGGAAACCCGGGTGGAACCAGTGTGGGGCAAACCCAATGTGGTCATCAGGAACACCAGTGGGACATCAGGGAAAAACCAGCGTTACATAAGGAACACCAGTGTGGACCAAACGGGACACAAGCGTGGAATCAAGGGGTACCAAAATGGACACCAGTATGGAACCCCCCCAGATGGACACTAGAAACAGCGTGGTCACCAAAGAAAACCAGCCCCGGGCCAAAACCCCGTGGACAACCAAACACTAACGTGAACACCCCGCGTGAACCCAAGCAGAGTGGACTACAGGACCCCGCAAACGAGATACTTTTGGGGAGAATGGACAAAAAAAGGGGGAGCGGTGGACACCAGGGCCGCAGGACTGGGCGCTGCCGTTGACCAAACAGGGACAGTGGGGGGCCAACCCGGGGCCCCTGTACTGATTGTTTTTTTTACAAGGGCACAAGGGTCCAAAAAAAAATTTTTTGTTCAAACCTCATTTGCTGTGGACAACAAGGGAGCCCCCCACTTGTTGGTGAAACCCTTTTCTTTCTCGCCTGGGGGGGGCCCCTGAGGGTGGGGGGGGGGGAAATGGGGTTGGGGGAAGCATTTTTTCCTTGAAGCTGAGGGAGCGCCCCTTCTCTGCAGGGGAACATCACGTTCGTACCTTTCACTAAGTGTGTCACTTCCGTTTGAAATAATGGAAAAGGTTCATGTCATAGTCCAAGGTAAAAACCGTTTTTGAAAAAACAGAGTTCGGAGAGGATTGAAAGGTAAGTGGTCCCGGGGGGTTTATCAAAGTCAAAGCCCCCTCTGCTCCCTCTCTGCCTCAAACTGTAAACCCAGGGGGAGCTTTTTTTTAAAGTTCAAAGGGGTCCCTTTTTATAAGGGGGGGTTAGAAGGGAAAGATGTGTACCTCCTCCGTAAAACAAAACGGGCCCTTTTCGAAAATAAGGGAGATTTTTTCCCGCCCCTTCTTTTTTTTTGGAGAAACCCGGGCCCGTTGGGGTGTCAGGTCAGAGGCCACACGTTTCCCAACTCTTTGGCCATCTCCTTTTTCCCCAATCTTGGGTTGCTGAAATAAAAAACTTGTCTTGCCAAACACAACGCGCTATAATTGGGCCCAGGGGACTGTTTTCAAATTTTCCAACCCTTTTGGGCCCTAAAGGTGGGGGTCGTTACCACGTCCGATTGTCCAAACTTTGCCTGGAAAAAAAAATGGAGCAATTTTTTTACTTTTTTGGGGTGCACCGACGCCTCTTTTTTCCGATCTTCAAAGACATTGAAAAAATTTACAATTTTTACGCCTTTTAAAAGATTCAAGTTTGTCCACTTGCTCATCCATCTTATGGCACGTATCCCCGAAACAAATTTCCCTTTTCCCGTCATAAAGAATTTTCAAAAATTGGGGGGGCTAAATGTCATTTTTTTTTCTAAACTTGTGTCAAACCCATTTGGGTTTTCTATCCTTCTTAAAGGGGGTCGTTTGGGGTTTTTCCCCCCTTACTTTTGGAATGACTGTCCCGATGTTGGGGAATCCTGCCATGGACATCATCCCTTCTGTACACTTTCCAGAAATGAAACCTGAAAATCCGTGGGAAATTTGCACCCCCACTCTGTTGTGAAGATAACTGCGGGACCGTTGAAAACCCCCATATGGTTTGTTAGAGGGAGTCCCAAAGTCTTGTGCAAAATCGTTGGGGTTACCAAAGGGCCCGGGTTTTACTCCACATCCCGCACGGAGCAGAGCCAACTGATAAAAAGGCAGCTTTTTTAAAGAAAAAGCTCTTTCCAGGGGTTTGTTAATGATTTAATTTTAATACGTAATTTTAATTTGAGTTTCCCCTTTTTACGCTTTCCCTTTACACATGAAGAAGCGAACGGGCACAGCCCCTGTAGGAAGAGACGCTGGATATATAAACATTGAGGAGCCCCAAAAAGACTGTCCAACATGGTTTGGTAGACACACTGCCAAAAAACACCTTCCCCTTTAAACCCACGGGCACCCGATGATCGAAACCCTTTACCATTCCCCCCCCCGATGACTGCCAAAAACCCCTGAGCCGATAAAATAGTGAGCAATGGGAAGAGGGGCCCAAAACCCGTTTTTATTTCAGGCAAGTGTTTGGTGCAACTTTTTTTTTGCCCTTTTTTTCCGGGCCAAGCATTGAGATTTTTCACGTGCATTGTCATTTTCGCACAAAATGAATAAACAGACGCCACCAAAGCTGACCACAGGGAAAAGGGCTCCCCCTTTTTTTCCCCTCAATCAACCTTTTTACCCAAAGTTTGGGTTTCTTTTTACAGCTTGGTATCGAACTGATCTTGGGCAGTGTGACAGCTGGCAGATAAAACCTTTTCACAGATCGGGACGGTCGAGGGCCAAGGGTTAGTTTTTGATTTAATTCTTTTTTTCCCCATCCCCGGCCGTATGAATGCCTTCCCGCTTGCTGGGGTCACCGGGACAATACACAAACGTTCCCAACATCAAACGGGCCCCCCCCAAAGCGAAAACTTAAAAAAAATGAGATCAGCGTATAATTTCTTCTTTTTTATATCCCAGTATATTTTCGTCTTCATGTAATTGTTTTTCTATTTACTATATTCTATTCCTCCATTTCGTACAGGTACAACAGCCGATTTGACTAGACTCCAATAGTGAGTACTCTTTACAGTTGAAAAACAGTGCTTGCGAGAGCTCAGGTGGGATACGTCCTCTCACCTCGGCGGTCGGCGGTCAACTCAGAGAGAGAGAGAGAGAGAGAGAGAGAGATTTTGGTAATTTGGTAATTTTGTTCATAACGTTTAAGTTGTCCTCATTGTCACAAGATACGATTCGAAATAAACAGTCAGACGAAAAGAAAGAGACAAACACTAACAAGCTTCTGTGGTCAGGGAACGCTGGCGGTTGGTGGGCTTTCTCACATGTGGAACACTGCAGCAGACGGGGGGAGACTGATTTTTGCCGAGTAAGTAATTAGCATTACCATCTGGACCGTGTGTGCGTGTGTGTGTGTGTGTGTGTGTGTGTGTGTGTGTGTGTGTGTGTGTGTGTGTGTGCGTGGGTGCGTGCGTGCGTGCGTGCGTGCGTGCGTGCGTGCGTGCGTGCGTGTGTGTGTGTGTGTGTGTGGTGTGTGGTGTGTGTGTGTGTGTGTGTGTGTGTGTGTGTGTGTGTGTGTGTGTGTGCGTATACGAGCGCACGTGCGCGCTTGAGTGTGTGCATGTTGTATACATGCAAATTTACCATCATTCGCAGACGACTTATTTGCTATTCTCGCACTTTTTTCACGATTATGGCTGCTTTACAGACTAATGCAAGTCATTCGTTTGTCTCTGCTATTAAACAGGTCCTCCCTTTTTTGGATTATTGCAAAGCATCACTGGGTGTTGGTCTCTTACTGATACCGTTTCGAACCTTTCGGATTTTGACTTACCTGCGCACCATCATTGTGTGTCCGTCTGACACTGGATTAGTTCTGGTCCTGTCAGGCTTTGGGTCACCAAGACAACGTGACACTTGTACATTGTCACTACTTTCACGTTGATCCTTTCACGACTGGGGTAACCCAGACAACAGCACACTTTGTTCCACCGTTACAACTTTCATTCTGGTCCTTTCAGGATTGGAGTGACCCAGACAACAGCACACTTTGTTCCACCGTCACCACTTTCATTCTGGTCCTTGCAGGACTGGGTGACCCAGACAACATCATACTTTGTTCCTCCACCGTCACTACTATCATTCTGGTCCTTTCAGGATTGGGGTGACCTAGACAGCATCACACTTTGTTCCACCGTCACTACTTTCATTCTGGTCCTTTCAGGATTGGGGTGACCTAGACAGCATCACACTTTGTTCCTCCACCGTCACTACTATCATTCTGGTCCTGTCAGGCTTTGGGTCACCAAGACAACGTGACACTTGTACATTGTCAATACTTTCACGTTGATCCTTTCACGACTGCCGAGTAAGTAATTAGCATTACCTGAAACAGCTGTCAAACACAGCCTACTACACCCCCATAAGTGGATCCTCTACCAAGAGAGACAATGCCCTCGTACGCCGAACTGTAAAGGAAGCGATCTCCAAGAACCACCTTCCCCCAGAGGCAACAAGAGCCATCACCAAAGAACCGAAAGAATCCAGTTTTTACATGCTTCCTAAGATCCACAAGCCAGACAGTCCAGGGAGACCTATAGTGTCTGCCTGTTCCTGCCCCACCGTTCAACTCTCTGCTTTTCTGGACCGGCTTTTCCAGCCACTTGTGGAGAAACTTCCACATAATTCAAGGACACAAACCATGCCCTGAATCTCTTCCGTAACTTCCGTCTACCAGATCAACGAGAACCTCTGCTCTTCACCATGGACATCACCTCACTCTACACCAACATTCCCCACAAGGATGGTCTCATTGCCCTCAAGCACTTCCTGAACCACAGCACCAAAAGGTCCATGTCCCCACCACCCTTTCGCCGGCGGAACGGGTACTCACTTGAACTCGTTCCAGTTGGTCACTTGCACATCAGCAGACAAGTGGAGTGGCCATGGAAAAAGCATGGGTCCCCGCTATGCTGCCCGTTCGCGGTCGTGGAGTCCCCCAAAATTTTTCCCAAAAATACAGTGGCCCCCTGCCAGCCTCTTTCGCCGTTACATTGCGACGTTGGGGCCTGTGGACAGGGGACAGAACGACTGTGTCCTTCATCAGCTTTGCGATGCTTTCAAACCCCCTCCTGAAATTTTACGTACAAAAATTTGAAAGCTCTCTTCCCTTCCTGGGTATCAAACTCAGTCACACCCGGCAACCAACAACTCCCCCTCATCCACTACAAGAACAAGCCCCTTCCTACCTTCTTACTCTTCAAGCCTCCAACTGCCACCAAAAGCCCATTCCATTCTCCGTTCCCCCGCCTCGACGCTTGTGTACAACGAGGAAGACTTTTCCCCCCCAGGCAGCCCAGTGATCGTTTTTTCAAAAGAAGAGGGTACCCCGATGAAGATCAAAAAGGCACTGAACCAGGGCCCAAAGGGCATCCCCAAGAGCAGGCCCCCAACACCAAAAAAAGAAGGAAGATCACAATGTCGCCCGTCCTGACGTGACCCCACCCCCCACAACTGGAAGGAAGAAAATTTTCTTTAGGAACTTTTCCCACCGCAGATGACCCTAGTGTTGGAAAGACCTTACAGAACCCCCCCCCCCCCCCCCCCGGAAGGCCCTTTTAAAACAGATCAAAACCTTGGCGCCCTTTTTATTTAGTCACCCCTTAAAACCTACCCCTCTCGGACCGTCACCCCTTGGGCAACAGCTGCTGTGTAAACAAATGAAAAGTCTTCCCCCTTTCTCAATACAAAGACACCACCCCCAAGGGGCCCTCAGGACGCCAGTTCGCCATGGGAAGGAGCGGTTCCCCTGCCAGACCATGACTTGGTCTACAGCCCACTGTAGCCTACGGCCGTCTCTATGTAGGTGAGACCACCGCCACTGGAGGACGCTGCAAAGCAAGGGACAGCATCCTCCAAAGAAAACAAACCCCGGGCAGCCCACTTCAACACCGACCCCACAACACAGCCACTTCTCCATTGCAGGGTTTGGCCAACAGCTGGGAACTTTTTAAAAGAGAAAAAACAGGGGAAAAAAGACACCACCATCGGGTCCACAGCGCCAATGGCCTCAACATTAAAGACTAGAAAAAATCACAGCTTCCCTACCCCCCCCCCCCCCCCCATTTTCCTATTTCCCCCTCTCCCCCCCCCCCCCCCCCCATCTTCACCATCCCCCTTCCCCTCCTACTTTCTTTTCACCTCTTTTTCCAACTACCCCCCCCACCCACACCACCCCCTGCAGTAAACCAACGTCATAATGTATTTCGCCGAAAATTTTCCCATCGACGTCAAAATTTTTTTCCTGCAGGACAGTGACTTGTTTTTCCCCCGAAGATGGAGTATGGGCCTTAATGGGGGGAAAAAAAAAAGGGTCATACACAAAAAAACTCCACGCCTGGATACGGAGTGTCCGCGGGAGTATACCTGCTAGCAGAAAAAAAGAAAAAGTACTTGTGTTAAGTGCACCCGCTCTTTTAGGCTTTGAAGGTTCTACAAACCCGAAGTCCCCAGTTCTTCCCCCCCCAAGGGGTTAAAGGGGTTTTTTTCTACCTTTTTTTCCTTTGAAAAACCCAGGCAGTCAAAATTTTTTTTAACCCTGATTTTACCCCTGAGATGCATCAGATCCCCTTCCTCCTTCCCTTTAAAAACCCTTTCGGTTTTTGGGGCAACTCCCGCTTTCCCCCCACCCCTTTGCTGTTCCTACCTAAAAACTGTATCGCAAACAAGGTTTTCAAGCCATGCTGCCTTCATCCGCCCCTCCCCCCCCCGCCGCGTTGTTCCAAAGGGTTTTTCACTGCACTTCAATCCAGCAAGGGCTCTTCAGAAAACTTTTTCAAAAAAGACCTCCAAGCTAGTCGTTCTTGAGGGATCAAGCTCAAGCTTATACAAGAGAATCGCCTCAATTGACCTCCCCTACACCACGAAAAGCCAACTTCGCTCTCTCGCGCAAGTCCACTCAACTATTTTGTCACCAAACCCAAGAGTCAACCAAGATCTGATAAAACGCTGAAGAAACCAAAAACCAAAAAACTGCCAAAGCTGCTGCCCACCAACCCAAAGTCAACACACCCCCGAACAACCTTTCACCCCCCCTAAACTCCTCCACTATTCCCACAGATCTTTACAAACAGAGGCCGCCCCTTCCCTTTGAGGGGACTGAAATTCGTCCCCCCCCAACGTCAACCAAATAAATCCAGCATGCCTTTGACGTGAAAGGTACTTCAGACCCCCCCCTGGTTTTCTTTCTTCGAAAAACCGTCACTGCCACTGACCGGGGCCCCAGACCCCCTGTTTTGACCAACCTGTTTCCTCGAGAACCCAGTTTTGGGGGCCCCCCCAAACCGGGCCCAGTCGACCCTCGACTACAAACATGACCGTGCGGCGCGAGAGCTCAAGTAGTCCAAAAACCCCTGAAGAGATTCAACATTAGCCAGGCAGAGCAGCAAGCTTCATAAATCAAACAAGGGAAGACATTTCATAAAACAGGAGACAAAGGCGGCGGTTGGTTGTTTGGCGCAAGGAACGTATGAGGAAGAAGCCCTAAAAAAAAACAGCTGTCAAACACACCCTACTAACCCCTGAGTGGATCCTCTCCAAGAGAGCAATGCCTTGACGCCGAACTGTAAAGGAAGCGACTCCAAGAACCACCTTCCCCAGAGGCAACAAGAGCCATCACCAAGAACCGAAAGAATCCAGTTTTTCATGCTTCCAAGATCCACAAGCCAGACAGTCCCGGGGAAAACCCTTTTTTCTGCCTTTTCCCCGCCCCCACCGTTCAATCTCCTTTTCGGCCGCTTTTCCACCATGGGAGAAACTTCCCCCCACAAACAAGGACACAAACCCGCCCGAAATTTTTCCGTAACTTCCCTACCAGATCAAAGAAACCCCTGCCTTTACCAGGAATCACCTACTCTACACCCAAAATTCCCCACAAAGGGGGCTCATTGCCCCAAGCACTTCCTGAAACCCAGCACCTACAAGGCCATGTGCCCACCTCCTTTCCCCCGGGGGAACGGGACTCCGTTTGAACTCTTCCATTTTTGGGCATTTCCATCAGCAGGAAAAAAGTGGAGTGGCCATGGGAAACGCAGGGCCCAGCTTGGGCCTGTTCGTCGGGACGTGGAGTCCCCCAAATTTTCCAAATACATGGCCCCATGCCCGCCCTCTTTCCCGTCATAGACTGTGTGGGCCGTGGAAGGGGAAGAACGAACTGCTGTCCTTCATCAGCTTTGCTGATGCCTTTACCCATCTCTGAAGTTCACGTACGAAATATCTGAAAGCCTTTCCCTTCCCGGATACAAACCCTATCACACCTGGCAACCTAACCATCTCCACCCCAGTCCCTACAAGAAAACAGACCCCATTCCTACCCTTTTCACCTTTAAACCACCAACTGCACCAAACGCCCATTCCCTTTTCCCCCGTTCCTCCCCCCAACGCTTGTTAAACGAGGAAAACTTTCCCCACCCAGGCAGCCCGATGATCAGCTTCTTCAAAAGAAAGGATACCCCCCAGAGCTGATCAAACAGGCACTGAACCAGGCCAAGGGCTCCCCCAAAAGCAGGGCCTTTTAACACCAAAAACGAAAGGGGATCCAATGATCGCAACCGTCCTGACGCGACCTACCACCCTCACAACCCGGAAGGAAAAAATTCCTTCGGAACTTTCCCCTCCTGCAGACTGACCCTAATTGGAAAGACCTTTTCCCGAAAACCCCCCCCATGGCCTTCAAAAGAATCGAAACCTTGGCACCTTTGTTAGGGCCCCCAAAAACCCACGCCCCTTTAGGCCGCACCCCCCGGCAACAGCTGCTGGAAAAAAAGAAGTGCAATTCTTGCCCCTTTTTCAATACAAACATCACCCTTTAAGGGGGGCCCCAGGACGCCAGTTCGCCATGAAGAGCAGGTTTACCTGCCCCATGACTTGGGCTACATAGTCCACTTAAGCCTATGCGGCCGTCTCTATTTGGTGAGACCTACCCCACATGGGGGAGCGCGCAAGGAGCACAGGGGCACTCCTCCAGAAAAACAAACCCTTTGGGAGCCCCCCTTCAACCCGACCCCCCCAAAATCCCACTTCTCCATTGCAGTGGTTTTGGGGCAACGCATGGGAGACTTCTTAAAGAGAAAAAACAGGGGGAAAAAAAATCATCCACCATCTGGGTACCACAGCGCCCGATGGGCCCAACATTAAAAACTAGATCAAATCAAGCTTCCCTACCCCCCTCCCCATTTTTCCCTTTTGCTCCCCTCTCCCTCCCCCCCCCCTCATCTTCACCATCCCCCTTCCCCCCACTATTAGATTCTTCTACCTCTTTTTCCAACAACCCCCCCCCACCCCACCACCCCGCAGTATTCCATACGTCATAAGATTTCGTCACTGAGAAATTCCATCGACGTCATAATTTTTTTTCCCGCATGACGTGATTGTGTTTTTCCCCCAAGATGGGGTAAGGCTGCCTTAATGGCGGGATAAAAAGGGCATACACACAAAAAAAAAAAAACTCCCTGCCTGGTACGGGAGTGTCCACAGGAGTATCACCTGCTACGCAAAAGAAAGAAAAAAAGGGCTTGTGTTTTTAAACTGCACCCGCTCTCTTTACTGCTTTTTTAAGGTTTACAACCGAAGTACCCCGTTTTTCTCCTCCCCAAAGGGGGTTTAAGTGTTTTTTTTTACCTTTTTTTTAATCATTTGGTCCATTCAGGGATTGGGGGACTAGACAGCATCACACTTTTTTTCTCCGGTCCTATATCATTTTGGTCCTTTTAGGGGTGGGGGGACCTACACAGCACACACTTTTTTTTTCCCCCACCGTCACTACTATCTTTTTGGTCCTTTCAGGTTGGGGTGACCAGCAAAACTACTTGTTTCCCCCCCACTATTTTTTTCTGTCCCACTTTTGCCACTTTTAGAGGAACCGCACCCCCGTCCACAACCACAGACCGGCCCGGCCGCGCAGCCCCGGGATCAGCAATCCACAAAGGGGACGTCAATGTCAAACCGCCGGGAGCACTGCACTGCTGCCCAGTCACTTCGGGGGGTATTAGTGGTGCCTGTCCTGATGAATAAGACGGGGAGGACATCAAAACTGGGTCATCGTGAAGCAGGGCATGAAGTGCCACAAAATTTGAATGTGATCGACGAGTTGGGTTAGAATTTGATGCACGTACATCATCTCGGTTTTGAACTCATGACAGGGGTGACACTTTTATGATTTTATCCCCGCGCAAACGGCCCGAGAGATACAGCACCTCGTGTTTGGGCAGGAAAAATTTAGCAACACTTCCCGAACGCGCCATTAAATGGATGAAAATCGACTGTTGGTCCCCCTTCCCAAAAAGAGCCATAGCAAATGAACTGTTCCAATAGCACCCCCAACTCTGGTAGGAGCGGGCTGGCAGAAAAAAACCCACTGGCCTGATGGAACGAGCCACGACCCCCCGGCCCGGGGGTTTGCCTCGCTAAACCCTTTGCCACGGCGGGTCTGGCCGCTTTCACCTGGTCTTTTTACCATTGGAGTTTCTATATACCGTGATATGTTCCTTGAGTTTTCTTATACCCGGTATGTTCTATTGGGTTATCTATATACCGGAATTCCTTAAAAAAAAAATTTTTTTACAAAAGGGGGTATAAAAGTAAAACTGGACTCTAAAATCCTGTACTTGTACAAATTTAAAAGTAAAATTGGAATTGAAAATTTTTTCCTTTTTACCTGCCTCCCTCCCTCCCTCCCTCCCTCCCTCCCTCCCTCCCTCCCTCTCTCTCTCTCTCTCTCA
>CM031619.1:40205309-40230309 GCA_018398815.1 Conus ventricosus | reverse complement strand
AGTGATACTAACCACTCTCCTCTATGCCAGTGAGACCTGGACTGTCTACAGCAGACACGCCAAACAGCTTAAGCATTTTCACCTCAGCTGTCTCCGCAGACTCCTACACATCAAGTGGCAGGACGAATTCCCAGGCACTGAGGTCTTGGAAAGGGCCAGCATCCCCAGCATCTACACTCTCCTTCAGAAAGCCAGATGGGCTGGCCACATCGTCAGAACGCCAGATAGTCGACTGCCGAAACAACTGCTGTACGGAGAACTGAGTCAGGGCAAGCGCAAAGTTGGGGGGCAGAAGAAACGTTTCAAGGACTGCCTCAAAGTATCCCTCAAAGGCCTGAACATCAGCCTCAACACCTGGGAGTCGCTTGCCCTGGACCACCCAGCCTGGCGAAGCAGCATCACAAAGGGTGCATATACATCAGAGAAGAGACGCACAGCAGAAGCTGAGAGAAAGCGAGCCGCGCGCGAGGCCAGAGCTACCTCCACCTCCACTGTAGCACCCACCCACATGTGTCCCACATGTGGGCGTTCCTTCCGGGCCCAGATCGGCCTCACCAGCCACCTGCGGACCCACACTCAGCGATCTTCCATCCGAGACTGAAGTCATAGTCATCTTCGAAATCGAAGGACGAACAACACAACACACACTAGCTTTACCAGCCATAGGTCAGAGTCATCTCCATGTGCCTGAAAAAGCTTACCAAAGGGGGTTGTTTCCCCAGGGCAATACTCCTGCACACAAGTCTGCTGTTGCCATGGCTGCAGTTCAGTGGTGTGTTTTTGATTTATTGATGCTCTCCCCTGTTCTCCAGACTTGGCTCCTTCAGATTTCTGCCTGTTCTCTGATCTCAGCCGACAATGAGCTGGACAATGGATTGTTAGGTGGACAATGGATTGTTAGGTGGACAATGGATTGTTAGGTGGACAATGGATTGTTAGGTGGACAATGACGTCATGGGTCCTGTGATGAGCTACCTTCAGAAGCAAATAACGGCATGCAACATTACTGTGAGGGAAGCAATAATGGCTGAAACGAGTGTGTGAATGTTGGGTAGGATTATAGTAAAGAAAAGACAACTGATGTGAAAAATCCACTGACAACTCCTTCAACAGTCGGCTACAACTTTTTTTTCCCAGTCTCCTTAACAATCAAGACTGGTTTTCAAAGAGACGGGTCGATATTGTTTTTTTTTAAGACTAGGTGTATGTGTGTGTGTTTGTGTGTGTGTGTGTGTGTGTGTGTGTGTGTGTGTGTGTGTGTGTGTGTGTGTGTGTGTGTGTGTGTGTGTAGTACTTTAATTTAACGTCTCTTCACCCTCAAGTGACATTAGACAACAAAACAAAAAAAAAAGCATGTGAGAGGTTCTTTAAAGTGTTGAGTGGTTTTGAGTAAATGTGACATCAATGCCATACTTTAGTTTTGAATTCTACAAACACAAATAATCTCAACATTACCAACAACTATCAAAGAAAAATACCAACAGGACTAGAATCCAAAGTTTCTGAAAGCAACTTAAGAAGATCAAGGTCATTAACTATTTTCTGTAATGTTATCGGATTTCGATGGTTGAGCACAGTGCCTCCATTTTTGAGCACTTGAGCTTTGATGGCAGGACAGTGCAGAAGCAGATGATTCGTAGAAATTTGACTCCCACAAACACAAATAATATCTTTACAAAATTTTGTTTTGAGAGCATTTCGACGAATCTTAAACATCAAAGACGTAATTGATCTGGATTGGATTTGACTTGAACTCTTAATTATTATATCCGAATGCAGTGTATCACAAGCTTTTACACAATTATGTGAATATTGTATGTCTAAGGTCTTCAACTTGTCAACAAAATTATCCTTCGCTAACTTGTCAAAGTATTTATAATATTCATGTAGATCTAGCTTAACATTAAGTTTAATTGTCCCTGCAGCATTGCGTGCTGCGCTCTTGGCTGCTTGATCTACCTGTTCATTAGAGAGAATTCCACAGTGAGATGGAATCCAATAAAAAGTAACACTGATATCTTTGCTTGCTAAGTGATGTATTAAGTGCTTGATTTCGTGTGTCATTTCAACCCGTGTCTTGGTATTCTGACCTTTGATAGCATATAAAACTGATTTTGAATCCACACAAAATAATATTTTGCATGTATTTAAAGGTAACTCTTTAATGTGATGTAACGCCATTAAAATGGCTATTAATTCAGCAGTGAAAATGGAATGTCTACCAATATTATAACGTTTTAATGTTTTCAAGGAAGGAATTTTTATAAAAAGCTGATCCTGCACTGCCATTTTCTATTACAGACCCGTCTGTGTAAATCTTGATATAATCAGTATACTTGTTTTCAATGCTTATGTTTACTAAATTTTTCAAGATATTTGGAGATTGATTTTTGTTTAAATTTGTATCATCAATATCAAAAGCAGGTTTAATATGCTCCCAGGGTGCTACTGGTGAAACAGGTGGCTTAGTGGCTATTTCTTCGTGTTTCAATTCTTTAAAATTGATTATATCGGTGGCATAAGTATTGATTGATTGTAAAGAGTGTATTGTTTTAGCTCTTTTAGCAAAATCTTTCGCAGAGTCTAATCTCATTTCTTCCTTACAAAATGTATCAAAAGCAAAAGACTTACTATGAATTTAGCGCAAGAACTTTTCCTGTTGTCATCTAGAGAAGAACACCCGCTTCTTTATAGGATCCTAGATTGGAAGCATGTATTGGTACCCCAAGTGCCAGTTTAACAGCTTTGCAGTCTATGCTTTGAAGTTTAGATAATAGGTGCTTAGGGACATTAAAGAAAACTTCTTGGGCATATATTAAACGAGTAAACAGTAAACAAGGGGGGTAACGTTTGCTCCCATAAGAAAACCCAACACAGAGTAACTTTATTCAAGACTGGCACAGCCTTTTAAACTTGAATAAAGCTCCTGCCTCATTTCATTTCCAATTAAATATATTAAACGAGATCGAACAAGTGAGTTTGCAAGACATAAAGTGCTTTAGTATCTTGACCCCAACGTTGTTTACTTATAATTTTGAGAAAATTTAATGCTTTTCGTGCTTTATCAAGTATATGATTTATATGTTGATTCCAGGTAAGTTTTGATGACAGATAAACACCTAGAAACTTAACACTTTGCACAAACTTAAGGGCAATTCCATTAATGCTAAATATAGGCTTTTTTCTTTGGGGGGGGGGGGGGGGGGGGAGTTATAACCTGAGTTAAAAAGGACCATGTTTGTTTTGTTCTAAAGATAGTGATAAACCATTTTCTTTCATAAAATGAGGGATTTTATCTAATTCCTTTCGGTAAACTTTTTTTGTATAGTTTAATTAATGCTCTAGTGGGTGTATTGCGTTTCATTGTTACCTTCATCCACATGCATATATCGTCAGCATACTGGACTAAAACTGAATCATTTGACAATCTCTTTGGGAGATCGGCTATGAGTATATTAAATAAAACAGGAGAAATAACTGAACCTTGAGGTAATCCCATCTGAAGTTCTCTGGGTTTGAGTACGTTTTTCCTACTCTTACTTGTATGAAACGATGTGAAAGGAAATTTTTAATGTAGTTATACATATTACCATTAATATTGTTTTCCTTAAGCTTTTGCAATAATTTGTAGTGCCATTCTTGATCATAAGCTTTCTTAACGTCAAAAAAAGTTGCAAGGATATTTTTCCGCCTCGCGAACTGCTGTTTGATTTGTGTTGTTAGTTTCACTAGATGTTCTGTAGTTGATCGGCCTTTCCGAAAGCCTGCTTGATTTGTAACGTGTGTGTGTTTGTGTGTGTGTGTGTGTGTGTGTGTGTGTGTGTGTGTGTGTGTGTGCGTACGTGTGTGTATGTGTGGTGTGTGTAGTAGTAGTAGTAGTAGTAGTAGTAGTTGTTGTTGTTGTTGCCGTTGTTGTTGTTGTTGTTGCTGCTGCTGCTGCTGCTGCTGTCTTGTTTTGAGTGAATGTCGGATTTGCATTGTTTTATCAGTTCGACCCGAAGCTTGATTGCCTTTGGAGAGAGTGAAATTGTTCGCACAGACATGATTAAAAGATGAAAGGTGTAGTTCTTTGCACAAAGCTGAACGTGTGCCTAGACAGATGGGTATTTACTTACTTTAACGTGTCATTTGTGCGTTTATTGCTTAAATCGTATAAGGAAAACAAATTATGTGTATGGATTAACCACCTAAAATATGTCTGATTCTTCCTTAAGGTGTTTTATTCTTATCGTGCCCCTGAATCTGCTGTACGGAGCCACACTGTGTCTAATGGGTCTGATGATTTATGCCTACTTCGTCACCACTGGCTGTGATCCTTACGCTGGTGGCTATATCCACAATAAAAATCAGGTTCTGTTTTGTATGGTATTTGTGGGAAGCTGGTATTGTTTTGACAGTGTCTTGCCTATTACATGGGGTACTGTATCATTTAAATGGGTACTATTTCCTACGCTTTTTTCGTTACCATGTGGAAGGGTGGGAAGAGATGTGTTTTTTTTTTTTTGTGGCATCAGTTATCGGATCAATGGAGCACCTAAGGTGGTGAATTTTTTTTTCCCCTAAGACCGAAATCCACCTCTTCATTTTTTGGTGCTTCACATTGTCCTCTTCATCTGCCAAAAAAAAAAAAAGCGAAAACAAAAAACCAACCCAATTTCCACTACTTTTTTTTTCTTTTTTTTTCTCTCCAACTAGTCTCTTACACACCATGCAATGTGTGTATGTTCTCTCAAATGGACATATTTTTGCTGATTTAAGTGTATTGGCGTTTGATACAAAGTGTCTGGGTTTGTTAATGTTCTAATGTGTGGTGTATTGGCACTTTCACTCTGTTAATGTGCTGCTTATGTAAATAGAACAATATCCATAGATGTGTGTTTGTTGTGCAAGTTTTATCCACTTGCTACGGACAGCAGAGAGAGAGAGAGAGAGAGAGAGAGAGAGAGAGAGAGAGAGAGAGAGAGAGAGAGAGAGAGAGAGAGAGCGAGAATGTTTTAGTAAGGTGTGAGAGCCATTTGGTTTTTCTAAGTTCAGGTTTAATATCCACAAGTAGAAATTACATGACATACAGGGAACTCCATCCATGGATCAGGGTTCAGTCCAACACTGCCACCAGAGACCACCAGAACGACAACAGACTTAGGGCAGTGAATATGGCAAAGTGATGTGGAATGCTTCGAAGTGGATTTGCCAGACCGAAAATTCTGTGCTTATTCAGACTGAACATTCTGTGCTATCTCAAACTGGAAATTCTGTGCTTTATCAGACTGGAAATTCTGTGCTTTATCAGACTGGAAATTCTGTGCTTTAGCACCGAGCCAGCTTGGCACACAAACATTTTTGAAGGACAGGTACATTTGTACGCAGCTCTATTAATGCAACACTAAGAAAACATAATGGCGCTACTTCGCACAACGCTATACTGCCACACGACGTAACGTAAGCGTTATTCATGAAGCTTCACATGGCTCGTGTCAACAGAGAAGAACTCGTTAATAAACCCAACAAAGTGTGAAACATGGAGTTAAACATGATGGGAAGCAACGAACAACATGTGCTTAAAACTTGTGCCAATACCAGTACTTTCTCTGACAGTTTCAAATTGTTCAAAGACCTGCCAACCTTACGGGGCATGACAGGGCTGCTAGCACGTTACAAACGATTCTGGATTGTCATTCATGTCAACAAGAGCTTGTTCATCACGTCGTTATGTTTTACATGTCAACAAGAGCTTATTCATCAAGTCGTTATGTTTTACACGATGTGATTGTCATTCATGTCAACAAGAGCTTATTCATCACGTCGTTATGTTTCACACGATGTGATTGTTTCAGTTGACACCCTACTTCGTGCTGCATCTGCTGCGAGACTTACCTGGCCTGACAGGCCTGTACCTGTCCATGCTGTTCTGTGGTTCCCTCAGGTCAGTCAGTATCTGTGATTCAGTTTGCTACCTGTCTGGCAGTACCTGTGTTTCAGTTGGCTACCTGTCTGGCAGTACCTGTGATTCAGTTGGCTACCTGTCTGTCAGTACCTGTGATTCAGTTGGCTACCTGTCTGACAGTACCTGTGATTCAGTTGGCTACCTGTCTGACAGTACCTGTGATTCAGTTGGCTACCTGTCTGTCAGAGCCTGTATGTCATCCTTAGAAATACTTAAGCAAACAAAATGTTATCTTGTTTCTCACTTTCTTAATCTCTGCCTTTGTAACCTCCTACGCCAGCTGTTTCTCTGCCTCTGTTGTCCATTTACTCGTCTTTGTTCTTTCTTATGTTGTTATGATGACAATAGACAAATGAAGACAGAAAAGAATCACATTCGAGTCGTCAACAGAAGTTGTTAACGTTCGCTGGAAACAAACGAAAGCAAACAAAGCCAAAAACAACCAACGTGACGTGTTCGTACTGGCCACGGATCCGTTGGAATAGGTGAGAACGTTCATGCAAAGTGTGAAACGTGCAGCAGTTAGACTCGTGGTGCTTATGTCTAACCAGGAATTAAAAGGTTTTCCTGTTTGCTGACAAATCCTGTTTTTTCAGTTACTTGAATTGGCCCTCTCTCTCTCTCTCTCTCTCTCTCTCTCTCTCTCTCTCTCTCTCTCTCTCTCTCTCTCTCTCTCTCTCTGTGATATGTTCCGAGCCTTTTCGTCCCTTGCTTTTGAACGCAGAACCTCAGAAATCAGTATTTCTCGTTAATTAAAACATTATAGAGGGAGTCTCCGGGATTCCAGTGGCAAAAGTGTACTTGCTGAATTGCTGCGTATTTGGTTAAAAATTTGGATTTCTTACGCGGCTTCGGCCATAATTCTTGTAAAAATGATGACACATTTTGGCATGACGCAGCCTGAAGATGGCCTCTTCTGAAATTAGGGGAGGGGGGGGGGGGGCTTCACTATATTACTTGCGTACCTCCCGACAGCATTACGTGTCAATAGCGCTATGCATCGTTACCACTACGTTCAACAGTGCTACGTGTAGACAGCACCACTGTTGTCAGTTGTTGCTACATCTCAATAGCACCCTGTCCTGCTAGAAACGTGAGAAGAATGTTCTCCTGAAAGCAGAGAACTGTGTTGGACTGAATGTTGAGATCGCCGGGAGTTTTAGCGGAGCTGTGTGCCAAGTGCATGTGTATCTGAAAGTGTAATTAGGCTAATGAAAATGGTCAGTGGGCGTCTTGTAATTGACGTTTTCTTAATTACATATGTCAAAGAAGAGACCATATTTTTCCAGCCTTAACACTGTTCATGCTTCACAGCGTTATTCACGCCCCCTCTGCAAGATCGTGAGTGCCCAGTGTCACCGCGTTTCGTTGTGTCGTTTTCCTGAGCTCTCGTTCCTTGCTTTGAACAATCGATTTACCAGTGAGTGAAAGTCAGCCGGATGCAACAGGTAACACCACAGGCGCCTGAAAAGATGTCCGAAGGTTCTCTTATTCCTCCTCAAGCCAGTATGCTGTAAATGATCGATTGGCGTCTGATGCAGATGCAGCATGGTTCACTCATGCATTCAGCAGGTAGAAAGTTAAATATTGATGAAAGATCTCGTTCCCTGGAGAATAACATTTCGAAGCTTTTCCACAGAAGTCGATGAACTCAAAGATTGCGTTGTTCAAAACATCGAAGACGTCGGTGAACTAAAGGAAGATAATGTGGACATTCTGGGTAGACAAGAGCATGTGGAACGAAAACTGGAATCCACCAAGCAGGATGCAAAGGCATGTAACGTACGATTCATCATAGCTGAAGGAATTGGCTGGGAGGATGAACACATGACCACACGGATAGTACCAATGTGTTGACGATAACGCACGTTCACCCATCTGATGTCAACAAGGTACTGTCAAAGCCTACCGTTTTGGCAGGTCTCGTCCACATACAAGTGGTCCCCGGCCCATTCTAGTTCAGTTTTGTCGAAGGTCACACAAGATGGCTGTACATGGTGATGAAAACCTCAAAGACAACAATGGAGAAAATGGCATACGAGTGGTCTCCGACATGACTGTACATCGAAGGGACATGGCAGAATTCCATTGTAACCTCGGCAAGATCACCTATATTGACAACGGCAAACTACGGCAAGCTTCTTCCTCCAAAGACACCAGAAATGGAAGGTGCTGCACACCTGATCTTAGAAAACATGAGGAAGACTGGTAGAACAGCTACTGACATGGATTCTGCAGAAACAGCGAAGGCACACATCACAGGTTAAGGTTCGCACTTTCAGCAAGATCCATGTAAAGACAAAGACGTTATAGAACATCACTCAGGCATCTGACGTTCCGGCAAAAGGTGGAATGGCAGTCCAAGAGAAAGGAATAACTCTCAACTCCAGGATCTAGACACACATACCTCCATGTCAATCGTTCCAAGAACACGGCCTTACAGTGATGTGACAAAACTGTATAGACCACGACATGAAGGCGAAACTTCAGAACACAAAAAACTGTTGTGATGAAAGACTACGGCAGAGATTTAAAATTTCAGGTTCGACTTCATCAAAGGTGATTGCGGAGAGATCCAGTGATGTCAACAATCAGCTGAGATCTGTAAAGGACAAAGATTGCACAGATGTATGTGGATGGACAGCCCAGCAGCCGTGATTCCAATGACTGACCACAACATTCAGGGAACGGTCACTGGCCAGGATGGTATCAGAAAGGCGGGAAAGTGGCGCCGTCTTGGCAATATCAGTCTTAGCAGAAACATGAAAAAAAAAACTAGCGACAAAACAAACGATGACACAAATACTGGAACTGATGTCCATGACCCCAAAGAGATGACGGCTGAAAAAGAGATTTTGCACCGACTGCCTGATGCAGGATGATGCCCCAAGGGGAAGAGACACAACTGATAATTTTACACAAAATGTTCACCAGCCGGATATAGATAAGACAAGACATGACTGACGATACAGGCTTAGAGAATATGACGGGACAAGTAGATATGACAGCTGAGTTATCATCTGAGAAATGAGATGGCAGACATGTTGAAAATGTAGTTTACGACAAAATGAGCAAGATCCAGCCTCCAGCTTATGATCTACGTTCAAAGCGTGGTGCTTCTGGTTCAAGAGTAGGCAACAATACCAGCAATACGACTTTTCAGAGATCCAACAGCCATAGCAGTTCTGTAGCTTTGCGAGCTAGACCAAAGACAAAGTCGGCACAGAAACATTAGATGCACAAAAATAGGGATTGGGCCAGGCCACAGTGCTAGATTATTAAAGAATCGGGTATGTAGTGTCCCAGGTGCGGGAAGTCAACACAAGGTGCACTATCGATAACCCGCTCAAGTTCTTTTGTCAATAACGTAGATAACAGAGAAGTTAAATTTCTAATTACAATGTTGAAGGACTTTTTTTTTTTAAACAGGACAACACCCATTTGATTACCTTTACTATTGCCCATGATATTGTCTGCCTAACTGAGACTTTCATAGCTAATGACTTGCAATCTTCTTTTTTCAAGGACCTCATTATATTCACGTCCAGAGCTAAAGAAAACAAATTGTCACACAGGGAAGATACTCTGGCGGTGTTCTTGAATGATCAGTTTTGCTGATTATGTTGAACGGATTGAAATGAAAGTCAGAAAGACTGTCGTTGCGACATAATCAGCAAAACATTTCCTGATCATATCAAGAACACCGCCAGAGTATCTTCCCTGGTGTGACAATTTGTTTTCTTTAGCTTTGGACGTGAATATAATGAGGTCCTTGAAAAAAGAAGATTGCAAGTCATTAGCTATGAAAGTCTCAGTTAGGCAGACAATATCATGGGCAATAGTAAAAGTCCAAAGCTAAAGAAAAAATTGTCACGCCAGGGAAGAAAAAAAAACATATCATCTTAAATTAACCTTACATACCTCCGATTGATTCATCGCACTAGAAATCTTAGCAAGAGGTATATGGCATGGAATTGTTAGAAAATATATATAATTATTTTGCACGGTTATGTGGTGATTTTTCTATGCTTGTAACTGGAGATATAAACGCAAGAAATTCATCCCGAAATAACAATTTCATGGAGATGATAAGGACTTTGATGATTTCCAGATGATAACAGTTTTCCAAGGTGGTCACAAGATAAACAAATGAACGCTTTTGGAGATCACTTAACTGAGTCGTGTAACATGTTTGAATGTATTATTTCAAATGGACCCGCCGAAAAATATATTGCATCTTGTGGAGAAAGTACAGTTGAATATCTTATTGCATCTTACAACTCATTTTTGTCTGTCAGTATTATATCTGTAGATGTTGAGAGCTTGTCAGAATCCGATCATCTCTCAGTGGACAAACATGATCAGCGCCATTATTTATCCAGCTAACAGAGAAGTAACAGAATACAGTTCCAATAACTGTTGAACCACAAAATCTAACAGAGAGTTAACAATAGAATTAAATACCAATAATTATCTTTTCACGGTATCTAATGTACAGTTAGAAGACATTTTTTAGTGCCATGGTATGTAGAATAGATTAACAGATTTTAAAATAATAAGATTTAAATGGTAAAAACAAAAACTTCTGTGGGGCATCCCACACATCGCACTACTTTCTGTGAGACATGTTCGTATAGATTATTGGTACGTATATGAAGTCAGACATAACACATTACTGCGGGGTTTATGAAAACGTTATCCTTTGTGATTTTTGGAATCCTGAAGAGATCAATATTTTTCATCTTTCTTGCTGAAGAAAGATATCTGTAGCCCTTGTTTTGTATGTTACAGAAAAAAATGTCATGATTAGTCACTGACTTCTTTTGACAGCTTCTGATTCATCAATATTGTGTCTTTCCAGCACTCTGTCGTCCGGCATCAACTCTCTGGCAGCCAACACTGTGGAAGACATACTGGCCAGACCACTGCGGGGGGTGAAAGATACCACGGTCACTGTGATAGCCAAAGTCATAGGTCAGTCACTGAACGTGTCAGCGGAAGGAGAGGGGGGGGGGGGGGGGCGGGGGGGAGATGGAAGAGGGTAGGAGATATCAGGAGTGTGCATTCGGAGGTGAGGAGAAGGGTTGGTGACGGAAAAAAAAAAAAGATTGGTTGGATGACATGTTTAATGGAATTATTTGAGCGCTATGGGAAAATTGTTTTGTTTTGTTTTGTGGTCATGAATAATCAAGTGCGCTGCGCATGCATGGTTAGTGTGTGTGTGTGTGTGTGTGTGTGTGTGTGTGTGTGTGTGTGTGTGTGTGTGTGTGTGTGTGTGTGTATGTGTGTGTGTGTGTGTGTGTGTGTGTGTGAGAGAGAGAGAGAGAGACAGAGAGAGAAAGAGAGAGAGAGAGAAAGAGAGAGAGTGGTGTATACATCTCCCCCCCCCTCTCTCTCTCTCTCTCTCTCTCTCTCTCTCTGCACATGCGTTTATATGTGTGTGCGTGCGCATGTCTCTGCTGGTGTGTAAGACAGACAATAAAAACTAGTACTGTAATCTGTTCTATGTTTCATTATGCAGTCCTAGGCTATGGGTTTCTATGCCTGGGTCTAGCTTACCTGATGAGAAACGTGCCGGGACCTGTTTCACAGGTATGTTCCATTCTGGACACCCACAACACACACACACACACACACACACACACACACACACACACACACACACACACACACACATACACACACACACACACACACACACACACACACACACACACACACACACACACACGCGCGCGCGCGTGCGCGCGCGCACACACACACACACAAACACACACACACACACACACACACACACACACACACACACACACACACACACACACACACACACATAAACACACACACGCAGACAGACACACGCGCGCGCGCACTCGCACTCACATACACGCACGCACGCACGCACGCACGCACACACAGACATATAGATGAATATTTATCTCCTATCATATAAATAATGACTGGAACAATTTGTAATATGTAATCGTAGTGACTGGGGCAGTTGGTCAGGTATGGCCTTCATCATTGTGACAGCCGATAGCGTGTAGTCCAGACATTCAATAGTGTGTAGTCCTGATAGTCAATAGTGTGTAGTCATGACAGTCGATAGTGTGTAGTCCTGATAGTCAATAGTGTGTAGTCATGACAGTCGATAGTGTGTAGTCCTGATAGTCAATAGTGTGTAGTCCTGACAGTCGATAGTGTGTAGTCCTGACAGTCAATAGTGTGTAGTCCTGACAGTCAATAGTGTGTAGTCCTGACAGTCGATAGTGTGTAGTCCTGACAGTCAATAGTGTGTAGTCCTGACAGTCGATAGTGTGTAGTCCTGACAGTCAATAGTGTGTAGTCCTGACATAGCGTGTAGTCCTGACAGTCGATAGTGTGTAGTCCTGACAGTCAATAGTGTGTAGTCCTGACAGTCGATAGTGTGTAGTCCTGTCCTGACAGTCAATAGTGTGTAGTCCTGACAGTCAATAGTGTGTAGTCCTGACAGTCAATAGTGTGTAGTCCTGACAGTCGATAGTGTGTAGTCCTGACAAGTGTGTAGTCCTGACAGTCAATAGTGTGTAGTCCTGACAGTCAATAGTGTGTAGTCCTGACAATCAATAGTGTGTAGTCCTGACAGTCGATAGTGTGTAGTCCTGACAGTCAATAGTGTGTAGTCCTCACAGTCGATAGTGTGTAGTCCTGTCCTGACAGTCGATAGCGTGTAGTCCTGACAGTCGATAGCGTGTAGTCCTGACAGTCAATAGTGTGTAGTACTGACAGTCGATAGTGTGTAGTCCTGACAGTCGATAGTGTGTAGTCCTGACAGTCGATAGTCTGTAGTCCTGACAGTCAATAGTGTGTAGTCCTGACAGTCGATAGTGTATAGTCCTGACAGTCGATAGCGTGTAGTCATGACAGTCGATAGTGTGTTGTCCTGACAGTCGATAGTGTGTAGTCCTGACAGTCGATAGTGGGTAGTCCTGAGAGTCGATAGCGTGTAGTCCTGACAGTCGATAGTGTGTTGTCCTGACAGTCGATAGTGTGTAGTCCTGACAGTCGATAGTGTGTAATTCTGACAGTCGATAGTGTGTAGTCCTGACAGTCAATAGTGTGTAGTCCTGACAGTCGATAGTGTGTAGTCCTGACGGTCGATAGTGTGTAGTCCTGTCCTGACAATCAATAGTGTGTAGTCCTGACAGTCGATAGTGTGTAGTCCTGACAGTCAATAGTGTGTAGTCCTGACAGTCGATAGCGTGTAGTCCTGACAGTCGATAGTGTGTAGTCCTGACAGTCAATAGTGTGTAGTCCTGACAGTCGATAGTGTGTAGTTCTGACAGTCGATAGTGTGTAGTCCTGACGGTCGATAGTGTGTAGTCCTGTCCTGACAGTCGATAGTGTGTAGTCCTGTCCTGACAGTCAATAGTGTGTAGTCCTGTCAGTCAATAGTGTGTAGTCCTGACAGTAAATAGTGTGTAGTCCTGTCAGTCGATAGTGTGTAGTCCTGACAGTCGATAGTGTGTAGTCCTGTAGTCCTGACAGTCAATAGTGTGTAGTCCTGACAGCTGATAGTGTGTAGGCCTGACAGTCGATAGTGTGTAGTCCTGACAGTCGATAGTGTGTAGTCCTGACAGTCAATAGTGTGTAATCCTGTCCTGACAGTGGATAGTGTGTAGTCCTGACAGTCAATAGCGTGTAGTCCTGACAGTCGATAGTGTGTAGTCCTGTCAGTCGATAGTGTGTAGTCCTGACAGTCAATAGTGTGTAGTCCTGACAGTCGATAGTGTGTAGTCCTGTAGTCCTGACAGTCGATAGTGTGTAGTCCTGACAGCCGATAGTGTGTAGTCCTGACAGTCAATAGTGTGTAGTCCTGACAGTCGATAGTGTGCAGCCCTGACAGTCAATAGTGTGTAGTCCTGACAGTCGATAGCGTGTAGTCCTGACAGTCGATAGTGTGTAGTCCTGACAGTCCTGACAGTCGATAGTGTGTAGTCCTGTAGTCCTGACAGTCGATAGTGTGTAGTCCTGTTGGCTGGGGGAGTTGGAAATGTGTAGCCCTAACAACTGGGCAGCTGGCGATGTGAATGTGTAGTCTCAGTGGCTGAAGTGGTTAGTACTGTGTAGTCTCAGTGACCGAGGTAGTTAGTACTGTGTAGTCTCAGTGAGTGAGATGGTTAGTACTGTGTAGTCTCAGTGACTGAGGTGGTTAGTACTGTGTAGTCTCAGTGACTGAGATGGTTAGTACTGTGTAGTCTCAGTGACTGAGATGGTTAGTACTGTGTAGTCTCAGTGAGTGAGATGGTTAGTACTGTGTAGTCTCAGTGACTAAGGTGGTTAGTACTGTGTAGTCTCAGTGACTAAGGTGGTTAGTACTGTGTAGTCTCAGTGACTAAGGTGGTTAGTACTGTGTAGTCTCAGTGACTAAGGTGGTTAGTACTGTGTAGTCTCAGTGACTAAGGTGGTTAGTACTGTGTAGTCTCAGTGACTAAGGTGGTTAGTACTGTGTAGTCTCAGTGACTGGGGTGGTCAGTACTGTGTAGTCTCAGTGACTAAGGTGGTTAGTACTGTGTAGGCTTAGTGACTAAGGTGGTTAGTACTGTATAGTCTCGGTGACTAATAATAATAATGTTAATTTTTATAGCGCCTATTCTCTAAAGATTATGGCCCTAAGCGCTTTGCATATAATGTAATAAACACTCTCGTTTACACAACGGGCTGCCTACCTGGGTAGTGCCGACTGAAGAGCTGCCTGCCGGCGCATTATTCAGTCGTTTCCCGTGTCATCCGGTCAGTATCGTGCACTCATTTTCCTTATTTCCTTCATTATTTCCATTTCTCACGCAGGGTGCATGCTATGTGCATACCAACGGCCAAACTGGCCTTCTCTTCCGAAAGTTGGTGATGGGATTTTACGTGTGTGCAAGATGTTGTGAGTGCGTTCACACACGGAACCTCGGTTTATAGTCTCATTCGAAGGACTGTACGGGGAATGGAGTCAGAACCAATGTTAACTCGAGGGAAAAATCCCCCTGTACTGAAATTCGAACCCACAATCTCAGGATCACGATTCCGGCGCTCTACCAACTGAGCTATTCCGGCTAGTGGTTAGTACTGTGTAGTCTCAATGACTGAGGTGGCTAGTACTGTGTAGTCTCAGTGGCATTGTGGTTAGTACTGTTAGTACTGTGTAGGCTTAGTGACTAAGGTGGTTAGTACTGTGTAGTCTCGGTGACTAATAATAATAATGTTAATTTTTATAGCGCCTATTCTCTAAAGATTATGGCCCTAAGCGCTTTACATATAATGTAATAAACACTCGTTTACACAACGGGCTGCCTACCTGGGTAGTGCCGACTGAAGAGCTGCCTGTCGGCGCATCATTCAGTCGTTTCCCGTGTCATCCGGTCAGTATCGTGCACTCATTTTCCTTATTTCCTTCATTATTTCCATTTCTCACGCAGGGTGCATGCTATGTGCATGCCAACGGCCAAACTGGCCTTCTCTTCCGAAAGTTGGTGATGGGATTTTGTGTGTGCAAGATGTTGTGCGTGCGTTCACACACGGAACCTCGGTTTATAGTCTCATTCGAAGGACTGTACGGGGAATGGAGTCAGAACCAATGTTAACTCCGAGGGAAAAATCCCCCGTACTGAAATTCGAACCCACAATCTCAGGATCACGATTCCGCGCGCTCTACCAACTGAGCTATTCCGGCTAGTGGTTAGACTGTGTAGTCTCAGTGACTGTGGTGGCCAGTACTGTGTAGCTTCTAGTGACTGAGGTGGCTAGTACTGTGTAGTCTCAGTGGCATTGTAAGCTAATGTTATTGATAGCGACACTGTTTGTCTTAATGACTCGTGCAGCTGACAAATGTGTATCTGCATGGCTTGGCATTGGTAACATGCAGTACCTGCAATGTCGGTGCATGCGTGAAAAACAAAACTGCTCCCCAGCAAGCACCACACTCTGAAATCTGCAGGTGTGGACAGCAAGCACCACACTCTGAAATCTGCAGGTGTGGACAGCAAGCACCACACTCTGAAATCTGCAGGTGTGGACAGCAAGCACCACACTCTGAAATCTGCAGGTGTGGACGAAAAGAGCAAACCAGTGAAATGTGCCAAGTGGCTCCTGAAGGCAGGCAATGTTTCCTCCTGTTACAGTGAAATGTGCCAAGTGGCTCCTGAAGGCAGGCAATGTTTCCTCCTGTTACAGTGAAATGTGCCAAGTGGCTCCTGAAGGCAGGCAATGTTTCCTCCTGTTACAGTGAAATGTGCCAAGTGGCTCCTGAAGGCAGGCAATGTTTCCTCCTGTTACAGTGAAATGTGCCAAGTGGCTCCTGAAGGCAGGCAATGTTTCCTCCTGTTACAGTGAAATGTGCCAAGTGGCTCCTGAAGGCAGGCAATGTTTCCTCCTGTTACATCCCACGAGATTTTAAAAAAAAATGGCATGCCAGATATACATACTGGCTTACCAAACACACTGCAATTTAGTGGGTCTTATCTTTGCTACTGAGCTACTGACCATAGATTAATGTTCACTTCTGTGGGCCATCATTGCCGCTGTAGAATGTCCACGAACTAACACTTACATCAATATCAAAACTCAATGGTCTGCACAAGAAACTATATTGCTGACTGCCCCTTTACAACGACACGTAACACAGGTGAATGTATCCTGAATGTCAGGGCATTAAAATATATAATATGACACTGTGTTCATGCGATATGGGGCAGACATAGACGTCCCACCTAAGCAAATACGCCTCGATAGAAAATCCACAAATGTAGTCAAAACTAGAACGGTCAATGAAAGCTGAAGCATTGTCCTTGAAGGAAGGTACTTTATCCTCTCTCCTGGTTTTGTTTGTTTTAGATTGTTTTAGGCTTTTTACTAAAAAGTCTTATTATTCAATGTAGGGATCTTCGATACCAATAGCATCATTTGATTTATAACAGACATGTTTCATTAATCGCAGAATAGTGTGCTAGCATGTACATGTGCTTTTATTTACCCCATTCTAAAATGAAAATTGGCATTGCATGAATATAGGATTTACTTTCTCATTTTAACTTGATGAAAATGTTTGATTTCACTTAAATGGATAATCGTGTATCTTAAACTGCACAATTGATTAAGGTACGGAGTCTTGAAATAAATTCAAACGAAAGACAGAGAAACGCAAGTACTCAAGTATTTCAAAGCGCTAGCTGTTCTGTTGTCTGTTCTGTTTTTATATAGCAGGTTATTTTACTTCAGTGAGATCTTTACCTGGGTGCCATCTGCAATCTGACATGAAGTCCATAATTTTTACCTCTTTTCGATGGTTTGGTTTTCCAGTTCTAAAATCGTTTTTCATTTCTTTCAGGAAGAGTAGCATACACATTGGTATAATCATTTATCTCAACCATATTCACAAAATAATCATAACACCAAACAATCTAATACAGAAAAGTATCTGTTTGATAAATTCAACGTCAGTAATGATTTATACAAAATCAATTTGAATCATGCGCACGTTCAGATGTTTTCCAAGGACTTTGCTTCCAGACCTTAATAGAAGCATCACCTTGTTTCCAGACCTTAATAGAAGCATCACCTTGTTTCCAGACCTTGATAGAAGCATCACTTTGTTTCCAGACTGAAAGGACAGCTGTGACGGTTTAAATGATAAAAGTGCGTGTCTGCGAGGTGATCTGCACGTGCTGTTTGCGCGTGATGACCAGTGCTGTGTGTGTGTGTCCGTGTGTCCGGCCAGATTGCTGGCAGTGTGGACGGAGCCCTTGGAAGTCCTGTGCTGGGAGTGCTACTTCTGGCCGCTACTTTCCCCAGGGCCAACAAATATGTGGGTGACCTTTCACCTCTGTGTCAATGTCGGCTCGTGGCCACGTGTCTGTCGGCTCGTGGCCACGTGTCTCTCTGTAGCTCTCTACCCATTGTCCGTCTGTCAGCCTCAGGCTTTTTTTTTTTTTGTTCCTGGGGTCTGTGCATTTTCTACCTTCTTCTATGCATGCGTGCATGTCTGTTTGTATGTATGTGTGTGTGTTCTGTTGTTTGTCCTTCGATTTCGAAGATGACCATGACTTCAATCTCAGATGGAAGATTGCTGAGTGTGGGTCCGCAGGTGGCTGGTGAGGCCGATCTGATCCCGGAAGGAACGCCCACATGTGGGACACATGTGGGTGGGTGCTAAAGTGGAGGTGGAGGTAGCTCTGGCCTTGCGCGCGGCTCGCTTTCTTTCAGCTTCTGCTTATGTATGTGTGTGTGTGTGTGTGTGTGTGTGTGTGTGTGTGTGTGTGTGTGTGTGTGTACGTACGTACATATGTACTTATGTCTGTCTGTCTGTATGTATGTGTGTATGTATGTATGTGTGTGTATGTGTATGTATCCACCTCTCTATCTACCAATCACTATGTCTACCAATTCAGTGTTTTATTTAACGATCTTAAAAAATGCTGAACTGTTACAACCTTCACAGAATGACAAAAATAGTTGTATTTGCTGCTGCTGCTGCTGCTGTTGATGCTATCGTTATATTTCTCGCTTGTTGTAGCTGTCTGTCTATCTATTTATCAATTCTCTCTCTCTCTCTCTCTCTCTCTCTCTCTCTCTCTCTCTCTCTCTCTCCTTAAGTTTATTCTTCTTCCTCCTCCTCCTCTTCTCCTCCTCCTCCTCCTCCTCCTCCTCCTCCTTCTTCTTCTTCTTCTTCTTCTTCTTCTTCTTCTTCTTCTTCTTCCTCGTCGTCGTCGTCGTCGTCGTCGTCGTCGTCGTCGTCGTCGTCGTCGTCTTCTTCTTTTCTCTGTGTCTCGGTCGATCTGTCTATCTGTTCGTCCGACCGTCTCTCTCTCTCTCTCTCTCTCTCTCTCTCTCTCTCTCTCTCTCTCTCTCTCTCTCTCTCTCTCTCTCTCTCTCTCTATTTAATAATGAACGTAACTGTACCTGTCCAATTTGTAAAAAAAATAATATAGAAGATGAATTTCACTTTTTCTTTCAATGTGAGGTGTATGAAAAGGTACGGGGAAAATGCGATGTCTTTAAATCAGTGTTAGCAGAAGAACGTGACTTAGTCACTCTGCTACAGAGTGATAGTGAAAACAACTTAAAATCTATTGCTAAATTTATCGCAGAAGCAAATATTCTTCGAAAAAGGAAGCTTCTCAATACTTCAGTGAATTAATGTTCTTTCTTGTTAAGCCCTATTGTCCTGCCGACTGATTGACTAGGCCTGCTGGTCGCTTGCTATTTATGGTGTATACAAATTTCTCTTTGCTTTCTGACTCTCCTTAATTTTGATTTTTCTTAATTTTGTTTAAGCAGTGTTCCCCATGTCAAATAGCAGGTTTTGCTGATGACATTAAACTGTATTCATTGTCATTGTCATTGTCTCTCTCTCTCTGTCTCTCTCTCTCTCTCTCTCTCTCTCTCTCTCTCTCTCTCTCTCTCTCTCTCTCTCATGATCACACACACACACACACACACACACACACACACACACACACACACACTTACACAAGCAAGCAAGCAAGCCAGTAAGCTGGAGCATAGGACGAAAGAGTGTAATACAATGTATCTTGTTTGATTTTTCCTGTTTGATACGACCGCTAAAAAACAGAATAACCAAGCTGAAGGACACAAGCAATTAACTTGAAACAAACGAGAACTTAATGTTTGAAAATATCTATTTCCAAAGGAGAGAGAGGTGAAAACACAGGGGGGGGGGGGGGGGGGGGGGGGGAGCGTGATTTGTTCTACACTTTCCAGATTTTGCTGACGTCCTGTCACTGATTTCATTGTAAATGTTTTGGGCTCTATGTTTACCATAATGAAAGAGAATTACGATCATCGATTTGAAGATTGCACAGTTTTGTGACATGGTATTCCTTTAAATGACACTCAAGAAACATGAAAGAGAGATACATAAAAACTGAACGTTCCCAATCAGTTTTTTTCGTGATTATTCTGGTCTGTGTTGGGGCTTTGTGGACACATAATACGCTGCATTTAGGAAACAGAATGTAAGGTATGAACTCATGCGCGTGATGAATAGTGCAGTGGTTTCTTTTCGAAAGTGAATGTCCAGAGGCCATGAAAGTGAATGTCCAGAGGCCATGAAAGTGAATGTCAAGAGGCCATGAAAGTGAATGTCCAGAGGCCATGAAAGTGAATGTCCAGAGGCCATATGTGTGTTTTTCCGCTGGAACAACAATGTTTTTACAAGTTTCGTTCTTCTTATTTCTGATGGGGCAAACACAATACATCTTCTGCCAATGTTGGTTTCCCATCACATTGGTGGCTGGAATGCATGGTTGTGCTGTTGCAAAGCTGTATTTGTACTACAGCTGAATTTAGTTCAAAAGCAATATTTGATGTTCCCAGTAGTCTGCCTGGAAAGATTTGTACATCTGTGTGTGTGTGTGTGTGTGTGTGTGTGTGTGTGTGTGTGTGTGTGTGTGTGTGTGTGGTGTGTGTGTGTGTGTGTGTGTGTGCGCGCACGCACGTACGTGTGTGTGTGTGTGTGTGTGTGTGTGTGTGTGTGTGTGTGTGTGTGTGTGTGTGTGTGTGTGTGTGTGTGTGTGCGCGCGCACGAATATATGTGTGTGTGTCAGTTTGTGTATATGTGTGTGCGCGTGTATATGTGTGTGTGCGCGCGCGCGCGCGCGTGTGTGTGTGTGTGTGTGTGTGTGTGTGTGTGTGTGTGTGTGTGTATGCTGGAGTAACAGTACATTTTATTAAGTGACTGAATTGTTCGCCCCTTGCGCAATTCCCAGCCTAGGGAATCAACATACACTGTTTTGTCGGGGCTCTGCCCCATGCGACTGTGAGAAGGCTTTCAACATTGAAGACAGGGAGAGGCTGTGGAAGCTGTTGGGGCACTTTGGGGTCCCTGAGAAGCTTGTTTCCTGGATACTATGCACCTACTAAGACATGTCGTTCAGGGCTGCTCAATCAGTGACTGGCAGTTCGTTTTCAGATTACAACTGGAATCCGTCAAGGTTATCGATTGTGACCATTCTTTTCCCTCTAACCTCTAGAATAAGCAGGGACCATGAAATAAAGTAGACACTGTGGACACAAAGAGAACATGTCGACTTCGCTGACGGCCTGGCAGACCTCTCGGGCAACTGAAGCTGGATGCACGGCAAGATCATCCACCTGGCACCAACACCAGCAGGGACAGGGCCCAGGATCAACGAAGAGAAGCCACGGCAAGATCATCCACCTGGCACCAACACCAGCAGGGACAGGGCCCAGGATCAACAAAGAGAAGCCAGAGCTCACGAAGATCAACTCCACTGTCAATATTACATTGTACTTGGTGGAAAGCCAGTCAAGGAGGTAGATTAGTGTAGTCAATAGACTGTGGGGTGCTGAACGTGATGACACCGACAGGATGATACAGGCACCAGTATCCAACTTAAGGCTCACGAATATGTGGGCCTGAAAAACATGAGCACAAGCGCAAATCTCCACATCTTCAATTCTAACCTCAAACCGCTCTTGCAGTACGGCTTTGAGACGTAGAGGAAGACCAAAGCGATGCAACAGAAAATATAGACATTCATAAACATTTGTCTTAGGGGCATTGTCAGCAGCGAGGAGTTATGGAAAAGAGCGAGACAGCAAACTGTTGCCACAAAGATCATGAAGAGATAGTGGGGCTGAATAGGACGCACCCGAAGAAAGGCAGCTTCTAAGACCGTTCCACAGGTTCTGACTCAGAACCCACTGGGGAGACAGAAGAGGACACACACACACACACACACACACACACACACACACACACACACACACAACACACACACACACGCACGCACGCACGCACGCACGCACGCACGCACGCACGCACGCACGCACGCACGCACGCACGCACACACACACACACACACACACACACACATACAGAGAGAGAGAGAGAGAGAGAGAGAGAGAGAGAGGAGAGAGAGAGAGAGGAGAGAGAGAGAGAGAGAGAGAGAGAGGGAGGAGATACTGGGACAAGGCTGAAAGAGAAGGTGATTTACTGGACACAGGCAGAAACAACAGCGTCGGAGGGGTTTGTGTACGTCTTATGTCCTTTGCGAAAAGCCTCAGTAAATGGGTGATTTTCTTTTATATATCAGTTCATGCTTCTTTTTTCCAGCTTTTCAAGTCTGCACTTAAAAACCGTACAACGGGGATACTGTTGCCTGCCGTTGTGTTCCTTTACAACTCTGTTGAATCCGTTGCTCTGTTTGTTCATTTTCTACACTGGGCTTTCAGGGTGCTGGGGGAGGAATAGTGGTGGTTCTGGCACTCAGCCTCACGTTGGGTATAGGGAGCACCCTGTATGGAAAGCCCACCCCTTCTCTTCCGCCCGGCCCTGTTGACGGCTGTGACGTCAGCAATGGCTCTTCGGTGTTGACGACTGATATGTCTCCAGTTACCATGGTGTCTTTTACAGAAGGAGTCCTCAGTTCCACCACACCTTCTCCTGATGAATACAGGTTGGTACTGGTAGTAATGGGAAGATGGGAATGAGCTGTGGCAAAACAAGTGTGCGTGCACGTACAGATATGCACAAGAATAGAACAGCAAAGACGTTTGAAACTCCGTACTCGCGGGGAATGTTAACATTCGACCTTTTCAGACTGAAGAGAAAGACAAATCTGACAACGGAAACATCCTTTTCAGCCTTTAAGTGTAGGGTAAAAAGTCTAAGTAGAAACGTACAAAATGCTGAAGAAATCAATTTTGACTGGAAGTGGTCTTGATCAGTACAATTCCACACAGGCATAGCTGTAGCGCAACTGATGTTTCTTTAACTGTAAGCAATATTTCAGTTTCAGCCGAACGATCTCAATATTAGGAAACTTAAATCTTTTAAGCGCTGAAGTAATCCAGAGAGGCTCAGTGCCAATGTTGCAGTCATGTAGCCCCACAACCAGGGATGTTAAGCAGTGTCATGTTTCTGCTCTTCACCATGGGAATAATATGAAAGCATTTTAATCATACAAAAAAGTAATGTGATCATTGCTTTAGCAACATTAACAAGTGCGGAACTTCTTTTAGGGAAGAACTTGCCTTGTTTGTTCTTTTGCTCTTGTTTGGAATGTTGACATTGTTTAAAATACAACTGGCACAAATAGACGGCGACACCGTGACTGTACTGGTCCATCCCTGTCTGTCCACACAGTAAGTGACGACCCTATCAGTACTATCAGTTGTGGCAGAGGTTTACGTTCAGTGTCTCTGTGTACACTTTGATAGGCGTGGTCACTGAACACACTAGACACAGTGAGTCGTGTGCATCCTAGTGTAATATGTAAAGTGAATTGTTCAGTGCCACATGTTTGAAGAAAAATTGCCGAACCCACGACCCCAGCTGCAATGCTTGTAAAGGGAAGCAACTGGACGCTCCATCTTACAGTTTGACATTGTGCTACGAGATGGCTTTAAAATATTCGCACTATGGGAACTGTTTTCTGTCATACATCATAAGATCTTTCATTCAGAAAGTGAACTTCGCTCTTAAAAAAAAGTTAAAAAAAAAAAAAAGTCGGCTACAGAAAGGCATCTTGGAGTCAGGATCTAGACGCAGCCCGGCCCACTTAAAGTGCAAAGAGTTCAGGGCCTAAATACTTGTCTGCACGTGTTCCTTGAAATAATATATTTTTATAATGACTCGGCAGCAGCGCAGTGTCTCCTCCGGTTGGTTGCCTCTTCACGACTTGTCAGCGACTGCTCCCTGTGGATTGCCGGTGCCGGGGCTGCCACGGGCCAGGCGAGGCTGTGGACAGCGGGTCGAATGAGCGGCGTGGGTGTAATGCCACTGAGGTGGCACAGAAGATGGGACAGCAAGAATAAATACATGGATAAACGAATAAATGTAAGGGGAATGGATAAAAATCGTTCTTCGGGAATTGCTTTAGTTATTCTAATTGTTCCTCCAACTGAGAGGGTAGCAAGTTTACCAGCCGACAATTGTTTCGCTATGTGAAGAGCACATCAGGCTTGTGACTCACCCTGGTTACCTGCTGGATGAAACATACTTCATGATGGCTAAAATGAAACTGTTGAAAATTGACTACATCCTCCCGCATTTACGACGAATGTCTCCTAAGGGGAAAAAAGCGTCAGTGAAAGTGAGAAAAGAATAACTTTATATTGGATGACCGATTGAAATTTATCAAAAACTATCGAAACGGGGAAAGGTGAACGACACGAGGGCCAGTAACTATGGATACAAATTAACAGGGATCAGTAATTACCCTTAAACACGATTCCAAGCTAAACACTGGAAGCCGTGGCACAGGCTTGAGGGTCTCACATGTTGATGCAGGACATGCACGAAAAGAATGAATCAAGCCTGGGCCCAAATGCCTTCAACGTCCAGATAGGGAGTGGATCACACATAAATCTCCGCCCCACTTACAACGCAGTGCTTTGAAACACAAGACTTGCGTTGAAGGTTAAGGCGATAGTCTCCAGTGCGTGCTTTCGTTAGTTTTATTCCCCCCAAATGGAAGGTTAGCAGGTGTAGAAAGAGACATTAGTTTGAAAAAAAAAAAAGTCATCAGGACTGCTATCAGATTCCGGTTACCTGGTTACCAGCTGGGTGAAAAACACTTCCATGTAAGCAGAGAGAGAGAGAGAGAGAGAGAGAGAGAGAGAGAGAGAGAGAGAGAGAGAGAGAGAGAGAGAGACAAAGGCAGAGACAGAAAGACAGAGAGAGAGAGAGAGGGAAGCAATTAATGTATTAATTAATATTTATTCGTTCCCTCTGTGTGTGTGTGTGTGTGTGTGTGTGTGTGTGTGTGTGTGTGTGTGTGTGTGTGAGAGAGAGAGAGAGAGAGAGAGAGACAGAGACAGAGAGAGAGAGAGAGAGAGAGAGACAGAGAGAGAGAGAGAACTTGACGTGTTAAGAAAGTTAACACACATCCATCTCCATGTATCTTCTTGTTCCAGCAACTTTTCCTTCTGGGACCTGTCCTACCTGTGGCTTTCCATCATCGGTTTTGGAACGACCTTTATCTCTGGCATCGTCATCAGTCTCCTCACGGGTAGGTCTGTGTCACATAGTGACAGACGTGGGGG
>CM031619.1:40190309-40200309 GCA_018398815.1 Conus ventricosus | reverse complement strand
AAAAGTACTTCATTTTTTTTCCGAAATAGACTTACGTTTGGGCATTGAAAAAAGAAATGCTCAATGAAATCAATCTCATCAATACAATACTCGCTTTTCTTAGAGACTGTTACTTTCATTTTTTCAAGAATGATATTTGTTGGATAGATATTATGGTTTATTTTCCATTGTAGTTCTTGTAACCGAACTTCTTTTGAAACTTTTCTCGTCAAGATCAAAAAACTGTCGTTGAGAACAAAATTAAATTTTCTTTGCAAGACTTCATAAGCGTGAGGTTTTAGATTGATTTCATCTCCCGCTTTTAATAATAAGGTCTTTATTTTCTTTGGTTTTACATTAAACTCACTTGCAATGCAGGACTCCACATGGATGTTTTCACGACTCATTTCGCCACGTTGAATCCAGTTCATCCATTGTCTTGGAATTGCGTTGCAAAGAGCATTGTATTCAAAAATTACATTTGCTTTATTTTTATCTATTACAGTTGAAATTTCTTCTAAACTCAAGTCGGTTTTCATGTGCATGCACTATGTTTTGAACACATTCAAATCCATTTTCGAACCAATTTTGAAAGTACAAAACCTTGCTCTTATATTGTACTAGAGTGTTATGATATAGCATTTGACTGAACCTTCTTGCTTCTTTACATCCTGTAATTTGATTTCTTTTTTTTATCTAGACATGTAATAATGACTTCTGTCCAAAAGTCGTTTTCTATTTCACTTACTTTTTGTAGCTGCTTTGATCTGCAGTTTATCCTGAAAATATTTCGTTCTGTAGCAAGTTTACCCAAATGCCATTTGGGTATGAATGTCTAATTCTCGTTAGTAGCACAAAACAGCTTTCCAGCCCATTGTAAATACAAACATTTTTGAAATTCTAACATATTAATCATTTTAAGTCCTTCACTATAGTTGTTGTTGTTGTTGTCGTACCCTGGCTAAAAGACTCCAGGGATCATCCGAACAGCCGAAGCATTTGAACACTATGGCACAAACGCATCAGCTGGGGATGAGAACATTACGTGTGTGACCGTTTTTTATTACCCCGCCACATGGGCAGCCACACTCCGACTTCGGGGATTTGGGAGACTGTGTTATGCTAGGAGCTTGTCACGACTGAAGACAATCCCCCCATAACTATGCAGAGCATAACAACATTTTGATGTAGCCTTGGTGTTCTGGCCTATGTCAATTGGTCTGACACAGCCTTAAGCCAAGGCGTCTTCACTATAGTCACTTTCCATTGTTTTTCTTTTCACCTTTCCGAAAGCTTTACGGTTGCTAAATTTTCTTTGCCAAATAAAACCTATACAACAATGTGTTCACCTGCCTAAGAATTACTTCCGGGATACCTATACACTGCATAACGAATGTCAACTGACTAACAATATAAGATTTAACTATAACAATTTTGCCATGTATACTGAGATTCCTTCTACTCCATTGTTTATCAAATTATGGATTCTTTTAACTCGACTTTCCCAATTATCGGATTTTTATTTTATCGACGATGGGAAACGGTAAATTCCGTTCTCCTCCTCCTTTACCTAGTCGTATTGCTTTGGTTTTGTGCAAATTCAGTTTAAGTCCTGAAAAGTTTTCAAACGAGTTAAGTATGTTTAAAGACATTATCATATCCTCTCTATTTTTAAGAAATAGTGTCGTGTCATCAGCTAATTGTTTTATTTTCAATACAGCGTTAACATTATTTTTGGTGTCATAATACCTGAGATAGGACTGTTTCTTATTTTTATTGCTAAAATCTCTACCGCTAAAATAAAAGCACGGGGAGAGAATGGGCGGCCTTGCCTAATTCCACAGTTAACATCAAAAGCCTTAGAGATCCATCCACCATGGTCAATGCTACTCTGGCAATTGCTTGTTAAAACCGATATCCATGTCTAAAAAGAATTGCCAAAACCAAACACTTTAAAAGCATGCAAGATGAATTTTTTTACATATGGAGTCGAAAGCTTTGGAATAATCTAGAGCCACAAGTTGTCCCGATTTACCCGTTATATTTAAATAATTTATCGCATCATCTATCGTTCTTACAACCGTTGCTATGTTTCTACCCTTTATGTACCCTACCTGATCCTCGTTAACCAATTTCGGTATCACCCTTCCTAATCTCACCGCTAAGCTTTTTGCCAGTATTTTGTAAATCAGTGTTTGTTAATGTAATAGGTCGCCAGTTGTTCATCTTATGTCTAAATCATTACTTTTGTGAAGTAATGTTATGACTCCCTGCTTTTGTGTAAAAGACAGTTCTCTATTAAATGAATCATTAAAGGAATCGGTTACTAGACGACCTACGTTTGCTCCAGAAGAATTTATAAAATTCGGTGGTTATTCCATCGCTTCCGGAGCGGAACCATTTTTCATCATCTTGAGAGCATCAGTTGTTTCTTTGAGTGTTACTGCACCTTCACATAATACAGCATCTTCTCTAATCTCGTCATGGTCTCTTCCTCTAAGAAACTATCTGTAGCTGCCTTTACATCTGCAACATGTTTTCTGATTATATAGCGTTTTATAATATGACACTTGTTCCCGTAGTAGTTCTTTCTGGCCAGTGATAATTTCTCCCGAGTCCCTAACAAGCCGAGTGATTAATTTTTTTTTTCTGCCTCTGGATTTTTCTATGCCTAAAAAGTATTTTGAATTCTTTTCACCTTCTTCAATCTATTTAATTCTAGCTCTGACTTGTGCGCCTTTTGTTTTTCAATCTGTAATAATTCCAGTTTTTTGTTTTACATTCAAGAAATCTGCCCGATGCTGTTCATTTTGGGGGTCATCTATTCTTCTCTCTGTTTGCTGAAGGCGACTTTGTAGTTGCAGAAGTTCATTTTTCTTCTTACAAGACAATTTTACCAAATTCAATGCACAAGTTTTTTTTAAGAAATTAAACACCGATCTTCTTTTCATTTTGTTTCGTAACCCTCTTACATTCAAAGAGGTAATACGTAAATTATCCATCGTAACATTTTTTGTTTTCTTTCAATTTCCTTTTGTACCCTTGTTTTCATGGACATCCATAAAAACAAAATTGACATGTATATCATGATATCAACCATAATTATAAATGACACATTTCAATCAGTATTCAAACTCACAGTCCGTTGCACAATAACCAATCCGTCGTCACCCTCTCAGTCGGAACGCACAGGGCTGACTGAACCCGACTCCTCCCGTCTGGGCACCTTTCCCGCCCCCTCCCTCAGGCCGTGTCGCTCTCTGGAACGGCCACGCTTGGGGGTGTCTGACCGTACACGCCGACCCTGTTCGAGAGAAGACAGGAGGGTAGACTGGCGGGTTGATGATCGGCTCCTGTCAACACGCTTACCAGGCTTTGTACCATCGTTCGTAGCTTTTTGCTTGCTGTCTGTCTTTACTTTGCTTGGTCTGTGTCGGTTGGTCATTGTTTTGTTTGTCAGTGCAACCGTCAGTGAGTTGGCATGACTGGTCACCCGTTTATGACCAGTCTGTTTACATTCTCTGCAAACTACATCATTCTTGCACCCTGACACATGATGACCCGATTGAAAACAGCGAAAACAAACAACTGTCTTTTGCAGAGACTTTTGTTTTCTGTGATAAATCTTTGCTGAAAAAAATATTTATCTTCATGATTTTTTTCAAGTGGAGACTGGGGGGCGGTAATAAAAAAAATCTTCGCCCCGTTAAGAATCTTGTTAGCTTATTGTCTTTGTCTCTGGCTCGCTCCATTTTTATCTGCGAACGCAGTGCACAGCCAGCCTGCGCAAGGGCATGTTCAATCTCAGAGTCCGCAACTGAGATAGGGAGGTCGTCTATCCACACTTTTGTGGTTGGTTTTTCCTCACCTGTATCTCGCAGAATGTAAGGGTTGGTGTTGGATACCTGAAGTGAGGTGTCGCGTACAACCAGACCTTTCACTAGAAGTTCCGTACGGGCCCCCTTGGTTGCTGGATAAATACGCCACAGACCTCTGATGTTTTGGGCTCCGAGGATGGAACCCTGTCCCGCCACTCTTTCGGCAGCCAAACATACCTCCAGTACCGAAGGCCGATCATCGAGGTTGTCCGGGATGTCTTTCTGTTTCAAAAAGACTGGGTTTACGGTAGAAAAAGTTGCCATGATTTCCGTAACAGAACGCTAAGGAAACGTTGAAGCGCTGTGACTGACGAGAAAAAGCCGTGCAAAGAACTCGCTTCAAACTCAAGTAACACCAAGAAGGAAGCAAGGACAGTTTTACGCGCGCGCGCGCGTGTGTGTGTGTGTGTGTATGTGTGTGCGCGCATGTGTGTGTGTGTGTGTGCGTGCGTGCGTGCGTGCATGTGTGTGTGCGTGCGTGTATGTGTGTGTGTGCGTGTATATGTGTGTGTGTGTTGTGTGTGTGTGTGTGTGTGTGTGTGTGTGTGTGTGTGTGTGTGTGTGTGCGCGCGCGCGCGAGTGTATGTGACGTTAAGAACTGAATGACAAACAACAAACTTCAGCTCAATGACGACATGACAGAAGCAATTCTGATCAGCACATGTCAAAAGCTCTCTCAATTGCCCCCCCCCCCCCTCTCTCTCTCTCTCTCTCTCTCTTCAACTATGCGACACATCCATTCCAATTTCGAGGGTTACGGGCCAGGATGTGTCATCTCGACTTATTTCACATTTTCAGTTTTTTGCATAAATGGTATAATTGAGGCGTAAGGTTTCATGTGATGATGACAGTTTTGATGTTTAATTAGTAATCACGTAATTAATTAACAAAGCCTGAATGTATCATCTTCAAAACGAGTATGTCTGCTCTGCCCGGAAAAGTCAAAGTGTGATAGTGTATTCCAACCGTCAGTGTTCAGGCTAGGCTGTTCAGGTATATCCTGCCCGAAAGTGTTATCTTGGGGAAAACAAAGTGGCGGGTCGGTGTGCTGGCTGCTGACCCTAAAATGCACTGCTGCAATAACTCTGCTGGCGCTGGAATGTGATGGCAGGTTGTGATAAGCTCTGGCCCTGGCATCTTTTTCTGGTCTGAGAAGAATCAGTTTCCCGAAACACTTTTGCGCTGACAGTGGCCGGCACTACTAGTCATCATTTTTACTTCCTGTTTGCTTTACCGCCCTGGGAATTCCAGTGTTCCAGACTGCATGTACTTTCAACTCATCCTTTCTCAGTGAAACCACTGTGTACAGTGATCGTCAGTGCTGTCAAAGGTAAGAACCGTTTTAACTATATGTAATTCAGTTATATTTTATCATAACCAAGCCAAGTGAGCAACTAATCGGAATGACTGATCGTAAATTTTACACTTGCTGTCTGCATGTGAAATTTTCATAATAAATGTGAAGTTGAAAATTCCACACACACACACACGCTTGCACACGCACACACACACACGCTTGTACACACGTACACACACACACACACACACACACACACACACACACACACACACACACACACACACACACACACACACACGCTCCCATAAGCATACACGCGGCCCCCTTCCCATTATCCCCCACTCAAACACATACCCATTCACCCATGCAAGCCCTGATGCATGCACCCACACGCACCCTCGTCCAACTTTTCCGCATACACACCCACACGTACACAAGTAAAATACAAATACAATCATGTAATAGACATTGTTATGAAACCCATGGGCAGACATTCTGGATTAAAAAAGATTTAAATGTACAATCAACCATGGGAACAACAATATTAGTATAACTTTTATTTTTTTTAAAATGGGGGGGGGGGGGGGGGGATGAGAGAACGAGCTTTAGAAACAACCGTGAGACATAAGAAAAGAAGAGGCAATGGGGAGAGCGAGCGAAAGAGAGAGAGAGGGGGGTGGAGATTGCAAAGAGGGTTGGGGGGGGGGGGACAACGAAAAGAAGGGGAGATAAGAGAAAAAACGAGAGTAGGGGAGAGGGGGAGGACGGGAGAGAGAGAGAGAGAGAGAGAGAGAGAGAGAGAGAGAGAGAGAGAGAAAGAGCGGAGGGTGGGGGGGGGGGGGGGGGGGGCAGTGGAAAGAAGAAATGGGAAGGGGCATGAGAAGGAAACAGACATTAAAACAATACAAATTCTGTCTACCCAATGCCCATAAGGGTCATGCAGCCATAAGGGTGAAAATTTAATATCTAAATGCAAAACTATCCCATTTCCCTTTATCCCTGTCTCTTTGTGCATAATGTTACTTGCCCTAAAGTGGCACATCGGAAGGAGGGTCTAGTCGCCACTGTCCGTTGCATAAGTGGCGATCCGGACTGAAGGGTTGTACGAGTTTCAGAAATTCAGTAATGAAAGACTTTTAAGTAACCAGCCAGGTACTTGCAATATTCAGTAGATACATACTTATGACAATGAATAACTTGAATGTTAATCACAATGCCATTTATTCAGGTTAGAATTCATTTCCCTTTCGTGTGTCCTTTTTTCCCTTTAAAAGCTGTGATTGATTATTGTAAAAAAGAGGTTAATTTCTTCATTTTCGCAGGCGGAACAGATTGAGTAATCAGATTTACCTCAAGGCTGGAAACTGATGCATGGTATTTTATTTTACATTGTTGCAGGTGTATGATGTCTGGAGAGTGGGAAGATGATAGCGTATACCTGAGTCTGGCAGCCTCCTTCACTGAAGATATAGACGACACTGCTGCTAGCAGTCACCGATATGATGCGCCTGATGAAACGAGGCAAACTGTGACGTCAGCAGCAGATCCAGGGTTTGTCACGTCCGACAACGAGCCCCTGATCAACCTGCAGATGGCAAGCCAGCATGAGACTTTACCAGCAGATCCAGGGTTCGTCACGTCCGACAACGAGCCCCTGATGAACCTGCAGACGGCAAGCCAGCATGCGACTTTACCAGCAGATCCAGGGTTCGTCACGTCCGACAACGAGCCCCTGATCAACCTGCAGACGGCAAGCCAGCATGCGACTTTACTAGCAGATCCAGGGTTCGTCACGTCCGACAACGAGCCCCTGATCAACCTGCAGACGGCAAGCCAGCATGCGACTTTACCAGCAGATCCAGGGTTCGTCATGCCCGACAAACGAGCCCCTGATCAACCTGCATACGGCAAGCCAGCATGCGACTTTACCAGCAAATCAAGGGTTTGTCACGTCCGACAACGAACCCTTGTGTTCAGTTGCTCACAGTCGCCGCCGATTGAAAAGACGGGATCGCGATCTGGCAAGAGCAGTCTCAATGAGTGCAAATGCTGCAAAAAATCCGCTCATGACAATACCATGCACAAGCGTAGGCTAGAAAACCTTTCAGCCAATGGGCTGAAGTTGGTAGATGTTCCAGCTGATGGGAATTGTTTTTTTCATGCACGTTCGTTAACTCTGAACCTCGGTGCAGAGGATATACGCAAATGTCTGTGTGACTGTCTTGAGGACAACATGGGCATTTTTGTTGATTTCTTGGTGTTTTCAGGTGACCAAGACAGCAGATGCACCGAGTACATGAAGAATGTGCAAGAGCTGAGAAATCCCGGCAAGTACAGCAACAGTGCAGGTGACATGCTGCCCATGGCACTAGCGAATTGGACACAAAGAATTGTCCGGATCTATTCCAGCAACATTCGGAGGCCAATCGTTGATATTCATCCAACTCGTACCAATGTGCAACAAACCACTCCTGTACTGGAACTTGCACTGCTGGAGTATCCTGGAGCACCCCATTACAATGCCTGCACTTCTCTGACCAATCAGGAGAGTTGATTTCGCAGGATCAGGTGAACCCCACTGCCATGGAGCAGGAGTCTGTTCTGCCAGATCAGCTGTTTCACACAGATGCTAATCAAAGCTCTCCGAACACAGGCGCAGTGAATGACGACCTTCCTGCAACACCACCTGCAATGGACCAAGAATTAGCACCACCAGATCATGATGGCCAGTCAGCCAACCTGCCTCAGCAATGTACACCTCCTACCTGTCGTTCTACTGGTTTAGACACACCCAGAAAACAGGGAAACTACAAATCACCCCCTAAGAAAGTCCTAACCAGGAAAAAGGTTGCTCAGCCGCATACATGGAAAAAGAATGTGCGAAAACAACTGCGCTTACAGGGAAAGTCATACTTGTCTGGAGAGGGAAAACAGATTCCTGAGAAAGCAGTACGGAAAGTAGACTGTTCAAAGTGCAAACTGAAGTGTGATAGACTTGTGGAGAGAGAGAGAAGAGATTTTTGAGTCATTCTACACACTTGACACATACGAAAAACAGAAGCAGTACGTGTGCAGCCATGTCATTGAACAGAATAAAAAACCCTACACAATGACGAAACCAATGAAGCAATCGCAAAGAAGAGGCATGTAAGCCGGCAATACCATTTCACCATCGATGGAAACAAGGAACGGTTTGTAAGAAATTTTTATCTATCCACACTGGCCGTCAGTCAAAGTTATGTGGATGACGCATTGGAGAAAACGCGCAGTGGCGTGTACGTGGGGCCTCAAAGCAGTGGAAAGAGACGTCCTCACAACAAGGTTCCAGATACTGATGTTGAGAGAGTGAAGCAGCATATTGCGCTTTTCCCTGCCATTCCTTCCCACTATACCCGGAAAGATACGCAACGAGAGTACCTAGCATCTGACCTCAACATCAAGAAGATGCACGAGCTCTATGTGGAGGAATGCCGGAAAGAAAACATCAAACCAGTTTCTTCACGACAGTATAAAAAGATATTCAATGAAAATTTCAACCTGTCCTTTCATAAACCTAAAAAGGACCAGTGTTCCACCTGCACCATCTACCAAATGAAAAAACTGGAAGGAAAAGTTGGCGAAAAAGAGGTAGAGTCGCAAAAGCAACATTTGGGCCGAAAAGAAAGAGCAAGAGAGGAAAAACAGAAGGACAAGCAAGCAGCCCAGAAGGACCCTTCCAAGCACGTTGTCACGGTCGATCTGCAAGCGGTTCTGCAGGCTCCATGTACAAATGTCAGCCAGCTGTACTACAAACGAAAACTGTCTGTGTACAATTTCACAGTCTACTCCCTGGCAGATGGCCAAGGCTTTTGTTACATCTGGGATGAGACAGAGGGTCAAAGAGGTTCTTGTGAAATTGCCACTTGCATCTTCATGTACTTGGAGTCACTGCCACACACAGTCAAGGAAGTGACCATCTTCTCAGATTGCTGCGGAGGGCAAAATCGGAATCAAAATCTGACAGCGGCACTCATGCATGCAGTGGATACTATTCCCCATCTTGAGGTCATCACTCAAAAGTTTTTGGAGACTGGGCACACACACATGGAATGTGACTCGATGCATGCGGCAATATCGCATGCAAAGAAAACTACGGATGTTTATGTCCCAAGCGAGTATGACATAGTGCTCCGATTTGCACGGAGACAAAAACCGTATGTCGTCATTCCACTGAAAAATGCCTCAATCTATGATTTCAAGAGGTTGGCCAGGTCAACCATCCGCAACACCAAAATAGACACAGACGGGCGACGTCTGAACTGGTTGCAAATCAGATGTATGCAAGTGTGCAAAGGCCAAGGCGACATCATGAATTTCAAGACATCTTACGATGAAGACTTTAGATCTATACGCCTTGCTGGATCAGCCAAACGAAATCGACCAGCACCAATGAAAACACTCCCACTCTTGTACAGCGCAAAACTGTCTATTTCAAAGGAGAAGCATCGTGATCGGATGTCTTTGTGCAGCTCTGGGATCATTCCTGAACACCACCACCACTTTTGCAGAACGCTGCCTGTGTCTTCATCGGCCAAAGACAAGCTGCCAGAGCCGGACATGGAAGATTCTTTTGAAAGTGACTCAGAATGAGGTGGTCAGTTTGTTCAGAAGCCTTGCTTTTCCCCACCAGTCTTGGATTGAAGAGTGCAGGGGGACAGGATGGGGTTGTGAATATATGCGGAAGGCTCAGTGATTGATTATGATAATGGAGTAGAACGTATTGGTTTCTGTGCTGCATGTCAGAATGGTATAGAACCTCTGATCTGTCATTGTTAGAAAGAAAGAAAAACACTGAGTAGTTACA
>CM031619.1:40130309-40180309 GCA_018398815.1 Conus ventricosus | reverse complement strand
AAAAAAGATAGAAAGCATCCTACATAAAACTATTATCGAAACAATCGATGGACAAACAGACATACCACAAACTTTCACCTCCCCCTCCTCCTCCCCAACAGTAGTGGAACACAAGACACACACACCATCCACGCCCACCCAGGCCCTCCACCCGAAAGAGAACGTGTGCTCCCGGACTGCGTACAGGACAACCACCCCATCTCTCCCCCCCCCCCCCTCCCCCTCCCCCGGCTACACCTGCATACCCACAGGCATCCAAAGCTCACGTCTACGAAGACGAGGACCCCATGAATCCGTGTTTCACCCCCAGAACGTCACAAGCGCATCAGCCGACAGATGTAAACAAATAAACAGACCAGTCAATAGAGCCATCAAAAAAACAACCATTACAACTAAAAAGTTCCAACACACACACACACACACACACACACACATACTCACATGTTTACTCTCCACACCATACGCTTGAATCTATTCACTGTCGCACACCGTCCAGTGCACCCACGCCTACAGCTAAATCAGAGAGAGAGAGAGAGAGAGAGAGAGAGAGAGAGAGGAGAGAGGGGTGGGGTGGGGGGGGCTGGAGACTCGCAAATCCGCCACTCCAGCCGACGTGTTCTTAATCCGCTTGCGTTCGTCATTGGAAAGACCCAGCATGAGTCTTCCCCATTCTCTGCGTAGTGTTGGCCTTGAGATTATTCCCGTATATGTTTGGTTGGTGACTCCGATGTCTGTTTGTAAGATGACAACAGATGCTATACTGTCATTCCTGCATTTCCACCTTTTTTCCCCCGTTTTACCTCCCTCCCCTCCCCCCCTTCCCCCATGTGTGTGTGTGTGTGTGTGTGTGTGTGTGTGTGTGTGTGTGTGTGTGTATGTGCGTGCGCGCGCGTGTGTGTGACGGAAATTGCTCGCCATTTTGGTTTCGGTTTCCCTTTTTTTTCGGAAATTTGCTTTGTGTGTCACCGAGGAATAACCTTTATTATTCTTGCAAGTTTAACGAAAATGTAGAACTTTTTTTTAACCTTTATTATTCTTGCAAGTTTAACGAAAATGTAGAATTTTTTTTAACCTTTATCATTCTTGCAAGTTTAACGAAAATGTAGAACTTTTTTTTAACCTTTATTATTCTTGCAAGTTTAACGAAAATGTAGAATTTTTTTTAAACCTTTATTATTCTTGCAAGTTTAACGAAAATGTAGAACTTTTTTAACCTTTATTATTCTTGCAAGTTTAACGAAAATGTAGAACTTTTTTTTTACCTTTATTATTCTTGCATGTCTAACCAAAATGTAGAACTATTTTTTTTAGTGTATTTATATCATTGAGGTCCGGATGTAAAACCCCACCTGGTGCTTATTCCGTTTTCCATTACTGAAAACCACATGACATTATGTTCATTCGTTCGTTTGGTCTCGTGGAGACGTGCGCCCTTGTCAGGACTAGAACGGATGACACGGTGTTGTAGAGTTCTCGGTGGTAAAGGAGTGGCGGCACTTGGAATGTTGACTTGGGCCATCTTGGCTCGCATACATCCGGATACAAGTGGCTGACTGGGGTTTCAAGGATATGTGATTTTGTAAGGTAGGCATTGGCTTGGTATCTATGGTCTAATAGCGCATGCGCGCGCGCGCGGTCTCGTACAACAAGCTTGTTTGGTTTGTGCGTGACAATGAACATGCCTGTCTATAATGGCGCTGTGTGTGTGTGTGAGTGTGTGTGTGTGTTAGATTTTTCAGAGTATATATATCTGAGAACATGTTCATGCTAGGAATACTGGACGGTCAATCAATGTGTCTCGGCTGGAAGTGGTTTTGGAACAGGGTGTGAAGTGGTTCTGGCTCAGCTGCAGACTCGCTGTCCGCTCCAATTCAGGTGCAGTGTGCCTATCTAACACGTTCTTTGTTTTGTTTGGTTTTTTGGTTTTTGTTTTTGTTTGTTGTTGTTGTTGTTGTTTTTTTTTTGTTTGAAAATCTGAAGGAGGGTGAATGTGGAACTAGGGGTAGATCAGTGTGGAGTTTCTCCCTGGAGGATTTTTGGCACATGCCCTTTCTTCCCGCCAGGGAGTGACTTTGGGTGTTGGGGCGGTTTGGGCATGTTGCAAGGGATGCACCGTCATCAGCAGCAGTAGCATCATAATCATCATTATCTTCATCATCATCGTCATCGTCATCATCATCATCATCATCAAAATCATTATCATCATAATCATCATCATCATCATCATCATCAAAATCATTATCAAAATTACAAAAATGATAATGATAGTACCAATGATGATGATGATCATCATCATAATGATGATAATCATGATAATGATGATAATGATGATTATCATTATTATTGTTGTTGTTGTTGTTGTTATCACTATGCTGATTATTATTATCATTATTATTTTTATTGTTATTTTTATTACTATTATTATCATTATTATTATTTGAAGAAGGAGAAGGAGAAGAACAATGATAATGGACATTCATTAGCGCTTTCTGAAGTCCAGCGTATGTTACAATACATACAACAAAAATTGAACAAAAGTGATAGGTAGTACAGATAAATTACGTGATAGATCACACAGCTTACAATAACTTCAGGACCATTCCACATTTTTCCAAACATTTAACTCAAGAAAGCATAATGAAATCCAGGGACTACTCGGCATCTTTCCAACATTTAACTCAAAACATAATGAAATCCAGGGACTACTCGACATCTTTCCAACATTTAACTCAAGAAAACATAATGAAATCCAGGGACTACTCGACATCTTTCCAACATTTAACTCAAGAAAACATAATGAAATCCAGGGACTGCTCGACATCTTTCCAACATTTAACTCAAGAAAACAATGAAATCCAGGGATTACTCGCGTAGACTCATCTTGCATTTTAACACACTACTTTCAAGGCAGATTCCAAGCACACTAGAACACACACATACACACACACGTGCACACACACGCACGCAAACACACGCGCGCCCGCGCACACACACACGCTCGCACGCACGCACACGCACGCCCCACACACACACACACGTACGCACGCACGCACGCACGCACACACATATACACTCATACACACACACACACACGCACACACCTCATCTTTCTCAAACTCTCATTTACACGCACACTCACTCTCTCTCTCTCTCTCTCTCCTCTCTCTCTCTCTCTCTCGCTTACTTACTTACTAACTATGCGTACATGTACACCCTCTTTTCCGTAACTGGCACAATTGTGGGCGTACACAAAGATGAGCTGTAAGAAAAAGGAAGTAGATTCTGTAACTTTTGCGCTAAGGCCCAGAGAGTGTATTCACTGTGGTGTTTTCTTTTGAATGCAGGGACTTTGCTAAATGTCTCTTGTCGGTAGAAGAGCACGTGCGCGCGCATCTGTGTGGTGTGTGTGTGTGCGTGTGCGTGTGTGTGTGTGTGTGAAATTAAACTAGTCTTACTTTAGAAGGGGACGTCAAATTAGAATCATTATGAGACTTATGCGGGAGGCGAAGAGACGCGTGGAACATGAGTACGGGCGCTGCGTGCTACTCAAACATGTAGAGTGAGTGTCCACTAGACACGCAATGAATAGAAGGGATTACTATGAAACCATTGCGGGGTGGGCACCTGTCATCGCCTTGCCGCAACAGTCTCCTAATACTAATGAAACATCCCCTTCCTAAATTAACGCCACTTTGTTCATATAACAATCATTCGCCTGTTGTTTAGTCTGGCGAAGTCACGCGATGATGCGACATGAGAATTCAGAGCATCTAGTGGGCACTCCACAGTATTCATACAGAGTATTGTTTTCAAACACAACTGATATAATCCATTTTCTGATTACAAACCATAATCCATAACATGATTCAGCAGTCTTTGATTGACTTCTTCAAAAGAGCCATTTGCCGCTGTAGTAACATCAATTACTGTTTGTTAACAATTCTCTTGCGCCGTACAGTCACTGGATCAGCCGAAATCTTTCGTGACCGTCACAAGGTCATCCGCATGCTAACAGCAGCTGTACAACTGGCTGCACACGCTGTGGCTGCTGTATCGTTTCTTTTCCTGCCTGCCCAGACCAAAAAAACACGCACGAGAAAAGCGTTGTCTTAACACAGGCACATGCGTTTTACATAACTAACTAAAGCTGGCGTGTGTTTTCTCAAATCTTCTGTTCTTTGTGAATAAGCTCCTAAGTTCTCCACTAAACAGTTCTGGGGTCCTCCTCATAGGTAAAGCTTCTGCTGGGTCTGTATGAAAACCTGACCGTGACTCTGTTTTCCTGAGAAAAAGATCATACATTTAGCCTGTGCAAAGTTGAAGTCTTTCCCTTCATGAAATGCAAAGCTTGTCCTCTCAGTCCTGTTGTAGAGCTAGTAACACGCACATTCCAAGGGTGGCAGATGTCGGTTTACCCTGGCGAGAGCAGTAGAGGCGTGGCCTAAATTAAGGGGGGTCTGTGATGATTTTCTTCACGCCTTTGTCTGTCTGACTTTTACCTTCGCTGTCAGCTTTGAGAATGAACTGCGTCGTGTTGGTTATAGCTGTGACAGCTTTTACATTTTTGTTTGTTTGTTTGTTGTTGTTGTTGGTGGTGGGTTTGTGTGTGTGTGTGTGTTGTGTGTGTGTTTCGGGGGGGGGGGGGGGGGGGGGGGGGGGGGGTCTGAGCTAGTTTCAGGTCTGTTTTTCTGGCATATATTGGCGACATTTCGAAATCGCTGAGTTCACAGATGGGACTTGTAAGTTGCCACAACTTTCAGGCTTTTTTTTTAGCAGTTTTTTCCCTCAGCTTTTCATCATTGTGCTTCTTCCCATGGCACTTGTTTGCTACCTCTCCTAGGGAGGTGGTGACCCTTCTGTCGTTGGTTCTATTTCATCCAATGCATTTATCTGTTTTCCACAGTTCCTCATCAGAAGATATAGTGGAAATAGTATCATCGTCGTCATCATCATCATCATCGTTGATCTCTTCTTCTAAGCTTGAACTGGCTGCTCTTGTCTGTTTCTGTATCCTCTTTCCGGTCTCAGCCTGAGAGGCATGCTGATCTGCTTCAGCGTCTGTGTCGGACCCCAACTCGAGGGAGACAAAACACAGGCGTGGCTGTTTCCTGGCACCATTCATGCTGTTATCAGGGATGTGGCTGCTCTCACTTTTCCCGCATGTTTCCTTCGTCTTAGCAGACCGCTACACAATGCAGATTGTCTGTCTTTCAACACGCGAGAGCATATTTGTAATCACTTCAAACCTTCGTCCCCACTTTCAGTTCCTCCACTCCACCTGACTGAAACGGGTGATCAGATGGACCATGCATTTCTCCCTTAGATTTGTGTCGCACGACCGTACTGACATGCATACATCATGCACACATAGAGACGTCGTGATCATCCGCGCAGTGCAATCTGACTCCGTTCACTCAATGTAAAGATCAAAGCGATAAATTTCAGTTTCTCCCCTCTGGTATATAAAGTAATTATACCAGAGTTTTGTTCACTCTTGATCTTCTTTGGGTATTCTTTTTTTTTTTTTTTACAAACTTAATGGAAAAATGGAAAACAATTAAAAAAAAAAAATATTAAAATATATATAATATATGTATAGTATATATATATATATATATATATATATATATTTATATATAATATATATATATATATATATATATATATATATATATATGTATATACATATATTAAACACACGCGCCCCCCCCCCCCCCCCACACACACACACATATATTTTTTTTTCTCTCTCTCTCTCTCTCTTTTAATTTGTGATGCTCACATTACCGATACAAATCACAAATTCATTCAACGCCTTTCGTGGCTATCAGGCTACCTGACAGTCACCAGATTGTTTCACAGTAAGGCTACCTGACAGTCACCAGATTGTTTCACAGTAAGGGTACCTGACAGTCACCAGATTGTTTCACAGTAAGGGTACCTGACAGTCACCAGATTGTTTCACAGTAAGGCTACCTGACAGTCACCAGATTGTTTCACAGTAAGGCTACCTGACAGTCACCAGATTGTTTCACAGTAAGGGTACCTGACAGTCACCAGAATGTTTCACAGTAAGGCTACCTGACAGTCACCAGATTGTTTCACAGTAAGGCTACCTGACAGTCACCAGATTGTTTCACAGTAAGGCTACCTGACAGTCACCAGATTGTTTCACAGTAAGGCTACCTGACAGTCACCAGATTGTTTCACAGGAAGGCTACCTGACAGTCACCAGATTGTTTCACAGTAAGGCTACCTGACAGTCACCAGATTGTTTCACAGTAAGGCTACCTGACAGTCGCCAGATTGTTTCACAGTAAGGATACCTGACAGTCACCAGATTGTTTCACAGTAAGGCTACCTGACAGTCACCAGATTGTTTCACAGTAAGGCTACCTGACAGTCACCAGATTGTTTCACAGTAAGGCTACCTGACAGTCACCAGATTGTTTCACAGGAAGGCTACCTGACAGTCACCAGATTGTTTCACAGTAAGGCTACCTGACAGTCACCAGATTGTTTCACAGTAAGGCTACCTGACAGTCACCAGATTGTTTCACAGTAAGGGTACCTGACAGTCACCAGATTGTTTCACAGTAAGGCTACCTGACAGTCACCAGATTGTTTCACAGTAAGGCTACCTGACAGTCACCAGATTGTTTCACAGTAAGGGTACCTGACAGTCACCAGATTGTTTCACAGTAAGGCTACCTGACAGTCACCAGATTGTTTCACAGTAAGGCTACCTGACAGTCACCAGATTGTTTCACAGTAAGGCTACCTGACAGTCACCAGATTGTTTCACAGTAAGGCTACCTGACAGTCACCAGATTGTTTCACAGTAAGGCTACCTGACAGTCACCAGATTGTTTCACAGGAAGGCTACCTGACAGTCACCAGATTGTTTCACAGGAAGGCTACCTGACAGTCACCAGATTGTTTCACAGTAAGGCTACCTGACAGTCGCCAGATTGTTTCACAGTAAGGCTACCTGACAGTCACCAGATTGTTTCACAGTAAGGGTACCTGACAGTCACCAGATTGTTTCACAGTAAGGCTACCTGACATTCACCAGATTGTTTCACGCCATTCAAATCCAGCAGTCCCTTTGCACAATAGGGCGCTTTACAAATGATAATAACATCGCGGAGCCTTTGACATATTTAAAGAAACATTAATTGGTCAACGACAGAACCCTTTTCACTGCAGTTAAACCCTGGAAGACTCAAGTGTAGTTAAATGATTAACAATAACGTTTTACCTTGTCTGTTCATTTATCATGCGCATTCATCTTGACTGGGGCTCACGACAATTTGTCACTCCCCCCCCCCCCCCTCTCTCTCTCTCTCTCTCTCTCTCTCTCTCTCTCTCTCTCTCTCTCTCTCTCTGTTGTTGTTGTTTGGGTCGGGAAAAAGGTTTACACAACGAGATAAAAGAATTAAGTTATCTACGGCTGTAACACAAAAAGTAGAAAATCCACTTAAACAAAGATTAAAAAAACAACCAAAAAATAAAAACAAACAAACAAACCCGAAACATGTAACTCTTCTGTCTCATCTCACCACTGACTGTTATCTGTTGTAAGTATTTGCCAATTGGACTTTTAGCTAAGTGCAAAAAGAAAAGATATGTTTCACTCTGTGTGTGTGTGTGTGTGTGTGTGTGTGTGTGTGTGTGTGTGTGTGTGTGCCACACTCACTGGCACTGGGGTCCCTTATTGTGTGGAAAAACTCAGTTGCTCTAACTCCACACTGATATGAACGTAATTAAACGAAGGCCTCAATAAATCAATAATGCAGCCAAACTTCAAACTGCAGATTGAATTTGATCATACACTGTTGCATCTCATAATCAAAGCATGCTTTTCAATCCAGATTCATGCATGAACCTAAAATGTTTCAAAATGGAAAGATTAAAAGCCCAAGCTCTCCACATGGATGGTTAAATGCGCGCGCGCGCGCGCGCGCGCACACACACACACACACACACACACACACACACACACACACCACACACACACACACACACGCAATCACGTGTGTCTGTGTGTACAGAGAGAACAAGATATATGAATATGTACATGTACACAAAGCGAGAGAGAGAGGGAGCCTTTGGGGCCATGCACGACTGCCTTTGGGGCCATGCACGACTATCTCCGGTTCAGCAGGATGTGTCATGCAGTTGGCTTTAGGGCAGAGAGAGAGACGTGGCTTGTGCTCGTGATCTGACAACTGACAGCCATCACCATCGGCATGCTCTCCCCTCTCTCTCTCTCTCTCTCTCTCTCTCTCTCTCTCTCTCTCACACACACACACACACACACACACACACACACTGCAACACACACACACACACACACACACACACACACACACACACACACACACACACTGCAACACACACACACACACACACACACACACACACACACACACACACACACGCACGCACGCACGCGCACACGCACGCACACACGCACGCACACACACACACACACACACACACACACACACACACACACACACACACACACACACACACATTGCAAAGAGGATTATCAGCTAATGTGTCAACGCCCACCTTCATCCCCTCAACCCCCCTTCTCCTCTCACTCCTTTCCCTTCACCTGGCCTTCTTTCGTTCAAGCTGACACTGCGACAGGCACACGACGTTGATGTCAGTGTGGCAGAAATCGTTTTACGTAACTGTTGTGCTGGCCGGTGTCGTATATAATACTGTCGCCGTGGAATTGTATCGCAGCGATAGTATTTCACGTGAAATATTGTTGCAGCGACAATAATTGCTCGAAAAAAATGTCGCGCGACAACTTTTCACGAAAAATGTCCCATAGAATATTGTAGCTGTCCATAAAATGCAGTATTTCCCGGGAAATACTGTCGCTGCGACACGATTTTATGAGCGACAGTATTATATACGACACCGGCACCGCCACTCTGGTGCTTCATGCTTCTCAGATCCTGCCGTCACTGCTGGTGGACGGGAACAAGGATCTCCGACACCTACGCCACTTCAGTGAAAGCTGCCGCTGCCCTGTCTTCCTTCCCCAGTCAATCCTACTTCCAGGAACGATCGCTGCGGTGCTGTCGCCCCCCCCCCCCCCCAACCTTATCCATGTATGCGGTAAATTCCATGTACGGGTCAGATGTCCGTGTCTCTCTGCATGTGTCTTGCAGATGTGGACATCTGAACTTTTGTTCATGAGCACAAAGGCTGAAGAAGACCTGAATCCTAGAGATTATCATCGCTGATCCCAACTACAGTGAATCACCCGGCCCGTGTTGGGCAGTGGCTGTCTCTTTTTACATGACCTACTCCTTCCGCCCCCACCTCTTTCAGATGACTGACAACGCCCTCCCCCCCCCCCCCCCCCCCCCCAACCCTCCATATTTTCCCATAATAATTTTGAGTAACTGTCCTGTTCCTCTGAAGCCTGTCAATCAGACAGAGACATGAGGGTAGGACAACATTCTAAACGGGGAGAGTAAGCCTCCCCCATTTCACTGCTTGACCAAAGGCTGTTAGACTGACCACAGCGAAGTCATCAATTGTCAAATCCCAACACTGGTATATGCAAGAGAGGGGAACGTTCATCTTTCACGCAATGAGATCTTGTGTCAACTTTCACTGATCATCACAGAGGACATGTAAGCTGCAGCTAAGTTTCTAAGTGTTGAGAGTATGTTATGTTTTTATTTATGCCACACGTTTTAACAATATGACAGTGCTTGGTAAAATCTGTTAAGATGGTGAAAGAGTATTACATTTTAGCAGTTTCTCTTTATTCTATTGATTGCTGAAATATGTCAAGGATGATGAATGAGTAGTCAGTTGTAACAGTATTACTTTGTGCCAGTTCTTGGTAAAATCTTTTAAGATGGTTGATGAATACTGTGTTTTAACAAGATAACTTTTTGACAACACTTGGCAAAATCTGTTAAAGTGATTAATGAATACAGTTTATGGTTTTGATGCTTTGTCGTAGATGACTCTAATGAACGTTAGTTCTTGGACTTAAATGTACTCCAGTATCGAATTGCTTCACCTGTACTGTGTATTTGACTACATTGACGAGTTGTTTCCCTCCAATTATTGAAGTATCCTACTGTCTCGCACCACTTATTACAATCCGCTCAAAAGCTGAGTGAAAAACTAAATCAGAGGCTGGAAAATCAAGGCAGATACAATTACGGTAGTCTTACCTTTGCTGGCTGAGACCTCGCACTTTTCCTGAAGGTCAGAGGGCAAGTGTGAGGAATCGTCAAGCCGGACTCCCAGCTACTTATCTACAGACCAGGTTCTGCAATGTCAAGAGACGCTGGGATCCTGTTACGTCTCTAAAACTAGCCCAGCACAGGATTAAAAATCCAAACTACAACGTGGCCATGCGGACTATTAACAAGTTAGCCTGCCTATCGGAAGAGTAGACCACTTAGCATAACCTGGAGAGAGATCCACACATCTAAAGAGGTGCGTTTCAGTGAACCCAATGGACTCCAACTCAAATTATCGAAACATTCCCTTCCATTATGATGAGATGAAGTGAGGAAAAGCCAGCCTTAGCGAAGACAGTCTGGTCCAACTGCAGATCTAATATTCTTTTTAATGTTGTACACACGAGTACAACTGGTATGTGAAATTGCCCTTAACTTGCAGCAGTCTTTTGTTGTTCATGTATCATTTCATGTTTGAACATAATTGTAATGTTGTCTGTCACTTGAAGCAAAAGCACTTTTAAGTGCATGAGCCTGAGGTGAATTACTCATGAGCCATTCTTGAGTAGCTGTACAATCCGAGAAAAATAAGCATTTCTTTCGATGACTACTACCTTTCCACATTAGTTAGAGAGAGAGAGAGAGAGAGAGAGAGAGAGAGAGAGAGAGAGAGAGAGAGAGAGAGAGAGAGAGGAGAGAGCGAGAAGACAAGACAAGACATGACAAATTCTTTATTATCGGGGGTAACAGATAAGCAAGTTCATGTGTGTGTTTTTTTCACATCCAGCCCTAGCCCAAGAGGGGAACAAAAAATAAAAAGCAATTGGCAAAATGAAAAATGAACAAACGACAAGAAAACAACCAACCAACCAACAAACAAGAGATTGAACCACAAAAAAGTTTGAAAATGCAGAAAATGAAAATAACATCAAAGAAACGTAACACACTTCCACTTTAACAAACCCCACCCAGAAAACGTCTCTCCCAAAAACCCACCCAAACACTTGTACACTTTCGCAAACAGGCAACACATGAACATACATAGTGAGCGGCGGGTAAAGAGAGAGGGGGGGGGGGAGAGTGGAGAGAACCAGAGAGAGAGAGAGAGAGAGAGAGAGAGAGAGAGAGAGAGAGAGAGAGAGAGAGAGAGAGAGAAAGAGAAAGAAAGAGAGCGAGAGAGAGAGAGAGAGAGAGAGAGAGAGAGAGAAGAGAGGCGGAAGTTGGGAGTGGGTGGGGATGGGGGGGGGGGGGGGGGGGGGGGAAGAAAATGCATGTAAAGTACAAAGACAAACGGGAAAGAAAGAGTCAAATAGACTTGAATACATACAATACATCAAATAACGAAATGCAATTAAACGGCATCATCAATGTAAAACATGTTATTCAAATATCTTAACCCATTATTGCTGTGCTTCAAATGAGACGTGCAAGATTTCCGTCTGACACAGGCTTGCTGTAATCGTGCAGTATTTTATTTCTATTCACTCAGTCTTTTAAATGATTTAGGAATCGCTGGTACAGGGGTTTTTCATCTTTTAACTTACTGAGCAGATATCCTTTTAAGCGCTCTTTGAAAATATTAAAACTTGAGATTTCTTTCAGGAATGGAGGCAGTTGTTCAAATACGTACCACTACTGTATACTAGGCTTGATTTGTAAAGGTCAAGTCTGGGCAGAGACATTATTAACTTGTGGACGTGCCTATTGTCATTCGTCCGGAAACTGTTTACAATGGAGGGAGCTGCATTTCCACCACTTTGTGCATAAATATGGCCTTATTGTATTCGAGTTTTTGCCTTAGGGGAAGCATATCCAAAACTTTATAATCGTTTAGAGTTAATGAACCAGATTTTAAGAGAACTAATTTTAGCGCGCGCCTATGCAATCTTGCTAAAGGTTTAGATGTTTGCGTTGGCTGAATCCCATAAAGTAGAAGCATAGTCTATAATCGACTGTATATGGGCATGAAAGAATTGTTTTCTAGCATGCATATTCAGAAAATGCTTTTTTGACAACTAGAATATTTTGGGGATATTCTTTTGCATAGGTAAGCAACGTGATCGGACCATGATAAGTTGTTATTAATGACAACACCCAAAACTTTATGTGTTTTTACTTCTTTGATTTTTTTTCACTAGAAACAAATATTGAAAATAAATCAGCAGCCACATTTTGACGTTTTTGTCTACTAGTAATGAACATGCATTTTGGGTTGTTGTTTTTTTGCATTAAGAGACATGTGATTGATTTCCGTCCATTTGACGGCACTCTTTACACTATCTTGTAGATCGAACGTCACAACCTGCAATCGAGGGTGGTTAGAATTCAAATAGTTATCATCAGCAAATAATTCGCAGTGACATCGAATACGTAGCGGTAAATCATTTATATAAATCGAAAAGAGTAAAGGACCAAGAACGGATCCTTGTGGAACACTATATTTCACTTGCTGCAAATTTGATTTTGAGGAATTAACACATACTATTTGTTTTCGATCAGAAAGAAATGAGGACATGAATTGAAGTGTATTTTCAGATAGTCCGTATAAAGCGAGCTTTTTTTTAGGAGAACAGAGTGGTTTATAACATCAAAAGCTTTAGCTAGATCAATGAAGCTTGTTATTAATGTTCAAGAGCCATTTGTCAATCATTTGCGAAAGCGCGGTGTTGCAGGAATGGTTTTCTCTGAAACCAGACTGCTTAGGATGAATCAAATAATATTTGTTTAAATGGATAACTAGATATTTTTTATATGTTTTTTCGAACGGTTTTGAAAGAATTGACTGAACAGATACAGGTCTGTAGTTACAAGGGTTGGACGGATCTCCAGTTTTGTACAGCGGGACAACTTTTGCTTGTTTGAACCATTTCGGAAGACAATTTTTCTCCATATATAGCTTATATATGTAAGTAAGACAGTCTGTTATGACTGGTGCAGACAGCTTGATGATATTGGGATCCAAGTCGTAAATATCTTTGGTTCGCGATTGTTTTTGTGACATCAAGTATGCAAATACTTCGGGTATTGTTGTGTAAGGAATTGACACAAGAATTAATATTCTTGACTTACAATATTCAGTTACTAATTCTAGATCATTTTCTTTCCATTCATCATTATTTATTAAGTTTTCAGCAATGTTAACAAAATAGTTAACTGTGTCAGGGGTAATATCTTCATTATTACGTTGTGTTTGTGAATACCCTTTGTCAATTTGTTGATCGCGTTCCAAATAGTTCTTGAGTCTTTTTAAAAAATTTTTATTGGATACCATCTCTTGAAAATATGTGCACTTTGCTTTTCGCTTCATTGACGTCACAAAATGTCTCTGCTTTGCAAATCCAACGTCGTTTTTTGCTTTTAAAAGTTCTCTGATGTGTATTTCTTTATCTATTTCCTTTCATATCCACGGCGGTTTAAGATGGTATTTTACTCGATTGGTTCTGATGGATGCATGTTGTTGTAGATATTGGAAAATACATTAATTCATTCATTTATGCCCGTCGCTCCCGGTGGAGCATAGGCCATCAACGACCCTTCGCCATCGCACTCTGTTCTGGGCTGTTCTGGTCATTCCAGTCCAGTTTGTCCCTTGTTGTTTCAACTCCGCCTCAGTGTCTCGTCTCCAGCTGTTGCGAGGCCGGCCTCTCTTTCTCTTTCCCTGCGGGTTCCAGGTCAGGGCTTGGCGTGTGGTGCTGGATGCTGGCTTCCTGAGGGTGTGTCCGATCCAGCCCCACTTCCTTCGCAGTATCTGCTTGGCCACTGGTTCCTGTCCCGGACGCTCCCACAGATCTTCGTTTCGGACCTTGTCCTGCCATCGGATTTTGTAGATGCGCCTCAGACAGGTGTTGAAGAATGTCTGAATCTTTTGTTGCATCGTCTGTGTTGTTCGCCACGTCTCGCATCCGTAGAGCAGAACTGATTTCACATTGGAGTTGAAGATGCGGAGTTTGGTTCTTATGCTGATTCCTCCAGATGCCCAGATGTTCTTGAGCATGACGAAAGCTGCTCTTGCCTTGCCGATTCTGGCTGTGACGTCTCGGTCCGTGCCTCCCTGTTGGTCATCCACGCTTCCCAGGTAGACGAAAGACTCCACCTCCCTGATGGGCTCTCCATCGACTGTGACTGGTGTGTTGGCAGTGGTGTTGATTTTCATCAGCTCGGTCTTCTTCCTGTTAATCTTGAGCCCTGTCCCGGCTGATGTGGTCTCCAAGCGAGTGGTCTTGTCCTGCATCTGGCTGTGGCTGTGTGACAGGAGCGCCAGGTCGTCAGCGAAGTCAAGGTCGTCGAGCTGCGTCCAGAGTGTCCACTGTATACCGTTGTTTCTGCCTGTTGTAGTGGTCTTCATGATCCAGTCAATGACCAGGAGGAAGAGGAACGGCGACAGCAGGCACCCCTGCCGAACTCCGGTCTTCACCTCGAAACTTTCGGACAGGTGGCCGGCGTGGGCAATCCTGCAGTTCATGTCCTGGTAGGTGCACCGGATGAGGGAAAATACATTAATCCAATAATTTGTTGCTTTTTCATGATCGATATACTGGTGTATTTGGGACAGAAAAGAATGTAGCAGGTCAGTTAAAAAATCTTTTCATTAAATCTTTTAAAACACTTATATAGGATAGATTTATGACCTGGTTTTGGAATTTGTACCCCCCTTTCCCCCAAGTAATACAAAGTGGGGAGTGATCACTGCACCCAGTCGGGGAGAAGAGATTTCCACAATCTCTAAATCCGGCTGAAAGAACAAACACAATAATGATGAATGGAAAGAAAATGATCTAGATGTGACATAAATGTGGTCCGTGACAGTGCTGGAATTAGTTGTAATTCGTGTTGGTCGATCCACAATCTGGTGTATATTTAATGAGGTATACATTTCAGTTAATTGTTTTTGAGGCTTTAACAAGTCAATATTGAAGTCACAGAACATAAACATTTCTTCATTGTCAAGTAGAGTGGCATCCATCATTCCACTAAAGTTATCAAACCAACTTGTTCTTTCAGCCGAATTTCGATATATGAATCCAACAAGTATGGGACTGATATGTTTTATTTTTATTTCTAGCTATGTTCCAGATTCCCTTTGTGTTTTATAGTTATTGACTGATTATAGTAAACTAACAAACCTGTGTCTATTTTAGGTTTTGGATCTAGGCGAACAACATTATAGCCAGGCATAGCTATATCAGAATCTAATGTACAGTTTGTTAATCGTGATTCTGAAAAACAAAACAGATGAAAGGTATTCCAGAATTTTCTAAGATCGCTGATATATCAGTCAGCTTGCTTAATACACGGTTAATATTGAGATAGCCAATCCGGAGTCCTTCTTTACAAGGCCAGGTACTCAATGTCGACATAACGAGAACTAATGAACGAGAACAAATGAATAAAAATTTAATAAGCACGACTAGGAACAACCACGCACAAACTTATCGAGGGGTACAAAATTCAAGGGAATATAGAAATGGTTTTAGTAAAGAGATAACTGATTGTATTATAGAAAGTTCACAACAGCCCCAAAATACTGAAATCAAGATTAAGCATACAAAATTCAATCACAAAAACATTAAATTAACTTTAACTATTATGTACAGTGAATTATCTACGAGTCCAAAAAACAGCCGGCAATTGAAAGATCAGTTTCTTCGCATGCAGTTCAGGCAAACAGCTTGCAGCACTACCTCTCCACATTCTGTTGATGAATATTCATCCACCCACCCACCAACCCACCCACCCACTAGCAGCAACTATGATAAGAATACTGGGGAGTAAGGGGATGGTAGGGATAAGGCAGAAGAGGGGAATGAGGGCTGGGGGAAATGGAATGAAAAGGATTAATTTGTTTTTCGCGATCAACGCAATGAATATACCATGCAAACCCATAACTGTTACATGAACAAATGGCATTGAAATACACACGTTCTTGTCCCCACACAAGAAGAACACGGGGTACTAGTTTTTTTAAAGTTTGCTGTTGCGCTAGAATTTGAGAGGCCATATTGTCTATTAGCTGCAGAGCAAAAGAATTTGAGAGGCCATATTGTTTATTAGCAGCAGAGCGAAATGATTAAGCGGATCTCCTTTGATGCTAGAGCTTTGAGCAGGGGGGTCGGCACATGGATATTGGAGTACTTCAGGATTGTTGTACATTCTGCTGGCAAAATTTGTGTTCTCAACATTGGGAAAACTTTTTTTCGTGACTGTGAAACAGAGGAGAACTTCTTTGCGTGTTATGATGCATGTGGTTAATTTTCCTCTTTGTTTACACCTGAATGTTTGTTTGCACCTGAATGGGAGACCATTGGAATTTGAGGATACTGCATGGCTCTCTCATTAACATTAACAGGTACGGAAAGGCCGGTTGTTGGGGGAAGGACTTCTGTCTTAGGTCTCTAGGGTGAGAGAGTTGAGGGGCTGGGCCATGATGGTGGGGAGAGGACAGCTCTCTGATGGCTTCAGGATAGAGGAATGGGTGGGACAGGGCTCCCTGGAGAGAGACGGAATTATCCTTTATGTCTCCAGAACGGGGGAGATGGAGGAAAGGGGCATGATGATGGGGAAAAGACTTCTGTCGGAAATCCTGGGGATAAGGGAACTGATGGGGTGGAACATGTTGTACAGATACAGGCCTCTGACCGACATACTCAGAAGGGAACTGGTAGGGAGGAGTCTGTTGACGGGAACTCATGTCCTGGTCAACATTGACCGGAGAGGGAAGTGTGCGATTAGGGACTTGCTGATGGGGGAATGGCATTGCATGCTGCAAGCGTTGTTTGGGAAGTGACGGGAAATGATGGGTAGAGGAGGAATGAGGACATTCTCCATTATCAGTGACCTGAGAATACAGTTGTTGTACATTTTCTCTGGTCACTGACATAGGACGACCATCTCGGACCTGGGTAAAACGACTGTTAACACTTTGAATCCGTTCTGTGATTTCCTGATCTTGACTTTGGGGATCAAACTGGGTATTTCGGTAATTATTAACGAATCTTTTAAAATGATATTCTTCTGTCCAGTTTAGACACGCATGCTGTAGATTCACAGCAAGCTTTGCTGTGCCTTTTGCACTGGGGTGGGTCAGGTTTTGGTACAATGCTAGGTGCGGAGCCCATGATGCTGCTGTGAAAGAATCATGGTTGTCTATGAAGAGAATATTCATCTCTTTATTGACATGACTCAGATTTTTGTTGGAGGGAAAGATTGCATTATTTAAGTTATGGCGCCCTCTAGCGGGAATAATAGAACTCATTGCAACAGAAGATCGTGGAAAAGCTGTTTTAACAGCACTGACTAATTTTGTCCAAGATTCTTTAGAGACGGGACCAGCGCGACAGCTGTTTCTCCCCACATGCACTAACACAGTCTTGATCTGATCTGAAGAAGAAAGAGTCAGAAGAAAATTTGTCAAGTGAGTCACAGTTAATCCAGGAATACATACTTTGTACACAAATTCCCCACGGGTGGGGGGAGGGGGGGGGGGCAAGTTTTCTCGGGTTGAAAAATTTCAGTACAGAATCCCACAAGAAGTATAGCGGTGTGTGAAGGGAAGGTGACAGAAGGATGACTATCTTGGGAATCAAACTGATGGATTGACGATGTCGTTAGTTTTGTCACAGAAGGGAGACAAAGGGTGATTAACCTTGGTGTCAGATAAGGAACTAACGGGTGCCTTTGTCATGTCAGTGTTGGAGGTTTTGTTGGAAATGTCCTGGTGTGAGAGCGTCAGTAGTCTATTAGGATCACTGTCATTTGGTTCATCGTCGGCCAGAATTATGAAAGGATTGTTTGTAGGTAAACTACAGACTACTTCTTCAGATTAAGTTTCACACGTCAAACTTGAGCAGGGCTCGTTTTTGTCATTATCTGTTTGGGCAGACAGAGAGATAATTGGTGACAGTCTATCCTGCACATTTGTCAAGCCGGTAGCTGTCTGGTCAGTTGGAGTTTTAGGGGATCGTTCAGTCAACAGAACTTCTTTATAAGACTGGGAAATACGTTGGTCAGAGTCAGTTTGTGTACTGACATGACTAACTGATGGCACCGTGGGACATTTTAGTTTTTTGATGTCGGACTGTAAAGTCCCAAGGTGTGTTTTCAGGGAATGATTTTCTTTTGAAAGATGATCTGTCTTTGTTTGTAAGTGGGAAAGTTTGTTTTTTTTAATTGAAGGTATCTATGTAACAGTGAAGAGAGTCGATTTTATCTTGGATCAAGGCACGTACTTCATTTTATCATTCAATAAAAAAAAAAGTCATTGCCACCTGAGATTCCTATTGTGCATCAGAGATAGTGTCAATGGCAGTTTCAATATATTCCAGTTCCTCTCTTAACACAGGAGGATGAACACACACACTGGAGGTTTTCTTTCTATAAGATTTCGGGGTGAAACAGAGCGTGCGTCGACGATGTTCTTTTTTTTTTTTTGCGTGGTTGGTGACTGGGTGACTCGTGGCGGCATGGGGTGACATCGTTGGAGGCTGTGCCCTGACTGCCAGTGTCCGCAGTGTGGGAGGGGATGGCTGGAGTGGGAGGAAGAACGACGACGCTGCTGTGTGTGGCCTCCTCACAGTGCAGCAGGCCGTGCACAGGCCGTGCAGGGGAGGCTGTGTGGTCAGTGGAGAATGTGGGCAGGGACAGGTCACAGGGATGTCTCAGGGACATGGGGTCCGGCACAGGTTGGATAAAGGTGACAGGGGTGTCCAGCAGACAGGTGGCCAGTTCTTTCTCATCATGTGTGTCCATGAAACGTGTAACGAAGTGTCTCAACGGTTCACATTTGTTTTTACTCCATGTCAAGCAGTCTAAACCCTGACACATAAAAGTGCCACCTTCATGTAATTCAAAATATAGGCGGAGTTTGATATTTTTGTATGAGCCACATAAAATTCCTATCACGGTTTTGCTTAAATAGGACGGTTGGGGGGGGGGGGGGGGGGGGGGGGGGGGAGTCTACTAGTGATGGAAAGGAGGTAAGAATCTCACCTGAAACGTCAAAATCTGAAATGTACACTTTAATATCGTCGTTATCAATGGCAGAATACCTATATACTAGGCTGTTTCCCCACACACACAGTTCTTTTTGGCTGCAGAAGAAACGTTGTTGTATCGAATCGTTAGTAGGTAAACGTTTTTCGTCTTGTTCATCCATTCTCTTACAAGAAATTATCTGTTTAAGAGAAAGTAAGAAGCAGACATTATTGTTCTGGTCATGTTTGTGTAGTGTAGGAAGTGGTGCAGTGCTGAATTCTCACAATGTTCACATTATTCCATGGGGTGATAAACGGAAATCTTTCCTGAGAATATTATCATAGGCACAGTTTTCCTCCCAGAAGTTAACATTACATTTCAACTTTTCGTTGTAAATAAACACCGTGCTGATAAATACTCCCTGAATTAACACCCCACAACATCAAGAAGATGACAGTGAACTGCTGAAGTTGTAGACGAGGCTGTCACTGTACTAGAGTTATCACACAACAATAATCAAGCACAGTCACAGTTGCTGGTTTCCTGCATTCAACAGTCTTGAGTCAAAACCTTTTTATCACTACCTTCCGTATTAATTAGGGAATCAAAGTTTTGAACATAAGAATGAGTAACTGAACTTTCAACACGCCGAAACAGTGAAAAATGACAAATTTACAGCAGCGCTGAAAATGACGCGTCCATGTTCAAGGCAGATCATTCAGACCTCAGCGAGAGAGAGAGAGCGAGAGAGAGAGAGAGAGAGAATCAATTTTTGTATAAAAACTACTCCATGATTCTAATTGGAGAACACACTCTGAGTCCTTCCCCTAGAGGAGCACACCTGCCAGCCCTGCTCCTCACAGTGCTGATTGCTGTTGGGGTGCAGCGGACGTACAGACCTTTCAGCTTCTGCTTGCCTATGAAAGCAACCATGGGCCTAGTCTGGAAGATGGTTTGCGGTCTTTTATATACTGTTTGGATCTGAGAATCCCGCTGATGGGGAATGTGTGGGGATGGAAGAGAAAACTGGCCGTGTGTCTTTGTGTTTCTTATGATGCTTATGCATCTAAGGCGGGTTACAGTCAATGACTGTCCAGTTTACACACTGATTATAAGCCACGCACACCCATGCAGTGTTTACAAACTGGGTGGAAGGATTTCCAAATGCTTTCTTCTCGTCTCAATTGAGCACTGTGCATTGAGTATAGAGAATCATACTCCAACCACCTTTTGTTCTCCTCCCTCTCCCTTCTCCCACCAACCCTTCCCTCACCCCCTCACTCCCATAGGAGCCCTTTATATCAGTTTGTCAAAAGACAGCCCTACGGAGGAGATACTGTACTGCGCAGTCACTTGAATGGTATTTAGAGGTGGATGTTTTGAACCAGCCAACGCAGGACAAGAACTACTAAGACATCTACTGATGACATAACTGCTTAGTTGCAGAGCTACAGTGAGTGCGCCTCCCTCTCCAGAGGGCGCCACCACGTCCATCCGACGGCAGTGCCATGAATTTGCTGATAGCCTACCGACCTTTCATCATTGTCAACTTAGCCCCAAATATGAACATTTAAAAGCCACATCTTTGTTTTCCTCACAAAATGTTACAGCCAAATACTGACCTTAAAATCACTACTATCCACTTTTCGAGGGACATACTATCTTACTATTTTCGTTACATATAAATTATCTACGTACTGTTGTAGCCGTACATTTGTTTTTGTCATTGTGATATTTAATAATAATAATAATAATGAATACTTATATAGCGCCAATTCTCGGCTAGAGGCCAAGCTCTAAGCGCTTTACAATCCACACTCGTTTACACAACGGACTGCCTACCTGGGTAGTGCCGACTGAAGAGCTGCCAGCTGGCGCTTCATTCAGTCGTTTCCCGTGTCATCCAGCCAGTATCGCTCAATATCGATCACTCATTTTCCTTACTTCCTTCATTCTTTCCATTTCTCACGCAGGGTGCATGCCATGTGTAACGTGTCATCCATACCAACGGCCAAACTGGCCTACTCTTCCGAAAGTTGGTGATGGCATTTTACGTGTGTGCAAGATGTTATGCGTGCGTTCACACACGGAACCTCGGTTTATAGTCTCATTCGAAGGACTGTATGAGAAATGGAGTCAGAACCAATGTTAACTCCGAGGGAAAAATCCCCTGTACCGAAACGCCCCGGCAGAGGTTCGAACCTGCAACCCAAGGATCACCAAGATTACGAGTCAGGCGCTCTACCAACGAGCTATTCCGGCTCCTGATATTTGCTGCTTTTAGTGTTCTCCATGTACTTCCTGTTTTCCAGCCACATTGACAGCATTACAAATGGCGGAAGGACAGCTGCCTCGTCTTCACTGGGCCGACTACCTGGTCACCGTGCTGTCCTTGGTTGTGGCCCTTGGTATTGGAATCTTCTTCGCCATCTTTAAAGGAGGACAGAAAACTAAGGTCTCTCTCTCTCTCTCTCTCTCTCTCTCTCTATCTCTCTATCTCTCTCTCTATCTCTCTCTCTCTCTCTCTCTCTCTCTCTCTCTCTCTATATATATATATATCTCTCTCTCTCTCTCTCTCTCTCTCTCTCTCTCTCTCTCTCTCTCTCTCTCTCTCAACAAAGTGACAATGTATCCAGGTGCCCCAGCCCCATCTTTTCTCAACACTTCTCCCCTCCCCACAAACCCGATCCACCCTACCCTTAGTAATCCCCAGCGTTTATTATCGTTTATTTTCTCATTTCAACCTCGTGAATGGTTTGGGCAAGCGAATTAATTCTGAGGTTGTAGTTGGTTTGAAATCATTTGATACTGTTAAATGCACGTTCTGACATGATCTATATAGGGCATAGTAAATGTTGTATCGATCTAATACATGTTATTTATAGGCCAGCCGACCACCGGATTACCACATCGATTTCATACCCGTTATCAATAGAACAGGTTTATGAAACTGACTTAAATGTCCTTAACAACAGATCTCTCCTCGGTGAAACATCGCGGAGCGGGGTCTTCAAGGAGTCTGCTGTGAAGTGTTGTGCTGAATGCCATATAAATCCTAGCACAGTGTGAGCACATGTTTGACAGAGAGTGGCCATCACATGGTATGACCGTGAACCTCCTCTTATTACCATTGATACAGTTTGTTGAGTGAATCAGTTTTGCCAGTCAAGTGTCCTACAGAGGTAATTTTGTCTTACAGGTTTTGAGATGTATAGTATTGACAACATCTAAGCGTTGTGCAGTTTTAAACGTGTTTCTTCTTGAGATGTATGTCACTGACTATCAATGTTGCACAGTTTAACTCTTATGTTGCTCGCTTTAAGGTTGTTGTGCATACTTCAGCATCACTGCAGATTTCTCTGCATAACGTTAGAGATGCTGTCTCCGAGGAGAATGCATCCTTGTAGCAAACCATCGCTAATGTTTCTTCTTTTCTGTCGGTGTACATTTACTGTGTGTCTTTCAAAAAAAAAATTTTGTCAACGAAATTCTATTAAAACAGCTGCGTTGTAACCATGGATGAATTATATTCCGATGTTACTGTTAAAGCTAGAACTGTGGTATTGTCTTGTTTTGTGGGTCTGGAATTGTACATCAATGATTAGGTAAGAGTTGGTGCTGCACCATTTCATTGTTTAAAAGCCTTAAGATAAGTTAGAGAGTGATTATATTTCCAACGATCACACACAAGCAAGTCGATGTGAAACAAAACGTATGTTTTGAGTGGATTGTTTGCTTCAGGTTAACAATATCAATTACTGGTAACTTTATCACATTCACTTACGCGAAGTTTTGTGGAAGCTGCATATTTTACAGGGGCATCAGTACATCCAATTTCCAGTTAAACAATGAAAAGAAATCGTGTTATGTGCACAAGGTCCTTTCCTACAAGGTTACTTTTATTAACTTGGTACCCTAAACAATAGTTAAATGATGCTACCCTTTCTGCGTCTCCTGTTCATGCTCCATTATCACTTGGTACCCCATGCAATATTTACACTGTGCATCTTTTTCTGTGTCCCCTATTCATGCTACATTATCACTTGGTACCCCATGCAATATTAAAACTGTACTTCTTTTTCTGCGTCCCCTGTTCGTGCTACATTATTGCTTAAGTTGGGTCAGTTCGGGGAAAAATTTGCTGTGCAAAACCAAACTATTTTGCGTGTTCCTTAAAGCTTTTCATTGAGATCCACTGTACAAAGTTAGATATTGTACCTTGAGGTCTCAAAGGGGAGACCTATAAAGGATAATTGCAGGAGTCGAATGGCATCTGCCTCATTGGGAAGTGAATCTTTTAGACAGTAAAGACAGACAACTAATATCAGTCGGCTGTTCTTCATCTGATTAGAAAGATGACATGGTGAAGACTGATGACCTTGTGGCCTGGATTCTGTTCTGGCCTTGGCCTGTCGACATGGTATTCAGTGCAGATCTTGTTCTGTTTGGTGTCCGTCGTGTGGAGTCTGTTGGCTCCTTTAGTGCCATGCAAGCGTAAGGAGGAAGCTAAGCACAGTGCTGCAGTGGTTCTGAACCAGATGCTACCTTGTTCTGTATTCAAGTTTCGCATGACTTAATTGCTGTCATTAGTCTGAAGACTCCATGGGAACAAGCGAACAACCACCCAACCCTGTGTGGTCCAACGAGTTTTCTTTTTTTTAATCTTTGTTGTTGTTTTTTAATGTGTTGTGCAACGAGAACTGTAAATTGTAGGGAATTTGCCTCTTTAAATGAATACTAGCCTTTAGAATTGTCACATGGTATGTTATGATTTGGTACATTATGGGTTAGGATGGTATGTGTGGGATGGCATGGCATGGCATGGGGTGGTGTGGTGTGGTGTGGGGTGGTGTGGTGTGGGGTTGTCCTTTGCGCTTGTTTCAAGGTTGTTGAAGATGACCGGCAGAAAACTCGCACCCTGTTCCTCAACCCCCGGTCATTTCCTGTAAAGGTCTTCATGTCAGCGTGATATTTTTGTGTGTCTGAATACACTATTTATTTTAATAACTAAACATTTTACGCACAGAAATACTTTTTACTGCCAGGATCAGTACCTGGTAGGGGACCGTCAGATGGGCCTGGCTCCAGTGTGTCTGTCACTGTTCATCACCTATCAGTCAGCCATCTCTTTGATTGGCTACCCCTCCGACGTCTACAACACGGGCGCCATGGTGTTCTACATCTACTTGGGCATCTCTCTGGCGTATGCAGTGGGCTGCCTCACCATTGTACCCCTCCTCTACCCTCTGCGTCTCACCAGTGTCTACCAGTACATTCTGCTCAGGTTCAAATCCCAAGTCATCAAATTGCTCATGACCTGCATAGGGATGGCACAGCTGGTAGGTGTACCAAATCACGAGCGTTCACATCTCGCATACAAAGTTACATTCCACACTCTTAGCACAGGGCTGCATGTATCATCGACAAAAATCATCAACGGATGCATAGAGAGAACACGGAAGCATGCATGCACATGTTCATGTCTTACACAGAGCTCATATACACAAGCATGCACATGAACGTGCAAACATTCCCCTTCTACGCACTGGTTGCTGCATGGTAGACAATGTGGTAGAAGTCGATAGAAGAAAGAATGGTGAAAGTCTTTAAAAGATAACGCAGTATAAGTCCTTTATTTAAAAAAAGGCGATTTAATAGATAAGGCGGTATAAGTCCTTTGTAAAAAAAAGAAAGGGGGGGGGGGGAGGGCAATAAAAGACCGGTGTAGAAAAAGTCAATCGCAAATGAGGTGGTACAGATTCATGGTGGGAAGAGTGATGTGTGTCATTGCAGATTAAGTTCTGTAAACCCATTTTAAGCCCAGTTAAAAGAAAAATGGCACAGACGCATAGTAGAAAACGTTGTAAAAATCAAGCAGAGAAAAGAAATGATACAAATCGATGACATACACAGTCATATAAATCATGTTAGAAAAGTAGCTTTATCTATTTTTAAAACGTGATTTAAAAAAACATCAAACATAAGTGGTATAAGTGCGTGGTTGATAAAGGGATATAAGTCCATGATAGATGAGGTTGTATAAGTCTATAATAAAATTTTTTAAAAAAAGTGGCGTAAATCCACGTAAGAAAATGTGATAAAAGACACTTGTAAGTAGGGCGTAAGAGTCCAAGCTAGATCAGGTGGAAAGGTCCATGTTAGATACGATGCGGAGTTTATAGCAGATAAAGTGATAGGAATCCTTGCTAATGAAGGTGTTATGACTCTATAGAATTTAAAGTGGTAAGAGCCCATGGTAAATAAGGCGTTTTGAGTCCCTGGTAGATAAAGAGGTAGATCTCCATGCAAGATAAGGTGATAAGAGTTTGTGGTAAATAAAATGGTAAGTCTATGGTAAATAAGATGGTAGGTGTCCATTGTAGGTAAGGAAGTATGATTATGGTAAATAAGATGGTAGGTGTCCATTGTAGGTAAGGAAGTATGATTCAATGGTAGATAAGCAGTATGAGTTTATGACAGGCTAGGTGGTGTAAAACCATCGTAGAAAAAGGGGTGTAAGTCTGTTTTTGTTAAGTTGGCATAAGTCAAATGATGATAATGTGGTACAATTCCACTGCAGACAAGTGAAATTAATCCATTTTAAAACGCAGTTGAAGGTGAGGTTGTGTAAATCTTGTATGAATAAGCTGATAAAAAGTCCTTCGTAGAACACGTAGAAAAAGGTAGAAAAGATGGAATAAGTTGATTTTTGAAAAGGCGGCACGAACCCATTGTAGAAAATGTGTTATCAGTCAATGGTAGAAAATGTGTTATCAGTCTATGGTAGAAAATATTATACGAGTCCATGGTAGAAAATGTGTTACCAGTCCATGGTGAAAAATATGTTACCAGTCCATGGTAGAAAATGTGTTATCAGTCCATGGTAGAAAATATGTTACCAGTCCATGGTAGAAAACGTGATATCAGTCCATAGAACACAGCACAGGCTTCCAAGGGTGGTGCAGGATTGCTCCCAGCTGATTGGTTTGGCGGTCCAGGACAGCGCTTCTCTGGGTTCCACACACACGTTAGGGTGCATCTTTTTCCTTTTATCTAAATATAGTGTATGATCATCGTAGAAAATGTGATATATGTCATTGGTTCGTCCTTGGAAGGGAATAGTTGCGAGTTCATGATAGGGAATAAAAACAATTCCATAGTAGATAATGTGATGTATGTCCATGGTCGGAAATGAGATGTAAATTCATGGCACTCAAAGTGATGGAGATGTTAATATGGAGGTACAAGTCCATAGTAGATAAGGCGATTAAAGTCAATTGCAGAAAAGGTACCATTGTAGATAGACTTGTAGATATTGTTCCAACGCTGACTGCTGTTTAGGGAGTACTGTTTAGTGGATATCTTTTTACGTCTGTTGTTTGTAACGTCTGAAGAACATATCTTCGTCAAAAATACACTTGTCTGCTTCCTATTGTATACTAACTCTGCATCACTCTGCATTACACTTTGGTTTGTGAGTTCATTTGTATTTCGCCTTATTTTCAATAACGCTGCTGTCTGATCTTCCTTAGGTCTGGATGAGGTGGTTTGAATCAATGGTGGAAAAATGACAGAAATCTATTGAAGGAAAAAAAGTACAAGTCAATTGTAGGAGACTTGATACAAGTCCATGGTATACAAGTTATAATAATAAAACCAAAGTAGAAATGGTTTTTGAACTCATAGTGGGACAACTGGTCCCCATTCACACTAGAAAAGGTTATATTATTCCATGATAGATGTAGATGAGAAGATGCAAGTCCTCTGTGAAAAGTGTAGCACCTTTCCATAGTAGACGAAATTATGCAAGTCTTTTATTGAAAAGGTGGCATTATACCATTATAGAAAAGACGATGTCAGTCCATGGCAGAAAACTTCATACAGGTGCGTTTTGAAAAATTCGATAGAAAAGATTGTATCAGTCCTTAACAAGAAAAGAAGGCTGTATACGCGTATGGTAGATAAGCTGGTACATGTCCATGGTAGAGAAGGATGTACAAGACTATTGATAGATACAAATGTATAAGTCCGTAATGGAGAAAGTGGTATAAATTCTTGGAAAAATAAGTTCGTGTGAGTCTATTGTAGATGTTTTGGTATACATCCTTGATAGATATGGTAGTATAAGCTCATGGTAGATGATTTCGTATAATTAAATGTTAGATGAGGTGATGGCAGAAAAGAGGGTTTAAGTCCATGATACATATGGAGGTATCATTCCACGGTATATGAAATGGTAAAAGTCCAAGGTAGATAATGTGGTAAAGCCCCATAGTAGATAATGTGATTTCAGTCCATGGTTGATAAGTTGATGTAAGTCCGTGGTATATAAGGTGATAGAAATCCATGGTAGATAAGGTGACGTAAGTCTAGATACGGTAGTATAAGTCCCTGGAAGAAAGATAATGTAAGTCCCTGGTGGATAAAGTGATGTTAGTGTATGGCAGATAACGTGAAAAAGTCAGTGTAGTCGAGGTGATATAAGTTCATGGTACATAAGATGGTGTGGATCCGTGCTAGATAAGGTAACATCAGTCCATGGTAGATGGTAGATGGAGTATGGCTGCCTTAATGGCGGGATAAAAAAGGGTCATACACACAAAACTCCACTGCCTGGCTATACAGGGAGTGTCCGCAGGAGTATCAGCCTGCGTACACAGAAAGAAAGAAAGAAAAGAAGTCCATGGTAGATAAGGAGGTGTAGGTAGGAGGTGTAGGTTCATGGCAGATGAAGTGATGGAAGTACATGGTGGATAAGGAGGTGTAGGTTCATGGCAGATGAAGTGATGGAAGTACATGGTGGATAAGGAGGTGTAGGTTCATGGCAGATGAAGTGATGGAAGTATATGGTGGATAAGGAGGTGTAGGTTCATGGCAGATGAAGTGATGGAAGTACATGGTGGATAAGGAGGTGTAGGTTCACGGCAGATGAAGTGATGGAAGTACATGGTGGATAAGGAGGTGTAGGTTCACGGCAGATGAAGTGATAGAAGTACATGGTGGATAAGGAGGTGTAGGTTCATGGCAGATGAAGTGATAGAAGTACATGGTGGATAAGGAGGTGTAGGTTCACGGCAGATGAAGTGATAGAAGTACATGGTGGATAAGGAGGTGTAGGTTCATGGCAGATGAAGTGATAGAAGTACATGGTGGATAAGGAGGTGTAGGTTCATGGCAGATGAAGTGATGGAAGTACATGGTGGATAAGGAGGTGTAGACCTGTTCATGGCAGATGAAGTGATGGAAGTACATGGTGGATAAGGAGGTTTAGGTTCATGGCAGATGAAGTGATGGAAGTACATGGTGGATAAGGAGGTGTAGGTTCATGGCAGATGAAGTGATGGAAGTACATGGTGGATAAGGAGGTGTAGGTTCATGGCAGATGAAGTGATGGAAGTACATGGTGGATAAGGAGGTGTAGGTTCATGGCAGATGAAGTGATGGAAGTACATGGTGGATAAGGAGATACGAGGTGATGTAAATCCACGGCTCAGCATGTACTGCCGCTGTCAGAGCGTCGTCAGTTTCTGTGGTGCGCTTACAGGCCACTGGAGGTCAGACTGTAATCCCTGATACCATAAATGATAAATCTTTATGGGTCAGTCTAAAGAGCCATTCAATGCAAGGAATATTTCAGTTCACTTTGCCGACCACAAAGATTCTGTCAGTATCAGTGTGTTTAAAACAGACTTGTGTAAATAATTTTTGAAAAAAAAAAAATCAGTAAACTGAATTAAAAAATCTTCAGCAACAGCTCAGTATCAATTTTTTCAATACTGTTTTTTTTTCTCCTTCCCAACACAACCCTCACCGCCCCATCCCACCCCTCTTTTGAAATCCCTTTTAAACCATTCCCATTGTGACTGAGGATTTGTTTATCTGCACTTGAGTTTCATCCCATTATCTTCGGTTCACTAAATGGCGTTTTGTTTGTCTGTTCTTGTCCTGCCAGAAAAAAAAAATCAATAGTTCAAGTCTCCTTTTTTTCCTTTTTTTTTTTTGTTCAATTGGCAGCTCAGTCCTTCAACATTGATATCAATGCTTTAACTTCCACCTGCAGTCATCATTTCTACCATGAACTGGTTCTAGTCAACACAGAACAATGTTAATGCAAAACATTCAGTTTACAATGCTGACTCGTTTTGTGGTGGTGATTACAAAATGGCTTCTAATAAAGGCTGTGTGATACTTACGTGACCTGCTGTTTGTCTGTTCAGACACTGTACATGGCCTTCGTTTTGTACGGCCCAGCTCTGGTCCTGCAGGCAGGTAGGTGACTGTAGAGCTCCACCTGCTGTGTGAATATCATGCTCACTCACACACACCCAGAGAGAAGATGCATGATGTGCTATTTTGAAACATCCACGTATGCCAAATGTATAACTCCCCCCCCCCCCCCCCCCTCCACCTTGTCCTTATATCCATTTACAGGAGAAAGGAAAGGATTATTTAGTGATACCAAGTCACCATGCAGCATCAAAAATGTCAAATTGAAGTCATGTAGAAATGTCATAGACACATTATACAAGTCTCATATTTACATCACATTCATGAAATCTGAGAATATGAACTTTATTCTATCCAGTTAGTGATAAACATTTAGACCAGCTCATTTCAAAGTTAATATAGTCTGAGTTTTATGTCGAAATATATTCTCCTGCTCTGTATCTTAATCTGTATTTCTTAATCCTTAGAGAAGAGGTACGCATTTTCCAGTTTTATGTTTGTGTAAAATACCGCTTTGCGAGTAGAGTAATAAGATTTTTAGAAGACCATAACAATAAACATCTTTGTCAGTCTCAAACACCTCAACATTTTCTGAAATCTTGTGTTAATTGCAGTTCAACGTGGATTTTTTTCTTTGTTAGGGGTCCTACCCATTTCAAAGTTCTGTCATGTGACCACTTGTTAATCACGTATGCACAATGCTTTCTCTTTCGTTACTATAGAAGCTACAATTGTGGCTTTTAGTAATATCCATTTCTTTCAACACCAGCTGGTTGCAAGGAGTCTGTGAACAACTCGCATTTGCATCCGTTTCAATATGGCTGGGGTTTTTCAATACACGGTTATCCCAAGGCACATATGTGACTAGCTTTCTGACCATTTTGAACAGCGTTTTGGTTTCCAGTTATCTTAGTTGGGTATTGCGCAATATTCATGAGCACCCTTTGACACAGAAGAAACAGTTTTCAGAACAGCTCTGAATTCAGCTGTAGCATTATCTCTTAGACGTATCCCTTCTCTTAATGTACTTTTTTTACTTACGTGATGCAACCAGCATAGAACAACAAGAAAAAAAACTTCAGTGTTATCTCTGGCTGTAAGTTAATATGTCAACATTTCTCCATTGGGTTTAACAACGTTAGAAATCCTGTAGATGTTCTTCTTGTCCAAAAATTTTAACAGTAATATATTTGTTATCGATTTTGATATTTTCATTATCCAGAATAGGTTCTGCAAGGATTTCCCAGAGTTACTTCGTTTGACTTCATAAAATAGTAATTTATAAGCCATAAATACATCTTTGAAAACGAATACATTTCCATTCAAATGAAAAGTGGTATACCCCTCTCGATGTTTTCAAAGTAATGGCAGTTGAAAATACCCGAAAACAGCCATTTCTTTCCAATCATGAGTGGTAGTCCAAAATCTTTAGAGCCACGTTACTTTGAGTGCTGCAATATAAATGTTTAAATCCAGCAGATTAATTCCTCCATTACGTCTTTTACTGATGTTCTTCGATTCATTTTGTCCTGCTTTCTATTCCAGACAAATTCAGAGCACATTGGTTGAAGTTCCTTGAAAGCAGGGTCTGGGATATGTGTGTGCGGGGGAGGGGGGGGGGGCGGGTGATAACAGCATCTAAATGTGTGTTAGCCATATCACTTCCCAACTAAACAAAGCCCCAATGCCTTTCCAAATTTATCAATTATTCATAAATGTTTCAAATGATTCTTTGTGTTCAGTATTAAACAGCTGTGTATCACCTGCAAATTGGTGTATCTCCTGTTCGTTTTTTGTTTGTTTGTTTGTTTGTTTGTTTTAATTAGAATTCTTTGAGTCTCTCACATCACGATTGCTCATGCTTTTGCGCATGAAATAAACAAATTTGGAGACACGAAGTCACCGTGTCTTCATCCTATCCCAATGAGAAACCGCTTGGATACTCGGCCAATTAAGATAATCGTCGATTGAAGTGGGTTTTTTTTTATACCTATCCATTTGCATGTATTTTACAAAACCAAAAAACTTGGAACTTTCACTTTCACTCTAAAGAGTTAAATGTCTTTCAAAATAAATACCCAGCAGGCGGTTGGAATTTAAACAGGTTTTTATATCATATATTAACCTGATGTTGTATTCTATATATCTTCCAGGACTGAAACCTCTAACATTTCACTGTCGCTGAAGGACACCGACATGGAGAATGTGTCGCTTTTTTAGGGTTTGACACAGGCTCTTCTCTCGCTTTTTTAGGGTTTGACACAGGCTCTTCTCTCGCTTTTTTAGGGTTTGACACAGGCTCTTCTCTCGCTTTTTTAGGGTTTGACACAGGCTCTTCTCTCGCTTTTTTAGGGTTTGACACAGGCTCTTCTCTCGCTTTTTTAGGGTTTGACACAGGCTCTTCTGAGCTGTTAGCCTGGATCTGTCAGAACGTCGTGTGTGTTCAAAGGTTAAAGAACAGTCTTAACAAAACCAATGCCAACCGAAAACGATCATTTGTTTTAATCGAGTTCCTTCTTTTCAGTGGTAGGACTGCCGTTCTGGCTGTCTCTAGCCGTGGTTGGATCCATTGGAACCATCTACACCACCATTGTGAGTGTGGGAAGGGGGGGGAAGAAGTGGGGGCAGTGGGTGGGAGGAATGGTGTGGCCAGTGGGGGGAGGGAGGGAGGACCGAAAAGAAAAGGTAGTTACTACCCATATGTGTGGAGTATGCAAATATCAAACAGAAAGACTGGGAGCAATTGATCCAATCTTATCACAGTATTGATGCGTCTTTGAAGTTGATCTTTAAAATTTTTAACATTACAAGTATCTTCCTGGGCCTGGCCAACACATCCACACACACACACACACACACACACACACACACACACACACACACACATACACACACACACACACACACACACACACACACACACACACACACAGTTGTCACAGCAAAGTGGGTGCTCATCAGACTGGCTCTGTGCTGACCAAGCATAGTCAGCAGAACACCAAGCCAGTAGCATCCTGCGTTTGGTAACAGAACAGGCATACTGACCACAACCCAGCTGATTCCGTGGCAGTGCGGTGTCTCTCTGGCTGGTGGCCTAAGAGCGGCCTGATGTTGATAGCTTCATGCGGACTGTTGATACAAAGATTTCGCCGCTACAGGACAAGTCGAGGGAGGGAAGAGTCGATGGGACCGGTGGGAGAACAATGCCACACGGAGAGCATGGGGACATGGCAGGGAAAATGTTGATAGATGGTAGCATGAAATGAAATAACAGTGAAGTAACTTTTTACTATAGATCAGTATACCTCATTCCAATGTATTATTAGTATACCTCATTCTAATGGTTGTTTGTTAGTTTTGTTTTTGCTGCTGTTCGTCATGTTATTTTTCTAGTATACATATGTACTGCAAAAGGGACGAAAGGATAAAATCATCAGTTCCCATTATTCGTTGATCAGTACGCATGTGTGTGTGTTTGCATGCGTGCGCGCGCGCGTGCGTGCGTGTGTAGTTCTGTGTGTGTGTGTGTGTGTGTGTGTGTGTGTGTGTGTGTGTGTGTGTGTGTGTGTGTGTGAGAGAGAGAGAGAGAGAGAGACAGAGAGAGAGAGAGAGAGAGAGAGAGAGAGAGAGAGAGAGAGAGATGGGGTTTGCCTTTCTTTCTTGTCGTGGCCACTCATACACGACATTATTGTCTGTTTGCAAGTTTGTATCACACAAAAACTAACACCGTTGAAGTTAACAGATAAGGAACTTTAGAAAAGAGAGACAATATAACATGATTATTTCACTGCATTTCTGCCTTTGTCCATGTCTGATCAGGGAGGGATCAAAAGCGTGCTGTGGACAGATGTCTTCCAGACCATCATGGTGTTTGTTGGAATCCTCTCAGTTATCATCAAGGTGCTGTACCCAGTCCATCTCTCAGAGTTCGAAAAAAAAAGAAACAGTGTTTCTCACATAGGAAATCAATTCTTTTTTCACACCGTTTTAGCCTACATGAATTTAAACTCACAGTAAGCTCAGAATACGGGACTGTCGGTTGACCTGAATAGAATCTGCCTGCTTTTTACTATCCAGAATCATGTTGACTTTCACCGTGAGGATACATTTCTCAGATGGTGTTGCATATAATTATGTTTTTTTTTTTTAGCTGTAGTAGAGCATATCGTGATTTGTGCCTTATCTGGTACTGATCATCGTGTTCTCAACACAGAACTTGGCCTGAAAATGATCATTTGATCTATGCTTTCATGCACAAGGAATTCACGAGGGTCCAATACAGACAGCATGAACAGGATGTGAAGGTTGGCTGATGCAATGATAAAGTTGGTTTGGGATCGTTCATCTTGATTAATGCACTGCTGTCTATGGGTGCTGGGCCGTTAGGAGTTATCATGTCAGCCTTTATAAAGGATACTGCGGCAAATGCATAAGAGATAAAGCTATTGCAAGCTACAGTGAATATCACAAACACACGCGCGCACACGCACGCACACAACACACACACACACACACACACACACACACACACACACACACACACGCACGCACGCACGCACGCACGCACGCACGCGCGCGCGATCACACACACACACACGCACGCACGCACGCACGCGCACGCACGCACGCGCGCGCACGCACGCACGCACGCACGCACGCACGCACGCACGCACGCACGCACGCACACACACACACACACACACACACACACACACCACACACACGCACGCACACACACACACGCACACACTCTATTTTCTTGATCATCAGGCTGTGGACTAGACAAAATATGAGCAGAACGAAGATATATATGATGTCACAAAAATAGTTCAAAAGATGGATTCCTTATTTCTTTTCAATTTAAGATTTGCTCTATACTGGATACACTTGCCATAAGATCTTATATCTGTGCAGCTGGATTAGTTAATATTTTTCCATCTTCTTCGAATTTCTACCTAGCAGAACAGTGAAAAACGGAAAGTGCTTCATCATCAATGCTACCTGTCCAAGTGCACGAAGGACATGCTTTACCGTCCGATGCTTCAAACCATTTCAATCATTTTTCTATGCATTGACGTCTGATGTTCCAGTTCAATACATTATATCAGTGCGATTTAGGTAATACAATCATGAGATATTTGTCACTTTCAGAATTTCTTTTTAATAAGAGAAGTTGATTCGGAAAAAGGCTGTAAATACCGAACTCTTGCGGAAATCTGTCCTCCACTTCAAAATGAACAAAAAAGGCCACAACTCCATACTAAGCTTTCATTAAATTTACACTTCGCTATATTCCGATTATTGTTTAGGTGAACAGTCTTAATGGAAGTTATTCACGTTTTTAAAACATGAAAGAATTTGTTCGGAATTGGAGCATCCGTCTTTCAAATCCGAAAACAAAGGTTCAAATTCGAACTCTGAAACCAAGGATGTAGAAAGATTTGAAATTAAACAGACTGACTCTCAATAAACAGGCAACAGAAAACCTTAAACTAAAAAACAAGAACAAAAAAAAAACAAGGAATTAATTGCTGTTAACCACACCTGGCAGTCTCTCAGGCAGAGTATTCATTATTTCCGCTGACTGAGATGAGAGAAGAACATTATATCTGAAAGCAACAAAAAGTAAACATGTCATGGGACTGGCGAGTGGAAAAACTGGATCTTCGCCTTTGACTTTGCTGCAGTCTTCAAAGTCGATCATATGGTTAGGCTGTTTCAGACGCCATGTAGGAAATTCTCTAATCAGGGTCTGGCATGTCACTGTTGAAATCTGTAAATCCTAAGTCAGTGAGCAAATGGATATTTTTGTCTCTTTGTTCTCTGAACATGGTCTTCAGCCAAAGTATTGGCCTCTCACACAGCACTCTGTAGATCGACGTTGCAGCTGCTCGAAAGCCAAGCCTCGTTCCGACAGCTGAAAAAGCAGACGTGAGGAAAAAAGAGGACAATTTTGGCCAGCAATACAGAAATCAGTGTTCACCAGTTCCTCAGACAACAGTGTTCACCAGTTCCTCAGACAACAGACTGCTCCGCAAAAAAATCAGGGGAAGATGAGGCCTGTTTTTCCAGTGAAAATAAAGTTACCTGTTTCCAGTTTATGGGTCAAGCAAAATAGATCTAGAATATTTGATTTGAAGCTCACGCCGGGTCGACGATTGGGACGTTGTCTGCATTGCAACCGCACAGTATCCCTCCGTATCCACCTCCTACTCCTTCCTTCTCCCCTTCCCACCTCACACCCCTTTTTTTGTTAGATTTCTGATTGAACTATTAAGCTGATTCATGGGAAAACGTACTTTGGGAGTGCCCACCAGCGATATTCTATCCTACAAAAACGGCGGGGTCACTCTCGTGAGCTCTAACATAGATTAGCTCCCCGCAGATTTCCGCACATTGTGTATTGAAGGAAAGTAGGCTTTCCATTAACGCATGGACAAAATCAGACATTAAAAAAAAGTTTCAACTTCTGTTGCCCTTCATGCTCTGCTCTCATGGTGACCTTAATTTTGATGTCCTGTTCACGTCTAGCCTTGATTTGGTTCTGTAGAAGGTCACCGGTATCGGCGAGTCCATGGGGGCTGTCGTTGGACGGACGTGGTGGCACCCTCCGGAAGGACAGCTCATTTACGCCGGCTCTGCGACTAAGCAATTATTGTCGTCAGTAGGGGGCTTAGTAGGTGGTGTCCTGTGTATGTCAGATCAGAACAGGCGCCACTGAACACCACCAAAGTGACTCGGCAGCAGTGCAGTGTCTCCTCCGGTGCGTTCACTCTTGACGACTTGACATTGACTGCTCCCTGTGGATTGCCGGTGCCGGGGCTGTGGCGGGCTGGGCCGTGGCTGTGGCTGTGGACGGGGTGTCGGAATGAACGGCATGGGTTTACTGTTGCTAGTGTGGCACAGATGATGGAACAGCAAAAAAAAAAAAAAAAAGAGAGAGAGTAGAAAGAAAGAAAAAAAATCATGCATCAATCAAACAGTTGCTTACAACTTTCCTTTCTCACCATTATCCTTCAAAACATTCCACAAAAATTTCTATACTCATTGAATTAGCGGCCTTCTTAAAATCGCCGATGGCAACATACAGTTTGACTTTTCTTTAAGCAATATTCGTTTTTACAGATGTTTTTGTTTATAAGGTTTCAATCATCCTCATAGAAAAGAAACTAGGAGTTATTGTTGCTTGAAATAACATTTAAAGAAAAAAAGATTATTTCATGGATTCATTAATTATTGATTTCGTTGTCCAACGGGTGTACAGACTGCATGAATGGAATCACCCCCAGTCTGATATCTTGTGCTTGACCCTCTGTTTTCAGGGAATGCTGGCTGTTGGTGGGTTTTCTAAACTGTGGGACATTGCTGCGGACGGAGGGAGACTGATCTTTGATGAGTACGTAATTAACATACACCATCTGGACTGTGTGCGTGCGTGTGTGTTTGTGTGTGTGTGTGTGTGTATGTGTGCATGCGTGTGTGTGTGTGTGTGTGTGTGTGTGTGTGTGTGTGTGTGTGTGTGTGTGCAAGTGCATGTTTGTATACATGTGCACATATATCCGTAATTTATCATAATTCTGTGAGCTATTTTCATGCTGTTCTTGTCGGGAATTCTAGCTCATTTACAGACTTTCTCTGTTGAAACGTTTGTTCAGGGTTTTATACTGCTCCACTGTCACTCTGGTTTTCTGTACATCAGTGTGTAAGTATATAGTGTGTAAGTCTATCGCTAAATCATTTCAAATTCTTTCCAGATTGGACATATCTACATAGCATCAGGGTATGTCTGCCTGTCACTGAATTCATTCTGGGCCTTTTAGGAGTAGGATCACCTTAACATCACACTTTCTCCTTCCATTTTACTGATCCCATTCTGGTTTGTTCGGGGATTTGAGTTATGTCCGCACGATCGTTTTTCTTTATTCCGAAAGATTTTACTATTAAGTGTAACTGCTGTGTGAATATCTGTAATCGCCCTCTCTCTCCTCCCCCCCCCCCCCCCCCCTCTCTCTCTCCTCTCTCTCTCTCTTCTCTCACTCTGTCCTTTTTTCTTTTTTCAGATTCTTATTTTGTCCTCCAACCTCCTTGCAACAACTGTTTAATTTTTTCATTTTTTTCTTCAGATGGGGACTCCATCCTATTTATTTTTTACTTTTTTTTCTTTACGTCTCTTTCCTTCTTCATTAACTCTCACACACCATGCAGATCTGTTGGTTCCACTAGTGATGGACATTCTAATGCGAACTTTAGAATTTTAACGTTTGATACAAAGCGTCTGTGGGGAAGGGGGGGGGGTGTTTGGGGTTGTTTTTTTTTTTTTTTTTTCATGTACTGGCCAATGGTGTGATGACACTTTCACCCTCTGAGGAATAATCGATAACAACAGCAACAGCGATTCCGCTAAAGAAACACACACACACACACACACACACACACACACACACACACACACACACACACACACACAAGTGCGCGCGCACGCACGCAGACACACGCACACACGCACACAGACGCACGCACGCACGCACGCACGCACGCACGCACGCACGCACGCACGCACACACACACACACACACACACACACACACACACACCATAAATCTAATAACCATAATTCGAAAAAGAGAGGGGGTCAGTTACCCCGCCAAGGACACAGACAAACAGAGTACAGGACTAGACACTATGCTATAGTAATTACAAGTTGAAGGCACGTTACCAAAGCAAAATTACGTATAAGCAATCAATTTTGTAAGTACACATGTTGAAAGGTTATCTGTGATTGTAATTGCCCGTCTACTTCTCCATCCCGCTGCGTTCCTAACACCCCACACTCCACCCACCCCATTTCCCACCCCCAAGAGAGAGAGAGAGAGAGAGAGAGAGAGAGAGAAGAGAGAGAGAGAGAGAGAGGGGACAGACAGACAGACAGACAGAGAGGCAGAGAGAGGAGACACTTGACACTTTGATATTTTATTGTCATTACCAAAAGGTCTTATGACAAGGGGGGTAACAGGGTAATAACTCATTCCTGTTCCTTACACTACAAGCGATATTACACAGTTATTCCCAATGATCAATCAAATCAAAACAAGCAAAACATTTTTTTTTTTAAAGAAAGAAGAAAGTAGACACGAATCTTTGAATATCCTCTCAGACACGAGTACCCATTTAACATTACAATAGCAACAACAATGACAACCACAACGACATACACAACAAAAACGACGACAACAACAACAACACACGCACGCACGCACGCACGCACGCACGCACGCACGCACGCACGCACACACACACACACACACACACACACACACACACACGAGGAAAATGTAATATTACGGATTGATCCGACCATCCACTGTTTTAGGCGATGACTATGTTATTAAACTATTCCACATGCTTTTAGTCATATTTTTTTTAGTTTAAGTCCTTTTTTTTATACAATATTACAAATGCTTTTGTCTTACTTTCATTGCTTCTGTAATGAACTTAGCGACTGACGATAACAAAGAAGCAACATTTTGCCTTTCACAAACATCCAAAGTAAAACAGGAACATTTTGCACGCACATCACTGTATGCAGTACATTGAAATAAGAAGTGCTTTTCATTATCAATAGTATATCCACATGAAGGGCATGGTGATTCTGTGGATGTTCCACACTCGAACCATCTTTTGTTTGCATTGAAACCTACGGTTCGTAACCTGAATCTTGCGTAACAACTTCTTTGCGAGGAGACACGAGGAAAGTCAAGAAACCAGACAACAGTTGCAAGAGCACCATTTAGCTCCTTTTTACCTAAAATGCCATGTAGACGGTACTTCTATTGTACAGATAGATGACCATTGTGTTTTAGGTGTACCTGTAGATGAAGAATTAAAATGACAGTGTCGGGTCAATGATTAATGCAAGATTATCTTAAACAAAAAAAATCCTGTCATCTAAACTACAGCGCTATTTAAACACTACTGCGCTTTAACTTTTCTTCAGCGCACACATAATGTCGCATATCAATGACGTTTCAACCATGTGGGATGGGAGTAGTGATGTCATAATGTCACGTATCAATGACGTTTCAACTATGTGGGATGGGAGTAGTGGTGTCATAATGTCACATATCAATGACGTTTCAACTATGTGGGATGGGAGTAGTGATGTCATAATGTCGCATATCAATGACGTTTCAACTATGTGGGATGGGAGTAGTGATGTCATAATGTCGCATATCAATGACGTTTCAACTATGTGGGATGGGAGTAGTGATGTCATAATGTCACATATCAATGACGTTTCAACTATGTGGGATGGGAGTAGTGATGTCATAATGTCACATATCAATGACGTTTCAACCATGCAGACAGGGCAAGGTTGCGCCAAGTGTACCAGGTGTTCGGCTTGATTTGTTCCACCATGCTCAAAAGTAAGCGAAATTAATTTAACAAAACAAACATGCTAGTGCAGAAAAAGAAACACAAAAAAAACCCACCTATAGGTTATCAACACCATGCAATGAACAGACAGTGCTCATCCCAGCCTCTAACGGCTGATTACCAGTCACCACATGGACAGGTCAAGGTCGGCCACGTCAACATGACGACGTATTTGGATTCTCCCCTATGAAAACTGAACGTTCAAGCGAATTTCTAGGAGATAAACTTTAAATATTGTTTCGACATTATGCCATTGAGTGGAGAGCATCACCGACAAGTGACAGACAAGTTCCATGCCACTCTTATTGCCATATTATGCCGTAAATCCGCTGTCAAAAGACCCCTGGGTGTGTTGTTCCTGCTAAAGGGGTGTGGTGGCTCAGTGGAAAGACAGTTTGTATGCTCGTTGATATCATCAGTAATACTACTGTTAGTATTGATCTTACCACCACTAGCATTAACATCGCCATCGCCATCGCCACTAAGACTGTTGCCACGGCAACCATGCTGTGTAAGAATCCTCTAACCCACTCTCCTTTCTCACATACTACGACTGCTATTGCCTTATTATCACCAACAGTAGCAGTAATCCTGTCTTAATTTATTATTTCAATATTTTGATCTTTATTAGTATTCCTATCAGTAATATAATTATCATCATTACTACCTTGACTCACACATTATCTCCCTTCTAACAGCCTCGTTTTCATTCAGCGCCTACCTTGCGCTGAAGAGATCAAAGCTAAGTGACAAACTCGTTCATTTTCATTGTCCTGTTTGTTCGTGTCTTGCCTGAAGAAGACCTAAGATGTCGAAATGCGTCGTGTTTTGTTTTGTGACTCGTTTGTCCACGTTCTCTGGGCGGTTCGCTAACATTTATTTCAGATTTGTTTAGATTTCCGCCTGCAGTCGCCTCACTTTGCAACTGGATCTAATTAGATGTAGTTAATGAATAAAATTACATTGGAGTTGTTTTTACATCAAAGAGGAATATTAACAATGGGGCTGATGCACTTGCGGTGAAAGGTAAACGGGCTTCTTTTGACTGTATGAAGTAAATAACCAAATTAAACGACATCTCTGAGACATGCTTCTTCCCAATATGTGATGCTCAGGTACAGCCGGTGCTATTATATGCATCCGAAATGTGGGGATACCACAGACTGGACAATATTGAAAAGGTACACGCTCTGGCGTGCAAACGTTTCCTGAAAATCCATCTTAAAGTTTCTAATAAACTTGTCATGGGGGAATTGAGGCGTTATCCCCTATATGTAAATAGTGCAGTAAGGTGCATTCGATACTGGCTAAAACTGATAAAGATGGAGGCTCATCGTTTGCCTAAACAAGCATACTTGATGCTTGTAAATCTAGATAAAAACGGTTAAAAAAAATGCTGGGCAACTTTTATAAAGAATATATTATTTAGCCATGGGTTTGGATATGTCTGACTTGAACAGGGGGTGGGCCATGATATAACATTTGTTTCATTATTTAAGGAGAGAGTTAAAGACATATACATGCAGGCATGGAGTGGGTCTGTTTTGAATAAAGCTATATATCAAATCTGCAGATTGTTTAAAACTTATTTCGAATGTGAAAAATACTTTGATCACATGGACATTAGTTGCTTTAGGAATTGCCTAATAAAGCTGAGGCTTGGTGTGTTACCAATCAATGGATCGATTCTCTAAAGTGCTTTCAGCAACAGTGATAATTTTATGTGCAAAATGTGCAAGGTCTTAGAAGATGAGGACCATGTGTTGTATAAATGTGTTCTGTACAATGACATACGGAAAAAATATCTTAACTTTGGTTAAAATACAGTCTTGTTGAGAAATGGGTCTATTTTCAATTTAGGACGATTGGTGTATTTCTGTTTAATGCCATGAAGTGAAGGCAAACCTTTGTTGACATCTCATGCTAGAAAGCTGATTGGTTGTAATGCATGTGTCTTTTAGTTACGTGTTAAGTTGACCCCAGCATTTCTAGGGGCTGGGGCCTGAAGAAATAAAGATTGTTCACAAGTTACCACATGACAGTGATAAAGTTATCATGCTATCAATTGTAATGAGCGGAAAAAAACAGGGGGAAATACTTCAATTTCTGTCACAAACACAGATGAATAATTATGATAAGCCAACAAAGGCAGAAAAATAATGTGTCACGGTGAATGCAGGTAAAAGAAAGAAGATGGTAAGGTTATGTATATGTATGTTTGTGTGTGTGCGTGGGGAGGGGGGAATGAGAGGGGGGGAAGAAAGTCACGTGTTTGGGATACATTTTATTATGAAAGAGATCCATTATCCCCACTGAAGCAAAAGTGCAATGCTTTTAGGACAACGACATAACGGACAACATCAATAACCAAAATGATCGCCAAGAATCTCTCTGCAACCGTGTAGACGTCATTCGTAACTATCGGGGTTTTTTGGTCGTTTTTTTAAAACAGTATTGACCCCAAGGCCCGTCACTCTGTGTGGTCAACCATAGGTGGCGGGTTTGTCAGCTGGACGTGCCTCATCTTCAATCAGCCCACAACACAGCGTATTGGTTCCATAGCCACCCTCCGCCATGCCAGATGGTCAGTGCTTGTTGATGCCGTTGTGATGCATCTAGCAGAGACTGCTCTCTCTCTCTCTCTCTCTCTCTCTCTCTCTCTCTCTCTCTCTCTCTCTCTCTCTCTCTCTCTCTCTCTCTGCATGCTACACTACACTCTTGGGACAAAAGTCTGTTCCCTCTCGGCACTTCCGGTGCTGACTACCTACAGGTACCTGTTGCTGAAAACTTGTTATATTCTTACCTTAAGGCTCAACAGAACTTGCTAGTCCTTGGTAATCTGACCCTTCCGACTCAAAACATGCTGACAGCCTCTTGGGAGAGAGTCGTAGAGGGAGTGGAGGTAGGCAACAGTCAGTTGATTCCAGCAAGTGGTGAGTGCACAGCGCAGATCTGCGACAGCACTAATGTGACGAATGTTTGTTTTTTTCACGTGAGTCTTGCGGACTTGCCACACGTTCTCAATCAGATTTAGATGTGGACTTTGAGGGGGCCAGAAAAAACACGGGAAGTCTGTGCTGTCGCTTCCGTGTGTGAGCCGAGCGGTGAATAGACGCGTTGTCATCTTGCAGGTACCAGCGTTTGTTTGGGTAGTGGTTGGCAACAAACGGCAGAAAGTTGTTTTTCAGCACATCAGGGTACTTCTGAGTGTTCATACTGCCTTCCACGAACACCAGTGGTCCAACTCTGTCATACGAAATGCATCCCCATACCATCGATTTCAATGTAGTCTTCGGCCCAAGATGGACGCTGCACAGAGAATGCTCTGACTACTTCTCTTCAACTTTCCTTCAGTTTTACACGTCCATTGGGTTTGATCACAATGGCCATTTCATCAATGAAAATAACATTCTTCCACTGATCGTTCACAGTCCAGTGAAGTTTCCTCCAACAATATTGCAGCCGCTTCTTTCTGTTCACTTCCTTGATGACTAGTTTCTTCACTGGGGGTGCTTTGAATAGACACGTCCACGCAGATTTCGATTGATTGTCTTTTGGCTGACTTCAACGGAGGTTGATGCACGGAATTCGGCAGAAATTTCAGACACTGTGACAGATCTGTCCCGTCTTACGATCTTTGGAAGTGCAGACACGCACCTGTTTGTGAACACTCAGGGCCTACCACTCCTAGGTTTGTTTTCTACTGTTTTTCTGTCACAATAGCTCTTGTAAACTTTTCCGACCTGTTCAAGTTCAACACATTTGCCACCTCAAACACGCGAAGCCCCAGGTCTATCAACGACACAATGTATTTTTTCGTCTCCTCTGTGAGCTGTTTGTTTGCCGATGCCATGCCAGATCTACCAGCAGACCGCAAGCACCAAACGACAGTTCAACGAATTTTAAATAAATGTTAGCGAACCGCCCAGAGAACGTGGACAAACGAGTCACAAGACAAAACACAACGCGTTTCGACCTCTTAGGTCTTCCTCAGGTGAGACATAAACGAATAAAACAACGAAAATTCACTTAGCTTTGATCGCTTCAGATCGCTTCAGAGTTCAGCGCAAGGAAGAAGGCGTTGATTCTGAAGCGATCAAAGCTAAGTGAATTTTCGTTGTTTTATTCGTTTATGTCTCACCTGAGGAAGACCTAAGAGGTCGAAACGCGTTGTGTTTTGTCTTGTGACTCGTTTGTCCACGTTCTCTGGGCGGTTTGCTAACATTTATTTAAGATTTGTTTAGATTTCCGCCTGCAGTCGTCTCGCTTTGCAACTAGACAGTTCAATGATTTTATTTACTTCACACGAAAGAGTATACTTGTGAAAATGACGTCAGTGGTTTTCGGTACAGGAACATGTCATGTCACCAACATTGAAATATTGGCTAGATAATCTAGTGGAAACAACCGCTTCAAATCTGTCCGCCATTAGAGGGGACAGACTTTTGTCCCTTTACCTGGACTAATGGCCTGCTGAAACAAATGTGCAAAGTTTAGGTAAGATTACATTAAAAAAAAATTCCCTCCGTAATCATGCTACAAACGTTTTGATCAGCTCTTGATCCAGACTGGTTTTCAATGTGACGGTTGGTGAGTGTTAGTGTGTGTTTGTGTGTGTGTGTGTGGGGGGGGGGGGGGGGGGCTTGCATTAATCTAGACAAATACTGATCATTTCGCAGAGAAAAGTGTGAAATTGTTTGCGCACGCATCTTTGAAAAATGCCAGCGTAGTTCTTCCGTAAATCATACATGTACTGTTACTCTCGATCCACAAAGCTGAACATGAGAATGTATTTACTTTGCTTTGTCCTTTGAGCGTTTATTCCTCGAAAGGTGTGAATGAAATAAATGCTATGTGCTGGCTGTCCATGTGCTGCCTGTCATTCTACCTTCAGGTGCTTTATTCTGAATATGCCCCTAACTCTGCTGTACGGAGCCACCCTGTGTCTGATGGGTCTGGTGGTCTATGCCTACTTCGTCACCACTGGCTGTGATCCCTACGCTGCTGGCTACATCCACAATAAAAATCAGGTGCTGTTTTGTAGTGCGACCATAATATGGTGCAGTATAACACAGTATGCAGTATTGTTTTGATGGTGTCATGTTTATTGTGTGAAGTTGTGCGGTGTGACTTTAGTGGACATTCTCTTCTACGCTTCCTTTCTTACCATGTGGAAGAATGGGAAGACCATTGCTGTTGTGTGATACACTAGATTTTCTCTACATGCCACTGACCGTAATGTGTGTGTGTGTGTGTGTGTGTGTGTGTGTGTGTGTGTGTGTGTGTGTGTGTATGTGTGTAGGGAATGGAGTCATTTGGCTGGTGTTAAGGTTTAACGTCCACACCAATTAAAGGTGATAAGGCCTATTAGGGATTCAGTCCAAGGATGAGCGTCCTTTCCAACACTACACGGACACCACGATAGGCCAACACAGTTAAGATGGGCAGCGAAATGGCAGTTTTCATGGGAGATGCCAGCGTGATTCTTTGTGGAAATGTCTGATTGAAAAGTCTGTGATCTACTGCTGAGCAAGGCAGCCACACAAACGTTTGGGTCAAATCGGGCAGCTTTCACTATGCAACAATAAGAACGTACAATGAGTTGCTGTTTGCAAGGCCATTCCACTTCGAGCTCCTGACGTAAGCGCTTTCCATGAGGCTGCACGTGGCTGGTGTGGATACAGAGGAACCTGTCTATAGATACCCTTCTTTTTATTGTCAGTCCCCATATAAGATCTGTCTTTGTCACCCACTAACGCTAAGCCTGATGACAGCTCTATGAGCAGAAAGCTTGCTTGGTTTCCTTCTTGTTCCCCCGATCATCATACTCACACCCTGGTGAGTGTACTCTTCCACCATTTTCTTCTCCTGTCTATAGATACATCAAAGACTGTGATGGTGTACAGCATGATACGAACCAGAAATGCGTGCCCTTGCCACAAATGTGCTGTCTGTCACAGTTTCATGTTGTTCATAGTCCAGCCAACTGCGGAGGTCACGTGAGGGGTGCACCTTAAACTGCTACCAATTCACAGTTGATTTTGTATATGTAAAGCTTAAATAAATGTTAGCGAACCGCCCAGAGAAACGTGGACAAACGAGTCACAATGCGTTGAATGCGCTGGTTCTTCCTTGCGCTGAACTCTGAAGCGATCAAAGCTATGTGAATTTTCGTTGTTCTATTCGTTTGTGTCTTACCTGAAGAAGACCTAAGAGGTCGTAACGCGTTGTGTTTTGTCTTGTGATTCGTTTGTCCACGTTTCTCTGGGCGGTTCGCTAACATTTATTTAAGATTTGTTTATATTTTCACCTGCAGTCGTCTCATTTTGTATATGCATTTCAAAAAGAACTTGTTTACAGTGTGAGTATATCTTACATATGGGAATTGTTTCAGGTGACTCCCTATTTCGTGCTGCATCTGATGAGAGACTTACCTGGGCTGACAGGTCTGTACCTGTCCATGCTGTTCTGTGGCTCCCTCAGGTTGGTACCTGTGTGTCTGGTGAATACCTGTGTATTGATAGCTGTATTCCGGCTATGGGAATATATGTCACCGATTAACTCCATGTCCAGGTTTCACTGGTTTACAGAGATTGTGTATATGTGGGTTGATCTGAATTCCATGGATACCCACTGTCAGGGCATGGAAAATGTCGGAATAATGAATGACGTGTGCAGTTCTCTCTCTCTCTCTCTCTCTCTCTCTCTCTCTCTCTCTCTCTCTCTCTCTCTCTCTCTCTCTCTCACACACACACACACACACACACACACACACGCGCGCGCGCGCACACACATACACACACACACACACACACACACACACATACACACACACACACACACACACACACACAGTGGCAGAAAAAGTGAATGAAGCAAAAAATGAAAAGGCAAAACAAAATTAGAGAAACGTTTGAAAGAATTCTTCAAACCTCAATGTAATCATCTGAAACGCGTGGTACGAAAATCAGTCATTCACAGGGTATAGTAAACATCAGTCATTCACAGGGTATAGTAAACATTGAATAACAAACAAATAGGGTATCTCTTTTTCCCATGATGCAATTAATTACACGTCACAACTCCATGCGAATCCCTGCTTACGACGTCGAATCGCCTTTCAGCAATGCCAATGAAGAGCACACAGAACGAACACGGAGACCCCCGAAGAAAAGACAAAAAGAAAGAAAAGAAGTTTGCAGGCTTACCCATATACCCTGTGCCTGCCAAAATGCATAGCAACACCCTTTGTGAAAATGAAGAAACACAATTAACATTAAATTCAAGACCGCCTTTTTTATATCTCGAATATACTTATATACAGGGACCAGCAAAACAAATAGGGTTTGACGGATGTGAAAGGAAATCCACACGGGGTGTAGAAGAAAAAGAAACACCCGAAGGTGCTGGGGAGGACCCAGAGAAGCACTGTCTTCCCCTGCCCTTAGAGCAGTCCTGTACCACCCCTGGAGGCCTGCGCTGTGTTACGAGGGGTACGGGCACGCGCAGGACACTCCATTAAGATATCAAGGGACATAACGCTCCTGAACAGAGGTAAATTAGACTACAGGATGCAGCTCATAACAGCCTCAAAGTAGCATCCCCCATGGGTGACCAGCCCGTATTTCTTGACTGCAGAGCCCACCGGCGAAAAACACCCCCCCCCAGCTGCCGAGCACACCCCACAGACCCAACCCCCCCCGCCCACGGACAGATGAAGACAGTGCCACTCCAGACACAGCCAAGCTTTCGCCATACGGTCTTTTTGTGCCCTCAAGAGAGAATCCAAAGTTGTAGTTTTTTCCCACTGCCAACAGGACTTTCCCTGTGGTCAGTGGGTCTTTCCTCACCGCCACGGGACCTTTCTCCAGGGTCAGCCTAGTTAAGGCAAAGAAAAAAAAGAAACACCCGAAGGTGCTGGGGAGGACCCAGAGAAGCACTGTCTTCACCTGCCCCTTCACCTGGTGTAACTTTTACCTTGAGGAAATTAATCACACGCCCACAACTCCAAACGCATGCCGCTTACAACACCAAGTCGCCTAGCAGAAATGCCAACACATAGTACCTAGAACAAACAGGAGAATTCCACCCCCACCCCCCACCCCCCCACACACACACCCCCCACCACCCCAAAAAATGTTCCCAACTTGCCAGTATGCCCAATATCTACATGTATACACTGCAAAAAACCGCTGGAGAAATTAGCAAATAGAAATTAACATTTATTCAAACTGGCACAGCCCTTTTTTCATCTTGGATATAGAAAGAAGAAAAAAAAAAGGGCGAACAATAACAAATACAGGGAACCTCAGCTCAGGTAAGAACGGGAATTTTCAAATGAGCCGTGGGATGTAAACATAACAAACAAGAAAGTAGGATAACTCTCCCATGATGAAATTAATCACATACCCCTTAAATCCAAACGATTGCTGTTCACGACAACCCAAATTGCCTACAAGAAACGCCAATAAAGAGCACACAGAAAAAAAACGAGGAGACATCCCCCCCCCCACACCACCACCACCCCAAAAAAAAAAAAGTTCAAAGCTTGTCCCATATTCCCCGTACCTGACACATATACACCACACAACGACTGGAGAAACGAAAAAACACAAATAACATTTACTCAAAACTGAAACAGGGCCCTTTAAAATTGTCAAACCAATACAGGTACTAACGGTAACAAACACCCGATAACCCTGTTTTGATGTGTCAAAAAAAAATCTTCGAGGAGGCGGGAATGGCGCATGGTGAAGAAGACACAAGAGGGTAAACCCTTTCTGCCATGATGAAAATTTTTTGCAGACCAGAACTCCACACGAAAGCTGCATAGACACCAAATTAGCTCAGCAGAAATGTCAACACAGAGGCACAGAACAAGTTACCTATTCATGAAATTATTTGCAGGACCAGAACTCCCCCACGAAAGCTGCATAGACACCAAAATTGGCCCCAGCAGAATGTCAACACAGAGCGCACAGAACAAGTTACCTATTCATGAAATTATTTGCAGGACCACAACTCCACACGAAAGCTGCATGGACACCAAATTGGCACAGCAGAAATGTCAACACAGAGGGCACAGAACAAATTACCCATTCATGAAATTTTTTGCAGGACCAGAACTCCACACGAAAGCTGCATAGACACCAAAAATTTGCACAGCAGAAATGTCAAAACAGAGGGCACAGAACAAGTTACCCATTCATGAAATTATTTGCAGGACCAGAACTCCACAGAAAGCTGCATGGACACCAAATTGGCACAACAGAAATGTCAAAACAGAGCACACAGAACAAGTTACCTATCTGTGGAATCTAAACAGAGAGTTAACAGAATGTTTGTGGGGTTTTTGCTAATGTTTACCAATCCACGGTATGTACAGAGGGTTAACTTTAGTGCTAATGATTTCCAATCCCCCCGGTATGTTAAAGAGGGTAACTTTAGTACTAATGATTACCAATCCACGGTATGTAAAGAGGGTTAACTTTAGTGCTAATGATTACCAAACCAAATATGTAAAGAGGGTAACGTTAGTGCTAATGATTACCAAACCACAGTATGTAAAGAGGGTAACTTTAGTGCTAATGATTACCAATCTACGGTATGTAAAGAGGGTTAACTTTAGTGCTAATGATTAACCCAAACATGGTATGTAGAGAGGGTTAACTTTAGTGTAATGATTAGCAAACCACGGTATGTAAAGAGGGTTAAATTTACTGCTAATGATTAAACCCAAACCATGGTATGTAGAGAGGGTTAACTTTAGTGCTGATGATTACCAATCCACGGTATGTTAAGAGGGTTAACTTTAGTGCTAATGATTAGCAAACCACGATATGTAAAGAGGGTTAACGTTAGTGCTAATGATTACCAATCCACGGTATGTAAAGAGGGTTAACATTAGTGCTAATGATTAGCAAACCACGGTATGTAAACAGGGTTAACTTTACTGCTAATGATTACCAATCCATGGTATGTAAAGAGGGTTAACTTTAGTGCTAATGATTAGCAAACCACGGTAAGTAAAGAGGGTTAACTTTAGTGCTAATCATTACCAATCCACGGTATGTAAAGAGGGTTAACTTTAGTGCTGATGATTACCAATCCACGGTATGTAAAGAGGGTTAACTTTAG
>CM031619.1:40107809-40125309 GCA_018398815.1 Conus ventricosus | reverse complement strand
CACGCACACAAAGAGAGAGAGAGGGACGGAGAGGGAGGGGGGGACGGAAGGGCTGACAGCAAGGACTGATACAAATACACCGCGCTTTTTTACCTCTTAAAAATCCTTTACAACAACCAAAAACGCCGAACAAATGGAGACAAGCAAGTAATGAAATTCACTAAAGAAATACAAATGATTAGAAATGTCAGTTTACAAAGCAGAAAGGACAGAAAACACAGAAAAAAATCTAACTTTTCTAAACTTTTCAGACCTTTATTTTTTTACACTCTTCTCTGAACTAATTGTAAACCCTTTTGGGTCCATGCTTTCCATCGTTCGAGAGAATAGCTATTACATATCTGAAACGTGCACAGTTTTGTATTAACGGATTCTTTGTGTGTGTACAAGGAACAGGAAAAGGAGCTTTGTAAAAACTAACATTCATGGTCTGTTTCTTGTTGATGCCTCTGGTCTTTATTGGCGCTCTGTGGCCATGTGTCGCTACTTTGTGGAAAACGCATCTAACGTCATGGGCATGTGCACAGGCAACACTAAAACAGGTGTTTCCTTTTCTAACATGAAATTCAGAGGACATAAGTGCACTCCTGTGCTGAGAGAGATTAATATTTATACAAGTAGTACGACTACAATAAATAATTAGCGGTCATCTTTGGTCCCCTGACACATTACTTATTTTCTCGCTATCGTTAGGTCTGAGAGTATAGATGTGCACTTGGAGGCTGTATTATATTCAAAGCTGAATTTAGCTCCAAAGAAAATTCGATATGCCCAGAAGCCTATGCATACAGATGTATAAATGTGTGTAGTTCTTTTGACGTTGGTGCTTCTGTAACAATACTTTCTTTACGTAAATGAATTGTTATCCTTTGCACACTTTCCAACCTAGAGTATCGATGTACATCGTTTTGTCTTGTGAGACTATGAAAAGGCTTTCAACAGATATGCAGGGAGACACTGTGGAAGCTGCTGCAACACTTGAAGAAAGTGAGAGGTTTGTCTCCCAAATCCTATGTAACTACCATGATATGCCCTGCAGGATGTCTCAACCAGGTCAGTTAATATATAGTTTTAAGTTAACAACTGGAATCCGTCAAGGTTGTCTTCTGTCACCACTCTTTTTTTCTTCTTGCCACTAAAAAAAGCAGAAGCAGTGAAGTGATTTGGACGCTCTAGACACAGCGAGAAAGTTCCGACTTTACTGACAACCTGCCACCACTCTGGACAATGTATTCAGATGCAGCACAAGATCACGTGCTAGAGAACCACATCAGCAGAGACAAGCATCAGGATCAGCGGGAGGAAGACAGAACTCATGAAGAACACCACTACCAACGTTTCAGTCACAGATGGTCAATAGCCAATCTAGGAAAGAGTGTGTTTTGTCAACCCGAGTATCCACTGTCACGCTGAAAAAAATTGTGGGCCTACCAAATCAACAACACAGCCTCGAAACTACCCATCCTCAATTCTATCTTCATATTGGCCTGGCTGTATGGCTCCGAGACGCAGGGGAAGACAGAAGCAACGCATCAGAAACTATAGACATTCACTACCACGTGTCTGAGGTGCATTTTAACTTCCAGATGCAAAGCAAATTCAGCGGTGATGAGTTGTGGAAAAGGACTTTTATCCGACTATTCACGAAGAGAACATGGAGTTGGTTAGGGCACACACTGAGGAAGGCAGCACCTAACACTACTTGTCAGGCTCTGACCTGAAACCTGCTGGGGATAAGGAAGAGCGGGGGAGGGTGGGGATCCAAAAGCTGGAAAGGAGGTATTGCGAGAGATTTACGGGAAAAGGTAGCTAGCTGAACAGATGCACAAACAAGAGATCTGGAGCATTGGTGTACACGGCCCATTCCCCCTTTGGAATGATCAACCTTCGTAAATTGTTCATTACTTTCATGGTTAATGTTTTCTGGCTTTTTAAGCCTGCCTCTAAACTGAGGAATCGAGAGCTGGTTGTCTGCTCTCATATTCTTGCACTTTTCTGTTGAATCAGTCGGTCAGGTTCTTCGTTTTCTACACTGAATGGACTGGATTTCAGGGTGCTGGGGGAGGCATTGTGGCGGGCCTAGCAGTCAGTCTCACGTTGGGTATGGGGAGCACCCTATATGGAAAGCCCACCCCCTCCCTATCCTCTGGGCCAGTGGACCGCTGTGACGTCACCAATGGTTCTTGGGTACTGACGACTGATGTGTCCCCGGTTACCATGGTACCTTTTACAGAGGGAATCATCAATTCCTCCACAGCTGCTCCTGATGTATACAGGTTGGTGCGGGTGCAGAGAAGAAAACAGAGGAAGAAATGCGTGTGTACACATACACATACACACGAATACAAGTGCAAGGATAAATAGATAGATGGTTAGATAGATGGTCAGATAGATGGATAGATAGATCGATAGATGTGTCTGGCTGGCTGTCAGTGGTACTGCATGGTACTAAAGAAGCATCTAGTTCTGAATGAAATTACATGTTCTTAGCACAAAATATCGACAGTGATTCTTCTATTTTTTTCTCCCTTTTAAGGCCTTATTCGAATTTTTTTCCATTTCATTTCACGTTGTTAATTCTTTCAAAAGACTCATGGACTGATTATTTAACTTGCTTACACGTTTTATTATATTATTGTGTTATTATTATTAAAAGATTTTACAACAGCTTTCAGGCAAACAGTCATCCATTGTTTTGATGTCACATGACATATTTCTGTAAGAAGTAAGACTGTTCGGATCACGACTCAAAGGAATGTGAGACAGACAGAGCTAACAGACCTCCATCTGTGTGTACCTTGTTGTCCCAGTGCCTTCACCTTCTGTGTGTACCTTGTTGTCCCAGTGCCTTCACCTTCTGTGTGTACCTTGTTGTCCCAGTGCCTTCACCTTCTGTGTGTACCTTGTTGTCCCAGTGCCTTCACCTTCTGTGTGTACCTTGTTATTCCAGTGCCTTCACCTTCTGGGACCTGTCCTACCTGTGGCTTTCCATCATCGGTTTTGGAACGACCTTTATCTCTGGCATCGTCATCAGCCTCATTACAGGTAGGCTTTGGTTATATAGTGACTCGGACACAGACAGACGTTTGTTGCATTGCGACAGACACATAGAACTTCATTACACAGTGAGAGGCACACACACATGGACCTGTATTGAACGGTGACAGGCACACACATAGAGCTGTATTGCAGAATAGACATACGGTAAATCTGTATCACCTAGCGACAGACGCACACATGGACGGGTATTGCATAGGGACAGACACGCACACGTGGACGGGTAATGCATAGTGACAGACATACGCACGCGTGGACGGATATTGCATAGTGACAGAGTTTGGTCACTATTACATAGTGACTGACACATGATTAGACCTACATTACATAATGACAAACACATACATATCTGTTTTACATAGCGGCACACATTTTCTGAAACTTTGTCAACAGACAGAAGTTGATTGAAACAGTGTGTGTGTGTGTGTGTGTGTGTGTGTGTGTGTGTGTGTGTGTGGTGTGTGTGTGTGTGTGTCGGGGGGTGGGAGGCACCAACAATTCTACTTCATCTGTCACCTTTTTGATTCTCAAAGTACGAAGTGATCAACATGAGACGTGTCGGATATTCACATCTCTATAACAAGCACCAGAACAAAAATCTCCGTGAAATCATAATACCTTATCAAGCTTTTTGTCTTGGCGTACGTAATAATGAAATACAACAGATAGGTAGTGATGTTTAATGGTTAAAAACCGTTAAAACTGGGATTCGGTTTCTAATAAAATACCTTATGTACGATCAGTTACGAAGAAATAAAAACCGAGTGTGGAGTAGTGTTTCTGCAAAATTTTCAAAAACTGCAGATCTAATCTTTCCCCTTTCCAATGCAAAATGAACATACGCACATGATAAGAATTGTTGGCATGTTAGTACTTTTTTTCCACACGGTGATTCTTTATAATTATGTGTATGTGTGTTCTCAAGCGGAGGGGCTGGTGGTCTTGGAATTAAATTCACTGGATTTCTGAGCTCTCTCTCTCTCTCTCTCTCTCTCTCTCTCTCTCTCTCTCTCTCTCTCTCTCTCTCTCTCCTCTGACAATGCCCAGGATGTCAGAGGGAGCAGGAAGACGTGGACTGCAGACTGATTTTCCCATGTTGCCGAAAGCTGTATGGACTTCCTGACCCTGAGGACACACCCCCACATGACGTCAGCCCCCTTCCTTTGAAGGCAAGGCTCTCTGGGGAGGAGGGGGGTTCTTTATCTTTGTGCTATGTTTTCTTCACATTTCTGATGTGAAAATGATCACCTACTACAGCACCAGTGAGACAGTATCGTGTCTTTCTCATTGTGCTTCTATCGCTATCATCATCATCAGCAGCAGCAGCAGCAGCAGTAGTAGTAGTAATAGTAGTAGCAGTATCATCATCATTATTATTATCATCCATTTCCTCCTCACCCGCCTTATCATCATCACTATCATTATCATCATCACTGCCATCATCGTCATCTTCTTTTTCTCCACTCTTTGCTTCACATGCTTTTTGTACTCCCAGTTCTTATACAGGGTCGAACTTTAATTAAGGACCACTTATACACAGTCTCACAAAACATAGAAAGAAAACCCGACAAACGACAGAAACTTTATAAATGTTTAATTTCATTATCAGTGAACAACATTTTGTCACTTTCATCGAAAAAATCATTCTTTCTGATTAGACAGGGGAGCCTGAATGAGACTACCCCCCCAAAATGACATTCACAAAAAGAGTGTTTCTTTACAGTCTGATCAAAACCGAGTGTGCCCCCCTCGTGCTGCCACACAATCCACACAGCGCTGCCTCATGGTGTTGACTGTTCTTGTAATGAGTGCCTGGGGGAGGTTTTCCCACTCCTGCTGCAGGTAGTGCAGCAGCTCCTGTCGATTTGCCGGAACAGGGTGATTTTCTTGAACTCTCCTCCCAACCTCGCCCCAGATGTTCTCAATAGGGTTCATGTCCGGGCTCTTTGCCGGCCATGGCATCCTGGTGATGCCAGCTTGCACCACAAAAGTGTTCACGGCTCGACAACGATGTGGGGTGGCATTATCGTCCATGAACACAGCCTGAGCCCCAATCTGCTGGAGTGCTGGGACAACCAAAGGCCGTAAAATCTCCTGCAGGTAGCGTTGGCCGTTCAGGTTGCCATCCACATGGTACAGGGGAGTCTTGTGGTGACTGCTGATGCCCCTCCCCCCCCCCCCCCCCCCCCCCCCCCCCCCCCCCGCCATACCATGACGGAGCCACCACCAAAAGCGACGACCTCCTGGATGACGTCATCTGCCAGCTGCTCCCTGGGACGCCGCCACACCCGAGTGCGTCCATCTCGTGGCTTCAACTGGAACTTAGACTCATCGGTGAAAAGCACCATCCGCCACTGAGCCCGAGTCCATGTTCGATGAGCTGTGCACCAGGCCAGGCGACGTGCCAGGTGGGCCGCAGTCAGTTTTGGTTTCCGGACTGGGCGCCTTGCTCGAAGGTTGGCAGCATTGAGGCGCCGCCGTATGGTCATCTCACACACTGCTGTGTTAGTAGCAGCTTGGAGCCGACGCCTGATGGTGTTGGAGGTGGTGGTCCTGGTCCGAAGAGCATGTCTGCGGATGAACCTGTCATCTCTTGCAGTGGTCTTCTTTGGCTGGCCTGGACGGGGTCTCTCTTTGACAGTTCCAGTGGCTTGAAAACGTTCTCTCAGCCGAATGATGACGGAGTGGGACACTTGTAGTCTTCTGGCCACTTCTCGAACGCCAACTCGATCCTGCAGCCATGCAATCGCCCGGGTCCGGTCAAAATCAGACAGCTTGCGTCTTGGAGGCATTTTTGTGTTATGAAGAATTATGCACGTTGGGCTGCTTTTAGGGGCATTCCAGTCAGTAAAATGCTCTGCACTGCATTGGTTTTTGCACGTGCATTTGGAATTTCAGTGCAAAACTGTTTGAAGTGGTGTTCACTCTTGCTTAAAAAACAAGCAATTTTGACAACAATCTGCAACTTTTAACCCCCTCTCTCTCTCTGCATGCCGCACGTGACAATAAGACAGCTTTCGCAAGCTTTGCGGAATACTCTGTTAACCCCTTAAACCTTTCCCAGTCGCATTCTTCGAAAAAATGCATTGCTTGTATTTTTGGCCAATTTAAAAAGAAAGGGCCTTTTTTCGGGGTGGTCCTTAATTAAAGTTCGACCCTGTAGAATGAAGAAATGCTGTCTGTCTGTCTGTGTCCGTCTATGGTCTTTGGTCTCTCTGAAAATTTGTAGGCAGTTTCATTATGGGTCACGGATGATGCCCGATGTTTTATTTTACCAGAATATCCGTTACTAACGGCTATAAATGATAATTTTAAAAAATCAAGTTCGATAAGGGAAATAACCACCGCGCTGTCGAGGTTTTTTCTTCCACTAACTGGAAATTGTCTCCCTTCTTTGTTACTGTGTTCGCAGCAGAGGGCGTGGAGAAGGAATATAAGAGTGTTCACTTCTAACAATTTCACAGGCCCAAAATGACGACTATAGTTTTCCCGTGTTATTTTGTGATGTACAGTTTAAACAATAACGGTTTATAAACGTATGTGTAACCAAACTTTGTAAGCTCCTCGGTAGTTCTGTGGTTAGTGTCCCCACCTGTCATGCGCGAGACCGGGGTTCTACTCCCCGCTGTGGAGAGAACAATGTTTTTTCTTTTCTCTTACATACAAAATTTCTACCACCAAAAGGGGAGAAAGTGCTATAGTCACTGATTTTTTTTTCTTTTTGATGTACTAATGTACTGGGAGTACGTTTATATGCTTTGCATCTTTGTTTTATTCCCCACACTGTGGCTCTGTTCACAGGGTCACCAGGAAGAGACGACACACGTCGACGACGTGGAAATGTCAGCATTTCTACCTGGAGCATCAAAGCTGCCATCTGCTTAAACTGACTGGATGACCCCACTTCCCTTTTACATATTCCTTAAAGCGTGGAATTGCACTCTCTCTCTCTCTCTCTCTCGCTCTCGCTCTCTCTCTCTCTCTCTCTCTCTCTCTCTCTCTCTGTCCCATTGTTGTCTTTCATTTTCTGCAGAGATCTTTACTTGTGTTGTATGATTACAGTATTGTAACTGTTATGCTTCCAAAGACAACGTATGGACAATAATCAGGTTACATTATGTAAATGGAACAATGAAGGAAAACGATAAGAATATAGGTTTCTGGATTCTGGATTCGACATTAGAAAAGTACTTAGACTCAGAATCAAGAACTTACTTTGAGAATAATAATATGTGAAAGTGGGGATCCCTTACATTAAAGGGGTTTCAGAGCGTCTATCCAGGACCTTCCAACAACATGGATGCAAAGTGTTCCACAAACCCACCAACTCCCTACGTCAGCAACTGACCCATGTCAAAGACGAAACGGACCCCCTCAAGCAGTGTGGTGTAGTGTACCAGGTAGGGTGTCAAGACTGTGCCAATACCTACATTGGCGAGACAGCAAGACCACTCACCACCCGTCTACAGGAACACCAAAACCGATCTACTTCTGCCATACACGAACACCTACAAGCTACAGGCCACAGTTTCAGCCCCCAAGAAACCAAGATCTTATCTACAGAACCCTTCCTCACAAAAAGAAAAGTTAAAGAAGCCATCGAAATCAAGACCAGACGCCCCAGCCTGAACAGAGATCGAGATTTTGAACTTCCCCCCATCTACAATCAGATTCTGACAACTGTTCACCCCACACAACAGTCGCCCCACCAGGCCTCGCTGCTACAACACCAACAATGAGCTGAAGAAGACAGGGCGACCCTGTCGAAATATTCTCAAAATAAGTTTTTGATTCTGAGTCTAACAACTTTTCTAAATGAAGGAAAACGGTCTTTAATGTTCGCCATGATAGCAGTGAAGTGTGAAGTGAACATTTCATTTTTTCACGTGAAGCCCCGACGCTGAAGTGAGCCGTGTGCTTCGACACGATTAGCTGGATTGTAAAAGTGTGTTAAGCGTGTCATGCTTCACTGATTATTTTTCATGTAGTCACATATCCGAGTTGGCCGAAGCCGTGAAGAGGTGTTTAACATCACGCGTTACATGAACGTGTTTTCTTGATTACATTTTAATGGATACCTCCCCTGTGGTAAACGACAACAAATTACAAACTGAAAAAATAACTTCTTACTTGGAGAAATTCCTTGTTTTATCGTTACTCATGTATCACCAGTGAGTCAATTGCTTATCTATTTTATATCCAATTGTTTGTCTATTTTACATCTTGTATCCATCTGTATGCTGTTGGAATCTTTTATGCTTGTTTTCTCCTTCTTAGATGTGAGTTTACCATACTTAGAACTTATATTCGTTCAATCTGTGACAGGCCTCCTCGAAAGACTCGGATAGGGACAACTAGTATACTGGAGTGAAACATATTTCTTGCGCTAAGACTGTGTAAAGTCCCGGGGCTGAATGATGAATCGTGTTGCTTTTCTTACTTTCAGTCATGTATTCAACTCAGGTGGGTAGAATTTGTATTCTTACTTTGTTTCGGGTATTTTTCCCGCGTTCATGTTTGCATGTATGCGTTCATTTATTTTCTATTGTTATCCTTAATTGTATTGACTTTGTCCTGGACAATAATGATATCGTCTGAAAGCAGCAGAGTGAAACTGAGTTCAAAATAGGATACCTTGACATATGCCATTTGATGAAGAGAGAAACTATCAGATCTGACCTCCAGCCTACCCATTTCAAATGGCTGTTTTCATGTCTTTGGGTTTTCTGAATCACGGTTATCTGGTGCAGCTTCCGACAATGTAATGTCCATTCCAGGATACAACCTTGGACGAGATGCTATAGCAAAACGAGAAATGGGTATGGTAGCTTATATTCGCCAGTCTGTAAATCATACATGGCTAAAGTTGTTTGGTGAATGTAAAATTTAATGCATATGGCTGGAGATTCACTTGAAAGGGACAAAAATCCTAGTCGGTTTCTTATACACAAACCCAGAAGAAAGGGTCGAGTCGTTCGATTGGTTTGGAGTCATGATGGAAGACGTATTAAATTATTGTATGGAAATAATCTTACTTAGAAATTCTTACATCGATTTACTACAGATATACAATACATGGACGCAAACTTATGAAATGTGCAATTTAGCTCAGTTGATAAATTCACCTACAAGGATAACATTATCGGCAAAGACGTAAAATGATCACATTTACATAACTAATTCTAACAAACGTAGTAGAAACTGCTGTACCTATCTATTGGTCTTAATGATCACTTTCGCGTGTAATCTGGTCAAGGAAAGGAGTTAAAATCCTCAGATGTGTTCACAAGTTTATATCTTTTCGCAGCTACAAAAATTGTCACACAGAAGCAATCCTGGCTGATAAGTTTTATTATGTTATATATTGCAGCTTTTGCTTGTGTTTATCAGTATTATCACCCCGATGATGCACTTGCAGCCATGTACAAGATTTGTGTACCTACTTTTCATACGCATGTCTCGCTTGGGACTAAACGTGTTAATATAGGAGATAGAAGCTGAAATCAGAACTCGCGACTACCTATTGCAAACAACAGGTAAAGACCAAAACAGATTGGGCAACAACGGAATAATGTTACTGAAAATGAAAAGAGCCGCACGGAAGAGATATCCTGATCATTTAATTCTTTTTTTTTTCTTTTATGGTGATCGATGAGAATGAGTGTGAGGAAGATGATGCTACGGATTTCCATTCCGGTCTGAGAGTGCATGACAGGGCTGCACCCTACGCTTGCTTTCATAGTATATCCTGGCGTCAACCAGGCCCTAGAGACACAGACATCTGCAGTGTTGGTCAGGAAGTTTGAGCAACACTCTCAGAGATGCATCCATTAGGTGGATGAAACTCGTGTGGTCCCAGTCTTCCCAATTGAGCCCGTGGTAATCTCAATTCTGAGTAGGAGTCGGCTGGGGCAGAAAAATCCCGCATGCCTCTGATGGGAATTGAACCCACGACCTCCCACAGCCGGAAGTCCGCAACACTAACCACTTCTCCACGGCGGCTGGTCTGATCATTTAATTTCATCAAACAAGATTCAAAATCTATCTGGAAGGCCATGAAATAGTTGTCCTTAAAAAAAACTGCCATCATTCTGCTTCTCGTGCTACCAATTTATATCTTGAATATCTTAACAGATACTTTACAACAACAAAAGAGAGAACAATAAAGATAAACAACACAGAGGCTAATGATTTAAATCTACTGAAATGTTTCTGCGAGTCAAAACAAATAGTCGATGAACACAGTTTTCCACACATGGTCCGTGGTTTGGATCGGTTGGACAGTACACTTTTGAAGACATCTGCGCCCATTATCACAGAGTGCATTACATATATCAATAACTTATCCATGGAAAAATGTTATTATCCACAAGCCTTCCAAGATGCTAAAGTTTTGTCCGTTTGTAAGTCTAATCCCTCTAACTATAGACCCATATCTATACTATCTTGCACAGTCTAAACCTCTTACAAACACTATCTTCAATATTCCACTGTATAAAATATTACTTAATTCACCCAAATCAGAATGGATTTAGAAGGAATCACTCCTCACATACCATGTTGACTAATCTTATCGAGAAACAGCATTTAAACATAAACAATACTTTATGTACTGGTGCAGTTTTTGTCGGTTTTGCGAAAGCTTTAAACACCATTGATCATAGTGTCCTTTCTAAGAAATTACCTATGCATGGTTTAAACAATGACTCCGTAAAATTCTTACCATCTTTTCTTTATATCAGAAGACAAGCAGTCTTTTAAGATTCTACCTTATCTTCTACTGTTTTGATCAAATATGGAGTTTCCCATGGATCGGTTCTGTGTCCTGTATTATTTTAAATTTATGTAAAGGACCCCTATTTCATGTGATATCCTCTTGTGACGATACTACTATGAAGATAAAACCTCTGACGTGGTATGCACTTCCTTGCAGAATTACATAATGTAGGCCTGTCTCCAGGATAGAAGAAAATTATATGGCATTTCACCCCTATAAATCTAAATTCATGCTGGTTACAGAAGATTACGAATAAATTACCAGAGTTAAAAGTTAATGATAAAATATTAGAAGAATTGAGGTTCTACAAATTACTAGGTCTTTCTGTAGATAATAACCTATCCTGAGCCAAACATACTTCTGTACTTTGGGTTTGCGATAGCTTTCCAACGAAACCGTTCCAGTTGAACAAAATAATAACATTTTTCTTCATCAGCATACCCGGAAGCTATTTTTTGTGCATACATCCAGCCAGACATTGAATCTGCATCAACGGTTGATGGCCTGTCACAATTGCTTAAGACCTCTTGACAGCTTAAACAGACAAATGCAAACAATTAGATATTCTCCCCTTCAGTCTTAAATGTCGCCACAACAAAGCTTTTTATATGTATAAAATCATGAACAACTCAACGCCTACCTATCTCAACAAAAAGAAATTCCCGTCAGTGATGTTCGTAACAAGCGTAGTATGCGCATGCCTCGCCCAAGAACTAATCTTTTTTTTTTGTCCTCTCTCATTTATTCTGGTGTTACATGTACATGACTACATTAAACGCAAACCACATTTATTGTCATTCAGGAAGGCATAGCACGTGTATTTTTCAGAACAGCGTTAAGTCTAACATGTGGAATGACATTATTGTAGCACAAACACAACTTGCTCGGGCCTCAATAAATATGAATGTTCATGTGAGCTGAACTGATTATGTGCTTGTGCTCTGAGTGTTTGGTGGTATTAGATGGATGTAGGAGGAAGTGGTCTGGGTGTGTGGACGCTTGTGAGTGATTGTGTGTGCGCAAACGCTCGTGTGTGTGTGTGTGTGTGTGTGTGTGCCACCCTTTTAAGTTCCCTTCCCCATAGACATCAAACCTTCACCACGCACCCACCACCAACGCACGTATACATACACGCATACGCACCCTTCCCCATCACACACACACATATATATATATATATATAACAAACTAATAAATTCCAAGGATAAGTACCGCGCACCGTTCCAGCAACTTACAGAGCAGCTTGGTGTTGCAATGACTGCAAGAAATATTGAATTATAAACAAAGCTTGCTCTTATGCCTTAGATTGACGAAATAGGGGGAAATAAGCATTCATATCTGCAGTGGTAGATGATTCTGCCTAACTAACAGTATGTGCTTGAGTGGGTGAATGGAGAAAAATAAAATAAATGCTTCTAAAAATGAGCCTTCAGCAAGCTTATAGTCTCCAAGGGAGAGACATCCTCCAATAGGGAGGGAAATTCACTAACATATAACTCCTGGTCATATACTGATATTTCGAAACCTTGTTGTTTCTCCTCAGTGACCGCGGAAAGTGGTAATTTGACTCCTCTGCCTTTTCAGTTTTAAGAAGAATGCAATCCCAGAAAAGGCTGGTGTGCAATACCATAGTATATTTGTTGAGTTTTCAAAAAACCAACCAAAGGTGCCACCTAAGAAGCAAAAGAAAATCATGAAAGAGCAAAACAAGCTACATTTTCTTGTGAAAAGTAAAACATATAAAAAGATAGCCTCTTAAGACACAAGTGCTGAGGGTCAGTTCTTGGAATGAATCCGCAAGGGACTAAAATACAACAAACTAATAAATTCCAAGGATAAGTACCGCGCACCGTTCCAGCAACTTACAGAGCAGCGTGGTGTTGCAATGACTGCAAGAAATATTGAATTATAAACAAAGCTTGCTCTTATGTCTTAGATTGACGAAATAGGGGGAAATAAGCATTCATATCTGCAGTGGTAGATGATTCTGCCTAACTAACAGTATGTGCTTGAGTGGGTGAATGGAGAAAAATAAAATAAATGCTTCTAAAAATGAGCCTTCAGCAAGCTTGTTTCGAGCGCGTTGCGCTGTCATCAGGATCATCCTTGGAATTTATTAGTTTGTTATATATATATATATATATATATATATATAATATATATATATATATATATATATATATATATATATATATATAACAAACTAATAAATTCCAAGGATAAGTACCGAGCACCGTTCCAGCAACTATAATCCCTATTTCTTCAATCTAAGACATAAGAGCAAGCTTTGTTTATAATTCAATATATATATATATATATATATATATATATATATATATATATATATATATATATACACATACATACATGTGCATGCTCACGTGCACGCGCAAACACACCCACACACACACGCGCGCGCATGTACGGACACGCGCGCGCACACAAACAAACACACACACACACATATATAGATATATGTATATTCTCTCCCATTCCACGTTGTTTCCTCTCACTCTGTCTTGAGCTTTATATGAACAGAAATCGCACAGTACTGTTCCCTACCCAGTAAACATTGTTCACTCAGAGACATATCCATGCACCAAGCATACAGACTCAAGGTAATTTATTCATTTTAGGCCTTTGCCCCTCATGAAGGGGTGCAAGAAAATACAATCGTAGAAGCACCATCACAACTAGACACAGATGTAACCAACGTGAATTCAGAAACCATCTTAAGAAAACATACGGGAGAGAGAGAGAGGAACAACATGGTGTTTCCAAGCTGATGTCTTTGCCCTAAGTGACAAAATGTTTATTTGCCGTCACCATTATGGACAACGGGGACATGAGAAAAGACGACGACAGATGGTGATGAAGATTGAGATTAAAAAGAGAGGAGGAGGGAAGGGATGGAGCGGGGGGGGGGGGGGGGGGGGGGGGGGGGGGGGCAAGAGCTTTAAACGTGTGTAGGCCTTGCCGTGTTTTAAAGAGCAATATCCATGCTTTAATCGTGTTTCTGAAGAAAAAGAAGCTTCATTCGTTACTCTCCGAACAGAGCTTCGAGTCCTTGACATATACAATATAAATCATCATTGTTTACTTGGCGAAGCAAGCACACATCTGCCTCATGAAAGGAGCAGAACAAAAGCTATTTTTTCTTTTTACTTCAAAACAAAAGTTCAGGTTTGTCAGCAGAGAGAGACAGAGACAGACAGCCAATGAACTTCGAGTGTGTGTGTGTGTGTGTGTGTGTGTGTGTGTGTAGTGGACATGTTAGTGTGTGTGTGTGTGTGTGTGTGTGTGTGTGTGTGTGTGTGTGCCATCCTTTTGAAGTCCCCTTCCCCATGGATGTTAAACCTTTACTTCCCCCCCCCCCCCTCCACACACACACACACACACACACATACACACACACTCGCGCGCGCGCGCGCACACACACACACACACACAAGCGTGTGTGTTTTACAGTGCCTTTCTTCTGGGCTTTCCCATCACCCTGGAATTTCCGTCGGCTGCTTTCAGATAATGTCCCCGCCTACAATATGACAGCTGTTGTCATCGCTGCTGCTCTGCCCTCTGTGTCCTTGGCCTTGGCCTCAAGCCTTCCTTCTACAGTCGCTGTCGGCGAGCACGTTGCTCAGTCTCTCGGCGTCCTTGGCTTTTTTTTCAGAGCCCTGAGACAGACAGACCCGGTGGGTTAAAGACAGTCACTGGTCACTGTCAGGCGCAGCGCCCTAGTCCAGTGCTTGTTTTGTAACAAACACGGCCAGTGAGTTCCCATCCCTCGGAGAGAAAGATGAAAGGTGGCGTGACCTGTAAGGACAAAGACGACCGCTGATTAGACAGATAATGCGGTCAGTGAGCAAAGCTCCTGTGTCCTTGACGTGATCAAGCATGTGGATGGTTTTGCTGACCTGAAAAAAAACATCACTGTATAGCACGAGAACAGTGGCGGCAGGTATGACTGTGAGTGGCACAGGCATGTCTATTGTGTAGGTAATGGAAGTGAGGGCTGATCTGATTTCCCGGTTTGTGCCTGGCATCCTCAGCTTGGTGCAGTGTACTTGAATGCGATATTTGGACGGTGTAGTCTTCAGTCTAGAATCTTTCAGTTTCTTTCCGTAGTATTTATGCTACTACTATGCTCTTAAGAAACTGGCAGTTCCCTTTCTTCTGAAGCCTCCAGCGCAGTACGCTTCATTTCCCATGTGATTTGTGGAAGTGCTCTACTAAATGTTTTTAAATTACCCGTAGAGGATCCTTTTTGCTTACGAAGGGAAACTTTCTGTTCACCAATGGGGAAAGGGAGAGAGGAGTATCTCCACTTAATTCACATTTACAATCAGAAGTGGAACAGTAATTCTGCAAATGGGCGATTTGGCCAGAAAGCAAACCACGGCATCAACAGCAACAGACCCAAAGTACTGGCACTCTTCTGAAAGCGGGTGGGTGGGAGGGCTCAAACTGGTGACGAAATGTGGTGCTCATCTCAGGGTCCTTCCAGTGCCAGACTCAGTGGGAAAGGAGCCAAGGTATTAAGTAATGAGCAAACTAATAATAATAATAATAATAATAATAATAATAATAATAATGTATAATACTTATATAGCGCATTTCTTGTTGTACAACTCAATGCGCTTACATCCACCATTTGCACTTATTCATACAATATTCATGCACACAGCAAAAAGAAAATACACAATGACAGACGCACCTACATGCATAAACTGCCTCACCGAACTAGTTGTGGAGGAATTTAGGAGAGATCTAGTCATCTACAGAAGAGAATAGGCTTTTTTGAAGAGGTAAGTTTTAAGCTGGGATTTAAAAGAAGAAAGAGTAGGCTGATTACGAAGGTCTTCAGGGAGGGAGTTCCAAATAGAAGGTGCTCTAAAACTGAAGGCTCTTTCGCCAACAGATTTCAGAGAACGCTTAGGGATTTTCAAAAGTTTTTGTGAAGAAGAGCGAAGGGTACGAGAGCTTTGGTAGGTGCAGAGAGAAGAAGAGAGATAGTGAGGAAGAGGTTCATTGAAGTGGCGGAAAGCAAGAACTGCCAGTTTAAATTGCCACCGATACTGTATGGGAAGCCAGTGCAGTTCGATCAGCATGGGAGTGATGTGCTCACATCTCCTCCTCTTCAAAACAAGTCGTGCAGCGCTATTTTGGACTCTCTGCAGCCGAGCAATCTGTTCTGCGGGAAGCCCAGCATAAACAGAGTTGCAGTAGTCCAATCTTGACATCACCGTGGCACAGACTAGCCTGACAGCTACTTCCCTGGATATAAAGCCTCGGATGGAAGCAATACGTCTCAGCTCTAAAACGGATGAGCGACAGACTACAGATATTTGATTCTGCATGGTCAGACACTGATCAATGGTAACACCAAGGTATTTGACTGAGTTATTGAAAGGCAATTCAGTACCATCAACAACCATTGACTCTGACTCAACGAGTTTGAGGCAGGAGGAGGTTCCAACGGGCATGACTTCAGTCTTTTCACAGTTTAATTTAAGCTTATTACTTGTCATCCATTTCTGCAAACTACACATCAATGAATTCATCAACAAAGTAACCCAACGCTTTTTGTCATTAATGAACATCTTAAACACCTAACAGGGTTAACAACTTTACGTTTTAAGATTTACTGACTCCATAATAAACTAACAGGCGAGTAACGAAAACTAACAAAGCAAACATGAAATCATTTAGTCCAAATACATCATCAGCAATATCTGCTCAGAAACAAAGTGTAAAAAACACAAGTAATGGTAGCAAGTAATAGCGCGCGCCCATGTGTGTGTGTGTGTGTGTGTGTGCGCGCGCGCGGGCATATATACAGCTGCCACATTAGTAACAACTAATAATATTTCACCTCGGTTAGAACTGAGCTCTCACATGCATGCATGAACGCGTGGGCGCACGTGTTACAGTATCTAATTTCCTCCACTCACACGGGACTGCTATCACGGCAGGATGATAGGACGAAAATATCACCATCCACCTTTTCCGTTTCTTGACAGCGTTTTACACGTCATCGTACTCAATGTATCCAGTGGTGCCTTTTGCTCTGTGTGTGTGTGTGTGTGTGTGTGTGTGTGTGTGTGTGTGTGGTGCGTGCGTGCCTGCGTGTGTGTGTGTGTGTGTGTGTGTGTGTGTGTGTGTGTGTGTGTGTGTGTGTTGTGTGTGTGTGTGTGCACGCGCGCTATGTGTGTGCGTCTGCCAGAATGTGTGTGTGTGTGTGTGTGTGTGTGTGCGTGTGTGTGCGCGCGCGCCCATGTGTGTGTGTGTGTGTGTGTGTGTGTGTGTGTGTGTGTGTGAGTGCGCGTGGGCATTTCTATTTTAAAAAACCTATTTTAAACAAATGTTGCTCCCCAAGGGGTCGAGCACTATCAAAATCATTTTGGGTATTTTAACCACACTAATCTCTCTCTCTCTCTCTCTCTCTCTCTCTCTCTCTCTCTCTCTATATATATATATATATATATATATATATATATATATATATATACTGACTTCCATAAAAAAAAAACCGCGAAAACAAAACAAGCTGAAGGTTGGGGGTGAATTTTATTGGTCACAATTGTACAGAGTGGAAGCGAGAATTCAACGTGATTTGATTCATTACACCGGTAATGTGTGAAAATGTCATCAGCAATATGTCTTTTG
>CM031619.1:40085309-40102809 GCA_018398815.1 Conus ventricosus | reverse complement strand
GACGTAGCAATTATTATTATTAACCTCCCTCCTTCAAAGAATACAAATGAATAGATAGACAGACAGACAGACAGACAGACAGACAGAGACAGTGAAGCAGAACTGCAGACATTCACTACCAGACTGTGAAAACATCTGGAACATACGCAAAGGTAAGTCAGCTCATAGACAGTCAAAAGACCAAGACGAGGTTCTCCCTGCACATGCCTTCCATGACATCCCCCGCGAGACAAGGTCAGTCAGCTTCCCAGTGAAGAGGCATCCTGCAAGTCGCAGGTCAAGGTCAGTCAGCTTCCCAGTGAAGAGGCATCCTGCAAGTCGCAGGTCAAGGTCAGTCAGCTTCCCAGTGAAGAGGCATCCTGCAAGTCGCAGGTCTTAGATGCCAGACCTGGGCAGTGACAGTAGATTCTAGAGAAAATCAAAAAGAAAAAAAGGAAGAAAGAAAAACGCCGTGCACGTAAACTAAGACTGCTCAATAATTGTCTGTCAATTTTCTTTCTAGCAAATTTTTGAATGCCGGCTTCGAGTGATGTGTTTAAAAAAAAAAATTGTACTTTTTTTTAATTGTTTTTCCAGAATTTTTTATGCGAAATTTGTAGGGATTGCTAATGAGTCTGCATCTGGGAAAGCGTGTTTGTAAGCGTATTGATTTTTGGTGAGTTTGTGAGTGCATCCATTTTCATTAATTACAAAGTTGAGGATGATTTTCTTTGGAGCTGTTACCTTGATTACATTAATGTACATAGTTAAGCATTTGTTGAAGAAGAGCCTGTCTATAAATGGAAGAATGTTTCCCTTTTTATAATCTTTCCCTGTCAAGGAAGTAGATTTCAGCTGTGCTTTTTTACGTAAACGACGTACTTTCTTTGTCAACCAAGGGGAATTGTTGACATGTTCTATTCTTTTTCCTACAAAGTGAGCTTACCTGTCGTATACTGCACTGAATATGTGCGTCAAAACTCTAACAACAAAATCAGGGTTTCTGACCTGCAATACGATCAAATGAATGTGATCAAACCCCAAATGAACCGAATCACCAAGGAAGGAAAATATGTGAAAAATATGTAGGACTTCCTCACGTTTCCACATGGAAATTTGTACACCTTACTTTATTTATTGTCGCGAATGGTCATTACATCCGGTTTGTCTCCTATACATTTCCACAGTTCAGCGATTTTTTGGACGTACAAATTATCTATTACGGTTCCGGTATGTTCAATAATGCGTGTCGGACAATCAGTTATTTGTGGATCAATTATTTGTTCAAGTCCACACGTTGCATACCAACGACTCCATTTTGTCCCAGGCGTTGTTCAGTCTATGTTAAAGTCGCCAAGTAGAATCATGTCTTTGGACTACAACACTGCTGGAGCTGTTACCCATGGCAGACGACAGAGAACTGTGGAGACCCATGACTGCCCCCATGCAGTCAGATGTGACAGACAGTTCTCACATCCACAGTGATGGAACAATAGCCTGTTGAGTGGCTGCTTGCTTGCTTTTGTTTCGTCGTCATTGTTGGTGGTGAAGGTGGCGGTGTTCGTTTTAATGAAATCACCGTCTGTACGATCCAAGTCACGGATAGATGCCACGTAAACCATTATTTATCAGTGATGATCCAACAGTTCACACATTCAAAAGTAGAGTTATTGCAGGCAAGAGTTTGAAAATGATAATAATTTTATTATGATATATGATGTTTTAAACAAACATCGGAGGAATTGTTAACATCACTCTCACCACACTCCCGTCTCCCTTGAGAGAGAACAAAATCATTTCGTTGTTCTTGCTTTTGTTTTGTTTTTTATTATTAATTTTTGTACGTGTTTGCTTCATTCAAATACTGATTTATTTTTCTTCTTTTCTTGTCTCAATACTTTTGTTTAGCCTGAGGAAGACCAAGAGAATGAGGAACACTGTCTTGTCATTTCTGGATGCCTAGCGTTTGACGCTCTAGCGAGTCTTTTTAAAAAGCATTTATCTTAATCATGATTATAATACTAATTATTCTGATCATGACTGACAGTACTTGATTTATTAGACAGTGAATCACTCTGAATGTTGACACCTGCTGACCTCCCTTGTATCCTTAAATGGATCCTCAAGGACAGGCTCAAAGATTTCCTCCTACTTTTACTACTCTGTACATGAGAACTATTAGTTTCAAAACGAGGTGGCTGAGAGCGGAAAATGAAGCAAATACCGTTTTTTTGCAGCTTATTTCCTTACAGAACTTCCTTCTTGTTTCACTTTTCTGCCCTTCACTGTCTGTTTTTGAATCCTTGGTGGTGACATATACAGAACTATCGACTGTGTTGTATTTCCATTTGATGCCAAGGGAGCACAGATACAGTCAGATGTATCTCACTAACAAATCCGAATCAGGGGACGAAAGGCCTTCAGGCGTGCGAAAGTTCCTTTTCTCAAGATGGACTACGATGGTCCCTGTGTATGCTATTTGTAAAGTATGCCTTTATGTACATCTTAATGAAACAACAGCCCTGTTATAACCCTTTGCGATCGGCTGGGCTGTAAGCAACATGACCTCAATGTCACGAATTTTCATTTTCTTTCTCTCACCTCCTGCGGCCCTTTTTTCTTTTATTTCTCCTTTGTTTTGTATCGTTACCAAGTCGCATTAATGATGGAGACATTTGTTGGCCTGCAATTGTTTTCACCCACTTGTAAATTATTCACCACAGTGCATAGTATGGATGAGAATCCAGTGCCATGGGCAATCACCCAGGGGTAAATGGCAATGGGGATTTGCTCCAGGATAAACAAGAATTGGTATCAGCACCGGTGCTTTTAGCTCTGACATTATTGCCAGTCACACCGAATACTTTCCAGCGGACCAAGTCCGCGAGGAATCAGTCGTGCATGACGGAAACGACACTAGACGCTCTGGGCTTGTTGGGAAGCGTTTAGGATAAAAGGTAACGAATGTAAAACCAGCAATCAACACGCACACACACGCGCGCGCGCGCACGCACTCACACACGCACGCACGCACGCACGTACGCACGCACGCACGCACGCACGCACGCACGCACGCACGCACACACGCACACACACACACACACACACACACACACACACACACACACACTGGGACAGTGTTAAAACCGATTAAAAAGAGGCAAAATTTGCTTGAAAGTTGCAAAATACTAAATAAAACATTAAAAAAACCACACACATACACGCGCACGAGCGGAGGAAAGTATCAGAACATATCAAAAAGAAACAAAAAGAAGTTATGTGAAATATGATCATAATAATGAAAACCAGAAATTAGGTGGAATTGCAAACACACACGCACGCTCACACACACACACACACACACACACACGCGCGCGCGCGCGCGCGAGCGCGCGCACACACACACACACACACACACACACACACACACACACACACACACACACATCAGTGGCAAGTTTGTTTTAAGATTGTTGGGGTAAGTGGCAGTTGTGGACGATAAAGAAGTAGACGCGGGCCCATCAACCTCTAGCACCTCCACACTTTTCCCCTCGGGAGCTTTTGGATAGGCTCCAGGACCTTTAGGGGGAACACGGAGAGGGATGGGGGCGAGGCTGAGAGGATCTGTGGTCGATGCTGCAAATCAGCCCATGAAGGCCTTGCCTTGGACCAGCCCTCTGTGCCAACTGTGGTGGTGGTGCCCCCACCCCCTCTTCCTCGCAGGACTGCCCCAAATGGAAAGCCGAGAAAAACATCCGTCAGGTCAAGGCAGAAAGAAGAATTCCATTCCATGAGGTCAAGACACTGGAGCTCGGCAGTCAGTCTCAACCAGCTTTGTCATACTCTGCCGCTGTTAGAAAGATCCAGACAGTGTCTGTCTCTTGTTAGACAGCAGCATTTCATTTTTTTCTAAATGCACGCAAGAAACATCAACATGTGGATCAGGAAAACATGTGCGAAAGTCAGCAGTACCTCCGTAGAAAACCAACGCCCTCAGCAGAGGCGTCAATCCCGCTACCCCCCAGTCTCTCCTGCAGAAAAAAAGTCTGCTGCTGAGCAGGCTGGGAAGCAAACCCCTCCCGGATCCTCGCAGCCTCGCTCCCCTGGGAAGGACGGGAACAAAAAACTGGCTGTTCCCCCCAAAGGTCTTGGAGCCTATCCGAAAGCCCCCGAGGGAAAAGTGTAGAGTTGATCGAGGTTGATGGCCCTCTGTCTGTCTTTTCATCCTCCACAGGCAAAAAACGCCAGGAGAGAAAACTTCCTGGCACCAAACAGACAGATATATTAATCAAAAATTTGTTTTCTCCTCTGCAGTTCAACAATGAGGAAGCAGAAAGGGAATGCGTTGTTCACTGTCTTCATTTCCTTGCCATGGTGGAGTCGAAACTTTTTCCCTTGGAACATCTCTTTTCCAGTTTGGAAGAGTTACAGTTGCTTTATCACAATCTGAAACCTGTTGTGGCAGCACAGCAAAAAAAAAATAGAATTCTGAACCAGATTAATTTCACTCTTTCCGGTTTTAATATTCTCTCAAAACCACCACAACCCACTGCAGGAGTAAAAGGAGGAATCTCCCTACTCGATCACAAGTCTCTTCTGTTCAGCCCTACTGATTTAGATACTTTTCTTCAGGCTTAGCCGCAAGAATAACTTTGCATAAAACAGTAACGATATGTTCTATATATTGACCACCATCTACCTCAGTCAGTCGACAAAGGCTCGTCAGCCTGATTACAGAACTTCCACGGCCTCTTTTGCTGTTGGGTGATTTCAATGAACACAATCCTCTTTGGAGTAGTGTGAAATCTTCATCCAGAGGTCTGCTTCTTGAAGATGTGTTTATTTTTCGGAGCTGGATTTGTGTTGTCTGAATGATGTGCTCCAACTTATCTCCATTCTTCCACATGTACACTTTCATGTTTAGAGTTGTCAATATGTGACCCCTCGCTGGTCCTGGACAATGAGTGGTCTGTCCATGACGATCTGCATGGAAGTGACAATTTTTCCGTTCTGGTAAAACCCTTAACAACTGAAGACGCCTCTCTTCCAGAACTTCTTAATTATAAGAAAGCCAATTGGAATCTTCTTGCTGCAAGTATTTCAAAGGAGCTCCAGGAAACTGACATTCTTAGAAGTCAGGACTCACCAGAATCTTTCACTCACACTTTGATTAAGTCTGGAAAAATCTGTATTCAGATGTCTTGCAATAAACTCCAGCTGCCCAGAACATCTTAGTTCAATTCTGACAGCCAACAAATCTCAAGAGAACGCAGTCGTGCTCAACGTCGGGTATTTCAAAGACCTTCAGCTCCCAACGCTCGAGCCCATCAAAAAATCCGAGCCAAAACGAGGCACACTTTTAGAGTCAGTAAACGTCAGTCGTGGAGAAACTTCTGCTCCAGGCTGACATCTAAAACATCCAAGAAAAAAGTCTGGAATATCGTCGAGAAAATCAAAGGGAAGAACACCAGCTCATCAATTCATCACTTGAAACTTGCCAATGTTCTGATAACTGACAAACAAGCTGTTGCCAATCTGCTGGCCGCCACCATTCAACAAAAATAATCGTGCTCAAGTAAATCTGCTTTTTTTTTAAGAAACAAACAACTAAAAAAAATCTTCATATAGCTTAACTTCAGACAACTTTGATGTGTACAATCTACCTTTTTCAATTGATGAACTGAAATCAGCTCTGCAAACCTGCAACGATTCTGCTACTGGTATGGATGATATTTATTATTAGCTTTTGAAACATCTCCCAGAGAACTGTCTCCAGACCCTTCTAAAAGTCTACAACCATTTCCGGACCACAGGGTGTTTTTCGCCCTCCTGACAAAACGCCCTGATCATTCCGAATCCCAAACCTGGAAGCAACCTTGCCAACCCTTCGAAGTATCGTCCAATAGCTCTGACCAGCTGCTTCTGCAAGCTAATGGAAAAGACGGTCAACTCCCGTCTGATGTGGAAGATGGAAACCGATGGCCTTTTGGCCAATGAATCGTGCGGGTTCCGGAAGTACCACTCGACCGTTGACCAGTACGTCTGGAAACCACCGTTTGCAACGCGTTCATTAAGAAACAACATGTGGTTGCCATCTTGTTTGATCTGGAATAAAGCGTATGATACCACTTGGAAATCTGGAATTCTTGTGGATCTTTATACACTTGGTTTTCGCGGTCATCTGCCTTTATTTATTCAAAACTTTCTGGCTGATCGGCAGTTCCAGGTTCGTATTGGCACCACGCTGTCTTGACATCCATGGGCAGGAGTTGGGTGTACCTCAAGGAGCACTCTTTCTCCTGCTGTCCTCCATATCAAAATTACCGACATTGTCAATTCAGTAAATCAGGTTCTGAGTCCTCTGTTTGTTGATGACTTCGCACTGTACACAGTTGGAGCTTCTTACACCAGCGTACAGCGTCGACTTCAACTTAATGTGAATAAGATTCATCAGTGGGCCGAGGAAAACGGGTTTACCTTTTCAAGCACCAAAACACGGTGTATTCATTTCACAATTTTCTTCAGTTCTTTGCTGATCCTGAAATTCGTCTGGACAAGATCACTATTCCAGCTGTGAAAGAAGCCAAATTTCTGGGTGTTATTTCTTTTCTTTTTTATAAAAAAAACTGAACTTTAAAAGCCACATCCAATACTTAAAAACTGCATGTCAATAAGCACTGAATATTCTGGCAGTTGTGGCACACACGATTGGGGCGTGATAAGAAAACACTCCTCCATTTTTGCAGGCCCTGATCCGCTCCAAACTGGACTATGGATGTGTAGTGTACAGCTCGGCCAGATTCGTTTGAGCTTAAAAAGGCTTGTTCAGTTAAAAAACGTCTGTCTTTGTCTGAATATACTAGTCACGACAAGTTAAGGACCATCTCATAACAGCACCACCAAAGATGGAAAAGGCACAGATGAGACAATTTAAGATATGAAATTGTTAATTTCATCATTAACCAACGATTTCATAGAGGCCGCGATCAAATTCTTTCAAAAACAGAGCAACAGTACAAGTTCAAATCAGCACACCCTCTTTTCAAAAGTCAGGAATCAGGTAGGCACATCTCAACAAAGTCAATATTGGGTGTGACCACCGTTAGCGGCCAGACATTCAAGGCAGCGCCGGCGCATGGAATGCCCAAGATTCCTGAGAGTGCTCTGGAGGATATTCTGCCACTCCTGTTGCAGAATTTGTGCCAGCTGGTTGACATCCGCAGGAGGGGGTGATTGTTGGCCACCCTTTGTCCCAGAACGCCCCACAGGTGTTCGATTGATGCCAAATCAGGTGAACGAGCAGGCCAGTCCATCCTTGGGATCCCTTGCTGATGCATGAAGTCAGTGACAACTCGTGCTCGATGAGGAGGAGCGTTATTGTCCTGCAAGGTTGCCCTCGGTCCCATGGCTTGCAGAGCTGGCTGGATGAGAGGCTGAACAATCTCATTTCTGTAGCGCAGTCCGGTCATAGAACCATGGATGAGTACAAAGTGGTGCTCTGCCGTTGACATGGAAACCACCCCACACCATCACTGAGCCTTCATCATAGCGGTCAACCTTATGGACAGCGCAGTCTACAAATTGCTCTCCTTGCCTGCGCCAGACCCGTCTTCTGTCGTCATTGAAGGCAACAGTGACGCGGGACTCGTCTGTGAACGAGACCTGGGACCATTGCTGCCTGGTCCAGTGCTGATGTTGCTGACACCAGGCCACACGGCCTGACGATGAGCCGGTGTCAGGGAGATCCTGATGGCTGCACGTCTTGAATGGAGGCCAAACTCGTGTAGCCAGTTGCGGATGGTGCTGGTGCTGACGTTCCTGTTGACAGCTGTCCTCAGTTTATGTCTCCGAGTGCTGGCGGTAACAGTACGATTGTACGTCGTAGACGGCCTGAGGAAACGATCGTCCTGTCTGTTGGTACTGCGTGGACGTTCGGAGCGAGGGCGTTCTTCTGTTGTGCCTGTGGCCTGGAAACGTTCCTGCAGCCTCTGGATTACAGAGTGGCTCACTCCCAGTCGTTTTCCAACTTCTCGTGATGACAGGCTTTGTTCAGCCATGCCAGGGCGCATCCGCGGTCCAGGTGCAAAGTTTCGTTCTCGGAGGCATGCTTGTGGGAGCCCAGATTTTCGGGACTTTAAAACCCATTCCTGGCTAGCTAAGGCCGACAAGTGTTAACATTAACCTGAACGTTCATGTGCGTCATGCAGTTTTTGTCCTCTAATCCTGCTTTCGCAGCTAAAGCAGCCGAAAGTTGACACAAAAATTCACGAATATCACTGATGTTCACAAGGCTTTCACTCAATGCATAAAGTGACTGCGAGTGAAAGCGTGATGCACGTGCTTTCATAGGTGGATAGGCTACACTGGTCTACAGGTCCATTTGTCACAACATTTTTGATACACGAAAATTTCTTGCAGTGGTCGAAATCGACCTGTGGCCCTTAACTTATTGTGACAAAAATACAGCAAACTGTGTGATGACATTGTATTTCTTCCAATACCCTCAGCGGCACAACTCCAGCGCCATGACTTCTTCGCCCCCACGTACATCTGCACGCAGTTTGGTTCAGACACAGCACCGACAGTCCACAGGGAACAATCAATATCAAGTTGTCATGAGGCAACACACCAGAGGAGACGTTGCAGTGCTACTGAGTCACTTATAAGGTGTTCAGTAGTGCCTGTTCTGGTCCCAAATCCATAGGATACCCCTTACAAACTTTCCTGGTGACGACAATAACTGCTTAATGGCGGAGCCACAGTGAGCGACCGTTTTCTCTCCGAAGGCGCCACCACGCCTACCTGACGACATTCCCCAGAACTTGTTGATACCGGCGATCTGTCATTAAACAAATGAAAACTTATTCAGCCATCGTCTTTGGCGATCTATCATTAACCAAATGAATCGTCTTTATTTCTCCCACACACTACAAATCGCCTGACACGGGCGTAAAAGTCATTGCTATTGCCATGTAAATATTTACAACTCATGAATTGATATTGTGTCATTTTCGTTTTGATATAATATATTAATCATTTTGGTGGTGCTATGTGTAATTTTCATGCTTAGTACTATAAATGTATTGATTGTATCTTTGTGATATATGTGTATGTAATTGTCATTGTGATATTTGTATTTGCTATTCTTAGTGTGATAGATACATTGCCTTTTTTTGCAGCACAGACATTACAAATGGCAGGAGGAGAGCTGCCTCGTCTTCACTGGGCCGACTATCTGGTCACCGTGCTGTCCTTGGTTGTGGCCCTTGGTATTGGAATCTTCTTCGCCCTTTCCAAAGGAGGACAGAAAACGAAGGTCTCCTGTCTGTCTGTCTGTCTGTCTGTCTGTCTCTCTCTCTCTCTCTCTCTCTCTCTCTCTCTCTCTCTCTCTCTCTCTCTCTCTTCTCTCTCTCTCTCTCTCTCTGTCCATCAGATGATGAACTTGTAATTAAATCAGTTGCGAAATTCATCGCAGAAGCATTGCAAATTAGACAGATGAAGGATAGTGAAATTTAAGATAATGCATTATAAGAGATGTCTGAATGAATATTATCATTCATCGCAAGTGGATCAGTAAGATACATTGTCATCATTTGATCGACTGGATGGTCGAGTCAGTCTTAAGGTGGGTTCTTTTTTCTAATTGCATTACTCCCGTGCGTGAGGACATAAGGAAATGTTATGAATATATTTGTTTTTAACCTTTGATTTGGTGCACACTAGGAATGAATGTGTACTATTTGTTTGCAGGAAAGGAAGAGGGAAATGTTATTGTTCTGTTACCTCTCTCCCCCCCCCCCTTGTCAAAAGACCTCTTTGGTAATGACAATAAAATATCAAAGTGTCAAAAGTGTCTCTCTCTGTGTCAGCACTGGAATCTTTTTTTCTGTTTCCATAAGTCAGAAGACTCTCGCTCCCCCTCTCTCTCTTCCTCTCTCTCTCTCTCTCTCTCTTCCTTTCTCTCTCTCTCTCTGTCTCTCTCTCTCTCTCTCTCTCTCTCTCTCTCTCTCCCTCTCTCTCTCTCTCTCAAAGCCATTCTTCCCTGACACCCAAACCCTTCTCCTTATAACCATTTGCACAGTTTCTTGAGGGAATCAATTTTTTAGTCTTTAGATATGTTGGCCTCTCACTCACAACGTATTTAGAGTGGAAAAGTTTTTTTGTTTGTTTGTTTTTTTTGCTTTCATCTTGCTTGTCTTGAGATGTTATAAATGTGATCTAGAGGTTCAGTTTAATATATCACTGGAAAGAGTTTCTTTGTTGCACAGTTGAGATCTTTTGCAAGCTTTGAGGTCGTGTGCTAAAGCTTCATTATTACCAAAGATTTCTTTGTTCAGTGTCTACTTTTCTAAAAGATCCATTGCCACAGTGCAGCGTCTTTTTTTAAGTGCATACATTTTTGGTGTATTCCCATTAATGGTATGGTATGGTATGGTATGGTATGGTATGGTATGTTACGGTACGGTACGGTACGGTACGGTACGGTACGGTACGGTACGGTGTGTGGTGTGGTGTGGTGTGGTGTGGTGTGGTGTGGTGTGGTGTGGTATGGTATGGTATGGCATGGTATGGTATGGTATGGTATGGTATGGTATGGTATGGTATGGTATGGTATGGTATGGTTTGGTACGGTACGGCGTGGTGGGATATGGTATGGTTTGATGTGTGTGTGATGTGAATGACAGAGTGTGGAGTTGTGTGTTATGGTATAGTATGATATGGTGCTGTGTGGTATAATGTTGCGTGGTATGGTATATTAGATGTGCTCTGGTATGTTATAGTACGGCATGGCATGGTATCATTTATTATTGCGTGGTGTTATGTAGCACGGTGTGGTGTGCTGAAGTGTGGTATAGTGTGAAGCTGTTCTCCTGTACAGACTTTCAAGGTTGTTGGATGTAACTGATGCAGAAACTCAAACCTATTGTTCAACCCCCAGACATTTTTCCAGTAAAGGTCTTCAGGTCACTGTGAATCGTTATATGTTCATAAAACCAGTGATTGTGATTATAATAAAACGTTTAAACGATAAACCTCCTGACTCCAGGAGCAGTACCTCATGGGGGACCGTCAGATGGGCCTGGCTCCGGTGTGTCTGTCCTTGTTCATCAGCTATCAGTCGGCCATTTCTCTGATTGGCTACCCCGCTGACGTCTACAATACGGGCACCATGGTGTTCTACATCTTCCTAGGCCTCTGTCTGGCCTATATAGTGGGATGCTTTACCGTCGTGCCCCTCATCTACCCGCTACGTCTCACCAGTGTCTATCAGTACCTCGTGCTGAGGTTCAAATCCCAAGTCATCAAATACCTCGTCAGTTGCACAGGAATGTCACAGCTGGTTAGTGTTCACATACATTTATATTGAAATGTTGCAGGCACAGACACATTGACGCTGAAAGCACAGAGCGAGCTACACACACGTATTGGACAGCACGAATCTTACATTCATTTATATACACGTGCATACACATCATCACAGTGCACGCATACGCACGTGATATACGTGTGTTGGCGGGGTGAAAGTGGGAATAAATGTGGATGAAATGGCCCGTGCGAACGCTTTCTTACACAGTAGGCATCTATACTTTGAAAATTCAGTATAATTTAATGAGGAAGCATCACTTAATGATCATGAACAATGAGACGACAGGACGATGAATGTGTGGATGAATCACTAAGTAGTAACACACACTCAACTGCTTTCTACAATTCATACTGACAATCCCCCCCCCCCCCCCCCCCCGCAACTGTATTCAGAATATTCTTCATTAACATTTCTATTTTCACATGTATTCCACACCTCTGTGCTGCAAAACTGTCATCACAGACATCAGTGGTCCCCTTTCTCCACACCGACAGGGGAGTTGCCAGTCCTGCGGCTGTAAAAATTCTTCTGGGCGGGAGTCAAAGATGGATTTCATAGCGGCCAGTTTTGTTAGGTTTGTCACAGGAAAGCTTAAGCGTGAGAGGTGTGTTAGCAACACAGAATATTGACCAGATATCTAAGCTTTTTTCCCTCTGAATCGTTGGAAAAGTCCAGCTTTGCACAAAGTTAGTTCACAATCTCTAGCCGTTAAGTAGAAAGAAATATGTCGCATCGTGCCGCTAGTTCTACTTGTTGCTTGGTACAGGCCAAGAATGCCGCCAGCAGGTTTGGATAGCCTCGTACAACAGCGTGGCATCAGGCAGGAACTTGACATGATGTTATTGGCGTCGGCTAACCGGCGGCTCCTCTGTGATCAGCGAGTTCTGAAAAACAGGCACGCTCCAAGCGTTTACTAAAACCTCTCTCCAGGCAGACCTTGTCCCCTTTGACCTACAAGACGTCTTGCGCTGTCCAGCCACCACATTTTCCCCCATTGTTTCATGCAGCGTTTTTTAATCCACGATTTGTATTTGTATTGCAGTGGTGCACACAATGTTAGCCCTTGGCTATGTTGTCTTTGTATTACTTATGTGACTTACATTTTCTCTCCAGGTCCTGTACTTGGCCATCGTCCTGTACACTCCAGCCCTGGTCTTGCAGGCAGGTAGGTGATAGTAGAGCTGCAGCTCATGTGTTACTTCCATCCTTTCTCCCTCATCCTTAAAGAGGGGAAGGTGGGTAAGAACTCCTTACATGTCCATTAGGGCAGGTATCAGAAAATGTTAACTGGCAGCAGTAACGCCATCCAAGAACAGTTACCTTGGTACCCGGTCTGCATGAAAATCCCTAATTATTTTTTCACAATATAATTAACATTGAAACATACGACGGCAGATGGTTTTGTTTGTTTGTTTGTTTGTTTTTGCAATACATTAAAAGAACAGAATGATACTTTATGTTTCAATGATATCCTATTCGTTTTGTTTTTGTCAGACCTATTTGTATAGTTTTGTTGTTTCACTGAATCATGAGTCATCGTTGCAAAGTATGAACACGTTTGTTGTTGTTCATGAAAGCTGACTCTTCTTCTGCATACTTTAGCACGAGTAATTCTTTTGACAGGAGTTTCTCTTTAAAGGTCATTCTTCAAACAAGTAACGGGTTCTTGCCTCATCAGAACGGTCAGCACCCAGACCGCCGCTTACCTTCTAGGTCAAGAGAGTAGAGAAGGAAAATGTCTTGCCTGTTTGGCGTTTAATACAGAGTCCTCTGAGCTGATACAGGGAGGTGGTCAGAACATCAGCAATCCTATTTGTTCCATGTCAACAGAAGGTAACCTGAGCTGATACAGGGAGGTGGACAGAGCATCAGCAATCCTATTTGTTCCCAGTCAACAGAAGGTAACCTCAACAAAACCAACGGCAGTTCATTCCGATGATTTGATGAGTATTATTCCTTTTCCCAGTCGCAGGGCTGCCGTTGTGGGTGTCCCTGGCTGTGGTTGGCACGATTGGAACTGTCTACACCACGATTGTAAGTACTTGTGTCTGTGTGTGTGTGTGGAAGGGGGCGCGGGAGGGGCTGGAGAGGGGAAGAGTCATGGAATGCATCAGAACATGGTCTTTTGTGGTTTCGCTGCATCCCATTTTTTTCCGTATTTTCGAGGTCGTTGCGCAAGTGGCCTTATCAGCATGCCAAGCTGTCACAGAGATATCAGTTTTTGACGTCTGATGTTTTATGCTTGTAATGAGTTCGTGGTCAACTATTCTGATCAATGGAACTATTGTCAGAAGGACGGGATCATGGCCTTTATCCCAAGGATGGATGCTCATAAGGCAGGCTCTGTGTTTGACCGGTAATGGCCAGTAGGATACCTGGCAGATGGTATCCTTTGGTGAATCAAAACAGGTATTACTGAACCCAACCCATTTGACTCATCGGCAGTGCAGTGCCTCTTTGGTGGGTGACCTGTCAAAGGCCTGATGCTGTTAGCTCCATGAGCACTGCTGACACAGGGACTTCACTGCAACTACTATTACTTCAACTGCAAAGTAAAATTCGTCCCCAGTAGTCCCTACAACAGCATAGGGAGAAAGGTGTGTGTGTGTTTACGACCACCCATCTTATTTTGCACGAAAACCCCCCTTTTCACATACAAATCACGTCCTTCTCATGTCACTTTTGGCTAAAATTAACACCTGTTTTATTAACACCTGTTTTTACAACCAAACTTAACACGCAAAAACTGGAAAATTGACGTAATCGGTACATTAAAATGGGGGGCTTACGTGCAAGATAAGATAGGGTGATCGTGAACATAGATATTTACATTCTCTCTCCATGGCATAAAATCATTATAAAAAAGTGCAAAACTCTTCGCATCTGGCCACATTACTGATCACCCCTGGGTCTAACTTGAGACCCTATGGCGCCCTAGGGCCCCAAGTCAGATCCAGAGGATCACAGATAATGTGGCCAAGATGTGAAGGGTTTTGGGAATATGCCTCTAATAGTGGTATTTCTTATACTTGGTTGCCTACTTTCAGTTTGTCTAATTTGGGGCAATTCTCTCACCCCCTATACAGTGACTTTCCTGGGGCACACATACACAATGTGGTTTGCGGGCGTTTATAGCCGCGCCAGTGACCCAGACAAACATTGTGGTTTACGGGCGTTTATAGCCTCGCCAGTGACCCAGACAACACATTGCGGTTTGCGGGCGTTTATAGCCGCGCCAGTGACCCAGACGAAACACGAAAATTGGAAGAGTCACTAGAGGGCAGAGAGAGGCCAAATTTAGACTTTCAAAAACCACGCAAACAAGTACAAACCACTGCAGGCATATTCCCAACTTTACACTGTTAGGATTAATATATATACTGTGCAAACTGAAAGCTTCATAATGTTATGGTGTTTATGCATAGTGTGACTGTTATTAAAATTGTTTTTATTAAAGCAGAATAGTTTTTAAGGTTAAACAACAACTGTGCTTTAAAGTACTTTTTAGTAGCTACTTTGTACAATATTCATATTAAAAGCTTTAGCAAATTAAACACAAAAACACAACTTTTAATAATAAATTCTCTCTCATGATCTATAAATAGATAATTTATTCAGGGGAAGACAATTGCTTTTATACATAATTAAAGGAGATAAATCACTTTCATTATCGTTGTTTTGCTTATTTGATTGTTAATGACAACTTACTCTGTGCGTGTGTGAACAAGGAAGGTAGAAATCAATACTCTACAACTGCTGTCAGAGAGTGGAAAACCCAGGGCTTAAAATAGGCCTCAGCAGTCATATTGATTTTTTGGCAGCGTGCATTGCGTAGCGCGTTACAGGCCCATGCTGTGGCTTACTTATTTTTTAATTGTTGTTTATATTCTGGTTTAAAAAATGAAGCCCGAAGTAGCTACAGAGCTTATTAATATACTTTACGAGTTGGATTGGGAGGTTGATAGAGAAGAGTTAAAGAGCAGGTTTGAAGAATTAATTACTGATGTTTTGAGCGCAAAAATATGCGAGAAAGCGTAAAGCAGGCCATCAGTAAAATACCAGATTCTTGGCCTCAACCGGTTATAAAGTTGTTTGCCATTTTAGTTGATAATATGGCTCCTGAGATTTTAATCTGACTGTTTCTACTGACTCTGAAGGAGTAGCTATTCGCTTTAATGAAGATCAGGTTTTACGATTAGAAAAGACTATGAATAATAGCTGAATTTACAATTATTTTTTTATTTATTTTAGATTTACAAATGACGGTCGAACTCAGTGAATCTGATTTAAAGAATTGTAATGAACTATTTGACGAAACAATGAAAGTGTTAAACATTGATTTTAGTGAATTTGGTTTTGAGAATGATGTAAACAATATAATAAAAGATCATAGTGAACGATTTGGTGAAGCAGTCAAACTGATGAACATTGACTGTAGTGATTCAGAAAAGCTAAAATATTAGCAGGTGTTATTGTAAGGTTAACGTGTCTTGAAGTGTTGCACGCTTGGGCGAAGAATAAAAGCACGTTTTACTTACTTTTATTTACATTTATTTTTTTAATTTACGTAAATATTGTGGCTTTAAAAATGACGACCACAAGTAAATTCGAGGATGGAAAACTATATACGATGGAAGAAATATTTGGTAGTGACAAACAATTAAGCAATACGTTTAGTGAAGTAGACATGGATATTATTAACCTACAGACATTCAGGAAGCGTGACACATGCTATCTCTAAAATCCCAGAGTCTCTTCAACGCGAGCCACCAGTAAAAGTGTTGTTGGCCGTTCTGATTGATTATATAACGCCTGATGATAGTAACATGCAAGTTTGGGTTTCAACTAAACAGAAAGAAGTTATTAGCTATCGCAACCTTAATTCTGACTGGGCCGATTACATGCTTACCCAGTTTAACCATGCTAGTGAGGAGGCTAAGTTAAGGGGTTCTGGTGGTCTGAAGGGACAGTCCTTGAAATCAGATTAAGACAAACAAAGTTCTATCCTATCGTTGGCAATTCTTACCTTCCTCTTCCAAGAGAGTTAGAGTTAAACGAGCATTCTTAAACTACATAATTCTGACAAATAAATGCTTCCTGTGGTGTGTTTTAGCGCATTTACATCCTGTTAAAAATCATGCAAACAGAGTCTCCAATTATGAAGCACACAAACAAGAGCTGAACTTTGATAACATAACCTTTCCAGTGAGTATAGAAAGTATATCTCAGTTTGAAGAGCAAAACAAACCAATCACCGTAAACGTATACACATGGTCTGTAGTAGACAATCTAGTGCTCTAGGATTTCTCCAACGCTCCTACTTTAGGCGATCCACTTAACAAACACGTAGACTTGATACTGTTTGCAGATAGGACAAAGAGCCATTATGTATTAATCCGAACAATAAGCAGGCTTATGGTTTTTACATCAAAGGATCATGCTAAGCAAGGGCTTTGTAGAGGTGTTTGGTTAGAATTCCAACTATAGAAGCAGCGCCAGTCATAAGAAACATTGTAAAAGTTTTGTAGACTGTGAAACCGAACTCCTCACACCTAAACCAGGGTCTAAAGTTAGTTTTAAGAATGTACGCAAAATGCAGATGAGCCCATACGTGGTTTATGCTGACTTTGAATCAATCTTGCCGCAGTACTACGGTCCACAACAGCAAGAACAAAAAACAACCTTATTAACCTACCATCAGATCTTTTCTTATGCCTTTGTTGTTGTTAGGTCAGATGGGGCACACACACGCCCAGAGATTTACAGAGGCCCCAATGCAGCTAGTAAATGTTTAGAGCAGATGAAAAAACTTTGCAATTACTACTCCAACCAACTGAACCTTTCAGACATTGTTATTATTTCTGAGCCCAAGAACGTTATGACTCATCTACACACTGCTGGATTTGCGGCTTAGAGCTAACACCTAACAGTAAAGACGTGACAGTAAGAGACCACGATAACATTACTGGAAAGTTCAGAGGGGCTGCGCACAACAATTGTAATCTTCAACTTAAGGTTGAACCCCAAAATGGAAACTGCCTATCTTCTTTCATAACTTACGAGGCTACGATCTCTTTATCATGCAAGCGTGACATCTGAATATAAGAGGGTTACCTGCATTTTCACAGTCTTCAGAATAAGTACATGAAAATT
>CM031619.1:40050584-40084309 GCA_018398815.1 Conus ventricosus | reverse complement strand
AGACGTGTCATTTATTGCACAGTCAACCTTCTCAATTTTTGGATTATAAAACTCTTCTGATTCTCTATAGAAAATGAGTTGTTCCTCTGTAACAAGAACAAAAATTCCTTTTAAAGACTTCAAAGACTGAGTTAATGTATGTTCCAAAGAGTGTCTCGCTTGTTTCTATTCCAGAATTTCGTAGTGAGTGTAAAAACCCTTTTCATAATACAGAACCGTTTTACTTTTATAACTGGGTTAAGATTGTTTCTGGCCAGTTCAGGGTTATTAACAACATCAAACTCAAGAGAACTGTCACTAACTGTTATTTGGATATAGGGTCTTCAGACAGAACAACAGAATCGCTAGGATAAATTCCAGTTCATAAGTAAGTTTTGCGTGTTAGTCGCCTTGGTAATAAGGCAAATATGCGTCTTTCACAGTCAAAATCAGAGATGCAGAATCTGTTGCCAAATGCTTTTGCTACTAGCCTCATCTTAAATCATCATCTTTGCATCCTCCGCTTAAGAAAAGCCTGTGCTTGAGAACCGTTTGGGCCTTGGTATACCCTGATAAACTTTCTCTTTCCTTTCTTTTTTATGGAAGCCATAGGTCAAATCGAGGGCAAAAATAGTCTGCCTCGCTGAGTACAAAGATTTTCTTCTGCCCTCCAGTTTGTTTACCATATGTTTACACAATTGCCCTGCCCAAATTAGCAACAACAGTAAGCAATTAGATCTGTCGATGTAATATCTATTTTGAATGATAGTTTAGCAGTGCCTGGCATTATAACATCGCCAGCGCCAAGATCAGGGAACTTAACTATTAAAACTTGTCCAGGTTGAACTGTTGATGGGTGTTTTACACTAATTACAGTCTGCCTTATACCTTTTACGCCATGGGGTTCCTTCTCTTTTCTGTATGGGTCGAGGTCACAACCGTATGAGTTCATTTTTTATAAAAACAAAAAAGAATATAAATAAAAAATATGGATGAAGATTTTGACGCGATTAATCCTATTGAAGAAGAAGAAGATGAAACAGAACTGGACCCTTCATTGCAAGAAGAGCTTAAAGGAGCGGGTTCTTTACTCCATAGACAACATCAAGAACTATTGCGAGAAAGAATTCAATCATTCTATAGAAGCATAGGACGAGAGCTACCAGGCGTGCTTGATCCTAACGATTTTGAGGAAGATGGTGGGCATTTGTATATAAGAACTGTGCAGGAGGCCGTGTAAAAGCTACTTCAACGCAAAACCCAAACAAGTTTTTAAAACTAAGCACAATTAGGCGAAAACTCCCTATTGCTAAGGCAGAACAATTAAACCTTTTAGAGCTTAGAGCCGAAGCCGTTAGTCGTTTACAGAACTTAGGGCAAGAGCTGTCAACACAATTTAAAATACAAAACATACCTCTTCAAGATTTAACTCAAGAAGCAGATGAACTAATAGCAGAAATTGAAACGAGTTTAAATGAGGAGACACAGTTAAAAAACAATTGACGATTCTCCATTGCCCATGCGTGAAATCCTGGGGCTTAATGCTGCTCTGCGGACATAAGGGGTGAACTAACAAACAATTTGGCAAAACTTGGTGAGCTAGATAGAGAGATAGAAGAAGAAAAAAATAAACTGGCTAACGCAGATGATAACATTTAGGGCGAAGAAGAAAAGGTTAGAATACAGCAGAAAATACAGGATTTAATGATAGAAAGGGCGAATAGGTTAGAAGCCCTGTCTACTAACAGAACGCAGCTAGCATCACAAACAAGCAGAATCAGAGAAACTATAAACAGAATGCTTTATGAAACTACTACGCTGGCAGAAAGAATAAGGACTTTCTTCAGAGAACAAGGGATTACAATAGTTAGCATATTAACAGCTGTTTGGGTTTGCTATCTCTCACTCGTTTATGCTTTAACCGGCAGTGCGCCAACAGGGCCAGTAGCGCCTCCGACACCTCAGCCTGGTAAAAGTTGGATTAGAAAACAATTACATCATCTAGCAAACTTATTAAAGAAGTTAGCTGCCAAAGCGCTTGATGCTCTGTCTGGCATAATAGGTAGTGCTGTTAGTTGGGTTTTGTCTACTATAGGCAAAGTGGCTGGTTATATGGCTGACCATCTGTGGACGTTGGGGGGTTCTGGCTGCTGGTTTAATTTTTAGTGAAATAAAGTATGGCTAATCCAGTAAAAGTTAAAAATACAACGAGGGCTGTCTTTTTCGCTAGTATGACTATCAGTGCGAGGCAGATCAGCAGGTGGCGCGCTTTCTGGGCTGCTTTCTGGCTGTAGGACGCTTATAACTGGATCGCTTTCTTCAGGGCTAGGTACTTTTTTTAAAATGGATGGTGCAGGCCTTGTGTTTAAACCTTGATTGTGCCCTAAGTTTTTTTTTTATTTTATTATAATCATTTTTATTTCCTTCCAACTTACACATAAATATGACCAATATCAGTCCATCAAACAGTTATGAAGGTTTTTTTTTATGCACAAACATAAATATATCTATATATATATATATATATATAAAACCGTAGAGGAGAAAACCATTCAATAATTCCAAACATTCAAACTCAAAAACAGCACACTTTCGTACACATTCAGATATACCAAACAAACAAAACAAATATTGAGACAAGTAAACTGCAATAGAGATAAATTAATATATAAAAAGATAAAGAAGTAAATGAAAAAAAGGGGGGTCACTACACAAACCTCCCCTGGTTGGTTCCTACCCCCGTGCAAACGAGAGGAGAAAACATGTGCCATGAAGATGAACTTTACAGGTTAGGGCCTCTTCCACAACCAAGAAGAAGCAAACCTGCAGAGAGAGAGAGAGGGGGAGAGAGAGAGAGAGAGAGAGAGAGTCTGTAATTGTTTACAAGTAACCATTCATATGTAATGGCTTAGGGGAATGCAAAAATTTCAAAATAAACCATGGTATCCCCACCATTGTTCACAGAATTGAGAATATGTACCCTGTAATGAATGCATAAATTTAAGGTCAGAATATCTGTTTTTCATAACACAAAGAAAACCTTGCACACTGGGTACATCCTTTGCCATGTAAGATTTAAATATATAGAATTTTGCAGTTAATAAGATGTAATTAAGCCCAAAATCTGTTATAACACCATCTTTGTATCCAAACAAGATCAGTTCCTCTGACAGAGCCAAATTTTCAGTGTTCACATTTTGTGGTCAGAACATGCATTATATCAAGCCAGAATTTCTGTACACTTGTACATTTCCATAACAGGTGTTGGATGGTTTGAATATCTTCCTGGCAAAAATTACAAATTTGGTCTTCACCAAGCTTGCAGTCATATAAGTATTTTCTTGTTGGCAAAAGACGATGTAATATACGCAGCTAAAACCATTTCAGTTTTGTGTCGTGAAAAATTTTACAATGTTTAAAAATCTTGAACCAGTTCAAATTTTCAAAACTAAGGTGCCTTGTGTTTAAACCTTGATTATGCCCTAAGTTTTGGTCGTCTCCAGCTATGAGGATTTCATTGTTATAATTCTGTATCATGCCAATCTGTAGTCTAAGGTCAGAGGGTAGCATGTATAATCCATGGCCTACAACAAAGTCAACCTTTGACCTAGCATGTGTAAGAACGTCTTGGTACCTTTGCATGCTGGCAGGCAAATCAACAGCAGAGTTAATAGCATCTTCTAAATTGGCTACAAATTGTTTTCTGGCGTCAAAGCCCGTAGATTGATCTACTATGCTAGACTTAGTCTGTGCTTGTGCTCCTAATAGGCACCAAACGTATGTCCGTATGGAGTCATTGAGTCTTTGCACTCCTGGTATTGTTAGACCTTCACTTTCATCTAAGATAAATGTTGTCCAGGCATCAGGGTGTTTTTGTTCTATGGATCCCAATCGGACTTGTTTGTCTGGTTGAAAAGAGGTGTGGCCAGGCCAGTAGTCATAATTATATTCTCTTTTTTGCACCCCACAAATACAATGTGCCTAACCCATGATTGCGGTCTAACTTTTGTCTAAAGTTAGTTGAGGGTTTAATGTTAAATTCGTTGCGGATTCTTTCATATGCATTAGTGTCCATTAGGTTTTTAAATGGATTAAACGCGTTGTCGTTAGGGAGGGGCACTTGTAGTTCAGTTAGTATTCGTCTGCACTGGTAATAAACATGAAAGTTATATACTGACCTTACTAAAAGATTGGGATGGTTTAAATGGTTTGCATATGAAACACCACAGCCAGTAGTTGCGCAGTAAATGGCAAAATTTAACTGATTCTGGTAAAACGTCATAGGGCGGGATGACCATGCTGATGGCACTCTATCACTCTTTATTGGCGGATTTAAATATTTAGTTAGTGGGTTTACAAGTCTGACTTGGAAGCCGTATGATTCATCTACTGCAATGGTTAGTAAACTGAAGTCCAAAGATTTGGGGTTATAAGACGCTCCTACATCGTAAGTAGCACTTTCGTTATATTTAAAAGGTTCCATTTTTAAATAGTTTTTAAAATAGTTATAAAAAAATGTACATCTATATAACCCAACAAAACAAGCGTGTGTTCTTAACGTACCCAATTGACAATAGGCGCGGTGATTATAGGGCTGCCCTTAAAGAAATTGGTTTTAAAGTAAAATGGATTAACATATTTGAAAGAGCTAAGAATAACTGGGTGGATGTTAAGAACGAACAAGGCGATCTATTAAAACATTTAAAAATACCCGATGGCTACTACAGCTTTTGTTCTTTAAGAGAAGTATTTAGCGAATTTGGCATCAAGTTAAAAATTAACGAGGCAAATCTTATAATTACTATGAATTTTCCAGAACTTGAAGAAAAAAAGGAGTACGTTTTTCCTAGAAGCCTTGCTCGAATTTTAGGCTTTTATGGCAGTGGTGAACATATCATATTAAAACACATATGCACTTAAAAAGCGGTCTTTATGAGTATGTAGGCAGTAGACCGGCCGATTTTCTCATGTACCCGATGTTGTATGTCTATTTAGAAGAGTTAAAAACAGACCGCAATTTATTTAATGGGCGGCCCTCTACAGTTCTACAGGCACTACCATCAACTAAGGCAGGGTTTTGCGATTATCAGTTATACAGGTTTGACGGAAATAGTCAATTTAAAGAATTAGTTAACGTAGACATAAATTCATTAAATATAAAGGTAACTAGCCAAGATGGAAGACTAGTTGTTTGTTCTGATTTATTAATAGTGCTGGAAGTAGAAGAACGTACTGTAAGCCATTAGATTTTTATATTATAGGGAGAGAATGTAAATATCTATGTTCACGATCACCCTATCTTATCTTGCACGTAAGCCCCCCATTTTAATGTACCGATTACGTCAATTTTGGAGTTTTTGCGTGTTAAGTTTGGTTGTAAAACAGGTGTTAATTTTAGCCAAAAGTGACATGAGAAGGACGTGATTTGTATGTGAAAAGGGGGGTTTTCGTGCAAAATAAGATGGGTGGTCGTGAACGAAGATATTTACCTTTTCTCAGCGGCCTGTCGCGCAGTCTTCAGTCATACAACGCGATCACTGTGTCACAGGGGCCTGCCGCGCAGTCTTCAGTCAACGCGATCACTCTGTGTCACATGGGCCTGTCGCGCAGTCTTCAGTCATACAACGCGATCACTCTGTGTCACAGGGGCCTGTCGCGCAGTCTTCAGTCACACAACACGATCACTCTGTGTCACAGGGCCTGTCGCGCAGTCTTCAGTCATACAACACGATCACTCTGTGTCACAGGGGCCTGTCGCGCAGTCTTCAGTCGAAACACCACCAAAGGCTGGTCTTCTCCATCTTCGATTTTAAACGACGACAAACACATTTCTTTAAGAAATGTGTTCAAGGCGTTCTCCAAAGGAGATGGCAGTCCAACAACTGGCATACTGATATCGTTTTTCGTGACATAACTAGAAAATATCCACCCATTTTTTAATTGTCTTCTTGCTGGTAACCAAGCAAGGGAAGAGAGAGAGAGAGAGAGAGAGAGAGAGAGAGAGAGAGAGAGAGAGAGAGAGAGAGAGAACAAAGCCTGCCTTTCTTACTCTGGACTCATTTTTTTTTAAAGCATTATTGTCTACACGTTTACATCAAGACAGAACATACAAAGAAAGGAGTAATTCTTTTAAAAGAATGCGACAACCACATACAAACATAAAGACACCACCTACTATTTGACTGTGCTTTTTTGATGTGTCCATGCCCTGATCAGGGAGGGATCAAAAGCGTGCTGTGGACAGATGTCTTCCAGACCATCATGGTGTTTGTTGGAATCCTCACAGTTCTCATCAAGGTACAGTACCCAGTACATCCATCAGTGTTCGAGAAGAGAAGCTGTGTTTCTTACATTAAAAACATTTCTTTGTGTACTGTGCTGATGTTTTTGGTTCTTTTTACAGTGGTCTTTTGATTCGCTAGAATTTAAACGCACCGTAGTTGAACTGTACAGTACATCATGCAGACACCTAACTTTAAGTAACAAACAGTGTGTTGACCGCCTTAAGTTCAATGAGAACGTGGAGAGAGGAACTGGGGAGCGAGGTGGGAAGGGGGGGGGGGGGGGGGGGGGGGGGGGGGGGGGGGGGGGCAGGCAACACGATTTTTCATGTTTTACTTACATGGTTTTATTAGTCCTCATTGTCAGGAACTGCATATTTATTTTTTATATATTTCAGAATATGTGGCAAGATCAGTGCGGAGAGAAAAGGGGAGACACGCTGCTTTGCTGGGTTCATGATATCATTGATTTTGTGGTCCGACTGGTTTACAAGCAAACAGCATGAACAGCATAATTCCCCATCTCATATGTTGTCTTATCCCTCTGCTTTCAGGGAATGCTGGCTGTTGGAGGGTTTTCTCACACGTGGGACATCGCTGCGGACGGAGGGAGACTGATCTTCGATGAGTAAGTAATTAACATTCCCCAACCAGACAGAGCGTGCGCGCGTAGTCACACACTACAGAGGTATACAGAGCAAGGGATGGTCACACACTACAGAGGTATACAGGGCAAGGGATGGTCACACACTACAGAGGTATACAGAGCAAGGGGTGGTCACACACTACAGAGGTATACAGGGCAAGGGGTGGTCACACACTACAGAGGTATACAGGGCAAGGGGTGGTCACACACTACAGAGGTATACAGGGCAAGGGGTGGTCACACACTACAGAGGTATACAGAGCAAGGGGTGGTCACACACTACAGAGGTATACAGAGCAAGGGGTGGTCACACACTACAGAGGTATACAGGGCAAGGGGTGGTCACACACTACAGAGGTATACAGAGCAAGGGGTGGTCACACACTACAGAGGTATACAGAGCAAGGGGTGGTCGCACACTACAGAGGTATACAGAGCAAGGGTGGTCACACACTACAGAGGTATACAGGGCAAGGGTGGTCACACACTACAGAGGTATACAGAGCAAGGGGTGGTCACACACTACAGAGGTATACAGAGCAAGGGGTGGTCACACACTACAGAGGTATACAGGGCAAGGGGTGGTCACACACTACAGAGGTATACAGAGCAAGGGGTGGTCACACACTACAGAGGTATACAGAGCAAGGGGTGGTCACACACTACAGAGGTATACAGAGCAAGGGGTGGTCACACACTACAGAGGTATACAGAGCAAGGGGTGGTCACACACTACAGAGGTATACAGAGCAAGGGGTGGTCACACACTACAGAGGTATACAGGGCAAGGGGTGGTCACACACTACAGAGGTATACAGAGCAAGGGGTGGTCACACACTACAGAGGTATACAGAGCAAGGGGTGGTCACACACTACAGAGGTATACAGAGCAAGGGGTGGTCACACACTACAGAGGTATACAGGGCAAGGGTGGTCACACACTACAGAGGTATACAGAGCAAGGGTGGTCACACACTACAGAGGTATACAGAGCAAGGGGTGGTCACACACTACAGAGGTATACAGTGCAAGGGGTGGTCACACACTACAGAGGTAAACAGAGCAAGGGGTGGTCACACACTACAGAGGTATACAGGGCAAGGGGTGGTCACACACTACAGAGGTATACAGAGCAAGGGGTGGTCACACACTACAGAGGTATACAGAGCAAGGGGTGGTCACACACTACAGAGGTATACAGAGCAAGGGGTGGTCACACACTACAGAGGTATACAGGGCAAGGGGTGGTCACACACTACAGAGGTATACAGAGCAAGGGTGGTCACACTACAGAGGTATACAGGGCAAGGGGTGGTCACACACTACAGAGGTATACAGAGCAAGGGGTGGTCACACACTACAGAGGTATACAGGGCAAGAGGTGGGTGGGGCAAAGGAGGGAGATAAGAGGCATGCAGGTTTTGTTTGGTTGGTGAAAATGTGGTGCATCCAAACTGCTACACAGCGTGGCCTCTGTGAAAGGGTAGGAGGCCAGAAACTGATACGACAGTGGCAATTGGGGGAGGAATGGAAGGGGGTGGGGAGGATTCAAGATAATGGTGCACAGGATGAGTGAAAAAGGAGGAGAGCTGCTATGATGTACTCTCACACTCGGTGCTCCGAGTTGAAAGGGGCATATGTGCTGCGTATGACTTACTTCCGGTAGACATTTCCTCACACTCTTTTAGTTCTGTAGACGGTTTCCTCACACTCCTTTAGTTCTGTAGACGTTTTCCTCACACTCCTTTAGTTCTGTAGACGTTTCCTCACACTCCTTTAGTTCTGTAGACGTTTTCCTCACACTCGTAAAGTTTCTCTAGATGTTTTGCTCGCACTCGTTTAGTTTCTGTAGACGTTTTGCTCGCACTAGTTTAGTTCCTGTGGACGTTTTGGTCACACTCGTTTAGTTCCTGTGGACGTTTTGGTCACACTCGTTTAGTTCCTGGGACGTTTTGTTCGCACTCTTTAGTTCCTGTGGACGTTTTGCTTACACTCTTTTAGTTCCTGTAGACGTTTTGCTCGAACTCTTTTAGTTCCTGTAGACGTTTTGCTCACACTCTTTTAGTTCCTGTAGACGTTTTGCTCGCACTCTTTTAGTTCCTGTAGACGTTTTGCTCACACTCTTTTAGTTCCTGTAGACGTTTTGCTCACACTCTTTTAGTTCCTGTTGACGTTTTGCTCACACTCTTTTGGTTCCTGTAGACGGTTTGCTCGCACTCCTTTAGTTCCATGTGTAAGTAGGAGAGACACAAAAGACGAAGAAAAGCGAGGTTTGAAGTAGTGTATGGCTATGGTGTAGATCTGTTTTCAGTTTAATGTCCATGACAGCTTCGATGCAAACAAGAAAAATGTTGTCTTTAAGGGCTGGAGTTCAGAATTTCATCTGATTGTGCTCAGCTGTGATTTGAGGGGACAAGGTCATTTGCCTCGTGGACTTCCGCTTCGTGAACTTCCGCCTCGTGGATTTCCGCCTCGTGGATTTCCGCCTCGAGGGCTTTCACCCGGTTTTCATCCATGATAACTGACAGTTAAAGACGACCGAAGACCAATGTGCTTGAACTTCCCTAACTAGACCTTATTTTGGATTCACATTTCATGAATCAATATGTCAGTGCAACTTGCGATCACCCCAACGCGGAAGAGAGAGAGAGAGAGAGAGAGAGAGAGAGAGAGAGAGAGAGAGAGAGAGACAGACAGACAGACAGACAGACAGACAGACAGACCTGACAGAGATCTTTCGTCATCTTTCTAATGATCAAAGACTGTTGAACAATTGCTCTTTCAAAATCTTGTCCCTCTATTTTCAAATGGTGTCATTTTCACGGCGCGAAAGTCTTCGGATCTTTTTTCTTTGGTAAATGACCAAATAACTTTTTGTAATTGATGGAAGCAGAATATTCACCTTTGTCCGACACTAAATGTCCATGTTTGAATACAGTGTACAGCCTCCTGTAAAAGCTGCTGGCATCCTATGAGAGATCAAAATGCGCGTCTTTGATAATAGATATAATATTGATTATATCAATGATGTTAATGATTATAGCAACGTCATAATGACCAGTCTTTCTGCCACAACATAATAATTATAGTATTGATAATGATAACAACAATAATAATAATATAACAATGAAAACAATGCTATAATAATGATAATGATGATAATAATAATAATGTTATTTATCTGTGTGTCACAGTATGGATCCCAAGGCCCGTCACTCTTTGTGGTTGATCCTGCCTGGACAGTTTGTCATCAGGATGATCTATCTGTTCAATCAACCCACAGTCCAGCGTATTGGCTCCATGCCCACTCTCCGCCATGCCAAATGGTCAGATCTTGTTGTTGTCGCTAATGATTGTGTTGTATAGATAGTCCTGTTGATATGATTGTGATAGTATGGATGGTAGTAGTGTTCTATTTTTGCTGGAGTTGCTACACGCACACACGCATACACCTATACGCCCGTGCATGCACGCGTGCACGTGCGCGCGCGCTCAGAGAGAGAGAGAGAGGAGAGAGAGAGAGAGAGAGAGAAGAGAGAGGAAAATGACAGCTGGACAACAGAATGTACTCGGAGAGGACTCGCATGCACGCCACCCCTTTCCCCTTCACCACCCCTGCCTCCTCTTTCCAATCCAGGTGTTTGGGGGCCCCTAAGTTTACTCAGTCTGAGGATACGGTGCCACATCCAGGTCATGACTCCTGAATACCCATCTAGATCTGCCTGACTTCTGAATACCCATCTGCCTCCATCTTCTCGGGAGATGTTGCTTGGATTCACACTTGCACCTGCAGGATGTTCAAACGCTCAGATGGAGGCCTCTTTAACAGATGAATCAAATACATAGTTATCGGCCACCTGCTGTCAATGGCGAATTTTAATATCTATGTCTTTCTGTACTGGCTCCAGCTGGAACACTTCTCTTCTGCTACTGTTGTTGCCTCCAAGACCCTGACCTTCTTCTCAGAAATCTTACATGTCGTTCATGTGTCTGCTTCCGCCGTGCTGCTTTCATATGACACAGTGAGTTCAATCAGATTCATTTCCACTGTAAGCCTCATGGGGTGCTATATCATGTATCATCATGTTTTTGTTTTGGTTCTCCACCTTGGAAGGCCTGCTGTGCAGTCCCAGTCATTCACTCCATGCCATATATCCGGGCTGCATGTCCCGGATGTTCTAGACCATGATTTGCTGCCTTCTGCCGTGTCAAGTGTTGCTCTGGAACCTTTGGTGGCGTGCTGTTGTCCCGGTACAGTGGACACGCCGGGCCTTTCACTGAGTAAGCACAAGTCCATGAATAGATTTGAGACATAATCCTGATTAGAATCATAAGTGCTCACATGCCGTATTCATTCCGGCTGAAACTTCTCAAAAGTGTGCATTTCAGCTACTCCATTGCCGTGGATAGCATAGTCGGACTGCCTTCTGGATTCTTTTAGTTCTTCCATTTCTTTAATCTCCTTCGTTATCATCATATCTCTCTTTGCGTTCCGCTTTTGAATATCATCTTATCTGCTTTCTCTGTGACCTATTATTTTCCTATTAGTTTGGCTTTCATATGCCACGTTCAATGTTTTCCAATATTTCCATTTTCCGACAGTCGTTAGTTTGGGCTAATTCGCCCTATGATCTCATCTCTACAGTTATTTACTATGTTCCTGGCATGTTCCACTGTGCACCCCTGAAGCACAGCTCAGTAAGACTAGATGGGACACTAGGAAATTTTCTTTTGTAATTGTAGATTTTGACCTTCATCGATTCCTAGCTGCTAATGCTGATATCTTTATCAGTAGAGACTGGAAGAGCAGCAGGATCAGCCTGAACGACAGGCACCAGGGCCTGTACTGCCAGAAAGTTACCACGCTGGTTTCCAGTGCGTGCAAGCGTACCTCTGTCATTGCTGCTCTCCTCACTCCTTTCGGTATCTTTCAAGGAGTCGTCATACTGAGTTCCAGATTTTCGACTGGTTATTCTATCACAATTGTAATGACATGATTGGCTGTCGTGAACATATTTCATACATCTAATTTTCCTTTTTGCGGGAAGAGGCTATGTGATTTCTCTTCTGTTTCAGCAATCCTAGATGAGGCGACTTACTCTTCTGATTTCTTCAGTAATTTGCGAGTTCCATATTTCTAGACTGTTGTGCCATCGCTGAGGCTTCTAAAGGGGACATGTGGTATTCCTTTGTAAGGTCTGATGGATTTGTACTGCTCTCTGCTGCCTTCAAAATGATCTCCATCGCGAAGTGTATTGGGGAAAAGTGAACAGTCCATTGCTATGCCAACTTCCATACTCCGTAGGAAGAAACTCTAATGAAAGCTTGACACCAGAAGGTCTTCAAATAAGAAATGCACCTCAGACAGGTGTTTCAGCCCTGACTTCTTTACACTCCATGGATGGCCAGGCCATACCCAGGCCATGACTCCTAGCTGCTCTTCTGATGTAAGATTTTTTCTGTGGTGCCGGGATTCAAAGCGGTGACTTCTGGATGAGCGGGCGTGTCGAAGGATTTCGTTTTTCGTCGAACATCGCTATCAGACATCTGCTCTAAGTTGGGCAATTTCAGCTTCGTGAAATTTACTGGTCCCTCCTCTCCCATATCCAGCTTGAATTCTTTTCAGCTGCCTCAGCCATTGTATTGTCTTTACGTTTCTGTTCCTCTTTTTATCAGATCATTCGAGCTGTTCATGAAGTCATAGGCTGATGAGCCTACAAAACATTTCACTTTAGCTTCTATGGCGAGGATGTTGGCTTGCAAGCCAGATTCCCTCAAGCTATTGGCTTGACTGGCATCCTTTTCAGTCTTGCAGGTGAAAGCTTGTTCCGTTCTGCTTCTACATACTACGGTGAGTTCAATCAGAAGCAGTTGCATTGATGACCAAGAGTGGAGTCTCATGCCACTCTTCCTGGTGATATCTGGATGTTTTTGTTTTCTGTTTCATTCTGGAATGTCTTCAGTATACTCCCGCTCATTCACGTCAATCAGTAACCCCCACATCCATGCTTTTGTTGTCACAGCTGTTTCAGACCATGATTTGTGGCCTGCTGTCGTGTGGTATGTCGATGCTGGAGCTTCTGGTAATGTAGTGTTTCCTCTGCCAATGCTAACCACGTGTGCAGTCTCCTTAAGATTTTGTTTGTGTCTCAAATGTACGTTCTCTGGGTTGGTGCTGCTATGCATGAAATCGGGACATGCCCCACTGTTTATTGCCCTGATAGATGAGACACACAGGGTCATCTGATTCTCCCCTTTCATCAGATTTGCATTCGAGGCCAGGAGGCCATACACAGATCTGAGGATGATATTTCATTTCCTTGGTTTTGACATTTTCCTTTATCATACCCACTGCCTCCTGGAATTTCCATTTTCTGCCAGTCCTTATTATGAGCTACAGTGATCTCACAAACGTGTCTCTCGAGTCCTCAAGGATGGTAAGTAAACTGGCTTTACCCGCTTTGTACTCCTCGAGGATAGAGCTCAGAGGTAGCTCCAGCTTTGCTTAGCGACAGAAGAGTGCAACGGCAGTGAAACCAGGTGGTGCATCGACCCCATTTCCTTGTGTGTGTGTGTGTTGACTTTGGCCTCCATTCATTCTACTGTACGCGTGATATCGTACATCAGCAAAGGCCCGAGGAGCTCCCAGACCAGCATGAACTGCAGATACCAGACTTGTATTTGCCAGAGAGGCCACACTGGTTTAATTTCTGCACACTCTCGCCTGTTACCTGTCTGCTTTCCTGCTCCGTCTCTGTGTCTTTCAAGCATTCATCATACTGCCTTCCAAGGCTCTTCACTGGTTCTTCTGTCACTGCTGGAATAGCTTGGTTGGTTACAGAGAGTGTTCCGGCTACTTTGCTTTTGCAGGGAGAGGCATCACCAATTCTTTGGTTTGAAACTCATCTTCAATGAAGCAATTGACTTATCTGACTGCTTTAGTATTTTGTGTGTTTTGTCTCGCTTGGTGGAAAAGACTGTCGTATCATCAATGAAGGATTTTAGAGAGGAGGTGCTTTGGTTTCCAGTCCAGCGGTCTGCTAAACTGACATGACTCATGACTGCTTTCAATGTGACCTCCTTTGCCAATACAAACGATACTGGGGAAATGGCACCGCTCAGTGCTATGCCAAATTCCAGACTGATCCACTGTGTTGTGTGTTCCTTTATGGAGAACCTCATGGAGTGTACGACGATGTTCTTTTTAGCATTTCTTAGACGTTCTTCGAGACATATTTCATTTCTAGAGCTTACCCTTTGCTCTTTGTATTGCTTCCAAAATCATAGTGTCATGTTCAACACAGCCAAACACTCCCAAGTTGCCTCCTTTCTGGACAAACAAATCAGAGTACTCATTTTATGTGAGGCATTTAGTCGACCTCGCTGCCAAGACAGAAAAAAAATTACCTTCAACGTTCAAAAATGATGATGTCTAGACTGGTTGTCCTTCGAGTTTGCTCTTTGAAAATGAACACGCCATCGGCTATCATAAACTGATAGCTGATGTTCAGGTTCCTCAATGCCGCTCTTATTAGTTTGTTGCACCACTTAACGACATAAGGACATTTCTTTTATAGCATCTAGGGTATTCCATCCAGTCCAGCCAAATTTGGCTCAGACTTTTTACCTCATCCAGTGCTGGTGGCTTGTCGTTGGTTCTTTTCCCTGCTGCTGCAGTCCACGCCAGGCCTTTGATTCAAAGTGCTGTCACTTTGTGTGTCGGTATATGTTTTCCTGTGAAACTCGTGAGTTTCTTTGTTCACTGTGAATGTCCATGATTTGGGCTGCTCGACTAGTTTCATGGCGAACTGGAAGCGGTCTCTGAAGAAGCAAATATCTTCTCCTCGCTGGTTTTGCTTTACCGAGGATACTGTGTTGTGCTGTCAGGTCTTCCCAAAGCTTCTCTAGTCCTTACTTAAAAGAAGCTTCTGAAGCAATCTTCATCTGTTTCTTGAGATTCCCTTTCTCTTCCAGATGTATTAATCTCTCACTGGCTTCTGGATTTTGGTGGAGTGTCTTCGTCTTTGTTTCACTCCATAAATGTCCCTTTAGGTTTCATATACAATGTCTCCAAATGTGGCTAGTTTGTGCTCCTATGTACTCTTTCCTCTCAGCGGATTCTGCCGAACAGTCCATTGTTGTGCCGACTTCCGGACTAATCTAGTTTATTGTGTGCTCTTTTGTGGAGAACCTCACCGAGATACCATGGGGGAAAGTTCAGTAGTTCTTGATTATTCTTTAGGAAATATTTTCAAGATGCCAGCTGAATTGCCTTTCAAAGGACAGTTCTATACGTATTTGAGAGATCAAGCTACAAAACATCAACATTCGATTCTCTGCCTCATATCTTTGGGATGCTTTCCAAATCATTTCAGCATGCTCTACACTTCAGACATTCTATTAATGCCTCCTTTCTGAACTGACACATTGAGAAACTCATTTTCTGTTATGTATTTCGGGAGTTCAACCGCCAGGAAAAGGGAAGATTTCCTTTCAATGTTCAGAAGTAAAAATCGGCCAGAACTGGTTTAAGGAACTGGAGTCCTGCTCTGTGGAATGGACAGTCCTTCACCTATAATGTATCCGTTGTTGGTCATCGAGCTCCTCTGTGCTGATCTCCAGTTTGTGGAGCAGGTCAAGGACACTGGGGCAACTCTTATGTCGCTGGTAGGGTATTCCATTCGGCCCAGGCGATGAGCTGGCCCTGACTTGTGATGGAACGTTTCCTCTGGGGCTAGAGGCCACATGAAATAATTGATTCAAAGTGGTGTTTCGCTCTGAGGGTCGGAGTATGTTAACCCAAGACGCTGTTGAAGTTTGTCATTATCCACCACGATTGATCCAGATTGTTTTTGCTCATGACCCCCTGCCCTCCCTCCCCCTACCCCCCGCCCCCCCCCCCCCCCCCCCCCCCCCCCCCACACACACACACAAAAGAGAGAAGAGAGAGAGAAATGTACAGGGGTGTGGGAGGGTGGAGATGCAGACAGACAAATGCATCGCATGTGTTTCATCTGTCTTCCAATTACCTTCAATCGGCATGTATCCTTCCTGTTCCACAGTGCCACAACTCAATCCATGCACAAAAGCGCGCGCACGTGCACACACACACAGACACACACAGACACACACACACACACACACACACACACACACACACACACACACACACACACACACACACACACACACTCGCTCGCTCGCTCGCTCGCTCGCTCGCTCACACACACACACACACACACACACACACACACACACACACACACACACACACACACACACTCATGGAAGCACGCCACGCACGCACGCACACACCCATCCACGCACGCACATACGTCATCTAGGTGGTCTCTCAGTGTCGAGTAGGACGACGTCAGTGATGCCACTGGTGAGAATGTAGCCTGAACTCCGAAGCGCAGATTCTACCGCTTTGGGGGACAGGCTGTAGCAGTGGGTCTGACGTTTTCTCTTTGCGGGCTTGACGCGTGCTGCTGAGGTCTGCCAGGCGCTGTCCCTCAAAACTGGATTGTCCCCCATGTGAACAGCTACTCTCCTGGCATCATGGCTTGTTGCCAGCTTCTCCCAGCCATCAAGGATAGTGCATGCCCTGAGACTGCATTTTAGGACGTTCTTGAAGCCTTTCAGCTGTTCTCATTGACAGGGTGCGAGAGCTACCACCTCAGAGAAAAGGTGCTTTGATAAGCAGTCGTCGCCCATTCTTACAGGATGCCTGTTCACCTCAGCTGGGCTTTCATGACGAATGCCTCAATGCCGGACAGGTTTGCCTGCCTAAAAACGTCAGTGTCTAATACTCAGGATCTTGCTGGGGCAGCGGGAGTGGAACTGATCAAGTTTCATGATTTGCCTGCAGTGAAGTGTCCAGGTTTCACAGCCATGCAGAACAGAGGTCATGACCAAGGTGTGAGAGACAGCAGTCTTGGTTGTTGGATTCAGGCCTCGCTCCTTCCACATCCTTGTCCACAGCCGACCAAAGGAAGTGCTGGTCTTTGCAATACAACTGCTTAATTCCTTGTCCAGGCTTCCTGACGAGGACCAGCAACTGCGCAAGTATGTGAAACTGTACACATAATTCAGCGTGGCGCCCTGGATGGTAATGGACGGTTCCGGATGTGTGACAGCTGGGGCTATTTGCACTATGACCTCGGTTTTCTTGAGGTTGACGATGAGGCCAAAGGCTGTTGCTGAAGTTCCCTCCGGGGGTTGCAACCTTGCCGTGGTCAGAGGGCTTGTGTGGTTCAGTGACCCCTTAGGCTTTGCTGACGGGGGGCATCAATACTCGACTAGATGGCTGATTTTTTGTTATCGCTTCTAGGTCTGTATAGCCAAGTTGCTGTCTGGCCTAAACATTACGTGGCAGGAGTTAATGCCCGTGATAGGGTCTCCCATGTCAGATAGGTTAAGGATTAGGGCCCCGACAATTGTAACCGGCCTTTTTCCTATTCTACCTTCTGCCTTTCTTACTTGGCTCTTTTCTATCTTCATCTCCCCCTCAAGTCTTCTTTCCCGCATTTTTCTTTTCTCTGTGGTCTTCTTTAGGCCCACCGTGTACGTCGTGCGATGCGTCCTGTGATGGGGGAGAATAGGATCCTGGAGGTTGAGACTGCTGATGAGACTGCGGTGCGTCAAGTCAACACACCTCTTTGGCCTGCACTTCCTCTAGACAGGTAGTCGAAGTGGCCCACTTCGATCAAGCGGCTGGTTGTGCGCATGCCCTAGCTCAGGCTAGAAGGCGGCGGCTCGGGTCAAGTGGGTTTGGGAGCTTACGTGGCGGCAGGCAGGCTTAATGGCCTGTGTCTACCTCTTTCGGAATCCTGGTGCCCTGATATACTGGATATCCTAATGAAATGGGCATCCCCCTTGTTGGTACTCGATGGCGGGTGGAAATCAAGGGAGATGAAGGTAAATGAACGCAACATGGCTCCAAAACTTAAAAGAGGACATTGGCAAGATTCGGAAACGGACTCAGAATCAGACGCAGAATGCCAAATAAGAAAAACGTCATGCTTCTGGCACAGCTGTATGATTGCTGAAGGAGCGGATGAGGAGAGACCTCTGTCGGGCTTGAATCCTTTCGCGATTGCAAAGGGAATCAATGGTCTCATTTGGAAACCAAAGAGTCTGAAGAAACTGAGGAATGGTTCACTTTTAGTCGAGTGCTCTTCCAAGCTTCATCAGAAATGTTCTTGAAATCCACTACTTCAGTTGTCAGTTGATCGTCTAATCGGGGTGTCTTCACACGAGACTCTCAACTCATCCAAACAAGTAATCAGATGCAGAGATCAAAGACGAGTGTCGAAGACAGAGATAAAGGCAAAATTAGCATCGCAAGGAGTTACCAACATTCATCGAGTTCTCGTCCGCAAGGGCCCTTATAGAGTCCCATCTGACACCCTCTTCCTGACCTTTTGCTCAACATCACTTCCACAATCTATCAAGGTGGGGTATCTAAGGGTTTCAGTGTCATTATACACCCCTGCCCCTCTGCACTGCTTCAAGTGCCAGAGGTTTGGACATGTGATCGATGTAAAGAAGAGGTGTGTGGTACCTGCTGCCAGCCAGTCCACGAGGGTGTGTCTGATAGTCCACCTCTCTGTACCAGCTGTGGATGCAACTGCCCGTCATTGTCCAAGTCCTGCCCTAACTGGATGAAAGAGGGAGAAATTCAGCGGATCAAGACAGAACACATAATCCCTTTCTTCGAGGCTAAAATGATTGTCATGAATAATCACCCAGCTCTCGTCTGCAGCTGCAGTAAAGAACCCATCAACGACTGGCATTGGAGCGCAAGCGGTTGAGTCCTCACTTGCAGAGAGACAATCGGGAACAAAGTCTGTAGCCCTGGCGGTTTCCGTATGTGATGAACCCAGCCTCCTCGGCAGTCTTTTCCTTCAGATGCACCTCTGTCTCCAAAACCCACTCCTGTCCCAAAACCTTCAGGGGGCAAAAGACCTACAGGGCGGGAAAAAAGTTGCAATTTTAGAGGTTTCAGACAAGACTACCCCCTCAAAACCCTCCAAAGGGCACCCTACAGCTGTCAGCAAAGGAACTGGCAGTTCTGGAGAGAAAGCAAAATCGCCATTCCAAAAGAAAGAGCCTAATATTGAGTCAGACTGATATAAAAAAGCAGGAAAAAAAACGGATGTACAGTTCTGTTTGATCATGAAGATTTTGACACGGAGTGAAATTAGTACGCTCCCTTAGAAAGAGCTGATGAAGAGACATAAAGATACTGAGTTGTTTTCCATCACCTTATCACCTTTGTGATGGATACAAACGTATTCCTTTGGAATATCCAAAGTCTGCGTTCAAATTTAGAGGAGCTTCAACATCTTTGCCAAAATTTAAAGCCAGCTGTAGTAGCTCTTCAAGAAACGCACATTCACAAGGTGAAGACCTTTTCTCTTTCAGGTTTTAATGTACTTTATAAACCAGCTCAACCCACAGCACTTGGAGTTACGGGTAGGGTTTCGTTACTCATCCACAAATCTCTGTTAATCAGCCCTATCAACCTTAATTCTTCTCTACAAGCTTTAGCTGCCATAATTTCTCTACATAAAACAGTGACAGTTTATTCCCTGTATATACCTCCATCATCATCTGTCAGTCGACAAGAGCTGGTTAGCATGACTGATGAACCCCCACGACCTTTTCGGCTTTTAGGGGACCTGAATGGCTACTCTACTCGTTGGGGCAGTGTAGACTCCTCACCCCGAGGTCTCCTTCATCAGGATGTCTTATCTGAGCTTGACCTGCATTGTCTTAATGGTGGCTCTCCAACATATCTTCATTCTTCAAATGGTACTCTTTCTTGCACATATTTTTCGGTATGCGATCCATCACTGGTCTTGGACTTTGATCGGAATGAATATGATGATCTGCATGAAAGTGACCATTTTGCAAGTCTTGAGATATAAAACTAAATCATTTTACCAGAACATCTTAACTTTAAGAAAGCCAACTGGGATCTTTTTCATATGAATATACAAAAAGATTTAATGGAAGATAAGGTTCTGCAAAGTCTGCAGAAACCTTTACCAATATCATCATCCACTGTGCCGACTACCTCAAACCTCAGATTCCGAGAACTCCCTGGTTTAATACCGAGTGCCAACAAATCCACAATCAACGCCAAAACGCTCAACGTGTTGTCTATCGCAGGCCATCATTACCTAACGCGAGGGCCGACCAAAATCTCTGCGACAAATCTCGCTATATTTTCAAAAAGTGTAAATGTGAGTCTTGGAGAGACTTCTGCTCCAAGCTGACTGCAAAAACCTCCAGGAAGACAGTACGGAAGGCAATCAAGAAAATTAACGGGAAAAAAGTACAAATCTTTCTTTCCATCACCTGAAACTTGCAGAAGCCCTGATCACAGATAAACAAGCTGCAGCTAATCTGCTGGCTTCAGCTGTTGAAAAGACCTCTTCCTCCCCAAATTAAACAGCTGCTTTTTTTAAACAAACATCTGAAAGCAAAATATCCCTGTAACTTATCGGAGAACACTGAAGCCTACAATATGGTTGATCAACTTGCCAAGCGTGCCACAAGGAAAGAGCTGAACAGACTGACTACCCTCACACTGATCTGAAACTCAAAGCCGAGGCTTACGTCAAAGACCTCCGGCAAAAGGAATGGAACTTGCAGATGGATAACAAACTATTTGAAATCCGCCCAAACCTGAAAGCGTTTTTACCATGTTCCCGAGGCGGCCGTAAAGAAGAAACAGTCTTGTGCTGTTTGCGTTCAGGGCTCTCATTTTACACCCATTCTTATCTTTTAAAAGGTGAACAAGTTCCGTGATGCATTCCAAGTCATGTACCATTCACAGTGAAACATGTTCTTGTAGAGTGTTGGGACTTGCCTGGTGTGAAACATAAACATTTCACAGCAGACTCCATGAAAACCTTGTTCAGAGATGCCCCCCTGATGTGATTTTTGGGTTTCTCAGGGAGATTAACATTTTTCATCTGATGTAAGATTTCACGGTGGAAAGATTTTAAACAGAATTCCCGGTGTGTTTTAGAAGGTGCATTTTAAAGGGTGTGTGAATTAGGGTTTTGTTCGCTAGTTTGCTTGTTCTGTTTGTTTTTAATGGCTTGTGAGTCGACTTTAACATGGTGACAGCCCTGATACAGCCGTTTGCGTTCGACTGAGCTTTAAGCAACATTACCTTACCTGTTGCTGAAGTTGTTGGCAATCTACAAGAGGCTGTAGATCCTCTTCTGTGTGAATAGCAGAGGCATAGGTGTCTGCAAACAGCAGATCGCGGATTAGTTTTCTCATGAACTTTTAGTGTCAGCTTTCAGGCGGCGCAGGTCGAATCAGTGCCCATCCATGCGATAGCGTAAGATGATTCCGGCTGTAGTGTTGGCAAAAGCTAACGCAAGCTTGGTTGCAAAAAGGAAACTAAAGAGAGTAGGTGCTAGGACACATCCTTGCTTCACTTCATTTGTGACTGGAAACGGCTCAGACACATCTCTATTTTCCACAACTCTGACCATCATGCCGTCGTGAAGGGACCTCATTATGGCAATGACCTTGGGGGGGGGGGGGGGGAGCTGTTTTGCCTGAGTGAGGTCAACAAAGAGGAAGAACAAGTTCTAACGCTGGTCGAAAAACTTCTCTTGTAGCTGTCTGAAACAAATATTATATTATTATATTTTGCCACGGTTGCTTCTGAAACCACACTACCTCTCCAAAATCACATCATTAATCTTTACCTGTGTGATTCTGTTTAGCAGGATCCTCGCTTAAATTTTGCCTGCAGTGCTGAGAAGGTGTATACCCCTGTGGATGTATCATGCACTCTTGTCACCCTTATTTTTGTGCAGGTAAATTATATTAGCATTCATTAAGTCCTGAAGCTGAATGCAGTAGGTCGGTGAGTTCCTGAACGAATTGATTACCACCATGCTTAAAACCTTCTGAAGGAATTGCATCAGGTCCCAGAGCTTTCCCTCTTTGCATCTGGTTCATGGCTTTCTTTGTTTCTTCCAGCGTCGGGAGCTCATCCATGAGTCAAGTACTGACGTTTGGCATGTCCTGGGTGACTTTTTCATCACATGAAGGTCTGTCAGGAGTTGGTTAAAATGGAAAGAACAGTTTAGCATGGCAATGTAGTTCTTCTGCCTTAGATGCTCGCCATCCGTCCTTCATGTTCCTGCTCTTGGACTGGAATTCACTGCGTGCATACTTGAACTGGTCATGCTTGACTGAGACTGTCTATCACTATGCCACGCTACGTGTGCTTCACGTGTGCTTCAGTTTCACGTTGCAATCTTTGCATCGATTCCGTCAAACCAGTCCTGATGTTTCCTCTTGGGCGTGCTGGAATCTGTTTTGCGTTATTGTAGACCACGTCTCTGAATCGCAAGAGTTTGCTTTAGGGTAAATGCTGTCTCTTGAAAGATCCTGAAAGGCAGCTGAGAGAGATTTTGGCATCTCTTCCCGACTGAAATAATCAGCAAGCTGTTTCTTCTTAACATCTGCAGCGTCCGTTTCGGTGCCAGTCTGAAACTTACTTTGCAATGTCGCAGCATGTAGTGCTCCAACAGTCAGCTCCCCTCATAGCTCTGGCAGTTCTGGTATCTTGAATGCCAGGCGCCTTGTAATGATGTAATCCATCAGGTGCTAGTGCTCAGATGTCGGGTGAATCCAACACACTGTATGGCTATCTGGGAGCTTGAAGTGAGAGCTGTTAATGATGAGGCCCTGCTCAGCACAAAGGGTGAGTACAAGTCCACCGGGGTTTTCTGACCACGGCCATGTGGACCTTACACTCCGAGCGAAGCTGGTGGTTGCATCCAGTGCAGGCGCTGAAATTGCTAAGGAGAAACACTTTGTCCATATGGGGTGTGGAACGGAGGACGTAGCTGAGATCTTGATAAAAGGCTCCCTTGGCTTCTTTAGGGTAGACCATTTTGGGGACATATGCACTGATGACAAAAGGAGCCTCCAGCGAGTGGAAGTCGTAAGTCACAAACCTCATTAGTCCCTTACGAACCAGTTCCAGCTGAGAGACAAGCGTCGACCGAATGGTAAATCCAACACCAATCTCTCGTGGCTCATCTCTGGCCTTTCCTCTCCAGAAGAAAGTGTGTACACTACCTCTGCTTCAGTCAATTCACCAGTCTCTGCAAGGCGTGTCTCGCTCAAGCTGGCAATGTAAATTTGTGCGAGCCAATTCATTACCAACAATGGCTGCCATACGTACTGGTCTGTTGCTCTTCTGTCTGTCCATCAGCGTTCTGACGTACCACGCTTTTACACAGAGAGCACACCTCCTCCCGTCTTTATTTTCCTTTGTGTTCTTGTTTATTCTTACGTTTGACTGTTTGAATAGATGTCCATCCAGCTGCGGTTTGCTGGCAGGAATGTTAGAGGTAAACAATGTTAAGGTCACATTTTCTAGACCCTTCCCCACGTGAGGGGGGGGGAGGTTACTGTTGGTCCTAAATAGGGCTGCCCTGTCATCAAGGTGGCTGTTGAATCCTTCCCTTTCCTTGGGTCAGGAGAGAGCCACCATCCTGCCCTGACCACCTGAGTGCAGGTTCGTGACTACCGGCTCCTAGAGCCATCCTGCACCTGTCACCGCCGCCACTCTCCCATCACTCCGTGACTACCGGCTCCCACAGCCATCGTGCACCTGTCACTGCCGCCACTCTCCCATCACTCCGTGACTACCGGCTCCCAGAGCCATCGTGCACCTGTCACTGCCGCCACTCTCCCATCACTCCGTGACTACCGGCTCCCAGAGCCATCGTGCACCTGCCACTCTCCCAGCACTCCGTGATCCACGATTCTGGCTGAAAATGAAATGGCTCGCTGAAAACCTGGATATGGAGACTCTGTGTTGCCCACTCACCAGTTGTCCCCTTCACGGCCATGCTGCTGATGCAGTGGAATGTAGAACATTTACAGGCTATAGGAGCTACCAGAAAGACGCCAGAGCTTGACGCCAGATTGCTCTGCTCCAGATTTTTTTTAATGCAGATTACTCCTGCAGACTTTCCCACAGGTGGATATGCCACAAGGCAGCGGAGGTTTAAAGATGAGAGTTTTCCTTCTCCTAGATGGACTGCCTTCCCGAACTGATGAGCTCCGTCTACCTGAAGCATTTGGTTTTGAGGAGCCAGTGACCCGACTTTGCCCCTCTGTCAGGAGAAGCAGTCACGCTGGACCTATATCTAAGCCATACGGGCAGGCCGGGAGTTGGCCGTAGTCGTCTCGCGCGCACACGCACACACACACACGCACACACACACACACACACACACACCACACACACACACACACACACACACACACACACACACACACAAACACACACCTTAATGCCTTAAATGATGGACTAATGAGAATATGAGGAGAGATCAGAAACATGGAAAGGGGTGTAATTTATCTAGAGTGTTAAGACTAAAAGGATAGATGTTTAGTTTGTTGATACAGAATTTCTCTCTTCGAATCCCAGCATTATGATTAATTGAATGTGTTTTTTTTCCAAGGGTGTGTAGTGCGTGTCCTGAAACGTGTGTTTTTCAGAGTTCAAATGACCGGTGATATGAGTGCCTGTGTTTTTAGCCTTGTGTTATGTATATAAATGGAACTGTGTTTGAAGCGCCTTTCTGGTCTTCCCCACATGTTGTGCACCTTTGCACGACCGACAGGGGGGTAAATAAATGAATTGGCTGTGTCACAGGACATCCTGTGTCTGATCTTAAAAGTCTCTCAAGTCGCATCAGTCTGCAAATGTGTGGCACTGGACATGCGATCCCTGCCACAGCACCAGGTTTTCCTGATGCCGACCCTTGATCTCCAGGAGTGTTGAGCTGGAGAGATGGAGAGATGAAGGCCTCAGAATTTACCTGAGGGTTCTAGAGGCCGACTCACCAGCCACCAGGTCTTCAGGAGCAACCTTCTTCAGGCTCTGACTTGTGTGCGGAAGACTATGGTACTCTTCAGGCCACAAGAAGAGAAGATGGTTGGAGGGATTACGGATTTATATATATGCTAATATATATAAACGCTCTCCTTCACTCTCTCTCTCTCTCACTCACTCACTCTCTCTCTCTCTCTCTCTCTCTCTCTCTCTCTCTCTCTCTCTCTCTCTCTCTCTCTCTCTCTCTCTCTCTCTCGATAGAGTTAGCGAATGAAACTGAAAAATGATCGAAAATGATCGATTGTTTTCAATTTGATCTTGATTAATATCAGTGCTAATTAAGTGGCTTTAGCCTTTGTATTTATTTATCAAACTTGTAATTGACATTGGTGTATAAAGATGAATGCGTAAAACATTCAAATTCTGTCATATTAATCACCTTGATCAAAGGTTGGTGTCAAAGACTATTTCGTTGTATATTAGAAATCCTGGATCTCTCATAAATCACAGATAATGTCGAATCAAACCTTGTTTGTGCTTTTTTCCCAAGGTATGATAATTAAGCAAGGTGGCATTTGTCACACTGATTGCCATTAACCACTAATTCTTTTAAAACATAAAGATGCTGGAATGTTCTTGGCACCAGTCACCAAGTGGTTCATTTGGAAGGCTGTTAGCCACCAAGCACTGATATTTCTTGTATTTCACTCGGTGATTTTGACTCAGTTTAGACAGGTAGATCAAGAGTCTTAAAATATGTTGGAAGAATTTGCACATTTTCAATCTAGGATCCAGTATAAATCATAAGTTGAATGTTTTCTTTTTCGATCGACTTGTATAAGTTTCGTTTCTTTCACATTGAGTTTGTGTTCTGTTTCCAGTGAAAATCGAAATTCAACGAGTTAGTCTAACATGTTTTTAACGGGTTTTTTAAATGCGGTCGTAAAGTCTTATTTTCTGAGGCGACATCTTTTGCAAAGCTGGCGCAGATTTTCTTTGGTAAACTTAGTGTATGAAGTGCCAGTCGTCGTTTGAGAATTTAAAGAAGAAAGCTGTAGATTTAAGAGCACTCATTCACAGCAAAACAGACTGCTTAATGCAGGTTCTATTTCACTTATGAAAAAGATTCATTTAAATGTAATTAATAGCGAACCGCCAAAAAAACGTAGACAAACGAATCACAAGACAAAACACGGCGTGTTTCGACCTCTTAGGTCTTCTTCAGGCAAGATACAAAACACTCAGGACAACGAAAATGAACGAGCAATCACTTATCTTACATTTAAAATTTGTCCAAATTTCCGCCTGCAGTCGACTCACTTTGCAACTAGAAGAAGATTAAAACAGCTGTGAAGTCGTGTTCGGAGAATTTGACGAACATTTATTTCTTTACGCAACATCATTCATGAAAGAGTGATCTTTGACAGAAGAGACCAAGAGCGCGTGAATCTGATAAACAATGTATTTGATGTTTTTTAACAATGTAATGATGTTTGAGCTTTCAGAAACGCGTTAAGCTTACTGACAACATGGAACTATGAGAGATAGATTACTTTAAGAATAAGAAATCGAAAACTTTCTCAACTTCAGCTCAGTAAAACTTAAAAACTACCATACCAGTAGCAAGAGTACATGGATAAGTAAAGCATGGAACTGACCAGGAGAAAAGTGCCAGTGTAGAAAGAGTATGGATCATACCGTCATGGAAAAGAACCTCTTCCAAGCCTGAAAGTTGTAGAGAGTCAAGCCATTTAAATCCATGATCTTTCTGGTGTGGAAAGTGTTGGACGTCATATCCGAAAAGGAAACGCGCGTCAAAAGGATAAACGTGTTTGAAATGTAGATTTAAAAAAAAGCAGCATTTTGCTACAGTCTGCAATAATAAAAATGAGTGAAAAACTGAAAAGATTGTGACAAAACTCTGAGACTGTAAATTGTTCATATGATCAGTGCACCTGAATCAGATACGTCTAGGCCTAAACTTTATCAAGAAAGCAGGAAAATGTGTTTTAAGATTGACACAGATGCTGACGTCCATGTGATCGGGAAAGCTCTCTGACATGCAGTAGATGGACAAAACTGTTAGTGTGTCAGTAAGCCAGTCTGCAGTGTCCTGTAGGCCAGATGAAAACACCTAGATGTGTCAGTAAGCCAGTCTGCACTGTCCTGTAGGCCAGATGAAAACACCTAGATGTGTCAGTAAGCCAGTCTGCATGTCCTGTAGGCCAGATGAAAACACCTAGATGTGTCAGTAAGCCAGTCTGCACTGTCCTGTAGGCCAGATGAAAACACCTAGATGTGTCAGTAAGCCAGTCTGCAGTGTCCTGTAGGCCAGATGAAAACACCTAGATATTTCCAAACTAATTTTTATCAGAAACTTGAAGCAACAGCGCACGTAATCGCTCGTGCCGTTGACACTCTCCTATGAGTACAGCACTGTAATTTTGTCACGAGACGGGTACTGCCTCATTCGACATAGTGAAGTGCATACTTGTAAAAAAAAACTGACGCGACTGGTAAATCCTTACAGTGCTAGCACAGCGAGACGCATTCCAGTTTCATTTCTGGAGGAGGGCGGGGGGGGGGGGGGGTGGGGGTGAATCAAGGAGCTTCAAGGTATGAAGGAGGAAAGCATGAAGGAGGACTTTCATGAGCCAACCGTGCAGGTTTTCCTAATGGTTCCAGTTGCAAAATGAAATGGAGACATCGAAGTACATACTGAGATGAAGTAACTGAATCAAGTTATGAATCATACACCAACTTCGAAGATTTTCAGTCCTTTCAGAACTAGATGTAACATCTGGATTTGATAAATGCCACGGGACAGATCAACGGCAAAGTTGAAAGATTACCAGCGCTCCTTTTTTTAATATTATCGGCATTTGAAGTCTTCCAGCGCACAATAATGAAAGTCCTCAGTTGCCTAGAAAGAGTAGCACGTTTCCTGATGGTATCCTGTGCCCTGGAAAGCCAATAAATCGTGAACATTTTTCTTGGAGTGATATGATGACGACAAGGAAAATTGTTGGCCTCATGCTGAACCAAAGAAATTTTCAAAGGAAAGGTTATTCTTTCTGCAAGACAATCCAGACAAACAGATAACAGGACAAGGGAAATGTAACTAATGAAAATTCCAAATAAAAGTTACTTGGATGGGTCATTGTTATGAGGGATTTTTCCAGATCAAAGTAGAATTGATATACTCCTGCAAATGGTTGAAGTGTCAAATAGAGATGAAATGAAGAGAAACTGTGGCATGGTTACATCGGAAGACACTTGCTTCACGTGTCTACCACACGGAAACCACTGAATGACCAACTGTCTAAGACTGATTTCACCCAGTAACACTAGCAATTTGGATTTTTTTAATCTGTTGTTCACAGGATTCCGCAGAGAGTAGTGTTGGATAACACCCCTCTTTCAGCAAGGTTAAAGAAATCTGCTCTTGATCGAATTGAACTGACATCAATTCCAGTTCCCGTGATCTGCGAGCCAAAGGCGAGACTGACAGAGTGGCCAGATCAACAAAGGAAATCTGGTAACAGGAAGACAAGCAGTTACTGTTCTGATGTACCAAGCTACGCCCACACAAGCACTTGGAGTGAGCCCACCAGGCCTGGCCTAATCACAGAACACGTCAATCTTATCTCCATCAAGTCCATTAAATCTCTCACTGGACCATGCTGATTCGGGTGTATGACGCAATGGAGACATTAAAGACAGTGAGTGATGAGGAACTTTGACAAGACAGCTGATTCACTACCGGAGCTTCATCCTCGAGGTCCTTCCTGCTGAAGGACGAGGAGAAACAGCATGGAAAAGTCTGAATAAGGTGATGAACAATGTGCCCCAAGATCATATTCAAATCAAGATTGCTGAAGGAGAATTCCACAAGAATAGAAAACACCCTATAGTCGCTGTGTAGCCACAGAAGTTTGTGACTGTTCAATTTCACAAATGCCAATTAGAGGCCGAAGAAAAGATGATGGAGCAGAGCCGCAAAACACCAGGATTACCTAGGGTTCTTTGTAGTACCAACGGTTCTTTGCAGGGTAGAATTTATTGATTCCTAAACCAACTTCATTTTAGCCTTCAAAGAAACCATCTGAAGAACACTCCTGTACAAGGAAGAACACTCTTATACAACACACCGTGGCTGGTGTACAGCAAAGCCAACAAGATAACAGTGAAATGTTCTTCAATGTGATGTACCCCATGTGACATGAAAGCAAATGGAGTTGCCACTCTGGCGGCATAAGATGAGTTCCGTTTCAATAAACTTATTTCTGTTTCAAAACACGTGCTTGACGGAAGTTGATTGCTGAAGAAAAAACAAAAATCAGTTCAATGCAGTGACGAATGCAAAGACAGTTCAACTGCTATTTTTATTTCTTTGGAGTAGCTGATGCCGAACCGATAGATGACCCGATACTGTTGGAACAAATGTTGTACGCTCATTGGATGTGATCACAGTGTTTTGATGGGATGAAGTGTTTAAAGGCTTTTCCAGTATGAAGTTCATCACAGTAATGTAAACAGAAATGACCTTGGACACCTTGTTTACGATCAGGAAATCATTTTACTAGGTGACGTATAATGTAGTTGCTATGTAACTTTGGCAAAAATTTGATTATGTGGGTTTGGGGGTTTTGTATTGATTTTAAGTGAACTTGGCGCGCGTGTAGCAAATAGTAAACAGTAACTGGTTTAGAAGCCACATGTAAAAAAAATATGCACAGTTCATTACACTAGCCCATGACAAACGAAAACTTACTAAAACAACTAATACGATTGAAGCTTTACAGCATGATGATTTTATTCCGTTTATTTGTGATTGAAATTTCATCTTTTTTTAATGGGAGCACGTGACCATATTCTTCACACAAAGGTCGTAAAACGTGGTTGATTTTAATTATTTTTAAATGGATTTTTGTGTGAACCACATATATACATAAACATACTTTAAATTATGCAGTAGGAACGGTAAAACTCATTTGAAATGAATATAATAAATTTGATGTGACATGATTAGGAAACAAATCAGCACCATTATCTGACGTGTGATGTATCTAAGTTGTTCGGCTTAATTTGTCTGTCTATGCAGATTGCGCCATTGTCCATACCTTTTAGGCTTCACATAAAGAACTGGAATAGAAAATAAGCTGGACAAATGTACATCATTGTAAGTTGTATTTTCGCCGAGAAACGGGCTTTTAACGCCCGGAAGAGGCGCATCTTATTAAAATAACCGCGTAATACATAAGATAATGTACCGAACTGTGCTCTAGCATTGTAAGACTTTTATGGCAGGGTACACTGAACTCGCAGTCTACTTAGATTTTTTGTCACAATCGTCAATTTTTTGTCGTTAGCCGTGTACAGGAACTGGAAAAGGGGAAGTAACTGCCGTCATTATAGGGAAGGAAAGGTAGGGAATGGACAGATACCAGTGCCTAGATCGAATCATCAGAGAATTTTTCTTTGGATCTGCGACTGAATGAAAACAAGATGAAGATCTCAAAATGAAATAAGATGAAATCTCATTGGTGTATAAAACAAATAGCTGTATTGCTAATGGACAGCTGAAGAGGAACATTGCAAGAGTGCTTCAGGTATTTGGCAGTGCTGCTTCAAAAGTTCTTAAAGGATGTCTACAGGTTGAAGCAGTGGAAAGCCAACGTCAAAACTCTGAAGCCGTAAATCTAAAATCAGTGATTGAATGGCTGCAAGTTTCTGGGCCGATTGTTGGGAATTGCCGAAGGCAATTTTACAGATATCACTGGTTAATTTCGCGTTAAGGCTAATTTTGATTTGCTCAGGGGACAAAGAAAACAAAGAAAACTTCATTCGATATTTCTCAAGAAGAATTGTGGAAAAGAAGGTTGTGACCTGGGAAGTGGGCAGAGAGCAGGGAGCAGATGGAGTCGGACATGACAGCACTGGCCTGTGAATGATCATTTGAAATGCAACTTGTTCAGGGATAGAACTATGATTTATCTGAAGGGCATTGGCAAGGGTAACAGTGTGGTAAAGGTCCTCTGAAAAGTGACAACAACTCGTGGGTGTAGTGTGTGATTTATCACAGCATGTGGCCTGAAACTAGCAGTCTGGGGCTGTGTTTTCGTGTGGGTGATCTTGTCTTCACGCAAGGAACAATGAGCAAGTACTTTCAGGTACTACAAGACAATCTCCGCCCATTCGTTTGTGATCCTTTACTACGAGGCGATAACTCCTCCAAGAAGACAACGCCTCATTTTCCTATCTCCATGAAACAGAAGAGTGAAAGCGATAGCAGACCATTTCAACTCAACCTTGTTGACTTTCACAGTCGCCCAGTCTCAGGCCAATTGAAAATGTCAAGTGGGTTTTGAAAACCGAGATAGAAAGTTGCACACATCGCATGGACGCTTTAGAGGATTTGGAAGATTGACTGTGAGTGTCATGAAACAACTGCCTGTTGGCTGTGTTCAAAACCTTAACATTCTACCACGACGAGTACGGATTTTTTGACAGTTAGAAGGGTCATCCGACCCGGTATTAAAGCATAAAAAATGAAACAAAGGAAAGAAAACCCGTTAAATTTCCCAATCATAAATCTCAGTAATGTTACCGTTTTGAAACATTTCACAAGTATTCGGTATAAAGTTGTAAAAGCATTCAATAGTTCGGACTGGATTAAAAAGTGACGATCAGTGTGTGTGTGTGTGTGTGTGTGTGTGTGTGTGTGTGTGTGTGTGTGTGGTGTGGTGGGACAGAGAGAGAGAGAGAGAGAGAGAGAGAGAGAGAGAGAGAGAGAATATTGGTTCTTTGATTTTCCATCGGACAAAAGCATTTTCACCTCGTGCCCATCCTTAGATCTCAAAAATCATATTTCTGTAGAATGTTTTGTAAAGATCAGTCATAACCAGTGCACAAAACCAGCGGATAGCCTTGTGTCAGAGAGATATCTATTACTTATATTCAGTTACTTTGACGTGTCGTTTGTGTGTTTACATACTATGAAGCATGTAAATATCATGCTGCATAAGGGCTGGTCGTCAACCGTCTGTCTCGTTCTACCTGCAGGTGCTTTATTCTGAATATGCCCCTGAATCTGCTGTACGGAGCCACCCTGTGTCTGATGGGACTGATGGTTTATGCCTACTTCGTCACCACTGGCTGTGATCCCTACGCTGCTGGCTACATCCACAATAAAAATCAGGTGCTGTTTTGTAGTGTGTGTCTGCAGTATGGTGGTGTTATTTTGTTGGTATCTTGTTAAATGTGTTGCGTTGTATTGTATCAGTTTGAGGGGCATTCTTTGTATATCTCCTGTCACTAACATGTTGGGGTAAGGGAAGGGGTGTATGAGGATGTAATATACTCAAGTTTATTTCCAAATGCTAGTGACACCAATGTGTGTGTGCGCGCGCGCGCGCATGCGCGCGCGTGCGTGTGTGTGTGTGTGTGTGTGTGTGTGTGTGTGTGTGTGTGTGTGTGTGTGTGTGTGTGTGTGTGACAGACGGAGTGAGAGAGAGAGAGAGTTAGAGAGAGAAGAGAGATGAGCCATTTGAGTACTGACATTTAGGTTTAAAACCCACATCCATCTAAGGTGTCATGACACACAGAGGTAACTATGACGGGAGGCGGGTTCTGTCCAAGGTTACACTGAGTCCGCTGAAACGACACTTACCGATGGACAGTCTGTCCATCAGACTCGGCGCTCTATCACCTGGCCATTCAGGCACTCAACAACGGGCAAAACCGGGTAGATTTGCCGTGTAAATGTTTAATAATAGAGGTTAAAAAATATAAGCAGTTTTAGCTATGCAGAAATAAGATCGTACATGAACTTGATGTTTCACAAGATCATGCAGCATCAAGAACACGAAGTCAGCGCTTCCATGAGGTCGTATATGTTTCATATAAGACACAAAGGAAGTCGTCCATAAACATATGAAAGTGTTTATTGTGTGCAACATGATGGGAAGTGAAAAAGGACAACGGCTTGAAATAAAATTATGTGACAAGCAATAGTGGGTTTTACAGAGTTGTTTATTCTTTGATTATAGTTTTCCAATATTTCTTTTATTATAGCTGTACAATATGTCTTTCAGGTGGCGCCCTACTTCGTGCTGCATCTGCTGAAAGATTTACCTGGCTTGACGGGCGTGTACCTGTCCATGCTGTTCTGTGGGTCCCTCAGGTCAGTCAGTGGGCACGGTTGCATATAGAACCGCCACCCAGGCCTGGGCACGGCTAGCATATAGAACCGCCACCCAGGCCTATGTTACACCATCCCTCAGAAAGATTTCTTCTCTTGTGTGATGGATTCGTGTGTCCGTAACTTGCATGAAATCATGAGAATAAGTCCAAGGAAGATTGGTGCACACCTATGTGTCACCGATAACAGCATATTTCAGGCATATTTAGTCCACATGTAAATGTGCATATGCAGGTTGGTGGGCAGACTTTTAGATGTCAAAGGATTATCATCAAGAATTAGTAACATATATTTGTTTAGTATTTGTGGAGATAGCAGGCTTAGTGTTCTGGAATTTGAATTTGTTTTGTGATGGTTGTGTCTATGATACGTGCATACTTACAAAGAATGTCTTGTATTGTTTTACCGAAGAATCGACTATGCTGTCTTTTCTAACAGTTACAAACTGATTTGAATGGCTGTCTATGAAAATTCATTTCACTGTGAGATCAACGTCTGGGGAGAGTGAAGCAGAAATACCGCAATGGTTTCAACTACACACGAACTATCAGATGACTGGGACAATCGTTTTGTGAGGTTCAGTTTGCTGATGGGATTTCAAACGCGCTTTTCTTCAGCGACAAGGCTGCGTCCCTTTCTCATCTGCTATTATTATTATTATTATTATTATTATTGTAACTATTATTATTATTATCATCATCATCATCATTGTTATTA
>CM031619.1:40028084-40045584 GCA_018398815.1 Conus ventricosus | reverse complement strand
TTTCGTTTGTTACACTGTAAGGGAAGATTGGTTAATGGGGCCTGTAGATAAATTGGGCTGGTGCTAATTTGAGAAAACTATGACGAGATAAGTTCAGATCTTTTGTGTGCTACATTGTCAGCATGCATTAACTTCCTCTGCTAGAAAACCATGGCTGGTCGCGGGAAAGGATACCAACAGTAAGCATAAGAAACATTTTGTACTAATTCTTTACCTCTATGGTTCTGTTAAATCAAAGACTGGCTAAAATAATAGGAATTGTTTGCGTTCTGTTTCAACGAATTCTAACTATTATAAACGCCCTTGAAAAAAAAACAGTAATATTTTGATGTGCTGTCATGGTAGAGGATTTTTAATGACCATGGTTAAAATGGATAAGATGAACTCCCCCTGATGGGCTAAGTTGGGCCAGTAGCTCAATTAAGCCTACTGATCAGTTTATACCCACTTCATTAGAAGTTGATAGCGGTGGTTTTTTTCTCAGTGATCAGTAATTATTGATAGAGCTGATGTGTGTGTGTGTGTGTGTGTGTGTGTGGTGTGTGTGTGTGTGTGTGTGTGTGTGCTGCGCGCATGCGCATGCATGCATGCATGCACGTATGAGGCATCCACATATTTAGAAGAAACATATATCCAAATATTGACGGTGCTTTGAATGTTTCTTTTTGTTTTCGAACATTAATTCGTTTGTCTTCTTTCAAAGAAGCCATCCAAAACAAAAGATACTTTATATAATGTGTTATGTTTCACATTTTGAACATGATTATATTTAGGCCTTAGGTGTCTTAAAACGAGCGTAATGAAAGAAAACCCATTTTGAACGTCACGTTCTGCATTTTGTTCTGCGTTGTTTGTTTCATTAAACTAGATAAAAGCTTTAGAAAAGAAATGGATTATCCTTTCAACCAAATACTATGTTAATTGATTTCAAATCACTGTTTCCTTGGAGCTTTGAATGCCTTAAAAGGACTGCAGTAAAACAAAGCCAAATGATGCCTGAAGCTCTGCATTGTGACGTCTGATAACTTTTGGGTTCTTGTGACTAAAATGGGTTACTTTGACTCGTTGTAAATTCATGATTTTAAGTGCCCTAGAAGCACTGCAATTAAAGCAAGACAACTGAAAGTATCTGTTCTGCGATTTTGGTCTCGTATTGGCTTTTAGACTCTATTATGTTTGTTTCTGTTCTGACAATTTAAGGATATCATTTACTTTTTAGTTTAGTTTATGAATGTGTTGAGACCGTAGGTGTCTTTAAATGGATTATCGAACAAGCTCACACATTTTTTATGGCCAACAGACAAACAATATTGGTTTGGGTTTATGACTAATGCGTGTCGGTTAATATAGGCCTGTGGCCAATATTTACCACACCCTGGTCCATTTAACCGAAATGATGTCTAAAGTGGGCTTCCTTTTCTTTAAGAATTTTATTATTTCTTATATAGAACTTTTTAAAATAAAGATAGCCATTTGATGGCTGTACTATATGAAGCTTTATGGCAAGCTTTACAAATAATTAACCTTGATTGAAGTGAAATTAGTGAAGGAGGTAGGCTGCATTTCTTAGGGGTTCTAACTTGCCCAATCTTCCCCTACTTTCGTTGTGCTGAATGTCCAAGGCCTACGATATTGATAAAAACATCAACATTTCACAGCACACACACACACGCGCGCGCACACACACACACACACACCCACACAACACACACACACACACACACACACACACACACGTTCACAAACGCGTGCGTGCGCACGCACGCACACACACACGCACACACAAACACACACACAACACACACACACACACACACACACACACACACACGAATGGAAATTTGACTTTCGTCGAAAACATTTATGATAAAAAAATCACTTGCGACAATTTTTTATTTTATTATGGCAGGCTGCATTATTTTTCTGTGATATTTTGACGCTCAACCGCGGCGACGTTTTTTCACTTTGCAGAAAAAATCGTCGCTTGAATATTAACGCTGCGACCATATTTCACAGGAAATGTTAACTCTAGCAGTAGATTTCACGTGAAAATGTGTCGCAAGCGACAGTATTCACTGACTACAATATTTCACAGTGTCCTGTCGCAAAAAGCTGTCGCAAAAGTTCGAGCGACAGTATTTTAAGGACAGCACAATATTCTATAGGACATTTTTCGTGAAAAGTTGTCGCGCGACAATTTTTTCAGCAAATATTGTCGCTGCAACAATATTTCACGTGAAATGCTATCGCTGCGATACAATTCACGGCGACAGTATTATATACGACACCGGCCTCTTCAGCGACTGTGCTCATAAGGAAATGTTCTCCACATCAAAAGAGGACAGAAAGATTGTGACACACAAGATTCAGTCCCCGAAACCGTCTCTTCTTTGCGAAGTCTTATAATGATCAGTTTTCTCTTTTCCTTTTTGCCACAGGCTTTCTTGTTGACGATCACTGGCTGCGTCAAGCAATGATGGTTCACACCGAAATCATGCTGTTATAGACCGTCCTGTGACTAGCACTGGACAAGCTGTCCAAGGCCCAAGCGCCAAAACTTCCACAGTGGCCCCACCAAAAGAAAGTAGTACAGCGTGGAAGAGATTACTTTCGTTGACTTTATTTTCGTTGACTCTCTCTGGTTCATAAGTCAAGACACTTGGCAGACACCAATACATTTTGACGAACATTTCAAGAGAGTGTCAACATTAAATCTGAACATTCCTTAGTCAAAGTTTATTACAAATACAGAACATTTCGTTTTCTTTTCTTCTCGCTGTCCACAGTGCCACAAGCACTGGACCAACATCAAGCATCTGCAACAGAACTCACGTCTTTTGAATTTCGGATCACTTCTCGGGATAACAACAGAGGAATACAGAACCATCTTTTTTTCAGAAAATATCCAGCAGACCTTTTGGTCTTGGTACAAATATTTATTGATTTTTTTTTTCATAAATCATTTAACTCGTTTTCATCGGTTTGTTGAGTACACTCTCCAACCTGGGCAAAGGGTCCAACCTCGGCCCACTCAGCTGGAAAGTCCACAAATGCACTGGATCCCCACAAAGTCCTCAGCCACGTGGTCATGTCAGCGTTACCATACAGACCCTCTGCTCATGACTTGTAATACCTGGCCCAGCCACCAACAGCGGACAGGGAAAAAACAGGCCTGAAGCACCCCTAAAAACGATGTTTTTAGGTCATTTTTATCTCCGTTTTTTTTTTCATGTAATCTTTGCTAAACAACTTGGAGGGTATACAGATAATAGATCAGTAAAGACGGAGAATTTTGTACACATTTTTCTGAGATTTGATTTCAGAAAAATTGTATAAGTTCATGGGAAAATTACCTTAACTTGACAAGCAACACAAACTAACTTTACCAAACTGTTGTGGTCCCAATAGCAACTGTAATTTTTTAGCTGTGCACATAGGCGCAAGGCCTGTGACACACATGGAGGACTGGATGCAAGTGTCTCCAAATGCGACTGAAATTACGTGTGCATGGAGTTAACTTAACCTGTAGCTGAGCTGTGCGCCACGTGAACACTTTCCACAAGGAGCATACAAGACAAGGAGCATACAAGACAAGACAAGGAGCATACAAGAGCATACAAGACAAGGAGCATACAAGACAAGACAAGGAGCATACAAGAGCATACAAGACAAGGAGCATACAAGACAAGGAGCATACAAGTGGCGCGGAGACTACGTTCGCTGAAGTCGGTCCAAGGATTTGCACTGGGCACTAAACGAGAAACCGGCTGAACGATAGTGGAAATAGTCGATACCGATCCGCAACTTTCATACACACCTGGACATGGATAAACTGATTGTACTCTTACGCGATTCCGGCCACAATTTTCCATATGCATTATGTGTTTATGACTCAGCAAAACTGTGTTTGTGTTGATGTGACATATTGTGTACTGTTCTTTGAAAGAAAAGAAGCGGTGAAAAATGAAAACTGGTGTGTGTGTGTGTGTGTGTGTGTGTGTGTTAACCGGTAGCAGTACATATGATTTAAGGTGGATGACTAACGCCGTGTCCGTGTGTCTGGCCAGATCACCGGCAGTGTGGAGGGAGCCCTCGGAAGTCCTGTGCTGGGAGTGCTATTTCTGGCCGCCTGTTTCCCCCGGGGCAACAAATATGTGGGTGACTTGACAGCCATGTGTAATATCTACTGATGATGGGCTGTTTGTGTTTTTGTTCCAGAGTCTGTCAGCTTGAATGTTTTCTCTTTGTGGGGTTTATAGGACCTCTCTCTCTCTCTCTCTCTCTCTCTCTCTCTCTCTCTCTCTCTCTCTCTCTCTTCTCTCTGTGTGTGTGTGTGTGTGTGTGTGTGTGTGTGTGTGTGTGTTTTGTGTTTTTTAACTGTAAAACTTTAAACAGTGGTAAAATGTTGCTGCCCTCAGCAAGCGGCAAAAGCGGTTCTTGTATCTGCTGCTGTTTTTCTGCAGTTGTTATTTTGCAGTTGCTGTTATATTTGAATATGATATCATTTAACATGTCTTCTATCTGCGTCTAAAGTAGTATTCATGTATGATCAAAATACCCGTGTAAAAGTGTCAGTTTGTAAAATTGAAAATATTGCTGAAAAGGTAATAGAATAATAGTCGATATCACGACTTGATGACATTTTGTTTTAGAGGACAGCTTGGTAGGCCATAGCGATATTGATCATTGTGCAAAGTGTGATGACACTGATGCGTGCACATGCTGAGAAAACGCCAGCGTTAAATATTACTACAGACATCACATATGCTCATACACACAACGCAGATTCACACAGACAACCAAAACTGTCAAATTACATAGACTGGCATGTTTAAACATGTGAGTCCAAAAACCGACAGTAAAACAGTATTCAGCTATGATGTTTTCACAGTTTGTCAAATTTGTTCTTGGATTGAATTTTCGTCATCGGTAATCGTTTCTGATCTCAATCTTCTGCGTACATTAAATAATTGTAAATATTGAAATACCAACTTTGAATCGACACAGAAAACAAAAATGTAAGTGAATTTTGTCGAAAGCTAATCAGGTGATGTAAAACCATCAACGTTTGGCCATAGAAATTGAGTACTTGGATGTCCATCTTCATAACTAACACAACAGGTCTTTCCACCAACGAAGATGAACCATACAAAGTACTAGAGCAGTTGGACGGTTTAGTTGCCTCACTGACAGAGCCTTGGAGAAGGAGCCGAGAGTGACATTCACTGTGGCCAATGACCACTCCGACAGTGACTTAAGAACCCAGTCAAGAGCCTCGAAAAATTGGTCGTATGGTTTTCTGAAAAATACAAAAACGAAAACAAGACTAAGCTATTGGCAGATTGAAGCCTGCAGTGTGGCCTCTTAGACAAACACAAAGTTTGGTTCCAGCACTTCATGCTGTCTCAAAGATCCTTTTGGTCTCTACTGGTGAACGATGTCACCGCCAATACCGTTGATCATGGAGGCCGAAATGAATTAATAAATAAACAAACAAAATGGGTGTTGATCTCTCAACTGTTCTCACTGACGTTGCACCGAGCAAAGTCGAAGCTACCTCTGAAATCCATCGTCGAAGTATATACTGCGAGGAAAACGTGTTCCTTGGCCATTCTTTAGGACTCGATACATATGGTTGTAAGGTCAATCATACCTGAGCTGAAAACTAGTAGAAAGGGAAAAAAATTAGGGGGCAGCCCACATGGTAAAAGACAAATAGAAACCAACCTGTGAGGACTGGGAAGAAACTGAAATGAATCAGTGGTCAAAGGCATAAGGGAAAGCAAAGAGAGACGTAGTAACACAGGAAATAAAGAAAGACGTTATGTCGTCAGGAAACAAAATCAACGAAAATTAAGAGATTGTCCTACGCAAAAACAGAAGCAAAGAGAGACATGATGATACGGGAAATGAAAAGTGATGAGGATTTCATCAGAATCCACAGGACAATCTAACAAAACCGAGAGGGACAACTGATTACGTGTGGAAAAGCACGCCAAAGAAATTTCAGCTAAAATGTCTTGAGCTCTATGACCTTTCAACTTTATCCTCAGATCTGAATATGATCCCCTGCCTTCAAACACAAACAAGGTGAAACAGGGAAAATCGGATGAACCTATATGTTCACTCTTCTAGGACAAAGAGAGGAAAATGTCCTGAGCTCATGCATACTTCCTACAAGATACACATTTGAATTACATTGTGGAACGTCAAATCACGACCCAAATGGCATTTCGAATGCGAAATTGAATGTTAAAAATCCTAGATCCAGAAGTGTGTCCGTCTTAGTAAATAATAACTTTGAATTTAACATTTTAACAGTAAATAATAACTTGAATTTAACATTTTAAAAGTTAATGTTCGACACTAAACAAAATGGCGCTATCCTGTACTTGAGTATGATGTATAAAGACTGCTTTACTTAACATATATACAGACTCAACAAGGTGACCCATATTTTTTTTCCGCGAACGTACGAGAAAGGGGGATCTTAAATGTGATATTAGTAATGGTGTTAGATTTCTCGCCAGTTTGTCTTCTGACTTGAGACTATCGGCAAGGACAATGAGAGGACACAGGCAGTCGGTTACTTGTACGACTGCCAAACAAGAGGTCCTATTCGGAGGCACGGCTTCCTTGTACGAGAGTTCACTGGAGGTGCAAAGTTCACAGTCACAGAAAGATGCTCTCTGGGGACCTCTTTCTAATCTTCATCTATCTCTAGAAAGGACCCCTGTTCATTGAAAACAGTTTAATGAACGAAAAACAGTGACTGAGTTGAACGACATGAATCAGATTCAGGCAGACGAGAGGGCGACCAGGGTAGACTGTTAGCTGGAACCAGCCGCCGTGGCGAAGTGGTTAGCGTCGCGGACTCCCGGCTGGGAGGTCGTGGGTTCGAATCCCATCAGAGTCATGTGGGTTTTTTCTGCCCCGACCGGCTCCTACCAGAGTTGAGTTTGCTGCGGACTCAGTTGGGAAGACTGGGACCACACAGTGAGTTTCATCCACTTAATGGATGCGTTTCAGAGTGTTGCTCACATTTCCTGACCAACACTGCAGGTGCCTGTATCTCTCGGGCCTGGTTGACGCCAGGATATATTATGAAAGGAAGCGTAGAGTACAGCCCTGTCATGTAGTCTCAGACCGAAATGGAATCCGTAGCATCATCTTAATCATCCTCATTCCCATTGATCAGCATTTAAAAAAAATGTCTCAAATTATGTGGTCCTTCATGCCCTGCTCTCATGGTGACCTCAGTTTCGATGTCCTCTCCACGTCTGTGGCCTTGGTTTGCTTCCGTCGGGGTCACCGGTATCGGCGGGTCCATGGGGGCGTCGTTGGACGGACGTGGTGGCGCCCTCCGGAGGGAGAGCTCACTCACGCCGGCTCCCGACTAAGCAATTATTGTCGTCAGTAGGGGGCTTAGTAGGTGGTGTCCTGCGTATGTTAGATCAGAACAGGCGCCACTGAACACCACCGAAGTGACTCGGCAGCAGTGCAGTGTCTCCTCCGGTGGGTTGCCTCATGACGACTTGACATTGACTGCTCCCTGTGGATTGCTGGTGCGGGGCTGCGGCGGGGCCGACCGGGCTGTGGCTGTGGACGGGGTGTCGGAATGAGCGGCGTGGGTGCACTGCCTCTGAGGTAGCGCAGAGGTTGGGACAGCAAAAAAAAAAAAAAAAAAAAGGACTGTTAGCTGACTATTTACATATTCAGACTTCAAATGACCTTTATAATGGTCGCAAAACACAATTCAGCGCCAACACAAGTCATAAATGACTACCTCAAACATCCCAAACCCACGCAATTATACTAAATGAGGCTTGAAGATCGACAATTATGGCGTTGCTCTGCCGATAAAATACATGGGGAGATTGAGAGCCATATCGTATTATAGCTGATTAAAATACTTGGAATATTCCACAAAAATTCCTGCACCCTTTTGGAATCTTAGTGCACTTTCTTAAACCATCTGGAATTCTCAAGATAGTTTTTGAATCGTTACGTAAACATCATGTCTGCGATTACGCCATGCGGTAGTTTAACGTCATTAGGAACTTTTTTCCGAAAAGGTAAAGCCAAAATGTAAGTATTTTAGTCTAAAAACGATCAACGATGAAAATAAACACGATCTGTATGTATCAACACGCACGCACGCACGCACGCACGCACACACGCACGCACGCACACACACACACTATAAGAAAGACATACATAGCGCAAATTTATTCAGTTGCTTTCTTGATCCTTATTGTAGATGGACTGGCTTTCAGGGTGCTGGGGGGAGGAATAGTGGCGGGCCTGGCAGTCAGCTTGACGTTGGGTATAGGGAGCACCCTGTATGGAAAGCCCACCCCTTCTCTTCCCTCTGGCCCTGTTGACCACTGTGACGTCACCAATGGCTCTTGGGTACCAACAAGTGTGTCTCCAGTTACCATGGTGTCTTTCACAGACGGAACTGTCAATGCCTCCACTGCTGCTCCTGATGAATACAGGTTGGAGATGCGGGTGGGAAGGGGAAAATGGAGGTGGACTGTGACGCACAAAGTATATGTGAACACATAGACATGCGTGTAAATAGAAGAGCTAAAACGTTTAAAACACTGTAGTCTTAGAAATGGTCGATCTTCTCAGACTTAATAGGCCAGCAAATGTATCAAAGTAATCCATGTGGTTTTCTCACCTGGACGTTAGGACTTTACCATGACCAGAAATATACAAAAGTTTTCCTTGAAATTATTTATCCGGTTAAGCGCAAATGCACACGGACAGGTTTCATATTTCAAAACTATCTCTAGCCAGATTGTCTGCAACCAACTGAAGAATGTAATGACTGAAGAATTGTTAACTTCCACTTGTTTCCCCACTGTTTAATTGTCTAGCCAGATGTCTGCAACCAACAGCTTAGTTTCGGGCGAACATCCGTAAGGAAAGGATGCTGCCATCCATTCAGTGCTGAAGCAGCAGTGCGCACCACAAAACATTCGAAGTAAACGCCACGAGGGATGCAAAGCAGTTCCGATTTCTTTGCTTTACCGTGAAAACAATGAATGTGAACGCATTTTTTTCTCTATCATACAGTACCAGCATGATCATAGTTCCTAAAATATAACGAGACGAGCAGTCAAATAGATTGTCCTTCAAATCAGTAGGTGCTGGGAATGCTAGATACCTTTTTAGCTTCGCTGAAAATGTTAAGTGAAGTTGAAGACGCAAAAGGTTAATGATGAACAGGAAAGGGAACGTTTGCGCCTGTTGTGAAACAATTAAAGGCACACAACTTCACGTTGGTGCTGCGTGAAATGGCCATATCCATTCCCGTCTGCACGCAGACAGAAAGAGCCACACAGAACACACAAAGAAACTCTCCACACCAATTGAGGTCGAGGTATATGGTCAGGTGTGGGAGTTCCCTTTTCCGACAAATTTCCTTTATTCTGGGCCCTGTCGAGAATGTTGACCTGATTTAGATGTAGCTGACATGCAGCACGAGGTGAGCACAGGACACTGTTCTGTCATGGCAGTGACTGTGACGACTGTGAAGGACATTTCTTTTCTTTTTTCTTGTTTTTTTTTGCTGTCCCAACCTCTGCACCACCTCAGAGGTAGTGGACCCACGCCGCTCATTCCGACATCCCGCCCACAGCCACAGCCCGTTCTGCCCGCCGCAGCCCCGGAACCGGCAATTCACAGGGAGCAGTCAATGTCAAGTCGTCAAGAGGCAACCCACCGGAGGAGACACTGCACTGCTGCCGAGTCACTTCGGTGGTGTTCAGTGGCGCCTGTTCTGATCTAACATACGCAGGACACCACCTACTAAGCCCCCTGCTGACGACAATAATTGCTTAGTTGCGGAGCCGGCGTGAGTGAGCTCTCCCTCCGGAGGGCGCCACCACGTCCGTACAACGACAGCCCCCATGGACTCGCCGAGACCGGTGACCCCGACGGAACCAAACCAAGGCCACAGACGTGGAGAGGACATCGAAATTGAGGTCACCATGAGAGCAGGGCATGAAGGGCCACAGAATTTGAGACATTTTTTTAAATGCTGGTTGATGAGAATGAGGATGATTAAGATGATGCAACGGATTTCCATTTCGGTCTGAGACTACATGACAGGGCTGTACTCTACGCTTCCTTTCATAATATATCCCGGCGTCAACCAGGCCCGAGAGATACAGGCACCTGCAGTGTTGGTCAGGAAATGTGAGCAACACTCTCAGAAACGCATCCATTAAGTGGATGAAACTCGACTGTGTGGTCCCAGTCTTCCCAACTGAGTCCGCAGCAAACTCAACTCTGGGTAGGAGCCGGTCGGGGCAGAAAAACCCACATGACTTCTGATGGGATTCGAACCCACGACCTCCCAGCCGGGAGTCCGCGACGCTAACCACTTCGCCACGGCGGCTGGTAGTTTGTGTGTACCTTGTTATTCCAGTGCCTTTACCTTCTGGGACCTGTCCTACCTGTGGCTTTCCATCGTCGGTTTTGGAACGACCTTTATCTCTGGCATCGTCATCAGTCTCCTCACGGGTAGGTCTGTGTCACATAGTGACGGACAAACGTAGGCCTGAATGACATGTAGGAGTGACAGATTTGCATCCAAACTGCAATTTAGCGTGATGTATTCCATCTTCGCCAGTTCATATATCCATTCGTGTATTCTCGTATGCACTTCATCTCCTTTGTCAGTATTTTCTATAATGATGGATGTAATGCAATAGCTTCTTCATGACAGTGACTCTCTCTCTCTCTCTCTCTGCATTACATCTCTCAAAATAGGAAAAGCCCGAGCGAAGATCAGATTCATTTCACAAGCGGAAAGGGGGGGGGGGGGGGGGGGGGCATCTGGTAGAAGGATCCTGATTGGTCAGAGAAAGAAATTCACGCTACTTGGCTCGAGGCCCACATGAGAGGTGTACAGGAGTTGACAAACGCACGTGCTTCATGCAGGCTGTGGGTCCTCTGAGCTTCACTCACTGAGAGAAGGGGAAGGAAACAAGGATTATCATGGCAGGCCATTTCAAATGAATCCTCTCGTTTAAGTGGGCGACTGACTATCTGTAAATCATGACATATTAGCTGGAGTATGGACAACGTTCAGGGAAATCAGTCTGGGCCGTGCGCCCAGGGCACCAGCTGTTTCACTTAACTTGTCACCCTCACATTACCGAAGCACAAAGTGACCGTTATGAGATGATCGCAGTTTCAAATCTGTTCTGCCCACAAGAGAAATGCCTCCATAACATATCACATTATCAATATTTTTACAATGACTTCCCGCAGGGTGGGTATATTTTTCTCGATCTTAAAATAAACAAAAGAGACAGAGTGATATTTGAACACTGCAAAAAATAAATATATGAAATAAAACATCCTGTTTTGATACCTTAAAAAAGACGACTTTCACCTTCTAAAGAAACAACCGACGTGCAGTCAATTTTGAGGGAAAAAATATGCCTACAAACATTACAAAAATAACCATATCCAACCTTCTCACATATTGCAATATGTAAATGAGCGTGATAAGATGTGTTCCCTCGTTTGTTTATTGCGCTTCTGTTCCAGACAGAAATAGACACGATTTTTCTGATAGAATTGAAGATGATAACAAAGCTTAGACAAGCAATCATCTTTCATTCTGAAGCTAATTATGTTTATTTCTTGTTTGTTCTTTTCATGCTGGTATTCCTGCATGTGTTATAGGGATAGGCTGGTGGCCTTGCATTAAACTTACTTGAATTCTGAGACTCTGTGTGTGTGTGTGTGTGTGTGTGTGTGTGTGTGTGTGTGTGTGTGTGTGTGTGTGTGTGTGTGTGTGTATGTGTTGTGTGTGTGTGTGTGTGATCATCATCAGGATGTAAGAAGGACCAGGAAGACGTGGACCCCAAACTGATTTTCCCATTTTGCCGAAAGCTATGTGGACTTCCGGAACCTTCAGTGACGTCACCACTAGGTGACGTCAGTCCGCTTCCTTTGAAGGCAAGTCAAAGTGTGCACACGCTCATGTGTGTGTGTGTGTGTGTGTGTGTGTGTGTGTGTGTGTGTGTGTGTGTGTGTGTGTGTGTGTGCGCGCGCGCGCGTGCATATGCGTGTGTTTGTGTCTGTATGTGTATGTGTCTCTCTCTCTCTTTACTTATACCTAGCTCGGTGCACTTTTGCATTGTGGAGGAGGAGGTTACTGAACGCGTAAATTAACGTGTGTGGTGTGTGTGTGCCCGCTTGAGTATCAGTCATTGTGTTATTTCTTCTTTTATTTTCACAGCCGTTTTTAGTATAACAACCCCAAGCAAGCTGTTGTCATTCTGTTGCAAGGACGTTGTCTGGATACCACTAGTACTTCTGCTATAACTTTTGCTGCTGTATTTCATACATTGTTGTTTTTTTTAAACGGTGCCAGGATCAGTACTCACCTACTCATCTATAACCGTTTCTCCTCTTTCTTGTGCTCTTTCTACTTCCTGCCCTCTGTGGTTCTGTTCACAGGAGAGCCAGAGCGGAAAGGCACACCGGGATGACGTGGAAATGTCCGCCTTTCTACCTAAGGGACCGGAGATTCCATCCGCTTGAAGTGTCAAGATGACCGCTCGCCCACCCCATCCCTCGCCATCACCACCCCCCACTGACCGCTCTTTCCTTATGCACATATGTAAAAACATAGGATTGGTGACCATTTTGGTTAACTAGCCCATTTTAAGATGTCCTGAGGAAGTTGACTTATTTCAACAACGAATATTTTTTTTTTTTTTTTTTTTGCTGAACAAACTATTAGGATATTTTGTGTTATGGCGTTTCCTTTCCATTGTTTGTTTGTTTGTTGTTACAAAGTAAATTTCGTATTTACAAGGGCACGTGTATATTAAAAACCAAAATTTGCTACCTTATTTTATAATTCAGACATATCTAGTTGTACCATAAATGCAGATATTATCATATCATTGTAGCATTTCGATTTCGTTGATAAAACGTGTTATAAAAATGATGGCTGTTGTTATACTAAACAAACCAATGACGACAAAACTTACCATGATATTAAGAAGATACGCACGTCTTGTTTAAATGTTTTAACTTTTCCTTGTGATAGTTGGGATGGGAGAAGAAGCAGTGTCAACTGATCACAGAGATTGAATTTCTTTTACAGTGGAAGTAATGAAACAGTTTCATGTGCACTTCGTTTACAGCTCAACCTCAGGAACACCTTGTTTGTACATTCATTGTTCAAAACAGTGGAAATTGTCTTTGTGTTTTAAAGCATACAGCGCAGCGTTGGCAAGATGAAGAAGTTAAAATGAAATAAATCAGAGCCTACATGCGGCCAGTCCAGAACAAATTATGAAAGGAAGCTGCCTGTTTGTGAAGAAAACCTAATCCAATACTTCATGCACACACACCGTGACACCATCAGCTAATCAAATTACACAAACAGTTCATTACAGTCATCTGACAATTGCTCACTATGTCATTTCCTCTTCACACTCTGCAGCCCTGATGTGGCCCTTGCGGTCGGCTGGGCTATAAGCAACATTATCTTATCTTATCTTCACACTCTGCGGATGTAACTTCGTGTCCAGTCAAATTTTTCAAGGCAGTAAAATAGTGCAACTGTCAATACTATAAAGTGACAAAGTGCCGACTTTGGTCTGAGCACATATCATAATCACATTATCAAAACAAGTTCTGAGACACCTAGCTTGCTATATCTAAAAGTACATTAAACGATCCCCAACATCGTACGACAAATAACTATCTAATTACAATAATAGACAAACATGTTTTTACTACCCAACCTGATCATGTGCGATCATATATTAAAAACACTGTCCGACTAATGTATACCTGTCTTGTGTGACAATATCTTTTCCATGCAGATGTAGCTGGGTGCTAACGGTGTATATATTTCTTGGTTTCCCTTCGTAGACGAAAATATGTTTTGTTCAAGAGTTATCTTCCCCCTTACCTCCCTTGATTGGTGAATCCCCACACCTGAGAGAGGAATCAGTCTGCTGACTGCAGGTGGTCGTGGGCCCTTTGCAACCAGCCGTCCTCAGGCCCAGCGGACGGCCTCCGTCGTGTCTGGGTGGCTGACTCACTCCACAGGCCTCCCGTTTCACGGGCATCCGCCAGAGGCAGGCTGATGGCGCATGAACGGTGCCATGCCATGTGTCACACGCGTCAAGGGAAAGACATTACCTTCCTTAAAGTGGGAGGCGGCGAGAAGTAGGACGGGGTGGTAGGGGTGGGTGAGTGGGAGGACGGGGAGGGGGGGGGGTGGTTGCAGACCTGTTAATAACCGGCCAGTCCGCTAAGAGCTCCTGAAAGCGAACAGATCATCACCAGAGGCAAGCAATGCAGAAGTGTGCGTCACTCATTGGAGCTGGACCTCCCCCACATTGAAAGGCGACCTATCACCTTTGGCTCCCCATTGAGCTGTCCCCCACGCTGACGACGTTTCTGCTGGTCGCAGGTGGTAAGATCAACATCGTATTGGCAGAAGGCAATGCCATAGGAAACGAAAACATCAGTTAAAAAATCTGCGAAAATGTCTTTAATCAGAAAACAAATCGAAAATTTTTCAGGGGTATACTTATCATCTTATTTCCTTCTGCGAAAAAAAAAAACAGTCTGAGCAAAAAGGCAAGCATATGCAAACTACATCCAGAAAAATTCTCAGGGAATGTACATGTTCTCTAAATATACTTTATCCTGTTACACATGCACTACGCGATCACGGCGTGTATTCGGGTGGGAGATGGACGGAAGAAGGGGAGTAAGGTAGGCCACGAGAATGGGGTCAGTGTGGAACAGAGAGAGAGAGAGATACGGATATGGATACGGATGATCTAATCATTATAGGCCATGGTCCCTTATGATGGGGTGGAATATAACAAAATGATATTGTAAAGCATATTGAACAAACGAAACGGCACATACTCAAGAACACACTGTGCTTTGGAATTTGAAGGCTCTGTATAGGTACAAGGCAAATGTTTTAAACAACATCCTCTTTGGTGCAAGCCATCAATAATATGAGTCTAATACACAAGGTTGTCCATAATATTTAGGCGGAATTAACTCATCTCTAAGACCACTCAAGACAGTACACTGCAATACAAAATGAACTTCATCTTCACATGCATTTTTGCATAATGGACACGTGAGATCAGAATCAGAAAGAGAGAGAGAGAGAGAGAGAGAGAGAGAGAGAGAGAGAGATTCAGTAAGTGTGTCAGAGGCCGTTATCAGCCTCCTGTTCACGCCCAGTCCCAGTAAACGGCATCTTTACAACTTCTGAACAGATAAAAGAACAGCACAAAGTTGAAAACACATAAGGTGAACCAAAATGACTGTTTAACAGTCTAAAGGAAAAAGGACCCAACAAAGTTACATGATCAGACCACTCAGTCACACCAACGAATTAATCAGTCGGCACGTGTGTGTGTGTGTGTGTGTGTGTGTGTGTGTGTGTGTGTGTGTGTGTGTGTGTGTGTGATCTAAAACTTCGACAGGCTTCAGCATCACTTGAACAGTTCTCTGCCGTGGATCATAGACTAGGTCCTCAGTTCGAAACGAATAAAGCAGTTTTTTAAAAGTATGAATATAGCTAGCAAATGAACACTTATTTGAGTCTGTGATTAAACATATTCACAAACACCTGGGTGCATTATTTTCGGCGAAGTTCAATTTCATACTTATCTGCCGAATTTTGTCAGCCAAAGGAAGTTATCTGTAAAGTTAACTTTGAAAGTGAATCAGTGAAATTATTGTTTGATGTCCGGATACAGTTTTTATTCCTGTAGCCTATGCTGCTGATATATGAAGTTTTGAGAAAAGCGTCAAATTTCGACTGATTTTTTATGGTAATTTATATTTGTAATTGATTCTAAATTATTTGTTATCTGTTGTTGGCTTGTGAGAACTTCTTTGAGATGATACGATGCTGGGAGGCTGGCATTCAATTCCACACACAGGGGATAAGAAGATCACGTGTTTATTGAAGATCGATCTCCCTCTGAGACGGAAAACGAACCATAGCATGTCAACGACTTGCTCGCCATAGAACACGTTGTAAATAGACTGGCTCAGTTTAGGAAGAGGCCCAATACTGGCTGGTCTTCGCTGGTAGACAGAATACTCTACTGCATGAAAAGTTAAATTTTGCAAGGCATGTTCAAGTTCAAGCCCAGATAATGATAACTTCATGATTATATGGTATTGATTCACTTCCAGTTTGAAGATGGAAATAGGCAGAATAAATCACGTTTCATTGTTACAGGCAGCCACAGCAAGTCGTGATTTTGATGTTTTTAATAATCTTTCTTCCTGTGCTTGCTGTCGTCGCCGAGTTGCAAAAGTCCACATGTAGAGGAGCGGCTGAGAGCTGTGCTGAGAGGTAGCATGAATACCACCACACCCCCATAGATCTTCTCTGAAACATCACCCCGTAACCAACAGTCATCGTGATCAGACAGAACGCAATCCAGCAAACCGCATTGTTTATTGCCCCCTTTCCTATTAAGTGGACAGAAAAATAAACCAGTCTTTTTGTGCAGTCAAGTGCAATGCTGTATTTTGGTATTTTATAATAGATGACCAGTTCATGGGTCAGAATAAATAAGCTCAGAATGCAGTTGACAGCCGTAATAACTGTGAGCCACTTGAAGCCTTGGTTAGAGTTATAGCCAGTGAATAAAGCCAGACGACACAGACCAGACTGACCCATGAGACCCCAGTGTGTCAGGCCAGGAACGGAAAGGTATCAATGACAACGAGATTCCAACTACCCAGGTGGCTGTGCAAGCTGCGGCTGTTGAACGCTGACTGAATCTCCAAGACACAGCAGGGAAACAAAGAGTGATGACTTGGTCCAAGGTGATGAGCCAGGTGATCAGGACAGACACCTGACTGGACAGAAGGAACAGAAAGCCACTCACCTTACACGTGACACTGTGGGTCCACGTGTCTTCCACTTGGAGATACCGTCCAGTCAAATATGATGTCAGCCCCCACAGTGACACTGACGTGACTTCCCATGAGATATTGGCACCTTGCAAAGTGGATTAAAAGCCAGGATAAAATGACTTCCGATTTCTTTGCTGTTTATGAATAAAAATATTAAACAAACTACATTTGCCAAAATAGTGCTACACTGACCCACCAATAGAAAACCTTGTACAAATCAGATGGTAATAACGCTTCACATGAAGGGAGCACAACATGAGTTGTTGAACATATTACTTTACCCGAATGCATGGAAAACAAAGTATTACAACATAAACGGTAGTTTGATGACCAGATCTTTTGTAAATTGCTTGACTTTGATAACAGATCTAAAGGGAAGTAATTCACGACGTTACCTCTTATGTCAATTCTTTCAGTATGGTATAGTTTTTAACCTTTAATTCCAATGTTTTCAATGGCAGAGAATGATACATTTAAAACTCCACACGGGGTAAATATACAGACAATCTCTGAGAAAAATATTGAGATTTGTGGGTTG
>CM031619.1:39959477-40027084 GCA_018398815.1 Conus ventricosus | reverse complement strand
AAGCCTTGCACAACAATCGGCGCTACTTAGACTGTTTTAATCTGATCTCTAAGACTTCGCCCTCTGACCAACCAGAGCCTCTCATTTTAGCTTCTTCAGCGGCAGCGTCAAACTGTGTAAGCAGTTCGTCTGCCCAACCGGGTGTTTAAGTCATTAGAGGAAAGAATAGTCTGTTGTTTAGTTGAGACCCGACTTCTAGATTTTTCTTCATTTATTGTTATATAGTCGATTAAACAGCTAACATTACTTTAACTGGCGGGTCTATTGTTAGTTTACTTGGAACTTGAGAAATTGCATGTACAACGCTTGCCCGCACGTTTTCTGGATTAATAACTTCTAAATCAATATCATTCAGTGCTCTTGACAAACGCTCTTTCTCGAGCATTCCTTCAAACAATTCATCTGGGCCTTCATATATCTTAGCCATGCTGTCTTTCTTTTCTAAGCCAACATTATTTATTTAAATTAAAAAAATACAACGACTTAATCAGAATCAATATCAACGGTCTTTTTGTGCTTGGACTCATAACTAAAGTATAAACACCCCTTCGATGTTGTTACTGTGAGCTGTTTAGAACAGAGTTTAATGTCTCGTTTACTTTTTTTAAGCATTCCTTTTTTATCTGCTCGGGGTCTGGCTGTTGAGAAAAACTTGTCCTTGCCTTTCTTTGAAGATCAAACTTTTGTCTTTTGTAGTCATCAAAATCGGCCTGTAAACGATTAAATTCTTCATCCGTGATGTTTGAGTCAACAAGCGCTTTATTTATTGTCAGTTTAAACGAACTAAGTTTAGCCGTTATTAGTTGAACCATAGCTGTGTGCTTTTGGAGTTTAGTTTTTAATTTTTTGCTAGCAGCACCTACAGCTAATGAACACAGGCCAAGAGCTAAAGACAAACCTCCTAGAGGTAAAGCCGCGGGTGCGCCTATGCCCGTTGCTAAGAGGCCTACACTTGTTCCTGCCGATGCAGCACTTATAGTTGATGCTCCAGTATTAACATATGTAACAGCATTACAGGCAGCAGAATACCTTCGTTTGGTTTTGCTGTATTTTGAAAGGTCCTGCTCTAGTTTTTGTTGCATTTGTGTAATATTGGTTAATCTGAAGGTTTTTATGCTAGGGTTTTCTACTATCTCTTCTCTTGGCGGCGCTGTAGGCACATTTGGATAAACCTGAACAGACATGCTTTTTATAAAATAAAAATAATTTAGTATTGTATATCTTTTAATCTGTTATTTTCAATATTCAGCTGCGCATCATATATTAAAAACAAATGTACATTAAGCGGTTTATCGGCTTCTTCTTCTTTATCAATTTGAATGTTTATTACGTCTCTCACAGTTCTCCCGCTTCCATGCAACTGATTATCCTCTGTTGACCTTAGGTCAATCCATAAACCGTATTCCGTTGTTAAATAATCATCAAGCCTAACATTGTGAAGATGTAAATCTTTAGACACAAGGTCAACTGTTGGATTTCTACACCTCCCGCCTCCAAACAGTTTTCTTATTTCATCAAAATGCTGATAAGGTTTAAGCCCACTAGCGTAGATTTGGTTAGGACTACCCTCAATCGAACATTGTACTTTCGTTATTTTAGGATTAATAAACTTTTCACTTCCTCTTTCGAACGGTTCTTCATCTTCACACAGCAATAAAATACCTTTAAGCGATCTTGCTGCGACACAAAAACTAAAATTCCATATAGTGTCTGCCCTGCTTCTGGGATATGTTGTATGATGAATCACTCTTTCGTAATATATTGCTAATTTTGACTGATATTGTTGCTCAATCAGCCTTGCTAAATTAGGGTTGCTAACAAAGGTCAAACTCTAACGAGATGTCAGAAATGCTGTACTTTGCTCCGGTGTCTGATGATTTGATAACCGTTTGTATTCATTAAAAGTTAGTTCATATGACAAATCTTTTTTTTAATGCCCCTTGAAATAGGTGCATGCGTCTTAACAACTCAAAATTAAGGGAATAGAAAAGCGTTTCCATACCAAATTTTGCAGCTTCGGGCCCTTTGCCGTCTTTATTTTCTCCAGCCCCTATTCTATTTTTTTAGGCCCCCTCTTTTCAATTCCTTGAAACGCAAGATCAGCCCCTTTCATCCCAAGCCATAGATAGAATAGGAAAAAATTTGTCTGCATTGTGTAAAGAAAAATATTTCTTCCCCCCTCAAGTTTAAGAAATTTTTTTTAACGATTGCCCCCCCCAATTCTGTCAACTTTCCTTTGGGTCTGTTGTTGAAGCGAGACTATTTTGAAAGTAAGACCCCAGACCCGGCAAAATACTTCACCCGCTCCTAGGTCGGGAATTTAAACAGAAGAATTTGACCCGCATCAATAGAGATGGATTTTTTGGGGAACAGTAATTTTTCCGTTTTTTCCCCTTCACCCAAAGGGTTTTTTCAGCTTCTATTGGGTCAAAAAATGGGCCCATATGCTTGGACATTTTTTTATAAAACAAAAAAAAAATTTTTAATTTTTAAAGAAACGGGAGCATTGAAGATGAAAGTTTTTAAATGTTTTTGACCCGGGAAACGAAAGGGTTAAAATGACCCTTTTGAACAGCATCGCCAGCGCTCTCTTTGGGGGCGTGAATTAACAAAAAGTAGTTAGATCATTGACCAAATTTTGGGGGCCAAGAACCTCCCAAATTTTATAGACCCTAATGTTTTTTGAAGAAAAAAGGACCATTTGTTTGTGAGGACGACCAAGGAAATCTGTTGGGCTTACAACAAAACCAGACTCACAAATTTTTAGCCAGGGGGTACAATTAGACAAACTCAGTGTAGCGAAAAAATCGCCTGGCTTTGCTAAACCCAAAAATTTAGTGGGGATGCAGTTGCTAAACTTCAAAAACACTGCAAAAATTTCCCAAACAGCTAACCAAAACAAAACAGGAACTTAAAAAATTAAATCTCGCAGATAAATAATAAATGCAATAAAGCAAAACCAGTTTTTCAAAAGAAACGCATTAAAAAAAAATTAATGATTCCCCATTGCCTAGGAGAAATAGCGGCCCTTGATCTGCTTTAAAAACCTTTTAGAGGCGAATTAACAAACAATTTAGCAAAACTGGGTGAAATAGAGAAATAAAAAGAGAAAAAAGAAAAACTCGTTGGGCTATGACGCCAACTTGGGGTTGATATTAAAGAAAGAATAATCCAAAGACTAAAATCTGAAAAGAAAAAACGCAAACTGAAGCGTTTTACTAACCGAGAAAAATTACAACTAAAGTGAGCAGAATAAGAGAAACTACCCAAAAGAATTTTATATGAAAACAAAACCAGCAGAAAGAAAAGAACACTGTTAGAGAGCAAGGAGTCACATTCAAGCGTTATAACACCTTGGTTTTTGCAAAAGTAACTGGTTTTGGCTATTACGGCGGCGGGGTCAAGTCCGTGCCTCCCCCCCATCCCTCCACCCCCCCAAAAAAATTTTGGGGTAAAAAAACAACTTGTCATTTCGTTTTTATTAAAAAAAATTGCCAGTAAAGCTAAACTCTTTACCGGGTTTATTAGGGGGGTTTTTTGCGGGGTTTTTTCTACTGCAAACAATAGTTGGCTTTATGGCGAGCACTTTGGAATTTGTTCTCTTTAAAAGTTTTGGGTTTAAATTTTTGTAAGAAAAAGACCAAGAATCCTAGGCCGTTAATCCAAGAAAAAGCGCGTCCTTTTTCATATTCTGGCTCACGAACAGAGTCCGCGACTTTGCTGGTCTTCAAGGGGCTTCGGGGTTTGGGCCCCCGGGGGTTGGTGCTTATTTTGGGGGTCATTTTGTTTTTTTTTCTGCTTGCAATATTTCTGGCTAAATTTATGCGTTTTTTTCCAACTTTCTGTTCTTTTCTGCAACAAAAATTTTATTGTTGTATTTCATTTTTGTTCCAAATGGGGTCTGAGGTCAGAAGGGGCATGTATAAAACCCTGCCCAAAAGCAAAGTTACTTTTGCTTCGATTGTAAAACATCTTGGGACCTTTTTTACTTGAAGAAAATCAATGTAAATTAATGCACCTCTAAATTTTTCTAAATATTGTTTTTTTTGCATCAAAGCCGTAGAAGGGGTCAGTTATGCCCATCTTGCCTGAGCTTTTGAAACCCAGCAAACACCAAAGTAAGTCGAATAGAGTCTTTATTTTGTTCATTCCGCTTTAGTTTTGGGCCCCTTTGAATGTCTAAGATAAATTTTTTCCTGCTGTTTTTGCTCTTGCATATGGGCCCCAGGTGAAAAGCTGTGCCCGAAAGAAAGATGTGTAAGGAGGGTTTTCCCAAACATACTTTTAAATTTCTGTGCACGCCCCCAAAAAAAAGGGGGCCTAAGCCAGATAAGATCCCACTTTTTTCTAAAGTCGTTTGATGTTTAAAATTTTAATCGTTACAAAATTCTTTCAAAAGCCTTTAGTCATTTTGTTCTGAAAAGATTAAACGGTTTGTCTTTTGGGAAAGGGGCTTCATTTTAGTCAAAATACGCTGAAGGTTAAAAGAAATGAACTGCACTGACCTAACCAAAAGGTCGGTGACTAAATGATTACATACATACTCCACACCCAGTTGAGCACAAAACACAGCAAAGTTTAACTGGTTCTTAAAACTGCACGGGGACGAACCACCTTTTGCGATGTAGTCTTTTTTAACGGGGGGGGAAGATACGCTTTAAAAAAAGGAGTACTTACCTTTTTAGAAAAGGGGTCGTCTGGGCCAGAAATGTCGAGGGTGTCTTTGTTATATTTTTTAAGGGTAAAAGGGGGCCCCAAAAGAATTTTTGCATCAGATATTTAACACTCATTTTTTTAAATTTTTTTTAAAAAAAAGTTTGTAAAATAACAAATCAAACCCCCCCTTCGTTTTTAAACTGCTATTTTAACGATCGGAAACCCAAAAAGGGGCCTCCCTAAAATTTACAAAGCGTATGGTTTAATTAAGTAAAACCAAGAAGAAGAATAAGATTAAAAAAGTTAATATAAGACCCTTAGTTACCAGTTAACAAACCCGATGGTTATTACGGTTTTTCCCTAAAAAAAACAATGAGTAACTTTGCATTGCTCTAAAAATTAACAAAGCGAATCTGAAAACAATGTTAACGTTCAAGCCCGAAAAAAAAAATAGGGGTTTCTTTTTGATAAAAACTAGCTAAAATGTTAGGCTTTTTCAACTAACAATCGAGACTTTCATAGTTTTGTGTTACACCCAAAAAAACACTTTGAGGGGGAAAATCCGCTCGATCTTGCATTACATTCATTTCTTTTTTTCATTTGGCGAGCTACACTGATAAAAAATTATAGATGGAAGGCCCTCAAATTTTTTAAAAAAGTCTTCCTCAGGGAAAAACTGCATTGCGTTTTTGAAAATTTTAAAATTCCCTAATTACAGTTTAAAAAGATTTGTTTTTTGGAGGTCGGGTCTTTAATATAAAAAAATTTCAGACAAAGCGGGAAAGTTGTAAAAAGGATAACCCGCCATTGTTTTGGAAAAAAAAATAATTAGTTGTACTAAAACATCGCGTGGACCCAAAAACCGGGGGGGTTTCATTAGCGCCTTTAAGGGTATAACCTTAGAATTAAAAGACCTTGCCTTGCGGCTTTGAACGAACGGTGAGATAGGCCCTTTGTTGGTTTTGAGTACACTAAAGATGGTGATTTTAAAAAAAAGAGGTTTGGGACGCAAAAAATTTCCCAAACAGAAAAACTGCGCAATCTAGAGGCAAATAATGTTGGCCAGTATGAAAATAAAATAGTTTGAAAACCTGACCTCAAATGGCACTTAGAACCATATTTAGAATGGGAAATAAAATTTGAATTCATAAGCCCTTTACATATTTTAGCCGTCAAAAAAGTTCAGAAAAGCATTCAACTCTGGCCCTTTACATGTAAGTCTTATGCCGGACGACAATAGTCGGAAAGAAATTGAAATAACGCCGTATGGGAAAAAACAGTACATCCTCCACAGAAAAGAAACAGTTGTAAAAAAGCTTCTACAAAATTACAGTTCTTTCCAAGCAGAAAATTAGGAGACACGTTCACAATAATATTTGAAATTTCTGTCTTTAAAGATGTAGAGAGGGACGGGGTTGTGGGCGTTAGTGACGACCTTATAAAAGGAATTAATATTAGCTGGCAAAACTTAGACGTTAAACGTCTTAACGTTACCATCGTCGTTCTTCACAATGGCGAGGATATTAAGATCATAACAACAAGCAACAAAATCAATGTTGACTTAAATAGAAACAATCTTACAGAACTGAATTGGATTAATCTTACACATTTAGGCCTCGTAGGGTTTTATTATACTGAACAAGTTTTGACGGAGAGTATGATAAAAATAATAACTGGATTAGATTAAATTCTGTTATAAAACTATGGAGCAGTTAAACTTTATGATAAAATCCCCTCATTGTTCAATGATTTGTGGGCAGACTGGTTGTGGAAAAACAATATTTGTCCTAGACTTATTACAAACAGTTTATCGCTATAATTTTGATCATATTGTGATTTTCTGTCCAACACTTAAAAGGAACAAAGCATATCATGATAGAAGGTTTATATGGACAGACAATGACGTATATTTAGTTAATCCTAGCACTAAACTGAGTGAGTGTTTAGAATACTTTTATAAAGTGTTTGAAGGAACGCAGACACTCTTTATTATAGATGACTGTTCGGCAGAAAAAGATATAGTTAAAAGAGAAACACTTTGTCAAAGCTGGCTTTCAGCGGAAGACATGATGGGATAAGTGTGTGGATTTTATGCCAGAAATATAACTCGGTTTTAAAAGACTTTAGAGAACAGTTAAAGACTGTAGTGTTATTTCACATGAAAGACAGAGACTCATTTGATGAATGTTTGCGTGAAAATGATGTTATTGAAAATGACCAGGAAAAACATAGGATTAAACAAAAACTAAAATCTGAAAAGTTTTGTAAATTAGTATTAAAAACGGATAACCCTACACAGTATGTCTGTTTGTAGGGGCGTTATTTTTTGGTTATTGAAGTCTTACTTGTCAGAGAACAGGAAAAGGGGCATTCTGGCTCCCCGGTCAAACTGGTTGAACTGTGTAATGCAGGTTGGTTTACCTCGTTAATGCGCATGCCCAGTGGAATCAAGTCCACTGAGTATGAGAGAACTGATAAATGCCAATTCCTAGGCCAGCTGCTCCGAAACTGGTTGAGGAGCAGCTGGCCTAGGATTGGCATTTATCAGTTCTCTACTGTCTTTTCTAAGTGGTTTGCTGTTGTTAATTTTAGGGGTGCGCGTGCGTGTGTGTGTGCGTGTGCGTGTGAGTGTGTGTGTGTGTGTGTGAAAAGGGATCAAAAACCATGATGAGCTCTTCTGCAGACGGTGGACAATCCAGTTCTTCCATGACTGGCACTCAACGTTCTCCAAAACTGGATCAGTGATGTTCACACCGGTGTACAGTTCATTGTAGTGCTTGATTTACCTCTAATTTGCTTGTATTGGTTAGTGATGACTTGGCCAATGGCTCGTTCCACTGTTCAAGCCTTGTTAGCCGATAACAAGATCTGGGATGCTTTCGGTGCACTCTTGGGCACAGCTAGGAAAAGGACATGTGAGGTTATGTATGCTCTCTGTGGGAACAGAGATCTCAAAGACATTATTTATTCTCATTCTCTTTTCCAATGCCATGTCGAATGTGAGTGGGTCAGAAGTTGAAGTCAAATCACATCTCAGTTTTAAAGTCTCCAAAGAGAAACGGGTGCTCATTTGCTGGTGTGGGTATCGCTGTGGCGATGTCAACCAACGGCCTTCTTACCTCACAGCCTAATTTCTTTTTTTCTTTTTTTTTCCAAAGACAAGTTTTATTTCGCAAAAGGCAACGCACCAAGACAATTGAACAAGTAAATACACATCTATCAACTCAATGATAATAAGAACAGCATCAAGCGCATATTGTGAATCCAACAGAAAACAAAAGTTAAACATTAAGCTAAACCTTCTTCTTCTCCAATGAATTCCAATATGGAAGGCATTAATGATGTACACAAACATAATATAGGATATAAGGTTATAAAACGCATGACATAAACCATTGCAACTCCATTCGACTCATGGCATTCGGAGAAAGTACACTATACAGATAAATTTTCGTTTCCCATTGTTTCATGGAGGCTCCAAAATATGGTTTCAAATTAAGATATGCCACAGCATTTTAGTAACAAATAGTGTGCTGAAAAGTATGCAAATTATCGATAGTGACAAATGTAACTTTTGTAATAGAGAGAAAGATTCCATTAATCATTACCTATGGGAATGTGAGTTTACCCGTGTTTTCTGGAAAGACTTTGAAAGAGCTCTGAAAGTTAATTGTTCCCACTGTGACACATTATCCTTTAATGTGGAGATTATATTATTTGGTACGGATGAGAAAACAAAACCGATGATATGCTAGACCTAATAATTTTAATGGGAAAAATTTTCATTTATAAATGTAGAATTAACCAAACAAAACCTAATCTAAACATTTTTTTGAAGGAGCTGAACTATCGATATAAAATGGAAAAATATATGTACTTGATGAAGACGAATCAGGCTACTTGCCAAACAAAATGGTTACCATACATTAAGCTGCTAGAGGATTAATTGTTATGATATGTAATATATGTATGTGTACCTAAGTGTGTGTGTGTATGTGAGTGAGTGTGTGTGTGTGTGTGTGTGTGTGTGTGTGTGTGTGTGTGTGTGTGTGTGTGTGTGTGTGTGTGTAGACGGGTATGTGTGTGCGGGTGTGCGTGTATGTGCATGCGTGCACGCTGTTCCCACTTAACAAAGGCACTAATGTTAAGAACTTCATTGACTTCCACATAATATCATAATAAGTACGAGTACCTTTAGTAACGCTACAATTCTTTGAAGTGCTAAAGTTTTATCTTTACTAATGTTACTGTCTAATTTGAATCTTCTTTTCTCTGCATAAGCTTTGATCGAATGCACGCAACTTATTAAAATTCAGAAAATTGATCTGAAATCCATTTTCTCTGACAGTTCGTAAAGGCTTACAAAAATACCATCATCATCGAGTAAATGTTTAACAAGAAATATGTTTTTCTGCATCCATTTTTTGTAAATGAATGTTTTTTCTCCCACTTTAAACTTCTCATTACAGAAATAGGTTCAGTGGCTAAATCTGTACTTTCGTGTATTCTACCTGTTTGCAGAACCTTTGATATGATAGAAAAACTCCTTTCCAAAATTGTTACGAATATTGCTTTCAACAAATTGTTAGGACCATAGGCGTCAAAATGACTTATTTCGGGACATAATGAATGCAATATTATCTTCCACTTATGGTTGTACATGTATGCTTTCCTTATCCAGGCTATTTTTAAGGAGCTGATATATATTTTCAGATCGGGTATACCTATCCCTCCCTTTTGTATTACTATTATTGAGTACTTTCTTTTAATTTTATCATTTTTGTTGTTCCGTACAAATTTGAAACACATATTCTGTAATAAAGCAATCTGGGAATCAGGAGGATTCGGTAAAAGGATCCATAAGTACACCAGTTTTGATAGCACTAATGATTTGAGCACAGCTACTCAACCTAATGGTGTTATAATCCTTTTTGTCCATATTTTGAACAGGTTTTGGACTTTCGAAAATTTATCCTTCATATTAATTTCCGTCATACCCGATAAACTATTCGTAAACCACATCCCTAGAATTTTGAATTTTGAGGGGTTCCATTCCATTTTACAATGTGACAAATATGTGTTCGTGGAATTTTTCTCTGTACCTAGCCAAACATTAAACGTTTTCTCGTAGTTCATTTTGAGTCCAGATATTTGCTCAAATTCATAAAGGTTTGCAAAAAAACTTTTCGTATGTTTTCTTGTCGCCTTCTAACGTAAAAGTGGTGTCGTCTGCAAATTGATTTATCTTAAATTCTGTGTTTTCTATCTTTATGCCTTTGATATCATGATCTTGCCTTATTTTGGTCGCTAGTACTTCAACACACAAAACAAATAGGTATGGAGATATAGGGCCCCCTTGACGGCAACCTCTTCCAATTGAAAAGCCTGAAGACACTTTCCCGTTCACTATTAAGTAAGACTTTATCTTATAGTAAAACGATGATATCCATCGTTGTATTCCTTTTCCAAATCCAAAAGCACCCAGAATTTTATTCATATATGACCAGTTAACTGAATCGAAAGCTTTTTCGAAATCGACAGAAATTAACAACCCTCGCAAGCTGTTCACTTCTAAATAATGAATTAAATCATATATTGTTCGTAACTATCGCCATATATCTATCTGGAACGAACCCCGTCTGATCCTCGTTTATGAGTTTTGGTTAAAAACAATTTTTATTCTGCTTGCAATACAGGCTGAAGCAATTTGTAGGTTACATTTAAAAGTGAGATAGGTCTCCAGTTCTTCAAGTATTCTCGCGGTTTCTCTCCTTTCGGAAGACCAATTATTATTCCTTCTTTTGTGTTACAGACATTCCTCCATTACTGTATCCCTCATTTAGAGAACGGACAACAAAATCTCCTAATTGTCTCCAGAAGAATTTAAAGACATTTACTGTCATCCCGTCTGTTCCAGGACTCTTATCATTTTCCATATTTTTTAGGACTTTGGTAGCTTCTTCTAAAGTAATTAATCCCTCCAACTGTTCGGATTCTAACTGATTTAGTTTTGGCAGGTTTTCTACATATTTTTCAACCTCAATATTACTTACTTCCTTTTCCGCGTATAGATTTTCTTAATAGTTCTTTGTCTCTGTTAACATATCGTCCGTTTCTGTCAGAGTTCTTCCTTGGTCTGTGACAAGTTTAAGCATTCTTTTGCTTACGAAATTCCTTTTCTCCAATGCACAGAAATATTTACTTATTTTTTCCCCGTAAGATGCCCATTTAGCTCTGGATCGAATCATTATTCCGTCAATCTTTGTTTTCCTTAGCTCACTCAGCTCTTCCTTTTTGTTTTTCAAGATCTCCAGGTCTCTTTCTAGTAAGTCATTTTTGCTTTAAAAATCTTGTATTGCTTTTTCAATTTGTTTTTCTTTTTCATTTCGTTTTCTATTTTTGCGAATACTGAATGTTATTGTTTCTGCTCTTATTTCCATAATTAGAGTTTCTAGAAATAATTGGTCAGAAATTGTAAACTGAATTTGATCATTCGGGATTCTACCGACAGTTTTTATTGTAAGGCAGTAATGCATATTGTCCTTTAATTCTTTCAATCGTTTCATTAACCAGATTTACATATTGCTTGTCTTTAGAAGAGAGGAATTAAATTTCCAGAACCCTTTATGTTTCTCTTCCTTTTTTAAAACAATATTTATGTATATCAAAGAGTGGTCTGTTCTATATCCGAACAAAATATCAGCATCATCTATGTAAGTGATTAAAGTGTCGGACAATAAAAAGAAATCTAGCCTGCTTTGTTGAAATGGTTTTGGTCTTCTCCAAGTATATCGTCTCGTGTCTTGGTTCAATTTTCTCTCCATATATCAACTAGCTCTAATCTGGACATAATTTCGGTAACTTCTTCCTGTGCTCGAGCATTATTAACATGTTTATAATTGTGATAATCTTTACTAGGTTTAAAGGACCAGGTTCCAGTCCCCTGCCATTATTATGTTGGGGACATTCAAATCTTCTATTTTTGATTTTATATTTTCAAAGAAAGACGGTTCGTCATTATTTGGCCCATAGATATTTGCTAATACTAAATCTTTTCCCATTGTATTAATAGTTGCTATTATGTAATTACCATGAACATCTTTAATAGTTTTCTTTATTTTGAATTCAAAGTTGTTATTAAAGAATATTGCTACACCTCTTGATCGAGAGTTGTTGGAGGCAAATACACATTCATAACCCCATTCACTTCTTATCTGGCGCTCTAATTTACTAGTGAAATGAGTGTCCTGTAGAAAATAATAGAGTATTGTTTTTGTCTTAAGAATTGAAACACATCCTTTCTTTTAGGATATCCCCCAAGACCTTGGCAGATTCAAAGATGATATCGCTATAGATTCCATTCTTCTTTAAATATCCTTACTTTTCTATGTTATTTCTCCTCAGCCATAAAAGTATACCATTTGTTTTCAGTCGTGCTGCTTACAACCTTTGACACAACAACAATAATGAAAAAAAGAAACCATATGCATATGCACAAACATACACGAATGCATACTGAAAAAAATCAAATCTACCAGACTACCAACACGTACAATCTAAAGCCAAAAATGAGTCAATTTGCTTGACCAACGCAGGCAAGCGGCAGGTGCAGAGAAGAAGACGAAGAGAAGAAGAAGAAGAAGAAGAAGAAGAAGAAGAAGAAGAAGAAGTCGAAGACGAAGAAAAAGAAGAAGAAGAAGAAGAAGAAGAAGAAGAAGAAGAAGAAGAAGACGAACAACAACAAGAACAAAAACAAGAAAAGGACGCAATATACCAATCAAGGCAATGGAACATTTACATAAAGCAGCGTCAATCTAAAATAAGCTTGACTTTCAAAAAAGGTGAAACGTATGCTTTCTATACACATACACTCACACACACCATACATATACACTCACACACACACAAGCACGCACGCGCACGCACGCGCGGGGCGCGCGCGCGCGCACACACACACACACACACACACACACACACACACAAACACAAGCGCACGCACGCACGCACCCTCGCTCACTCACTTACAAAAAAGGAAGGGAGAGGGGTCAGCGGGTGCGGATGGGGCGTGGAATCACGATCAGGCGCGCGTATGTGTGCCTCAAGTTCAATGTATCTGTGAATCCAATTCAACTGTCTTCAAGGACAGGAACACTCGGGGCGACTCATGTTTTTTCACGCGCAGAGCGTGATGGGGAGGGGACGGGGGAGGAGGGGTGGGAATTATACACCATGTGTTTTTTTGATAACAGACCAGAAAGTAAGACAGGTTTGAGGGCAGGGTGGGGGGGGAGCGGTTGGGCGGAGCGGGGGAGGGGGGAGTGCGGAGGAAGGGGCGCGCGCGGGGGGGCACGCGAGAAGGGACGGGAGAAGAGGTGTAAGAAATAGATTTTTTTTTAATGGAAAAAAAAAAGGAAAGAACCTGGTTCGTGGGAGGGGGGGGATGTCTCCCTGTAAATAGGTGATGTATAAAAAGCATATGTTGCCAAAGCTTTTCAAGGACTATTCAAACAACAATAACATCAATAGCTTCACCTTCCTTTCCAAGAACCAATCACGTCTAAACAACACTCATCTTCCACACATCTTAATGCCACTCTGCATAACTTGTGCACATAGCCCGTCAAAACCTCTTACTTCCCTTCAAAATCTAAACAATACAAAGCAGCAGTTTAACGAAGCACAGATTACCAGTTACAACTTTTCAAGAAGAAACAAAACAAGCAAATTCAAACATCAGCTTCAATCAGCATTGGCAGTTCCTGTCCCACATTCATATCATCCATTTGGTTGCACAGCATTATCGCTTTATCTGCCTCGCCTTTAATCATTGTAGACGTAAACTTAACAAAAAATATAATCAAACAGTGTCATCACCACATTCATGGCAGTAATGACTTCTTACACAGAAAGGAGAAAATCGTCCATATACAAAAGTTGGGGGGGAGGGGGCGGGGCGGAAAAAAGTAAAAGTTGTAATGGCTTCTAATGAACAACTTGTTACGCTGAAAGAGAGAAGATCAGAACATAAGTGAAATTTCTTCTCATTACCTTCCGCGTTGATCTAGAAAACTGAAGAGAAGGAATTTTTTTTTTTAATTTAAAAATGGGGGCGTGGGGGGGGGGGGGGTGGCGTCGGGGCGCGCGCGCGCGCCACATGAACTCGCTCCTGTCCACCTATATTGATCTGCGACGAACTCTGTTATTCTGTTATATAACATTACTACTATGTACAAAAAAGAGGGTCCATCAGGTCCTCAAATCGTCAATAACATCTATCAGGTAACGATTCAACAGCTCTAGCTAATCTTATCTGTCAACTCATACATCCATATCATCTTTCAACATAATCAGATGCCATCAACATTCCCCATGGACTTCACTCGACCTCATCTAGTAATATTACTAATCAACCTCATCAGTTACCTCATGTATATACATTATGTCATTTATTTCACAGTTCCCCAAGTCATCAATCCGCTTCATCTACCAACTCCATCCATCAACAATACACATCAACCTCACCCCATCAGCATCACCCATTTTGCATATCTCATCCAAGTCATGCATGATTACCCCCCATCAACGTAATTGGAGCTGACCTATCCAGTCAGCATTCTCTATAAACATCATCTAACCCAACATAGTTTAACAACATCATCCATGGATATCATTTATGAACAGCAATAATCTGCATCACCTTGTATCATATATTGCAACATAACCAACCCCCAGCAGTTTTTTTTCTGTTTTTTTTCTTCTGTTCGGACCCCCTTGAATAGGTGACAGAATAATCATCAAGTTGATTGTGGTCGCTGACAAGGAAGAAGAGAAGAAGACATGACTGACATTTTTTGTGATTCTATCCATCAATAACATTCTGTCACATCTCTTGTCAATTTGTATCCATCAACATCATCCATCACCATCAGGGATTATTGTACAACAGTATTAGATCCTATGACAAATATAAGAGAGAGAGAGAGAGAGAGAAGAGGGGAGAGGAGAGAGAGATGAGAGAGAGTGAGAGTGAAGAGAGAGAGAAGGGGAGAGAGAGAGAGAGGAGAGAGAAGAGACCAAAAGCAAAACTCAAATTGCAATATCTTTATCAGGGTTTGCCATGCGGAGGAAGCAAGCGGAATAAGCGAGAGAGAAGGGGAGAGAGAGAGAGAGAGAGAGAGAGAGAGAGGAGAGAGAGAGGAGAGAGAGAGAGAGAGGAGAGAGAGAATGTTTACATTATCTTCTAACAAATGGTTTTTCTTTCGTGGAGTCTTCACTGTTGCATACAAAAATGGCCCTTCATCATTCACCAGTATTGCCATCAATTTCACCGATTAACCTCAGCTTTACAGATTACCTATCCAAGTCACCAATCAGTATGAAACAAATTGTATCACATATCAAACATATCAACATCATCAATCCTTCAAGAAATCTACATAATTCATCCACCTCCTCTCTCAGCTTCGGTCAAAAGTTATCACATCAATCTACTTCATCAATGAATACCATAAATCAATATATCTGATTCATACCATCCATCGAAACATTCACCCACTCCATTGAATTAACATCCGCCATCAGTTTCTCCACCAAGTCATCGATCATCTGTCAACATCATTCATCAACGACCACAACACAGCATTATCATTAAGAATATTGGGAGGAATGATATCCAGCAACCCTGTCATCATCGCCTTTTACCCATTTCCCCAATCCACCTCTCCCATTAACTTTTCTCTGCAGGCATCCTCCGTCAGCTTCAGTGATTATCATTATTCAACAATAGTTTATTACAGCTGAAATATAAAAGAAAACAATAAATAAATAAATAAATAAAGAGGGGGATTGGGAGGAGGGGAGGGGATCAATATCTTCTGCCGATGCGTATTTCAGTAAGCTGGACACAATAGAAGAACGACCAGACTGTTAAGAGCAAGCGGGGGGGGGGGGGGGGGGGGGGGGGGGGGGGGGGGGGGGGGGGGGGGGGGGCACAGACATAGAAAAAGATAGACTGCTCAAGAGAGACAATCTTTGAAGCCGCAGACCAAGAGTTAGGTCCCTGCTTAGTGACCCCTTGGTACAGTTCTGCCATATGCTCAGTTGCTGACTGTAGCTCAGTAACTCGGAGAGAACACGGCTCTACGGAGCCTGGACCTGGATTCTGCACGCGCGGTGTGTGTGTGTGTGTGTGTGTGTGTGTGTGAAAAGAAATCGTACGTATTTGCTACAGCTGAGTTTCACAAAAGATCTCTGTGTTTCGAGGAGGAAATTGAAAAATTTTTAAAATTTTAAATTTTCCTTCTTTCCAAAAAAATTTTTTTTTCCTTGGGCCCCTTCACTGGGTCAAAAATTTTTCCCCTTCTTTAAATTAAAAACCTTTTATTGAATCCAATTTTCCACAAAATTATCCCCTCCTTTTTTAAATTCCGATTTTCCAAATCCCCAAAATCTGTTAAACTTTTTTCAATTTCTTTAACAAAACCAACCCCCTAAAAACCTTTCAAAAATTTAATTTTTCCACTCCTTTTTTCTCCCCCTTTTAATTTTTTAATCCACATTCCAATTTTTTACCTTCATACCCCCAATAAATACCATTTTTCAAAAATTGTTTTTTACCAAATATAAAAAAAAAATTAAAAAAATTTAAATTGGGGAAAATTAAAAATTCCGCCAGCTTTTTTTCAAAGCCTGGTTTTTGGAAAACTTTTTAAAAGAAAACCAGCTTTAAATCAAAGGGGGGGGGGGGGGGGGGGGGGGGGCCAGGCCCGGGGGGGCTCAGGGGGGAAACCCCTTTTTAAAATTAACCTCCCCCAAAAATTTTCTTATCCCGGAAACCTTGGCCCCATGTTTTAGTGATTGGTCATTTTCTCCAATAGTTATTCGACTGAGTAAAATTAAGAAAACAATTAAAATTAAATTTTGGAGGGGGTTGGGGGGGGGGGGGTAAAAATTTCGGTCTTTTTTTGTTTCTGGACACAAAAAAAAACCGCCGAAGTTAAGGGAAAGCGGGGGGGGGGGGGGGGGGGGGGGGGGTTGGGGGTGATGCTTTTTTTGGAGCTTTTGGGGCCGTTTTTTTGGTTTTTTTCCCCGTTTGTGTTGGGGTTTGGGTTTTGTTTTGTAGTTCTGGACTTAGCCCGTAATCGGGTGAACGGCCTTTTTAGGGAAGCCTGGTTTGGGTTTTTTTTTTTCTTGACGGCCGCGGATGTTTTTTTGTGTTGTGTTTTTGTGGGAAAAAAAAATTTCTTTCTTTTTTGCTAAAAGGAGTTTCACAAAAAGATTCATTTTTTCGACGGGGCCCGGGGGGGGAGTTGGGGGTGGGTTGGGGGGTGTGTGTTTGGGTTTTTTTGGGTATGGTTGTGGGTTTGTGGGTGTGGGTGAGGGGTGGGTTGCCGTGCTTTATTGTGTTTGAAAAGTTTGTTCTTTTTTTTAAACCCCGGTTTAAAAAGTTTTATTTTTTTTGGGGTTTTGTTTGTGGTGTGTGTGTGTGTTTGTGTTGTGTTGTTTTGTGTGTGTGTTTTGGTGTTGTGTAGTGTGGTGTTGTTTTTGTGATGTGTGGGTGGTTTTTTTCGTGTGTGTGTGTTTTTAAAAGATTTTTTAATTTTTGGTTTGTCCCAGCTGGGGGTTTCAAAAAAAAGATTTTTTTTATTTTTCCACAGCCCCCAAGGCTTTTGTGTTTTTTGTGTGTGTGTTTTTTTTGTGTGTGGCTGGGGGTTTTTGTGTTTTTTGCCGGGGGGCGAAAGCGCGCGGGGCCCTGGGGTGGGGTTTGTTTGTGCTTGAATGTGGTGGGTGTGTGTGTGTTTTTGGGGTGTGGGGGGTGTTGTGTGGGTGTGTGTTTTGTGTGTGGTCTGGGTTTTGTGTGGTGTTTTTGGGCATGGGCTTGTGTATGTGTGTGTTGTGTTGTGTGTGGGGGGTGTGTGGTGTGTGTGTGTTGTGTGTGTGTGCGCGCGAATGTGAGTGACCCATGTGTGTGTGTGTTGTTTTGGTGTTGGGGGTGCCCCACGGGTCTGTTTTGCGTTTGCCCTCCCGAAACTAAAATTTTTGAGGTTTCCGGTAAAGTTTTGGGAAACAGTTTTTAAAGCGGAAAATTTCGCTACCCCCCCTCTCTCTCTCTCTCTCTCTCTTTTCCCCTTCTTCTCTCTTTTCTCTCTCTCTTCTCTTCTTGTGTTTGGCGTTCACTGTGTAGGCGGATATGCTTTATATCGAAAGAATACCGAGGACGAGTAAAAGAGTTGTCATGAGTTTTTGGTGCTTAAAACAGAAACATTTTTTTGAAACTTGTTTTCGGTTTTGTTCCCTGCCCTCCCACTAAGTTTTTTTCCTTTTTTCCCAGTTGGGGGAAAGATGTTTTTTTTTGTGGGAAATAAAATTTTGTCTTTTTTGAGTTAAAGATATGATTTTCCCCCTTTAGGGTGTAAAAGTCTTTGGTTTCGCCCCAGGGGTGAAAAAAAACACTTTTTTTTGGTAAAAGCTGTGAAAAACTACTTTCCAGGGGGAAACTTTTTTGCATCCCTTTTTTCTTTGTTTTTTGATCGCATTATCCAAACTTAAGGGAAACATCACTTTTCCCCTTCCCTTCTCCCTTTTCCCCCTTTTCCACTCTGTGTTTTTGTGCTGAAATGGGACTGGTAAACCCTGGTGACCCTGGAATAGAGCTGTCCCAACGTTGTTTTTCCTGTTGGATGGGGTAGCGCCTTTTAAAAGTTTCCGCGCGAAGTTGAAAGCTTTTGTTAAATTTTAAAACTGAAGCTTTAATGGCAAAGGTTTTCAGCTCTTGGGGTTTATGTGGCATTCTTTCCGGTTTCTCTTTAAAACCCCTTTAAAAAAGCTGTTTTGGGTTTCCCCAAAAAAATTCTTTAAAAAACCGTCCTAACACCCCTTCTTAAAAGGGAAAAACCTCGCTCTTTCAACGTTGCTATTTATGGGGGGTTTGTGGGTTATCTTGCTTTGGAGACGCCCGTTTTCCTTTTTTGTTGACGGGATTTTGAGTTTTTTTTTGAAAGGGTAGAGTTCCTGTAAATCGATCTTCTAAGCCCCTTTTCCCTTTTCCCGGGGGAGATGACATAGACAACCATGAAAATGGGTGGTCTGTGCTGTGGGACAATCCGAAAGGGTTTTCTCGGAAAGGGGGCCGCTTAATAAAATGGTTTGAAAAGTTTATTCCTCAACGATTCCTTGGGAGGGGGGCTTTTACTGTCCTTGGCTTTGGGGTTTTCCCCGGGTTTGGGCCCTTTGAATCCTGCCCAAAAAACGAGGCGAGTTCCTTTGCATGACTCTGTACTCAATACCATTTTGATAAATCTCTCTCTCTCCTCTCTCTCTCTCTCTCTCTCTCTCTCTTTTTCTCTCTCACACACAAACACACACACACACACTTTCCCACACGTGCGCGCGCGTGCACGCACGCACACACGATCCCTACAAAGAGAGAGAGACAGGTACTCAGAGGGGCTAGTGAGAGAGAGGAGAGTGAAAAGAGAGAGAGAGAGGGAGAGAGGCGGGGGAGGGGAGAGGAGGAGAGGGAAGGAGAGACAAAAAAAGAAAGAGAGAGGGGGGGAGGAGTTAAAAAAAAGGGAAAGGCGATTTGGGAGGGGGGGAGGGAGAAAGAGAGGGGGGGGTGGAAAAAAAAAAAAGGAGAGGAGAGGGGGGGGGGAGGGGGGGGGAGAGAGAGAGAGGGAAAGGGCTTTTTTCATTTAAAAAAGAAAAAAGCTTGGGTTTTATTAAGTAATAAAAAAAAAACAAAAAAAATTTAAAACTGCAAATAGCATTTAGGTAATTTAAAAAAAAAAAAAAAGTTTTTCCCTGCCCAAGTTTTTTGGTGTTTCTCGGCAAACTATTTACTGTTGTTCATTTTTAAAGGGCCCGGGGGGGGAAGGGGGTTTAGGGGAAAATATAGGGAAAAAAAAAAAAGGGTTTTCGGTACCCTTTTGGCCAGTATCCCATGCTCCGTTTAGCCTATTTGAACTGGGGGGTTTTTTTTTTAAAAAATAAAAATTTTTAAAAAAAGCAACGGGAAATAAAATTTAACCCCCCAAAATCCTCCTACCAGCCCCCCCCCCCCCCCCCCCAAAAAAAAAAATAAATAAATAAAAGAAAAAGGGTTTTTCATCTACCTTCCCCGTTTTTTTCTTTTAAAAAGTTAAAAAAAACGTTTTTCTTTAACCCTTTTGCAAATTTCTTTGGGGGGAAAACAAAAAAATTTTTGGAAAATTTAAACGGGTTAAAAGTTCCCCCGCTTCCCCCTTTTTAAAAAAAAAAAGGGGTTTCAAAATTTTATGGCAAGGATAGCGCTCTTTGAAAAAGGGGTTTGTACTTGTCTTTTCCCCTTTTTCGGGGGCCTTTTTTGCAGAAGTTCTGGTGTTCAGGGGTTTTCCCTAAAATTGTTAGGTGAAAAATGAGGGGTTCCAAAAATACAAAGGGAAAAAAATTTTTTCTTGCTTCACCAAAAACTCTTTCAGTTTGATTTTAATTTTATGTTTTTGGAAAAACCAAATTTTACAGTGCCAGAGAAAAACACACCCCCACACACCCACCAAACACACAAAAACCACACCAAAACCACTTATTTAAAAAGGTTTCGGGGCATTTTCCGTTTTGTCTACGAAAATTTTGGGGAAAATTTTCCATCTACTTTCTGTTTTGCTTTGGTTTCGTTGGGCGGCCCGATATTTAACTTTTTTAACATTTAAAAAGGGGGGGTTTAAAACCCTTTGGGTAAAATAATAAAGTGGGAAAAAAACAACCTTTGCAAATCATTATGACAACTGTTTCCCCTTTCTCTGTCCTCCTTCTTGCACTTTCTGGAGCAAAATTTTTCGCCGCAAGCAAAACTTTTTCCCCTTCCCCCTTTTTGGCCGCAGGGGAACTGACAGGGAATTTTAAGCCCGGGGAATTTAAATGCGTACAGTGGGTTCTGCTCTCCCTACAGCTGCGGTTAGGAGTGCCGCAAACCCTTTTTTTTAACATCCGTGGGGGGGGGGGGGGGGGGGGGGGCCCGGGGGGGGAGCGGGGAGCGCTTTAAACGGGGAAAGGGTTTGTTTGAGTCCCAAGGGGAGGGGGACCCTTTGGGTTTCAAATTAGCTTCCCCCTCTCTCCCCCCCTCTCTAGAGGAAAACTTTGGGCCCCGTTGCGCGTGCCGGGCCGGGCGAGCACGTAATCTTTCCCGTTTTTGCATTTTTTTTTAATTAATTACATGTACTTGGCATACCTAAATTTTACCGCTAATTTTAATTCTCTTTGAAAGGGGGACAAAAAAAATTTTCCAAAAACTTCAAAAGAAAAAAACCCTTTAACCCCACTCCCGTAATGAAAAAATCCCCAATCACCCCGTAAGTGGGACCATGATAAACAGAAACAAAAATCCTTCACAAAAAAGCACCTTTCTTTGAAGGGATTTTTAGCTTTTTGAAATTTTAGTGTGGGAATTTTGCCCTAGCAAGAGAAGAAAAGGGGGAGAGACGGGCCGGGGGGTTTTGGGGGGAAGGGGCCCGAGAAAAAAAGAGAGGAAAGAAGGCAGAAAAGAGAGAGGAGAGAGGAGGGCGAAAAGGGGGGGGGGGGGGGGCCCGGATAAAATGGATAAATTTAAAAAGAAGAAAGAGGGAAAAAAACTACTTTAATTATTACTGGGAAAAATTTAACCCACAATAAAATAGATGCCCCCCCCCTTTCACAAACACACACACACACACACACACACACACAACCAAAACAACCCCCGCCCCGCACATAATCAAAGTGCCCCCCCCCCCCCCCCCCCCCCCCCAAACACTCACCCACCCCCAAACCCTCAAATCACTTTTGCACAAAAATTTACGAAAACGCGCGCGCTCGCGCGCGCGGCGCACACCCCCCACGGCGCCAAAACACAACCAAACCCAAAACACCCCACACCCCCACAAAATTCTTGCTTATATCCAAAAAAAAAAAAGAAAAAAGGGAAAAAAGGGAACACAAAAATCCCGTATATGATAAATTCAAAAATTTACTCACGCCATTTCTCTTCTGAAGCAGGAGTCAATATCCATCTTTAAATCTATTTTAAGAGTCTTTCCATTTTTCAACTTTACAAAAATTTTCCCATTTGATGACCAAGTGGCCATCGTTGCAGAGTGGGCACTGGCTTTCTTCAACACCTTGTAGTTGGCCTGGGTCAAGTCCTCTGCAACAGTCACTCCGGTCTGTTTCAGTTTTCTCCGGGCGGTCAACACCTCTCCGCGCTTCCTCCGTGAAAAAAATCGAAGAAGGATGGGGCGCGGCCTCGCGCCTCCCGTGGTCATCCTCCCCGACCGGTGGGGCCATCTCCACATCAGCTACCGACACAGAGACGCCTAGTTTTTGAGTAAACACGTCAACACATTTCTTGACGCAGTCCTCCGCTGTCTTCTCCTGCGCCTCTCTGATACCGTACACACGTACGTTCCACGAACGGCCGTGTTGTTCACTGTCATTGTGTTCACTTCTTAAAGAGCTGGTTTATTTGGATATCTCGGCCAACTGTGCTTTTAGTTCTGCATTTTCCGCGCGAGCTTTGGTAATATCACAGGACAGTTTGTCTCTTTCATTTTGTAGGTCCATAACACTGCCTTCTAGTACTTCTATCCTGTTGGTCATCGAGGTTCTCAGTCTCTCCATCTCCTCTTTCAGCTGATGAACATCTTCCTTCGTAGAGAGTTTCGTCAAAGCTGCTTTGATTTCACATTAAGTCTCTTGCATTGTCATTTCGTCTGTAGTGATGCACGGTTTCTGCGCACGTAGGCGAGCTCAGCGGAAGTGCACCTCGCGTGAGAAGTGTTTCCATGGGCCTGTTGGCACACAGTGCTTTTCGCATCTCCGGCTGCTAAACAGGAAGCACTCTCAGAGGACCTGCAAATCAACACTAAACAGACATGGGCTCGAGCGAGGTGAAGAGCTCCGTTCCTCACTGCAACCCCTGGCAAAAAGCTTTCATCATAAAGTCGGGGGGAGTGTAGTGATGCACGGTTTCTGCACACGTAGGCGAGCTCAGCGGAAGTGCACCTCGCATGAGAAGTGTTCACTGACACTCAGGTAAACAAGCAGATGAACTCCGGCAGTACGACACGAGAGCCTGAAGAGTGCGGTCCTGCTAACTTGTTGTTAGTTTAGCGATGCTAGGCCTTGAGGACAGCGGACTAGCTAACTTGTAGTTAGCTAGGGAGCTACGTCGTACCACAGTGACAGTAACACTAGTGTTAGACCAGTGTTAGGGCCTCCAGGTTATAGGAGACAGTTTTGCCCTAGCACTGCGACAGTACAGCCGTAGACAGACACAACGGCTAGGACGGTTTTGACAGTACCACTGCTGGGCCCGGAGGTGGACACTGACAGAAAGACTGTACCAGCTGCTTGACCCTCTGAGGAAAGCTGCAAGCTCAGCTTGGACAGAGTGCGTCGCAGACTGTGTGTGACAGACCTTACTTGGTAGTTCATGCCAGTGAAGGGCTTGGAAAGAATCCTGACGTAACCCCCAAGCCAGAGTCTGGACTGACCAGGTAAGGTAGAGTGTGTGTGCAAGTGCAGAAGTGCTAATATAAACGAACTTCTCTTGAGTGTAGGGAAAACACTTCACGTCTGCACTGCTATCTAAATCTTGTTTCTGATTTTTGCTCATGGTTTTGCTCGCTTGGTTTGGGCTGGTGACACTCCCTTCACTCGACGAAGATGGTTTCCGCTTTTCACCTCTTCCAGAGAAATATTTTGAAATGGTTGACGTCATTTTCCTTATGTTCTCCTGCCATAGCACATCTTCTGATTTAATAAAGTTTGCGTCATTGTAATCTTAGTTGCCCATCTCTTTGAGAAACAGAAGGGGGGGGGGGATGGAGGAAAAAAATGCTGCGCCACGCTCACCTCACCGCTAACATCTGCATTACTCCATCGTGCCCCACAGAAGGCCAACACAACATGTCACTTTTTTCACTTAAAGTAAATCGGCCGTTTCCTGCACAGTAGTTCCATGCACATAGTCCAACTAAGGAACAACTTCTTTCACAGACTGCAGAACATGGAGGTAACAAAAAAGCCTTGAAAACCTGTCGTGTTGCAGAGCACTCGTCAGACACGTCCGACCACTTCGGCGAGCGGAAGTCTAATTTCTAATGAGTTCAATCTTTTACAGGTCATCACACATTCCACAACACGTGGTCCTGACATCCCAGCTCGCCGGATGCAAAGCTAGTAATCACTTCCGTCTTTGTTGTTTTTCTGGTGCAGTTTCTTTAGTCTGCAACTCAGTGATTCCTTCCACCGTTGGTAACAGCTGTAGCACTCAAGCCTTATGCCAGTCAGAGTGGGTTTATTACTCGAATCTGTTGTCGACTTATTTGGTTTCTACTGATGCTGTGGCTGTTCCGTTTGCCCAGAAGACGTCACTTTAGATTTCTTTGGTGTTTATCCTGTAGCCCAAACTTCTTTTCTTCATTTTCTCCTGAGTGTTACGTGGCTGCATGGAGCCAAGACTGCCCGATTAAGTTCTGTCCTACATGCCTGGTACATGGTTAACTTATAGTTGTTCCCCTTGACAAACTACCCGATCAAGCCTGTCCGGCATGCCAGGTACACAGTGAACATGTACAATTGTCCCCCTTGACAGACTACCCAATCAATCTGTCCGGCATACCTGATACATGGTAAGCATACAATTGTCTCCCATGACAGACTACCCAATAAATCTGTAGGGCATGCCTGGTACATGGAGAACATAGAGTTGTTCCCCTTGATAGACTGCCCAATCACGTCTGTCCGGCATGCCTGATACATGGAGAACTTTCAGTCGTCCCACAAGACTGACTGCTTGACAAGGCTAACGAGTTTCCTCTTCCTGTTTTAGAATTGAGGTTTGCTTCATGTACCCCTAGGTACTTGGTTGCGCCATGATTATGTAATCTCATCCTTCTTGATGAGATGGAGGTTCACAGGAAAGTGTTGCCATAGAACAGTTATGTAAGAAAAGCCTGATTCAAACGGTCTCCTGCCTAACATTTTCTTTACATCGAAGCAGGATTTTTTTTAAACTAAAATGGTGCAAACAATGTTTTCGCACAAACATGAACATTGGTTAAAAAATCAAACTTTACTCCTTTTTTAAACTCATTTCTTGATTTCATATTTCTTGTACCTATTTCTGTCAGTCATATTTTGCCTCACAATTTTCGTTTCAATAATCATTTCGTAACTATCTCTGCTTCCGTCCCTTTGTCTCAATGCAATTCTTGTGATTTTCTCCTAGGAATACAATAAGTTATTAACACATTGTTGGGTTACATTTTGCACTAGAACCATACCTCTCTCTCTCTCTCTCTCTCTCTCTCTCTCTCTCTCTCTCTCTCTCTCTCTCTCTCCTCTCTCTCTCTCTCTCTCTCTCTCTCTCTCTCTCTCTCTCTTTCTTTCTGTGTGTGTGTGTGTGTGTGTGTGTGTGTGTGTGTGTGTGTGCAGAGGCACAGAGAGAGAGAGAGAGAGAGAGAGTGTGTGTGTGTGTGTGTGTGTGTGTGTGTGTGTGTGTGTGTGTGTGTGTGTGTGTGCGCGCGAGCGCGCTTTACCTTTATGCGTGTTCGTTATTTATCCGTTTTAGGGTTGTTTTTATTTTTTATTTTGTTTGTTTTTTCTTTTGTTTGTTTGTTTGTCTTTGGAGGTTGTTACATATGGCTTTCTCAAATAATCCGCTATCGGTAAAAAACAGACACAAAATCAGAATATTTGTCTCTTGTGATGACTTCACAATCCTCTGGGTACATTGCAATGCGGACAAACTTGAGCGGACTGTTTCCTCCTACTCGCTTCAGGAAGGTGATCCTTGCACCGGATGAAAAATATATCATGATTAGTTTCAAAGATTTAGAGCCTCTTACACCTTCAAAAATAATTAAAGTTTATCGTCATACCATGCTGTATGATAAATCTGTCAACATGGTCAAAGAGGAAAAAATCAAGATCTTGAGTCGATTCGAAGACAGTGAGTTCGACTTTGTCCACGTGTACAACGTCACGAAACTCACCGTCGAAGTTTATGTAAAATCCTGCGAACGTGTACAAACAATGTGTTTTCAACTTTTCTTCTCCTTTCTTCACAGAAGCAAAACGCCTGAGATGTTGTCAAATGGTTTCTGGAACTGTTCTGTAGATCACTATTCCAGTTTTCAGCATCACATGGCTTGTAATCTGAGGACCGAGTGCCAGGACGGACGAGACGAAACCGAGCACTGCCCCTTCAGCAGTCCTGAATGTCAGGGCTTGGTGGATGTATGTGACAGTTGTTTCAAAATTGTGAACACTCTGGGCGACTTCAATAGTAATCACTCAGACCACAACAAAAGAGGTGATAAGTATTGTTCTATTACAGGGGGCATATTAAGCATTCCAAAATGTCTCTTTCACTGGTATTTTCGCTTCAAAACCTTATAAAAGTGCATCCAAAGAGGTTGGACTTTTCTCTGGCTGGTTTCCGTTCAAATGATAGATTCATTACCTGTTATGTATCGATTTAGTTTTAATTCGTGAAGACTTGACAGTTATTTATCACTCTGTGATGGTTTGGAAAATGCTTGCCGAGCGCAGAGTAGTATGCTATTACACAGATGGAGGCAAAATTGCAGGTATACCTTGCAATCCACTCTACTTCATTCCGGTGTTTCCTATGGTGCAGTGTGTGAAATCAACAAAAACAAAACCAGAAAACACTCAAATCAGTTCAAACAAATTTCTTTGACCAGAGCACAAAACTGGCTATCTACAGTGCCTCAGTCTACTACCATCATGTGCCAAGATGGCCATGTCACGCACACCTTTCTTAGTTGTGGATTCAACCGAATACAGTCTGCAGTCATGAGCGCACTTTAATTTGTACATTACTCTGGCCCATTGTCAAACGCAAAGTTGTTTTCAAAAGATCACAAGGTTGCTGCAGTCTCCATGTTTCGATGTAATGAACACACAGTTTCATACACTCTGCTGTGTGATTTCATAGCTGATTGTCGCGATTACAGTGATGAATCCTTCTGTAAACATTCTGCGTGTGATAATATGTACACGTGCGATAACGGTCAGTGTCTGTCCTTTGAATTCGTCTGTGATCATATCCATCACTGTCTAGATGGCTCAGATGAAACGAGCTGTAATCGTTTTAGGCCATCACTTAATCTAAGTATTCACATTTTCCTTCCCCTGCTGTCATTAACTTTGATGGCATCAGACAATTCATTTCCATCCCCATGGAATCCAATGAGACCTGTCCCGACAGTCCTATCGTTGTCCTGGCCATTTCAATGACTGTCTCCCAGTGTATACACGATGTAACCAAATGTATGACTGCAGCGACCACCAGGATGAAGCAGGATGTGAGGAAATGACGTGTCCAGGGTTCTTCAGATGTAGAAAATCTACATTATGTATACACAGTGATCACCTGTGTGATGACTGGGCTCACTGTCCACTGCATGATGATGAACTGTGGTGTGATGTGACGTGTCCTGAGGGTTGTCTTTGTCAGGGTCACACGTTTCTTTGCCGTCACGTTTTCTCTGCAGCAGACTTCCCCCAGCTCCGCTCTCTGGACGCCACAGGGTCAGGAATGAGTCTGTCCGATGTCAAGGGCAATCACTACCTGGTTCATTTGGTCCTTGCTCATTGCTCTTTGACTGTCTTGTCTGATGTAATGCTCTTAAACTTGAAATTCCTTGACCTGAGAGACAATGAACTGCAGTCTTTCAATGTTACTTCGTTTCGCAAGTTTGACAATCTTCAAGAACTATCACTATCAAAAAATCCTATCACATCTCTTCACCATGATGTTCTATCTGATTTCCAACAAAATGCACTCAGAGCTATAGATATGTCAGACACCCCATTGACAGTGCTAAACACCATAGTCTTGGCCCACTTTCCCCGCTTGCAGACAATTAACCTGACTTTCACAAGCATCCATACCATCAGTCCTGAAGGTTTTCAGATTATTCCAGAACTGAGAGAATTATACATGGACGGTAGCCCTGTGAAAACTTTTCCATTCGACATATTCAAAGACCTTTCCCATATACGTAAGATAAGTTCAGACAACTATAAACTGTGCTGCGATGAAATATTGCCTAACGATTTTGATTCATCTTGCGATGCCACAAAAGATGAAATATCATCCTGTGAAGACTTAATGGAATCCTGGACGTACAGGGCATTTCTATGGCTGGTCTCCTGTCTGTCAATAATTGGTAATGTCGTCTGCTTTTCTGCGCGTTTGTTTGCACGAAACATGGTCTCGTTAAGTGGTTTCAGTGTGTTTTGTTACAAACCTCACCATGGGTGACTTTTTGATGGGTGTCTACATTGCCATTATTGGAGTGACTGACGAGTGGTTTCGTTCCATATACCTCCATTATGATGACGCATGGAAAGGCAGTGTCACGTGTCAGGCAGCTGGTTTTCTGTCTCTGTTGTCCAGTGAGGTGTCAGCTCTCATCATCTGGCTTATCACTCTTGATCGCTTTGTTGTCCTTCACTTTCCGTTCAGCACACTGCGATTTGACAGAGCTTCAGCAGCAGTGGCTTGTGTCCTAACTTGGCTGGTGGGCTGGTTTCTAGCCTTGTTTCCGTTACTTCCTGTGACTTCACACTGGGAGTTTTATAGTCAGACAGGCATCTGTATACCTCTACCAGTGACCAGAAAATATTTCAAAGGAAAGTTTTATTCCTTCGGCGTTTTGATTGTTTTTAATTTTGTTTTGTTTTTATTTATCTCCACTGGTCAAGGTTTTATCTACAGGACAATTCAAAAGAATACAATGAAAACCAACACCACAAAAGTGTCTAAAGACATGACCATAGCTGGACGATTAATCACTGTAGCATTAACCGATTTCATGTGCTGGTTTCCCGTTGGACTGTGTGGAATTTTGGCCCTGACTGGTATTCCTATTCCTGGAGAAGTGAATGTGGCTCTAGCAGTGTTTGTATTATCCCCTGAACTCTGCTGTCAATCCCTTCATGTATACTTTTAATACTCTAGTGGAAAAACGGAAGAAAGCTAACGAGGCTAATTTTCTAAAGTGGCTACAATCTAATGCTGACGTGCTTAACAGTTAACAAGTTGCTCTCAAATTGGCACCATGTTTTATTTTGAACACACACACACACACACACACACACACACACACACACACACACACACACACACACACACACACACACACACTCACTCACGCACGCACGCACCCATGCATACACGCACGCACACACACACACACACACACACACACCACACACACACACACACACACACACACACACACACACACACATACACACTCACGCACGCACGCACCCACGCATAGACGCACGCACGCACACACACACACACACACACACACACACACACACACACACACACACACACACACACACACTGCTCTTAGGAAGTCCCAAGTTTAAAAGAGTGGACATGATTCCAGCAGCCTGAAGACCTCACAAGTGGATGCAGGCACACTCGGATAGATTATATACAAAACTTTGCCTTAGAGGCCCTCTGTCATCGTTTCGGAGATGGAGCATATAGAAATCCGTCACAGGGCAGTTGCATCACTTTGAACGACACACTTGCATTAAGGGGACAGGGACATCGGAAGAAATCCTTCAGCGAGTTTCTGTGTTTTCCTCCAAAGTGGACGCCAAAAAGACCAGCCGATAAAAAGCACTTCCAACCAAGCCAAAAGAAAATTCCCCAAATCGGAAAGAGCTTCCTTCCGGTAAGAAGTGTCTCAAAAGAAAAAACAAAACAAATGAACAATTAAACAAACTACAAATGAACAGGAGCACTCAATGATAGGAAAGATTAGAATTTCAAATGATTTTATGTGCTGAGATTTGCCTAAACATGCAAAGGTGGAAATGTAAACGACACCGCATGTTGGATTCGGAAACTGGTGATTAAAATCCAGAAGGATTTGAAATTGCTGCCGTGGCAGCGAGACGTTGCCTGGCATTGACATGTCCCCCGCGTAGAGCTGAAACCACAGTTCACAGAACTTTATGTCAGAGACCCCTGGCAAGAGCTATGGTGCACACATACGTTTTACAAACTTTGGTCACCTCCATCCGCCAAACTTGAACGAATGTTTTCCATCCACCACCGGTAGTCGCCTCATGCGTTTTAGCGACGTGGGAGCTTCTAGGTACTGATAGCGAAAAAGCACAAACAGTTTTCCGCCGATTACATGTAAGTCACTCCATTTACACACAATCTTGTCTTTGAAAGCTGAGGAACTCCATAGCGCGTGCCATGTAATGAACCACACGTTTTTACTCGATAGATCTTGTTCAGAGATTTCCATCAAATTAATTCTGGAGTTTCTGAAAGAAGTCAGTATTTTCCATTTGATCTCATATCTTTGAGAGGCGAAAAGGTTAGGGGTGGGATTAAGTCCTTTGAACGTGTGTCTCCTTTTTCTTCTTCTCCCTTTTCCTTTTCCTTCTTCTTCTTCTTCTTCTTCTTCTTCTTCTTCTTCTTCTTCTTCTTCTTCGTACACTATGAACGTGTGTGAAATAGACTCAACAAGTTTTTTTAACACATGCACATATAAGATCAATGTTGACATGGTGGCAGTTCTGATTCACCCTGCAGTCGAGCGGGCTACACTTCTTTTTTTAAACAAAACGAAACATGAAGCCTGAAACGTACTGGTTGAGATTTTTCCTTTGACCAAACGTAAGTCGGATTGTAATGGAAGCTGGTCTATAATCTGTTCTTCCATTTGATGAGTAGCTTTCGATTCCTGGTGTGTGATAATCTTGATGATGTGTTTCATGTGACAAGTTGTTAAACACACATTAACTGGCAGAGCTGAGCGGCAGAAGGTCTTCAGAGTTCAGTCAGAATCTTCCGTGAATTCAATCAGAATCACATTTTGTTTCGATGAACCAGAGTGGATGATTATCTCCGGTCTCGAGCTACTCATCCTGATGATATCTGGATGGTTTTCCCATCATGGAAGATTTGCTGTGCACTCCCTGTCATCCGGTCCATTCAGCGAGTTATGAGTCCCACTCTCATGCTCCAAATGGCACAGCTCTTCCAGAGCCTTCTACCGTGTGAAATGTCGAAGCTCACATTTCGTGTTGCAGAGTGTTTCCTGTAGTAAAACTACCTGCATGCACGATTCCTTTAAGCACTAACAAAGTAACAACAACTATCAAGCATTTCCTCGTGTACCCTCCGTCAGTTACCGCTGCTTTACCTGAACGCAGGACATGTTCTGATCACCATTTGCCCTAACAGAATAGACACTCAGAGTCAACTGATTTCCGCAGTTTCACCAGGTTTGTTTTCGAGGCCTGGTCTGACACTGACATGAGAATGAAACTGACACTAGGAGGGGCCATGTACCAGATTTCAGTCCATCTAAGACTTCTTTGGGGTGCGTTTTTAACACGAGGTCTCTTGCTCTTGTTGGCTTTATTTCACTGCCTCCTAAGTTCTTTTTGTATCCTCTTCTGTCTTCAGATCCTCTGATACCATTTCTCTCTTTCCTATCTGCCTTTGACCGCCATTTCATTTCTGTTGATCTCAGTCCCTTCCTCTCGGTGTGTGCGTTTCCTGTCACGTCTTGAAGCTTTTCTTGCCATGTCCAGCGCCTCCTCAACTTTCCATTTACTACCAGTCTTCGAATTAGCCTGGACTGACATTACAATCTTGTCTCACAAGTTCTTGAGCATGGTTAGTAACATTGTTCTTCTCATTCCGTGACTCTCAAAGATGGATTTTAGGGATGGTTTCAGCTCTGCTTGGGACCATTGAGTGCAGCGTCAGTACGACCAGGCTGGATATCAAACCACAGTCTTGTGTATTTGTTGATTTCGGCCTCTTTTGATTTCACCGTTCTTGATCTGCTATCGTATGTGTCGGAGAGCTTTGGGATCAGCATGAAGTACAGGCACTAGATTTTGCATTTGCCATAGAGGCCACACAGGTGTGCTGTCTGCAGGCTTACGTCTTTCTTCTGCGTGGTTTCGTTTCCCTTTGCATGTGTCTTTAAGGGGGTCATTACACCGCCTTCCATGGCTCTTGACTGGTTCTTGTGTCACCTTAGGAATGGCTTGACTGGCCACAGGGAATGTAATTGACTCAGCAGGAAGAGGCACCATAAGTTCTTTAGTTTGAAACTCATCCAACTCATCCTGCATGAAGCGACTAACTCGTCAGACTGCCTGAACATTCTGTGTGTTTGATCGACCTTGGTGGAAAGGACTGTTGTATTATTCATGAAGGCTGGGGACACTGTGTGTTCTCTATGTTTGCCTCCCTCTGTATCTGTCAGCCGAAAAGAACTGGTCAGCCTGATTGAGAACCTTCCACGATTGTTCCTACTGCTGGGAATTTAAAATGGCACGATCATCTTTGGGGTTGTGTGGATGCTTCGGAGTATCCTTCGGGAATGTGTCTTCTAAGAGCTAGATCTGTGTTGCCTGAATGATGGATCCTCAACAGGATCCATTTTTCTACTATTAATTCACTTTCATGTATAAATTTATCAGTGTGCGATCCCTTGATGGTCCTGGACTATGAATAATCTACTCACGACAATCTGCACTCAAGTTATCTTTTTCCGTTTGTTTTAGAAAAAGCTAAAAATCTACACTTTATGCGAACATCTTAATTGCAAAAGGCAAACCAGGACGTTGCTGCAGAAGACGTTTGAAAAGAACTGATAGAAGGGGAAGTTCTGCAAAGTTCCCATCTTGCAGAAAGCTTGACAGATGTTCTTGTAAAACGTGTCACAGCCATTATTCTAACATTCTCTCCAACACTTCAAATGCCCCAAACACAAATCCCGTGATTTAACTTCGACTGCCCACACACTAAAAATAAACACAAAGAGGTTCAGCATTGTGTGTACGTCAGACCATCAGCGCCTAACATTTGAGCCCATTAAGATCTGCAAGCGAGCTTGAGATATACTTTCAAATAAATAAACTTCAGTCATGGAGAGACTTCTGCTCCAAGATGGCAGCAAAAACGTCGAAGGAAAGTGTCTGGTAAGTAAAAAAGAAAAAAAGGGAAGAACACCGACCATTCTCTCCATCACCTGAAATTTGCTATCTCTGCTCACAGACAAGCACGCTGTTGCCCATCTGTTGGCCATTTACATTGAAAAAATCATCGTCTACCTCCACCAACAGCTGCTTTTTTCACAAGCAGTTTAAAGAAAAGTCTCCCTGTGTTTCTTTCTCTGACAATACTGAAGACTGTTAGCAGTCCTCTTCAGTTGATAAAATATATCAGATCACCAAACCTGTGATGATTCTACTCTGGCCATGATGACGTTCAGTGCCACCTTGTACTACCTCTTCTTGAAAGCTTTCTCCAGATTCTATTAAAAGTGCACAATCTTATCTGGACTACAGGGTGCTTTCCACAAAGCCCTCATCATTCCAATTCCAAAACTCGGAAAAGACTTGATCAGCCCTAAAAATTGTTACTCAGTAGTTCTGACCAGTTGCCTTTGTAAATTGAAGAGAAGGTCAACTCTTAATTGAAGTAGAAACTGGAAGTCAATGACTCGCTGGTCACAGAATATCACAGAATCTGCGATTACCTTTGTACAGTTGAACATTGAGTCCCTCTTGAAACCACAATCTGCAACGCTTCTATAAACAACATGTTCTGGTTATCGTCCTTAACCTGGAAAAAAAATGCACCATGCTGAAATCCGGTATTCTCATTGATTTTCGTGATCTGGTTTTGCAAGGCCACCTGCCTCTCATGATCGAAAATGTTCTTACCTGATGACCAAGTTTCTGTCGGCACCACGCTGTCCAACATCTACGAGCAAGAGCTGGGTGAACCGCCACGGGAGTATCCTTTCTTCTCCACTCTTTAGCATTAGAGTCCATTGGAGCTAGGATCTGAGTGCTCTCTGTTTGTTGACGACTTTCTACTCAATGCAGTCGGAACCCCTTTGCAGGCATACTACGTTGAATAATATCCGACAGTGGACCAAGAAATCTAGTTTTACTTATTTATCTTCCAAGACCTACTGTACCGACTTTGATAGCTTTTGGCTGTATTTTGCAGAACTTAGAATTCGTTTGAATACATGTAGTGTTTCAGCCATGAAGAAAGTCAAATCTGTAATATTATTTTCGATCAAAACCCCAGCTCTGATAGTCACATTCAGCACTTAAAAGCTTCTCGTCAAATAGCAGCGAACGTTCTTCGAGTCATGGTACACACGGATTGGGGAACTAATTAGAAACGTCTCCTCCATCTTTACGGAGCTTTGATCCACTCATAAAAGGACTATGACTGTGTCCTCGATGGTATTGTAAGACCTTCCTTTCTCAGAACTCTAGATTCCACACGTCAACAAGGGCTTTGAATTTGTTTGGGGGCGTCCCGTACCGCCCCTGTATAAGATAAGATAAGATAAGATAAGAAGATAAGAAACACTTTATTATCTCATCATGAGAAATTTGGTCCAGGTGCATTTCACACAAAAAACACAGCACTAAAAACCGACCAAACACAAAGCAATATTTAAAAAAAAAAAAAAAAAAAAATTTTATCCACATCACAGAACACAATCATTTCATAAACTCATTGCACATTATAGGGAAAGTCCTGTTGACAGTGGGAAAGACTACAACTTTGGATTCTCTCTTGAGGGCACATAAGACCGTATGGCGAAAGCGTGGCTGTGTCTGGAGTGGCACTGTCTTCATCTGTCCGTGGGCAGGGGTGGTTGGGTCTGTGGGGTGTGCTCGGCAGCTGGGGGGTGGTGTTTTTCGCCGGTGGGCTCTGCAGTCATGAAATACGGGCTGGTACACCCATGGGGGATGCTACTTTGAGGCTGTTATGAGCTGCATCCTGTAGTCTAATTTACCTCTGTTCAGGAGCAGTTATGTCCCTTGATATCTTAATGGAGTGTCCTGCGCGTGCCTGTACCCATCAGCAGCCAACACAGCGCAGGCTCCAGGGTGGTCTAAGCAGGACTGCTCTAGGCAGTTGAGACTAGCTCCTTCTGGGTCCTTCCAGCACCTTCGGTGTTCTTTTTCTATCTTGCATACTAGCTGACTGAAGAAATGTCAGGGGTGAGAAAAGACCACATGACCACAGGAAAGTCCTTGATTAACATGGAAATGACTTTCAACATATGGATTCTCTCTTGAGGCCACATACAACCGTATGGCGAAAGCTAGGCTGTGTCTGAGTGGCACGTCTTCATCTAGCCGTGGCAAGGCGTGGTGGTCGTGGGGATGCTAGGCAGCTGAGGGGTGTGTTTTCGCCGGTGACTCTGCAGCACTGAAATACGGCCGGTAAACCCCAATTGGGGTATGCTACTTGCCAATTAATGAGCTGCATCCTGATCTAATTACCTCTGTTCAGAGCATTATGTCCTTATCTTAACGGAGTGTCGCCGTGCCTGTACCATCGTCAACACGCGCAGGCCTCCAGGGTGTACAGGACTGCTTAAGGGCAGGTGAAGACAGTGCTCTCTGGGTCCTCCCCAGCACTTGGTTTTCTTTTCTACTAAATCATTTAATGCACATTCAACATAGTCACATCATTTACATTGTATATTATCAAGAGAGAAAAAAAAATCACAATAAAAATGCTTATAAATGTAAATTTAACGATTAAATCAAACAAATTTGTGTATAAATGATATTAATGACACATTTACTGCCCCACAAATACACCCATGCACATACACAAGTTTGCACAAACATCCCCACACTCACAGACTGTATATAGTCCATATGCAGAGGCTGTGGAATCTAAATGTTTTATCATCGACTTGACCAGAATTTTCTCTGAACCATGGTTTAAGTCTCTTTCATGAACCCCTAAACCCTGCTTATTATTCTGTTTTTCATCCGAACTTCCACAATAAAGTTGGAGCAATCCAGAGTTCAATCGGAATCTGTATTCCGCATTCTACCTTATCTGAACAACGCAGACATTGGCATCGACGATCCAAAGACCAGCGGGGTGTCCGGCAGTTTTTCCTTTTATCCGACACAAACGAAAACGAAAACGGGAGGCGCTGAACATTTTCGTCACGTCAGATTTTGACCCGTCATCGGCCCGAAGCTTTTTGCAGTATTGTGACTGTGAAGAGCTTTAAGCACGCGACATGTTTCCGCTTTCTTTTCGCTTTAAAGTCGCGGAATTACTCGCGATGTTTCACTGGAACCTTACTAAGTCTGTGGAATGCGGCATAGGCCCTCATAACATAACTACAGTCCCTTAGATCTTTATCTCTGTCTGTGCTTTATTGTAAATGTACTTGGCATATACTTTATCAAAGCAGGCGGCCTTGGATATTCTCCATCAAGCTTATCTTTTATCCATAAAATTGAGATAATTTTTTGCTTTCAGAATCTCTCGGTAGGATACTTATAAAATATGTCTGCGCGCTGAGGGCCTCACCTACTAAACCTACCTGTATCAGAAGTATCTATTCTACTCTGTTCAGCCAACAAGGTGGCAACGATGAGGACTCAGGGAGGAAAGCGGGGAGATACGTGAGGTAGTGACGGTGACATCTTGGTTGTCTTCTGTGTGTCGGAGAAAGTCCAGGATGCTCCGGGCAGTCCAGTTCTTGATGCTGGCAGACTGGGCTTTCCTCTGCCTTCCTCTGCCTCCCTCTGCCTTCCTCTGCCTCCCTCTGCCTCCCTCTGCCTCCCTCTGCCTTCCTCTGCTTTCCTCTGCCTTCCTCTGCCTTCCTCTGCCTCCCTCTGCCTTCCTCCCTCTGCCTTCCTCTGCCTTCCTCTGCCTTCCTCTGCCTTCCTCTGCCTTCCACTGCCTCCCTCTGCCTTCCTCTGCCTCCTCTCTCCTCCTCTCTGCCTTCCTCTGCCTTCCTCTGCCTTCCTCTGCCTCCCTCTTCCTGCCTCCTTCCTCTGCCTTCCTGCTTCCTCTGCCTTCCTCCCTCTCCTTCCTCCCCTGCCTTCCTCTGTCCTCGCCTTCCTCTGCCTTCCTCTGCCTCTCTCCTCCTCTGCCTCCTCTGCCTTTCTCCTCCTGCCTCCTCTGCCTTCCTCTGCCTTCCTCTGCCTTCCTCGCTTCGCCTGCTTCCTCTGCTCTCCCTGCTTCCTGCCTTCCTTCCTCTGCCTCCCTCTGCCTTCCTCTGCTCCTTCCTCTCGCCCTTCCTCTGCTTCCTCTGCTCTTCCTCTGCCTTCCTCCTCTGCCTTCCTCTGCCTTCCTTCCTCTGCCTTCCTCTGCCTTCCTCTGCCTTCCTCTGCCTCCTCTCTCCTCTGCCTTCTCCCTTCCCTCTGCCTTCCTTCCTCTGCCTTCCTTCCTCTGCTCCTCTCCTTCCTCTGCCTTCCTCTGCCTTCCTTCCTCTGCCTTCCTCCTGCCTTCCTCTGCCTTCCTCTGCTTCCTCTGCCTTCCTCTGCCTCTTCCTCTGCCTCCTCTGCCTTCCTCTGCCCTTCCCTCTGCCTTCCTCTGCCTTCCCTCTGCCTCCCTCTGCCTTCCCTCTGCCTTCCCCTTCCTCTGCCTTCCTTCCTCCTCTGCCTTCCTCTGCCTTCCTCTGCCTTCCTCTGCCTTCCTCTGCCTTCTTCCTCTGCCTTCCTCTGCCTTCCTCTGCCTTCCTCTGCCTTCCTCTGCTTTCTCTCTGCCTCCTCTGCCTCCTCTGCCTTCCTTTCCTCTGCCTCCCTCTGCCTTCCTCTGCCTTCCTCTGCCTCCCTCTGCCTTCCTCTGCCTCCTCTGCCTTCCTCTGCCTCCCTCTGCCTTCCTCTGCTTCCTCTGCCTGCCTTCCTCTGCTTCCCTCTGCTTCCTCTGCTTTGCCTCCTCCTTCTTGCCTTCCTCTGCCTTCCCCTCTGCCTTCCTCTGCCTTCCTCTGCTTCCTCTGCTTCATTCCCTGCTTTCCTTCCTCTGCCTTCCTCTGCATTCCTCTGCCTTCCTTGCCTTCCTCTGCCTTCCTCTGCCATTCCTCTGCCTTCCTCTTCTTCCTCTGCCTTCCTCTGCCTTCCTCTGCTTTCCTCTGCTTTCTCGCTTTCCTCTGCCTTCCTCTGCCTTCCTCTGCTTTCCTTCCTGCCTTCCTCTGCTTCCTCTGCCTTCCTCTGCTTCCCTGCTTCCTCTGACTCCCTGCACTTTCCTCTCTCTTCTCTGCTTCCCTCTCCTCTGTTCACTCTGCTTCCCTGCCTCTCTGCCTTACCTCGCTTCCTTTCTGTTTCCTCTGCTCCTGCCTTCCTTTCCTTCTCGCTCTTCCTTGTCTTGTCCCGCCTTCCTCCCTGCTTTCCTCGCTCCTTCCTGCTTCCTGCTTCCTCTGCCGTCTGCCCTCCACAGTTCTTACAGTGGAGAGAATATAAATATCTGTGTTCAAGACCACCCCATTTTTATTCTGCATGCAATCCCCCTCTTTTTAAAAACCTTCTTCATTTTCTTACTGTTTTTTACAAAAACTAGCACCTGTTTTTACAAAAACATTAACATCCAAAAAACTCCAATTAACATGCAAAAACCCCAATTAACATGCAGAAAGCCCCAAAAATCGAAAGAATTGTTACTTCAAAGCGGGGGCTTGCGTGCAAAAAAAAATGAGGCGATCGTGAACACAGATATTTATATTCTCTCCTCAGAATTGATTATCTAACAATCAACGCACACAGGACTGAATGACTGCCTACACCTTTCTCGCCAGCCTGGCAGATATTGATTGCAGCTCCAATGCTACTGATTCACTTGCTCGCAGCCTAATATTGATTGCAGGCCCAGAGCTGTTTCCTGTTCTCCAGCCAGACGAGTCTGCGCACTGAAAAATTTTGTCACGCTTCTTCCTGTAAAAACCTTTTCTGACAACAGAGACGTCTGCTGAAAACTAGCAAACCGGAAGAAGCGTGACAAAATTTGTCAGTGCGCATGTGCTAACCTTAGTCAATACATTAACATGATGAAATCGAAAGTGCTGCGTTTCTGTGTAACATCGTTCTGTGAGTGCTGCGTTACCGTGTTTGTTTGACAAAATAAGTAACGCTTGACTCCTACAGATGATCTTTGCTTTCTCTGCGGTTAATTCTGCAGTATTGATTGTTACTCCTCAGCGGCTAGCATCTGCAGTATTGATTGTGTTATGCGCCTGCTGTGCTATTGATTGTGTTATTCACCCTTTCTGTCTTCTGATTCTTGCGTAAACAAGAGGAACGGATTAATTTTTTAATTGGCGTTTTTTATTTGGGTTTAAAAAATGAACCCCCACGTAGTTATACAGCTTATAGAAATATTTGACGACTTTGGGTGGGCGATTAATGCAGGAGTTGATAAAGAAGAGTTAAAGTTCATTTTTGACGAATTAATAACAGAACTTTTTGAAAGCTTAACTATACGAGAAAGCGTAATGAAAGCCGTTAGTAAAATCCCAGAGTCTTGGCCTCAACCAGTTATAAAGCTTTTTGCCATTTTACTTGATAATGTTGCCCCCGAAGATGCTGACCTGCATGTGTCTGATGATCTTGAAGGAGTAACTGTTACTTTTAAACCTGATCAGTTTTTACGATTAGAAATGAACTATGAATAATAAATAACAGATGAATTTACTTGTATTTACATTTACTTTTATTTACTTGTATTTACTTCTATTTACATTTATTTTTTTAATTACATAAATATTGTGGTCTAGAAAATGAACCCCACAAGTGAGTCTGAGTTTGAAAAACTGCCCAACAACGTACTGTTGGAAGGTAGTGACAAACAATTAGACAATATGTTTAGTGAATTAGACATGGACATTATTAACCCCATAGAAGTTCATGAAAGCGTAGCACATGCTATCTCTAAAATCCCAGAGTCTCTTCAAATTGACCCACCAGTAAAAGTGTTGTTGGCCATTCTTATTGATTATATAACACCTGATGGTAGTAGCATACAAATCTGGGTTTCAACTAAATAAAAAGAAGTAATCAGCTATTACGACTTTAATTCTGAATGGGCTGATTACATGCTTACACAGTTTAACCATGCGAGTGAAGATGCAAAATTGCGCGGTTCTGGCTGGTTTGAAGGAACAGTCCTTGAAATCAGATTAAAACAAACAAAGTTCTATCCCATAGTTGGCAATTCTTACCTTCCTCTCCCAAAAGAGTTAGAGTTAAAACGAGCAGTCTTAAACATACAAAATTCTGACAACTTGTGTTTTATGTGGTGCGTTTTAGCGCATTTATATCCTGTTAAAAATCATGCAAACAGAGTCTCCAATTATAAACCTTATCTTCAAGAACTGAACTTTAATAACATAACCTTTCCAGTAAGCATTCAAAGCATAAGTCAGTTTGAAGAGCAAAACAAGCCTATAACCGTAAACGTATACACATGGTCTGTAATAGACAATCTACAGCCTCTATGGATTTCTCCCAAAGCCCCCACTTTTGGTGACTCACTTAAGAATCATGTAGACTTAATGCTGTTTACAGACGGCCTTAAGAGTCACTATGTGTTAATCAGATCAATAAGCAGACTTATGGCTTATACTACAAAGGATACAGCTAAGCAAGAGCTTTGTAGAAGGTGTTTGGTCAGAATCCCCACTATAGAAGCAGCTGTCAAACATAAAAATCATTGTAAAAGTACTGTAGACTGTAAAACTAAACTTCTTACACCCCCACCAGGGTCTAAAGTTAGGTTTAAAAATGTACACAAAATGCAGATGAGTCCATACGTAGTTTATGCTGACTTTGAAGCAATCTTGCCACAGTACTATGGCCCACAACAATTAGAAGAACACAAAACAGCTTTATTAACCCACCATCAGATTTGTTCTTATGTTTTTGTTGTTGTTAGATCAGATGGCCAACACACAAAACCAGAGATTTACAGAGGCCCTAACGCAGCTAGTAAATTTTTACAACAAATGAAACAACTTCGTAATCAATTCTCCAATCAACTAAATCTTTTAGAAATTGTTATGACTCCTGAGTACCAAGAACGCTTTGAACTATCTACACACTGCTGGATATGTCAATGCAAGTTATTAGATGGCACTGTAAAAGATGGCACTGTAAGGGACCACGATCACATTACAGGAAAATTCAGAGGAGCCGCACACATCAGTTGCAATCTTCAACTTAAGGTTGACCCCAAGACATGGAAACTGCCAATCTTCTTTCATAACTTAAGAGGCTATGATTCTCATTTCATCATGCAAGCAATAAATTCTGAATGTAAGAGGGTTGACTGCATTGCACAATCATCAGAAAAGTACATGACCTTTATTATTGACAATCTGTCCTTTTATGACTCTGCTCAACATCTATTGGGGAGTTTAGATAAATTAGCAGAATCTCTACATAACTTCCCAATAACTGAACAATATTTTGACTCTTATGAATATATGGACTCGTGGGAAAGGTTTGATGAGCCAGCCCTACCACATAAAGAAGACTTTTACAGCCGTCTTATAGGCAAAGGCATAACTGACTCTGACTATGAATACGCACAGAAAGCCTGGAAAGAATTACACTGCCAAACAATGGGCGATTATCATGATCAATATTTATTGGCTGACGTATGTTTACTGGCAGACGTCTTTCAGAATTACAGATCTACATGCATGAAACATTACGGCTTAGACTCATCACATTACATTTCTGCCCCTGGCCTTTCTTGGGATGCATTCTTAAAGTCTACAAACATTGAGATTGACTTAATATCTGATCTAGCTACACTTCAGATGATTGAAGACGGTTTAAGGGGTGGCATTAGCATGGCCTCACATCCTTACTGCAAAGCCAACAACAAGTAATTAGATGTCTATGACCCAACTAAACCATCTAACTGTCTAATGTACTTAGACGCTAACAATCTGTACGGGTGGGCTATGAGCCAAACACTTCCACCAAAAAGACTTTAAAATGTACACAGGCCCTCATGAAGTTAATCAGGTGTTAAAGATGCTGTTACAGCTTACACCTGATAATTCAACAGGACTTATCTTAGAGGTAGACTTGCTGTACCCAAAAGAATTGCACGATCTTCATAACGATTACCCCTAGCAGCAGAAAGATTAAAGATGGCCCCCACAAACCGCCTAAACTTGTGCCCAATCTTCGCCATAAGACTAAGTACGTATGTCATTACAGACTCCTACAGTTTTACTTAAGACACGGGCTAGAACTTTCTGCCGTTCACAGAATAATTACTTTTGAATACTGATCTTAGGACTAAAGCCACTGACGCTTCAGAAAAAGACTTTCTTAAACTAATGAACAACAGTTGTTTTGGCAAAACCATGGAGAAACCGCACAAGCGCAAAGATGTAAGATTAGTTACAGACGAATAAAGAGCAATTAAACTAGTCTCTAAGCCTAACTACTTAGGCTTTAGACAATTTAACGGCTGTCTGGCTGGCATTATGATGAAGAAAATGTGTGTGGGGTTGGACAAGCCGGTGTTTATTGGGTTTACTGTATTAGAGCTGTCAAAGCTGTTAATGTTAGAATTTTTGTATGACTACTTTAAACCGCTGTACCCAAAGTCTAGAGTCCTTTACACAGACACTGACTCGCTTTTATTCTAGATATCCCCACAGAAGATTTTTACAAAGACTTAGAAACAGAGGTACTAGGTAGCTAAAGGAGCTGATGGATGGTACGACACATGTGACTATCCTAAAGACAGCCCTTTACATTCAACTGTAAACAAGAAAGTAATTCGAAAGTTTAAAGACGAACTTAATGGAACAGTTTTACAAGAATATGTTGGTCTGAGGTCAAAGATGTATAGCGTTGCTAGCCAGACTTCTGTAATGAAGAAGGCTAAGGGCGTAGGTAAAGAATTTGTAAAAAAAAAATATAACTCACGACAACTACAAGCAGGCTCTCTTTGAACACAAAGTATTTCATCACACAAATGTTAATCTGCGCTCTACTCTTCACCAAGTAAACACAACTGTTTGTTAACAAGAAATTGCTAGTCTCTAACAATAACAAGCGAACTTACGTTAATCTGAAGTTTTCATACGCTATAGCCATTGGAGAACTGACTTAAAAGCTAAAGAACGTACTTTAAAAGATTAACTTGTACTTGTAGTAGAAGAACTTGACTTAACTTAAGAACTTTACCAGGGCTAGAACTTTACCTGGTCTAGAACATGACTTAAGAACTTGACTGACTTTACTTGTATTTAAAGTTAAGAACTTAACCATACTTAAGTTAAGAACTTTACTTGTACTTAACCAGTACTTAACTTGTACTTAACTTACAAAACTTAACCAGTACTTAACATGACTTGTACATTACTTGTACTTAACTTGTACTTTACTTGTACTTAACTTATACTTAACTTGTTATAACTAACTTTACTTGTACTTAACTAGTACTTAACTTGTACTTAACCCGTACTTAACTTGTACTTATCCAGTTCTTAACAACACATTAAAAAACTAACCCATTAAAATGGGTCTGCAGCAGGAGGTTGTATTTTTTTGCAGAAGCTGGTTCTTCTTTTACTGTTTTTGTGGGCTTTTGTGACTTTGTTGCTGGGTATGGTTTTAGACATTTGTATGTTAACCCCCCCCCCCCCCCCACCACCACCACCAACAACAACACCCCCCAATACATAATAAAATATATCTTACAGTTTGATTGTGGTGGTGGTGTTGGTGCTGGGGGTGGCGATGTTGTATTACTATCTAATAATTTTTGTTTTGCTGCTTGGTTTGCTTTTTGCAGTCTGTTCCATTCAGTTAGTTTACGACCAGCCTCAACACGCCCAGGATTTTTAGACTTAGTAACACTACTCACTTGTGGGACACTCCCCTGGGCATTCTCTTGTGGAGTCATATTCTGCTCCTGTGGAGTTACAATCTTCTTCTCCTGGTCGCTCATTTTTTTATGTGATTAAAATTAATATGATTAAAAGTAATTAATCCCATGATGAATGGACATAATAACGTCCCAAATCTATAATACATGTCACATGCAAGAGATTCTAGCGACTTGTTTAAAACTGGATCTTGTGATAAGTCATATTTTAAATCTTCTTCTGAATCAATCTGTGCTATCTTGCCTACAAATTTAGCATATAAACTAATCATTGTCTGCTCCACTGATCTAACCATTTTGATCCTAGCTGTGCTGCGTACCTAGCGTAATACTTCTCAACGTAGACAATTGCTGAATCTGTTCAAAAACTTAGATCAACACCTAAATACTGTCTAGTTTTTCCACACGCAGCTAGAGAGTATAATCTTTCTTTATGGCAGAGGTCTGGCGAGCGGTCTGCTTGCTCCTCACACTTTATTAGCTCATCACAATCCATTTTTAAAACCCTTTTAAAACAATAAAAATAATAAACCTTTTAAACACAATGAGCTTAACGCTGGTTAATTATGCAGTGCCTATTGTTGGTGTTATAGTTTATTCAACCCTTGCAAAATGTTTGCTAAGAATAAAACCGCCCAACATGGGAAATATAGAAGATTCACCAAAACTAGTTGCAACCTTATTTTTAGCTCTAGCAACAAAAGATTATCTGATTAAAAAGCACATAGACAGCCTTTCATATTATGATTATTTTAATTATTTTTTTAGTTAATAAAAAACATGAGCACTGCAAAGATCATTAATACTATTTACCACTCTGCTGTAATCAGCGGTCTTAGTATAGGATATAGCGTGTTAGCAAAAACATGTTTAAAATGAAGCCAGCTGATCTAGGAAGGTTAGACATTGAAGATGTTGTTAAAGGTTATAGTTGTAATAACTGCAGGAATTGCGTCAAAAGACTTTCTTGTTACACAGGGGATTATCCCAGAAAATATTAATGCATAGAAAGATTAATTGATTTATAAAAAGATTAATTCTAGAAAATATTCATTTATAAAAAGATGTCTGGATTAGTTCTGATGGTGGGGAGAGCTATTGTTAATGCATTGGCTTTATCCGGCAGCAATTATATGTTTAGTAAACTGCGGTCTGATGAAGAAAGAGAACGGCATACCAAGGCAATGGAAGAGTTAGCTAAGGCAAAAGACGCTTATGAGAACAGAATGATTGCTCACTTAGATTTTATTAATAAAAAAATTAAGAGAACAGGGACATGCAGAGCAAACATCTACAGACGTTGATGAGGCAATGAAGGAGTATTACTTAGTGATAGGAAAGAAGTTTCTAAACATCCTCACCACCAGAACTGTCCTGACTTTTATGAACCATCTGAGGATCAGATAATGGCAGAAATAGGCTTTATTATAGGTGCTATGGGAGCAATCTTCCTTCTTGCATATTCAATCTAAAAACATAGTTAAAATGTAATAAGAACATAATTAAAATATGGACAAAATATATTATTCTCCTAGAGGATATTGGAAAGAAAAGACTGCTATTGAAAAACTGAGTAAAGCTGCTGGGGTGTCTAAGTTAGAAGCAAAAGACTGGCTTTCAAAACAAGCAATTTGGCAAATATATCTAACTGCGCCAAAAAGAATAATAAGGCCTAGATTTGTTAACTCAACACCGAATGACACCCACCAGATGGACTTGTATCTTCCACATGACAAAGTTAGAAGAAAAAAGTTTAAGTATGCTCTGACTGTTGTTGACATGGCTTCAAGGTATAAAGACGCTGAGCCTTTAACAGATAAAAGCTCAACTGCTGTGGCTGTGGCTTTACAACAAATATGCATGCGAAGCCCATTAAAGTATCCTAGGATGAACCAGGTTGATGATGGAAAAGAGTTTAAAGGGGCTGTAAACCAACTGCTTTTAAAACACCAGGTTACAGTTAAGAGAGGGATTCCAGGGAACCATCGCTCCCAAGCCCTAGTAGAAAACTTTAATAAGAATTTAGCTGAACGTCTGTTTACCTATCAATATCACAAAGAAATTATGGACAGAGCACGCAACACAGAATGGGTCAGGAGGTTGCCAGCAGTCTTACGTGCCATGAACAATGAAGAGTTTAAAGCAACAGGTCTTAAACCAGTAAACGCAATTAAACAAAAACAAAAAAAGAATTACTGAAGATGTGCAGGGTACTCAAAAACTCTTGCCGTTTGGACTAAAAGTAAGATACTTGTATGCTCCTGGAGAGGCAGAGGGTGATGTTAGAATTAGAGCCACAGACCCTATATGGAGCGTAGACGTATATGAAGTTGAAAGAATTATGAAAACAACCCCTCCTGTGTATTATTTAAGAGAAACTCTCTCTTCCAAAAAGCCTGCCCCTAAAAGATCCTTTGTTCGTGAAGAGCTGCAAGTTGTCCACCAAACACAGTGCCTGTTAGTTAAAAAAAAATGGTATGAATGTTTATAACATATTTTTTCTTTTAATTTATAGTCTATTTATTTAACTTATATTCTAGTCTTTTTAACTTATGATTTACTTATGATTTTTTAACTCTATTTATTTTTTTAAAACTTATTTTGGTTTTAATTGATCGCTTGTTTGTTTTCAATGTTCTGTTTGATTGCTTCAGTGTTTACCTGTTGTGAAATAGAAGTGTTTCTCCATTTTTTTGGAGGTCAAATTTTTGGCGTCTGTAATCATCTCCATCAGCCATGGCTCGTTGAAATTCTTCGTCTGTAATGTTTTCATCCTGCAATGATTTGCTTATGATTAGATTTAATGAGTAAAGTTTTGCTGTTGCTAGGGCTACAATGGCAGTGTGCGTTTGTAATTTGGGCGTTAGCTTTTTTAAAACACCACTTACAATTGTGGACACAGCACCTAAACCTAACCCAACACTCCCAAAAGCTATAGACATTGGTGCCCCAACTCCAGTAGCTAAAAGAGCAACACTAGACCCAGTGCTTAAGCTGGCTACAACTGATGAGCCAGTAACTACATAAGAAAGAGCACTTAAAGCATTAGCATATTTCTTTCTAGTGACCCTATACTTCTTTAAGTCACTTAAAATTTCCTCTTCAAGTTTGGTCATATGCTTTAACCTAAACTTTTAGGCTTGATCGTCCATTTTTTAATCAAAATTAATTTTGTAAAAATGTTCTTATTAACTCTTCTGGGAGCACTTCATCAACAGAGTAAAACCCAATAAAATCAACATACTTAATGAAAATAAAATCAAGTACTGTTAGTTTGTCTTTGTCAACATTCACAGTAACTTTGTCAGATGATAAGAAAGTGTTTATTTCATCTCCGTTTTTAGTAATAGCAATAACAAGCCTGAGAGGCCCATCCAAGGTTTCAGACTATAGTGCTCTACTGCAACGCATTTAGGAGCTAGCTGTACTTTTGATTCTGGCCCGCGAGACATGTTTTTATAATATGAAAATTATAATAAACAAATTGTTATAAACAATCTATAATAAACAATCTATAATAAGCAAACGTATTGAACTGGTGGGTCAGTCCGCAAGCTTAGTTTAGCGTGCTTAGATTTTTCTAACTGCTCTTTTATTGTATTTGTTTAGCTCATCCCTGTCCCTTATTATATAATTTTCACTTAAACATTCATCAAAACTATCCTTGTCCTTAGTGTAAAATAATACAACTGATTTTAGCTGCGATCTAAAGTCTTTTAAGACAGCATTATATATCTGAGTTAAAAGCCACACAGAAAACTAATGCGTGGCGGCCACTATAGGCTAGCTTTGACAGAGTCTTGCGCTTTTTAACAATGTCTCGTTCAGCCGAGCAGTCATCAATAATAAACAGTGTTTCAGTTCCCTCAAATAACCTATAGTAATGTTCTAAACAGTCGCTTAGCTTGTCAGTAGGATCAAATAAAAATATATATCTCGTCTGTCCAAACAAACTGCCTTTCTTTGTAAGACTTGTTATGCTTAATGGTTGTGCAGAATATAACAATGTACTCGTAATGAAACCTGTAGATTGTTTGTAACAAATCAAGTACAAAGACAGTTTTCCCACACCCAGTAATCCCACAAATAAGCAAGCAGTGTGGGTCTTTGGGCAAAAAGTTTAAACTATCCATTTGTTTTTAATATGTTATTTCTTTTAGCCTGCATTTTAATAGCTTATATCTTTTAGCCTGCATTTTAATAGGTTATTTCTTTTAGCCTGTTTTCTTCAATATTTAACTGAGCGTCACAAACCACAAAGACGTGCATTTTTAACTGGCCGTTTCCATCTGCTTTCTTGTTAATCTGCATGGTTATGCCATCTGCCCCTACCCTTCTTCCACTTCCAAATAATCTGTTGTCATATGTTGATATAAAATCTAGCCATATTCCATATTGTTTTGTTAAGTAATCTTCAAGTCTTACATCGTGAAGGTGAAGTTTTTTACATACAAGATCAGCTGTAGGATTTGTTTGTCTGCCTCCAGCAAACAACTTTCTTATTTCATCAAAGTGCTGGTGAGGTAAAAGTCCACCTGAATACAACTGAACAGGCTTGCCGTCTATTGTGCAAGACAACTGCTCAATTTTTGGATTATAAAACACCTCAGATTCTCTGTGAAAAAGAGTTGTAACTTCAGTAAACAGCAACAAAATTCCCTTTAAGGACCTAAGAGAATAACTTAGAGCTATGTTCCAGATAGTGTCTTGCTTGTCTATATTTTCTGTAATGTGGTGCACAACTCTTTCAAAATAAATAACTGTCTTACTTTTATACTGGTTTAAGACTGTTCTAGCTAGTTCATGGTTAGTAACAACATCAAACTCAAGAGAGATGTCACTGACTGTGTATTTAGCTAAAGGGTCTTCAGATAGAATGACAGACCCACTGTCATTAAATGTCAGTTCATAAGTAAGTCTATCTCTTAGTGCGCCTTGGTAATATGGTTGATGCGTCTTCAACAGTTCAAAATCTAGAGGAACGCAAAATCTGTTGCCAAATGCTAGTGCTACTGCCTGGTCATTAATATCATCCTTTGCATCCTCAGCATTAAGCCTGTGTTTTAAGGCCGTTTGGGCCTTGTATTCCCTGATAAGCTTTGTCTTTTCTTTCTGTTCTGGGCAGCCATAGGTCAGAATAGAGTGTAAAAATGTCTGCGTTGCTTAGTAAAAAGACTTCTCTGCCCTCCAGTTTAATTAACATATATTTAATGATGGCCCTGCCCAAGTTAGCAACAACAGTAGCATTAGGATCTGTTGAATCAATATTTATTTTGAATGATAGTTTAGCAGTGCCTGGCATTATAACATCGTCAGCACCAAGATCAGGAAATCTTACTGTTACCCTTGACCGGGTTCAACTGTTGATGGATTATTTATAACAAGTATAGTCTGCATTATGCCTTTTATGCCATGGGGTTCCTTCGCCTTTCTGTATGGATCAAGATCGCAACCATATGAGTTCATTTTTTATAAAACAAAAAATAATATATATATATAAATATGGATGAAGATTTTGATGCGATTGATCCTATTGAAGAAGATGATGAAGAAAGAGAACTAGGTCCTTCATTGCAAGAAGAACTTGAAGGAGCAGCAGCTGGTCAAGGAGCAGGATTAAGCCAAATACGATTGCTAGATAGAATTGAATCATTATATAGCAGTATAGGGCGAGAGCAGCCAGAAGCACTTAAGGTTTCCAATTTTTCAACAGATAAAAATAATCATTTGTATGTAAGAACTAGTAAAGGAAACCTTGTGCGACTTACTACAAAACCAGGCCCAAACAAGTTTTTAAGCAAGGGCACAATTATTAGAGATCTCCCTGTTGTTGACCAAAGACAATTAAACTTTATTGAAGATTTAAGGCCTGAGGCTGTTAGTCTTTTACAAAGCATAGTGCAAGAGTTGCCAACACAATCTAAAATACAAAACATCCCTCTTCAAGAATTAATTCAACAAGCAGATGAACATATAGCTAATGCAGATAGAGCAATAACAGAACTTGAAACGAGTTCTAATGAGGAGACGCAGTTAAAAACAATTGGCGATTCTCCATTGCCTATGCGTGAAATTATGGGTCTTAATACTGCTCTAAAGACAATAAGGGGTGAACTAGCAAGCAATGTGGCAAAACTTGGTGAGCTAGATAGACAAATAGAAGAAGAAAAAAATAAACTGGCTAATGCAGATGATAACAATTTAGGGCGAGAAGAAAAGGCTAGAATGCGGCAGAAAATACAAGATTTAATGCTAGAAAGGGCAGCCAGGTTATAAGTGCTGTCTACTAACAGAGCACAGATAGCATCACAAACGAACAGAATCAGAGAAACTATAAACAGAATACTTTATGAAAATACTACGCTAGCAGAAAGAATAAGGACTCTGTTCAGAGAACAGGGGATTACAATAGTTAGTATAATAACAGCCATTGGGTTTGCTTTCTCTACACTCATTTATGCATTAACTGGTGGTGCGCCAACAGGGCCAGTAGCGCCTCCAGTGCCTCAGCCTAGTAAAAGTTGGATTAGAAAACAATTACACCACCTAGCAAACTTATTAAAGAAGTTAGCTGCTAAAGCGCATGATGCTCTGCCTGGCATAATAGGTAGTGCTGTTAGTTGGGTTTTGTCTACTATAGACAAAGTGGCTGGTTATATGGCTGACCATCTGTGGGCGTTGGGGTGCTAGCTGCTGGTTTAATTTTTAGTGAAATAAAGTATAGCCAATCCAGTAAAAGTTAAAAACACAACAAGGGCTGTCTTTTCACTAGTGTGTCTGTCGGGGTGAGGTATATTAACAGGCGGTGTTGGTGGGCTGCTTTCTGGCTGTGGGTTGCTTATAACTAGTGGTGGGTCGCTTTCTGCAGGTGTTGGTTGTTCAGGGCTAAGTTCCGTTTTTTAAAATGGATGGTGCAGGCCTTGTGTTTAAGCCTTGATTATGCCCTAAGTTTTGATCGTCTCCAGCTATAAGGATTTCATTAATTTAATTCTGTATCATGCCAATCTGTAGTCTAAGGTCAGAGGGCAGCATGTATAATCCATGGCCCACAACAAAGTCAACCTTTGACCTAGCATGTGCAAGAGCGTTTTGGTACCTTTGTATGCTGGAAGGCAAATCAACAGCAGAGTTAATAGCATCTTCTAAATTGGCTAAAAATTGTTTTCTGGCGTCAAAGCCTGTAGATTGATCTACTATGCTAGACTTTGTCTGTGCTTGCGCTCCTAATAGACACCAAACGTACGTCCGTATGGAGCCATTAAGTCTTTGCACTCCTGGCATTGTTAGGCCTTTACTTTCATCTAAAATAAATGTTGTCCAAGCATTAGGGTGTTTTTGTTCTATTGACATCAATCTAACTTGTTTGTTTGGTTGAAAAGAGGTGTGGTCAGGCCAGTAGTCATAATCATATTCTCTATGTTGATCCCACAATCACAATGTGCCCATCCCATGATTACGGTCTAACTTTTGTCTAAAGTCAGTTGAAGGTTTAATGTTAAATTCATTGCAGATTCTTTCATATGCATTACTGTCCATTGGGCTGTTGAATGCATTAAACATGTTGTCATTGGGGAGGCGTACTTGTAGTTCAGTTAGTATGCGTCTATACTGGTAATAAACATGAAAGTTATATACTGACCTTGCTAAGAGATTGGGGTGGTATAAATGGTTTGCATATGAAAAACCGCAGCCAGTGGTTGAGCAGTAAATTGCAAAATTTAACTGATTCTGGTAAAAAGCCATAGGGTGGGTTGACCATGTTGATGGCACACTATCATTCTTTATTGGAGGATTCAAATATCTATCTAGTGGGTTTACAAGTCTGACTTGGAAGCCATATGATTCATCTACTGCAATGGTTAGGACACTGAAGTCCAAAGATTTGGGCTCATAAAACGCTCCTACATTGTAAGTGGCACTTTCATTATATTTAAAAGGTTCCATTTTTAAATAGTTTTTAAATAGTTATAAAAAGGATGCACATTTATATAACCAAGCAAAACACACGCGTGTTTTTAAAGTATCCAATTGACAATAGGCGCTGTGATAGTAGGGTTGCCCTTAGAGAAACTGGTTTTAAAGTTAAGTAATTTAACATATCTGAAGAGGCTCAGAATAATTGGATTAATATTAGTAACGAAGAGGGCAATCAAATGACTCATGAAAAAATACCAGAAGGTTATTACAACTTTTGTTCTTTAAAAGAAGTACTTAGCGAATTTAGCATATTGCTAACAATTAACGAAGCAAACCTCAGAATTACTATGCATTTTCCACTAGAAGAAAGAGGAGAATACATTACATTCTTCCTAAAGGCCTTGCTAAAATCTTGGGCTTCCACAGTAGTGACAGATCTTATAAATTTAGTACAAGAGAAGGCATCCATCAATTTGAAGGTAATGAACCATCTGATTTTCTCATGAATCCAATGTTATATGTCCATTTACAAGAGTTAAAAACAGACACTAATTTATTTGATGGCCATCCATCTACAGCTCTAAGAGTACTACCATCAATTAAGGCGGGTTTTTGCGATTATCAGTTAAGCACATTTGGTGAAAACAGCCAATTTAAAGAATTAGTCGGAGGGTCTATAAATTCAGTGTGTGTAAAAATAACTAACCAGTTGTTTGTTCTGATTTATTAGTAGTGCTTGAGGTAGAAGAGCGTACTAGAAAAAAAGTATGGTCTCACTCTCAATCCCGCGGGCGTTAATTGTGTTAGGATGACTAATTCTGTAAAACCCTTAGATTTTTATGCTATGGAGAGAATATAAATATCTGTGTTCACGATCGCCTCATTTTTATTCTGCACGCAAGCCCCGCTTTGAAGTAACAATTCTTTTGATTTGGGGGGTTTTTTGCATGTTAATTGGGGTTTTTGCATGTTAATTGGAGTTTTTTGGATGTTAATTTTTTTGTAAAAAAGGTGCTAGATTTTTTATAAGAAAACAGCAAGAAAATGAAGAAAGTTTTTTTAAAAAAGAGGTGAATTGTGTGCAGAATAAAAATGAGGTGGTCTTGAACACAGATATTTATATTCTCTGGTGGTTTGGGTGTGGGAATGGTGGCGTGACACGTGACCAAAGTACGTAACCTTCCTTTGTTTCGCTGTGGCAAGCAGAAATATCTATGGACAGTAACGTTTTCTACTCTGTTGCCGTGGAAGGCGCTGTTTGTGCAGTGCCCGTGAAAATTGGGGCAGTCTGGCGATCATTTGGTCAGCTGTCACGTCCGCACAGCGATAACCACAGAACTTGATTTAGATAAGAAGCTGATGCTGAAATTTTTCAGCAGTTGTGTCAGATTTTTCATTGCTGACATAACAAGACTGTCGCTGATATAATACGACCGTTGCCGACATAACAAGACCGTTGCTGTTCGATCTTGATCTCCATTGTTTATCTGCTATCTTTGATGAGAGTGGAGCTCTGAAAATTTGTACGTATGTTCATTGTGGGTCACGGATGATGCCCCATGTTTTATTTTACCGTTATATCCGTTACTAATGGCTATAACGGCCATAACGCTTTTCTTCTTTATGGAAAATCTCAGAAAGTACTTGGCCGATCTTTCTGAAAATTTGTATGTTCATTATGGGTCACAGATGATGGCCGATGTTTACCAGAATAGCCGTTACTAATGGCTATAACTGCCCGTATCGGTTTTTCTTCTTATGGAATATCTCGCGCGTATTCAAGATAAACTGGGAGTGTGGGAATGGTGGCGTGACACGTACATACATGCTAATTTTCACAAAGATCGGCCATGTACTTTCTGAGATATCCCATGAAGAAGAAAAACCGTTACAGGCCGTTACAGCCGTTAGTAACGGCTATACTGGTAAACTAAAACATCGGGCATTATTCGTGACCTATAATGAACATACCTACAAATTTTCACAAAGATCGGCCAAGTACTTTCCGAGATATTCCATAAAGAAGAAAAACCGTTACAGGCGTTACAGCCGTTAGTAACAGCTATAACAGGGTAATCTAAAACATTGAGCATTATTCGTGACCCATAATGAACATAGCTACAAATATTCAGAAAGATCGGCCAAGTACTTTCGGAGATATTCCATAAAGAAGGAAAACCGTTACAGGTGTTACAGCCATTAGTAACAGCTATAACGGGGTAAACTAAAACATTGGGCATCATCCGTGACCCATAATACACATACCTGCTAATTTTCACAAAGATCGGTCAAGTACTTTCGGAGATATTCCAAAAAGGAGAACCGTTACACGCCGTTACAGCCGTTAGTAACGGCTATAACGGGGTAAACTAAAACATCGGGCATTATTCGAGACCCATAATGAACATACCTACAAATTTTCACAAAGATCGGCCAAGTACTTTCCGAGATATTCCATAAAGAAGAAAACCCGTTACAGGCCGTTACAGCCGTTAGTAACGGCTATAACGGGGTAAACTAAAACATCGGGCATCATCCGAGACCCATAATGTTCATACTTGCTAATTTTCACAAAGATCGGCCAAGTACTTTCGGAGATATTCCATAAAGAAGAAAACCCGTTACATGCCGTTACAGCCGTCAGTAACGGCTATAACGGTAAACTAAAACATCGGGTATCATCCGTTACCCATAATGAACATACCTACATATTTTCAGAAACATCGGCCCAGTGGTTTTGTCTGGAGCGAGTGGAACACATTTTGACTATGGACGGATGGACACACACACACACACACACACACACACACACACACACACACACACACACACACACACACACACACACACACACACACAGCATTTCTTCATTCCCATTCTAAAGTACTCCCTGTTCTATAAGAACTGGGAGTACAAAAACCGTCTTGGGCTGGTGTAACCGTTAGTAATGGCTATTTTGGTAAACATCGGCCATCATCTGTGACCTATAATGAACATACTTACAAATTTTCAGAAAGATCGGCCACGTACTTTCTGAGATATTCCATAAAAAACAAAAAACCTTATGGGTGTTACAGCCGTTAGTAACGGCCATAACGGTAAATTAAATGTCGGACATGATCCGTGACCCATAATGAACATACCTACAAATTTTCAGAGAGATTGGCCAAGTACTTTCTGAGACATTCCATAAAAAAAGAAAAACCATTATGGGCCGTTACAGCCGTCAGTCACGGTTACAACGGTAAACTAAAACGTCGGGCATCATCCGTCGCCCATAATGGACATACCTACAAATTTTCAGAAAGTTCGGCCACGTACTTTCTGAGATATTCCATAAAGAAGAAAAACCATTATGAGACGTTATAGCCGTTAGCAACAGCTATAACGGTAAACTAAAACATCGGGCATCATCCGTAACCCATTGTGAACATACTGCTAATTTTCACAAAGATCGGCCACGTACTTTCTGAGATATTGCATAAAGAAGAAAAACCATTATGAGACGGTAAACTAAAACATCGGGTATCATCCGTGACCCATAATGAACATGCATGCTAATTTTCACAAAGATCGGCCGAGTACTTTCAGAGATATTCCATGAAGAAGAAAAACCGTTACAGGCAGTTACAGCCGTTAGTAACGGGGTAAACTAAAACATCGGGATCACACAAGACAAGAGTTATGTATGAACTGTGTGGTTTTTGTACTCCCAGTTCTTATAGAACAGGGAGATACTTTAGAATGGGAACGAAGAAATGCTCTGTGTGCGTGTGTGTGTGTGTGTGTGTGTGTGTGTGTGTGTGTGTGTGTGTGTGTGTGTGTGTGTGTGTCCGTCCATAGTCAAAATGTGTTCCACTCGCTCCAGACAAAACTACTGGGCCGATCTTTCTGAAAATTTGTAGGTATGTTCATTATGGGTAACGGATGATGCCCGATGTTTTAGTTTACCGCTATAGCCGTTACTGACGGCTGTAACGGCATGTAACGGTTTTTCTTCTTTATGGAATAACTCAGAAAATACTTGGCCGATCTTTGTGATCATTCATCTCTTGCCAGCTTACAGGCCAAAAGTGAAAACACAACCTATCACTGAAAAGCAAGTGCAGTGTTGGACACAAGAAAGTGTTGATGAATTACAGGCTTGTTTTGAATGTACAGACTGGAACTTGTTTCTAAATTCTAGTTTTGACATTAACGAAGCCACTGATGTTATTTCCAACTTCATCTCTTTCTGTGAACACACGATTGTACCTACCAAAACTATCAAAATATTTCCCAACAACAAACCTTGGGTTACAAAATCTCTGAAAGCAACTCTAAATGGGAAAAAATAGCTTTTCAATCAGGCAATAAAAGCGATCGTAAAGTTGTACAAAAGAAACCGCAAACTGAGATTGAAGAATCAAAGAGAGCTTACAAGAGAAAAGTAGAAAACATGTTCCCGACTGGAAATATGCGAGATGCATGGAAAGGAATAAAGGTTTTATCAGGTTCAGAAAAATATTCAAATCAAGATATTAGTAACAAAAAATCAGCAAAAGAACAGAAGCAATTTGTAGAAAAGCTAAACGATTTTTACTGTAGATTTGATGATAAAGATTTTAGCAAAGAATTAAAGGAAGTGAAGGAAGAACTCCAAAGCAATGTTAAAAAAGATGTTGGAAATAATTCTGTTGTGTTGAGGAAAATGATGTTCAGTCTTTTTTCAAACGTTTAAATGTGAGAAAGGCAATGGGCCCAGATACTATCTGTGGAAAGTTGTTGAAGGTGTGTATCTGTGGAAAGTTGTTGAAGGTGTGTGCTTCTCAGCTCTCCAATGTTTACAGTCGTTTGTTTTCCTGGTCACTAAGAGAATGTATCATTCCTGTTTTATAGAAAAATGCCACTGTATGTCCTGTTCCCAAAAAACGCAACCCAAGCTGTTTAAATGATTACCGACCAGTTGCCCTCACATCTGTTGCAATGAAATGTCTTGAAAGAATTGTCCTCTGTTCTGTTTTAAAAGATACCACACAGTACCAAGACCCGTTTCAGTTCGCATACAAACAGAACAGATCAACAGATGATGCCACACTCACACTTCTCCATCATACGTTTTCACACCTCGAAAAACCTGCCTCCTTTGTACGCATTCTTTTTATTGATTTCTCATCAGCATTCAACACCATACAACCACATCTGATGGCAAAGAAATCCATTAAGATAAATATATGTAACAAGCTCATTCTTTGGATAATAGATTTTCTAACACAGAGGACACGGTCTGTTCGGTATCAAAGTGTTGTTTCGTCTTCCAGAGTCATTTTCAACTGGCGCACTTCAGGGTACTGTTTTATCTCCAGTGCTTTTTACTCTGTACACAAATGATTGTTCAGGAAGTGATTCAACTTTGTACATTAAATATTCAGATGACTCAGCACTTGAGGATCTTTCCAACTCTGACTCTGTTTAATTCAAGGAGGTTCAAAGATTTGTTGACTGGTGCGATCATAACTGTCTTGATCTGAATGTAACAAAAACGAAAGAAATGTTGATTGATTTTAGAAAGAATCCAAAAGTTGTACCACAGCTTTTTATCAAAGGTGCTGAAGAGAACGTGTTGGAACTTTTATAGATTATAAGCTGAATTTTAAATCCCATGTTGATTATGTCCACAAAAATGTCAAACCAGATTGTATTGTCTTCGCAAGCTGCGATCATTTCATGTGAATACTGACATTCTTCGGACATTTTATTCATGCTTCATGGAATCTGTTTTAACTTTCTCATTTATGTGTTAGTATGGTGGGTTGACTGTGAAGAGTAGGAATGTGCTTGAGAAAGTGGTGAACGTGGGAGGAAAAATTGTTGGTGAGAGACAAAAAAGTCTGAGTGAGCTGTACAGGTGCCGTGTTGTTTGCAAAGCGAAGAAGATTGCGTGTGACCAGACACACGTTCTTACAAGTCAGTATGACCTTCTTCAGTCAGGACGAAGATATCGATCGGTTGAATGCAGAAGTGTCAGATTTAAACAAAGTTGTATTCCCCTGTCCATTGATTTTCTGAACAGATGTGATGTTTAATTGCTTTTTAACTATGGATTATTGTTACATTTTGTTTTATAAAGATACATATAATTTAAACTCAGATTGAGCATACTGTTACATTTAGATAACAAATAGTTGTGTTATTTTAGTTTAAAATTTATCTTAGAATTTATTGTCAATGCGTTGTAGGAATGTAATTTTACATAGTATTATTTTTTTATAGTATAGTCACCTTGAAATCCAAATTCTTTTACATGAATGTATGCCATAAGTGACAAAATCGGTGATGTGACAAAATCATTGTTTATTTGCTGTGAATGTGTGTGACCACAAACTAATTTCTCAAATTGAGATAATAAAGTTTACTTGACTTGACTTGACTATCAGCAGGTATGTTCACTATGAGTCACGGATGATGCCCGATGTTTTAGTTTACCCCGTTATAGCCGTTACTAACGGCTGTAACGCCTGTAACGGTTTTTCTTCTTTATGGAATATCTCGGAAAGTACTTGGCCGATCTTTGTGAAAATTTGTAGTTATGTTCATTATGGGTCACGAATAATGCCCGATGTTTCAGTTTACCAGTGTAGCCGTTACTAACGGCTGTAACGGCATGTCACGGTTTTTCTTCTTTATGGAATATCTCCGAAAGTACTTGGTCGATCTTTGTGAAAATTAGCAGGTATGCTCATTAAGGGCCCCGAATAATGCCCGATGTTTGTTTACCGTTATAGCCGTTACTAACGGCCGTAACGGCCTGTAACGGTTTTTCTTCTTTATAGAATATCTCCGAAAGTACTTGGCCGGTCTTTCTGAAAATTTGTAGGTATGTTCATTATGGGTCACGAATAATGCTCGATGTTTTAGTTTACCGTTATAGCTGTTACTAACGGCTGTAACGGCCTGTAACGGTTTTTCTTCTTTATGGAATATCTCAGAAAGTACTTGGCCGATCTTTCTGAAAATTAGCATGTATGTTCATTATGGGTCACGGATGATGCCCGATGTTTAAGTGTACCGTTATAGCCGTTACTAACGGCCCATAATGGTTTTCTTCTTTATGGAAAATCTCAGAAAGTTCTTGGCCGATCTTTCTGAAAATGTGTAAATATGTTCATTATAGGTCACAGATGATGGCCGATGTTTACCAGAATAGCCATTACTAATGGTTACACCAGCCCAAGACGGTTTTTCCTCTTTATGGAATATCTCATGCGTATTGAGGATAAACTGGGAGTACGTTTATATTCTTTGCATCTTGTTTTAAGTAACACGGATCCCGTGCATGATGTTAGCAAAGTCGGTTTGTGCACGGGTATTTTAAAACAAGGGGTTGGATGCGAGCGCATTTTGTTGATATACTGAGCGAGAATGAGAGGTTTGTGTGAGATCAGTGATCACTGTGATGATTCTTTGAATGTTGATGTTGGCTTATCCTGCAGTTACAACGCCGGGTTAAACTGGGTGCGAATGTTGAAAGGCAGGAGTATGGGGATGGTGTTGGGGGTAAACGCACGGTTATGAAAGGGATGGGTGGTAGGGATAGCTGTCTGAATGCGTCTACAATAAAGAGCATTGATGACTGTTGGAATTTGAACGACATAGACTGCAGTGACAGCGGGCTTGAAATTTGTTACTGATTCTGCATGCAAGAATGGTAATGAAAGTAATGACTGTACACGTAATAATGGCGGAGATGAATATATAGATCGGATTGTTAATGACATTGACGGTCTAAATGGGGACGGGAAAAAATACGATTGGTTGTATGAATGACTGGAACTAGACTGAATTCAAGTGAACACACACCTGGTTTCATAACAGGAACTGGAGACTGGAGAAACAGTGATGTGATATTTCAACTTTCAAGCTTTATGGTGCTTTACGAGATAGGTGATGTAAAGCAGATACATATTGATTCTTCTTTCATTTTTCATCATCAAGATACTGGTTGAAGTGTACAGAAAAGGCAAGCATGGAATACGAATCATATCAGGAAATATTCAGGCATTTTTACTGTTATTCGTAGACGATGTTCTTCTCTTTCTCATACAGTTTTGAGCTGCAAAATCAATTATTCGTGTCCAAAGAAGAAGAAGACCGACAACGTTTGTCACTTAACCTTGATAAACAAACATCGTAATATTTCGTAAAGGTGGGTATCTGTCTGCACATGAATGATGTTCGAATGTTAATACCAAAATGAAAGGGTTTAATGCTAACAAAATACTTAGGAATTATATTCGCAACAAAACTTAGTTAAAGCAGCGCCTGAAACAAAACATGTCGGAAGAGGGGACAAAGTGGAAATCGTCAGAAAATTGAAAAAAAATTGAATTTGTTTTGAAACATATTCGTTACTCAAATACAGCCGCTTGGATATGGGGTTTTCCCAACAAAAAGCATATTGAAAGGGTTCATTGTTTTTCCATAAACGCTTCCTGGCAGTTCCCATTCATGCACCCGACAAAATGTTACATGATATTAGTCCTCTATTTTAAAGAACGTGTGTTAAATATATTAGCTATTGATTAAAGCTTTTGTGACTACTTCCACCCGGACTTTGTACACATGCATATGACGTGATGATGAAAGCAGAGAGAGAATGGCAGAGAAATCTAGGCATAGGTGTAAAAACGAGAAAATGGGTTCGAGGTTGTGCTGCTGGAGCTTCAAAGATAGATTGATAGCATGTTACAAGGAGAACTGGCAGTCTGATATGGAATGTCACAAAAAGTACAAGTGGTTTTAATCATTAGATTGATAACATGTTACAAGGAGAACTGGCACTCTGATATGGAATGTCACAAAAAGTACAAGTGGTTTTAATGGTTAGATTGATGGCATGTTACAAAGAGAACTGGCACTCTGACATGAATGTAACAAAAGTACAAGTGATTTTTAATCGTTTGAAAACTTTTTCAGACTGAAAATGCATCCTGGCGATCACAAATAAATGGCACATGATATATTTTGTGAAGCTTAGACTGGGGTCTTTCGATTTTAATGCAAACAGAAAATGGTTCTACCCTAGTATGTCAGTGAAAAAATCATGTCCAATGTATGAATGTTCTGTAGATGACGAAAAGCATTTTGCATTTCAATGTCTAGCTTTTGAAGATGTGAGAGCGTCATGCAATGTTTTCCTGTTAGACATAGCTGAATGACATGATCTCTGCTTTGTTATCATCAGTTGGTGAATAGTCTGTCTGATAGTCTGTTACACAGTCTGTTGCAACATTTATTACAGAAGCATGGTGTATAAGACAGAAAAGAGTATGTCTTTGAACCATCGTTTAGAGAATGGGAAGACTTTCTCACGTGTTTCAGATAAGTAAGATGTTCTGATTTTTGGTTTTATTCATTCATTGATTTAGTATTATATCTTATTCTGCGTATTTTTCATGGAAACAAATGTGTACGAATACGTCACCACGGTCTCAGTTATTCTGCGTGCTCTGTTTTTCATTTTCGTTTGTGTGTTCATTTGTTTCTACGACGAGTTTTTTTCTTGAAAGTTGTTCTTAACTGAGAATGCTTCGTTTTATTTGTCCCGTAGACGAGTTGCTTTAAACTGAGTTTTTGTTCTTCGTTGTTTGTTGGCACCCCCATCTCCCTCGTCGTGAGACCAGTTTGGCAACGACATGTTTCAAGGTGTCAAGAGTCAACTCTCTCTCTCTCTCTCTCTCTCTCTCTCTCTCTCTCTCTCTCTCTCTCTCTCTCTCTCTCTCTCTCTCTCTCTCTCTCTCTCTCTCTCTCTCTCTGTGTGTGTGTGTGTGTGTGTGTGCGTGTGCGTGTGTGTGTCTCTCTCTCTCTCTCTCTCTCTCTCTCTCTCTCTCTCTCTCTCTCTCTCTCTCTCTCTCTCTCACTCTCTCTCTCTCTCTCTCTCTCATTCTCCATTAAATATCTTCGGTACCTGCTATTCGTCATGCCTTATTCTTGCAGATCAGACATTGATGACCACCGCCAGCGGCGCTCTTGATTTACTGAAGATTAGTGCCATTTGTCCAGGTGTGGAACACGTCATGAGTCACACCTACACCAACGCTACCGTTCAGCGGGTCAACGTATCAGACTGTCAGAATCATCTTCCCGAGTTCTCGCTTCACCAGGGAGTGGTGTATGGAGTGTGCAGTGACCTCACCACTTTCTGCAAAATGCATGTTCGTGTGGCCAGGGGTATGTACGTGCTTGCACGTCTTACACGGCTCGCCTACTGGTGTGATGACAGGCAGTGGATGACTAACATATGCTCTTACAAATACAGAAGAATTTGTTACTCACCATTGGACGGCGAGTTTAAATGTGACAGACACAGTCTGAATGAATATTTTTTCCAGTCAAGTGTAAATTATATGTTTATACAAAACAATAACAATCCTCTATTTGAATTTAATATAACAATATTAAAACAGATTAACTTAGTTGTAAAATACAAACTGAATTACTCTGGTTATATCATATTTCCTTACCAGGAACGCAAAATCACATTAAGAACAGAGCTAATAGCACCATCAACATGTGTCATTATGGTCAGTGTTCACCAGTCATACAAGCTTAATGCATGTCCATACGCAAAACTCACATTCAAAAATGTCAGTACCTATCAACAGCGTGATGTTTCATTGTGCGATGTGCTTTCTTCTCCGAGTTACCTCTTTCTCTCGTACATGAAGATCCAGCTTAAATTTTCTTACTTCAAGCACACCGGGCTCAGGCTGTATTTCTCAGCTCTTCCTGAAAGTGTCCAACCCCAGATGCTGCCCAGTGGTGTATTCAACTGTTCTGTGAATCACTACTTCACGTTTGGGGATCACCTGGACTGTAATCTGAAGACAGAGTGTGAAGATGGACGGGATGAAACAGAACACTGTCCTTTTAGCAGTCTTGGCTGTCGAGGCATGGTGGCTTCACATAACAAATGTTTCAAACTTATAGTACTTCCCCGCTGGATATACACTGCATTTTTATCTTACGAGTGCCAAAGGATAGGTGGGAGAGTAGCTTCCATAAAAAGAAGAAGGGAACAGAATGACCTTTGGCATGTGTTCAAAAACTATCACCTATTCTCTGCATACATTGGCTATTATGTAGGCCGAGACAATACTCCCTTTCTGTATAGCAAGTTTCGAAGATGGTTGGATGGCACTATGATTTACGACATGCATCATTTCAGGGGAAGCAAGAATACTACCCTACACGAGTACTCAAAGGAGCACATCTAGATTCAATGGTGCTGAGCTTCTTCTCGGAGATTGTAACTCTAAGACACGGCAACATAGTTTGTGAAATAAACTTAGAAACACGTCATATCTTTCCATTGCAAATCGCATCACGTTATTTGCCCTCAATGCAGCCAGTTTGTCTTAGAACATGGCAATTTTTACGTATTTGTCCAGAAGGTCATGCCACACACATGTTTTTGTCATGTGATCGTCATGGGGATGGTGGGAAAGCACACTATGTACAGATGTGCGTTTTCCTCAATGTCAGTGATGAGCCGGGTGCTAGTGCAGCATTGCGTGGAAGAAAGCCTTCACCTGTGAATGACCTATTCCAATGCATTGATCATGTCACAGCTGTGCAGTACACGCTGGTGTGTAATTTCAGACGGGACTGTCCGGACGGCAGTGATGAGTCATTCTGTGAACACCCTTCATGCACAGGACTTCTATGCTCAAGCGGTCAGTGTGTTTTGAAGGGTCAGAAATGCAACGAATACTCAGACTGTCTGGACGATTCTGATGAGACTAACTGTAACCCTGACAAAACAATTTATTTTCCAGTTAAAGATGAACGCACAATCCAGCCATTCCATGTTAATCTTGACGGCACTGGATATTTTGTTCAGCAGTTAATAAAGACTGACGAGTCTTGTCCTGACAGTCATTATCATTGCACGTCAGAAATGATCAGCTGCCTTCCTATCTACACCCGATGCAACGGCGTTCTAGACTGTATTGATGGAGAAGATGAACAACACTGTGAGAAAATGATGTGTCAAGGATTGTTCAAGTGTCGGGCTGCCAGTGTTTGTGTTCATGGAGATCATCTCTGTGATGGCTGGGGGCAGTGCCCACAGAGGGACGACGAACTGATGTGTGACACGACCTGTCCTGAGGGTTGTGTCTGTCAAGGTCATTCCTTCTCTTGTCACAGCCGTTTTCCCGCTAGCCTTTTCCCTCAGCTTCGATATGTGGACGCCACAGGTTCTGGAATGTTGCCAACAGATTTCATTCACAATGTGTATCTTGTCCATCTCGGTCTCTCCCGTTGTTCTGCTGTTAATGTTTCAGAAATTAAGCTGATCAACTTACATTACATCGATCTTTCCAACAACCGTCTGAGAATTCTCGACCTAGCTATTTTTCTCGAACTTCCGAATTTAAAAATCATACAGTTGGCAAACAACCCACTGAATCGAATGACAAATGAATGGTTAAAACGTGTTCAATTTTCGGTACAGTGGCTGGATATGTCCAACACAAATCTCAATATTTTTCTTCAGAGATTGTCTGTATATTTACCCCGTGTGGAGTTTTTAAATGTATCATTCTCTGCCATTGAAAACATTGGAATTAAAGGGTTAAAAACTATACCAATACTGAAAGAATTCGACATAACAGGTAACGTCGTTAATTACTTCCCTTTAGATTTGTTATCAAAGTCAAGCAATTTACAAAAGATCTGGTCATCAAATTACCGATTATGTTGTAATACTTTGTTTTCCATGCATTCGGATAAAGTAATTTGTTCAACAACTCATGTTGTGCTCCCTTCATGTGAAGCGTTATTACCATCTGATTTGTACAAGGTTTTCTATTGGTGGGTCAGTGTATGCACTATTTTAGCAAATGTAGTTTGTTTGATATTTTTATTCATAAACAGCAAAGAAATCGGAAGTCATTTCATCTTGGCTTTTATCCACTTGCAAGGTGCCAATATCTGCATGGAAATTCACGTCAGTGTCACTGTGGGGGTTGACATCATATTTGACGGACGGTATCTCCAAGTGGAAGAACGTGGACCCACAGTGTCACGTGTAAGGTGAGTGGCTTTCTGTTCCTTCTGTCCAGTCAGGTGTCTGTCCTGATCATCTGGCTCATCACCTTGGACCAAGTCATCACTCTTTGTTTCCCTGCTGTGTCTTGGAGATTCAGTCAGCGTTCAACAGCCGCAGCTTGCACAGCCACCTGGGTAGTTGGAATCTCGTTGTCATTGATACCTTTCCTTCCTGGCCTGACACACTGGGGTCTCAAGGGTCAGTCTGGTCTGTGTCGTCTGGCTTTATTCACTGGCTATAACTCTAACCAAGGCTTCAAGTGGCTCACAGTTATTACGGCTGTCAACTGCATTCTGAGCTTATTTATTCTGACCCATGAACTGGTCATCTATTATAAAATACCAAAGTACAGCATTGCACTTGACTGCACAAAAAGACTGGTTTATTTTTCTGTCCACTTAATAGGAAAGGGAGCAATAAACAATGCGGTTTGCTGGATTGCGTTCTGTCTGATCACGATGACTGTTGGTTACGGTGGTGATGTTTCAGAGAAGATCTATGGGGGTGTGGTGGTATTCATGCTACCTCTCAGCACAGCTCTCAGCCTGCTCCTCTACATGTGGACTTTTGCAACTCGGCGACGACAGCAAGCACAGGAAGAAAGATTATTAAAAACATTAAAATCACGACTTGCTGTGGCTGCCTGTAACAATGAAACGTGATTTATTCTACCTATTTCCATCTTCAAACCGGAAGTGAATCAATACCACATAATCATTAAGTTATCATCTGGGCTTGAACTTGAACATGCCTTGCAAAATTTAACTTTTCATGCAGTAGAGTATTCTGTCTACCAGCGAAGACCAGCCAGTATTGGGCCTCTTCCTAAACTGAGCCAGCCTATTTACAACGTGTTCTATGGCGAGCAAGTCGTTGACATGCTATGGTTCGTTTTCCGCCACAGAGGGAGATCGATCTTCAATAAACACGTGATCTTCTTATCCCCTGTGTGTGGAATTGAACGCCAGCCTCCCAGCATCGTATCATCTCAAAGAAGTTCTCACAAGCCAATAACAGATGACAAATAATTTAAATGAATTAGAAATATAAGTTACCATAAAAAATCAATCGAAATTCAACACTTTTCTCAAAACTTCGTATATCGGCAGCATAAGCTACAGAAATAAAAACTGCATCCGGACATCAAGCAATAATGTCACTGATTCACTTTCAAATTTAACTTTACAGATAACTTCCTTTGGCTGACAAAATTCGGCAGATAAGTATGAAATTGAACTTCGCCGAAAATAATGCACCCAAGTGTTTGTGAATATGTTTAATCACAAAATCAAATAATTGTTCATTTGCTAGCCATATTCATACTTTTGAAAAACTGCTTTATTCGTTTCGAACTGAGGACCTAGTCTATGACCTACTGGCAGAGAACTGTTCAAGTGATGCTGAAGCCTGTCGAAGTTTTAGATGATATGTAAAACATACACACACACACACACACACACACACACACACACACACACACACACACACACACACACACACACGTGCAGACTATCAGGCCAGTTGAATGCGTGTGGAGGTCGTTGTCGTAGCTTGTTCAGGATAATTACTGTGTGAAAGTGGCTCCCGAAGTTGGCGGAAGTTTTTGCTGTCCATTTGGTGCGAAGTAGAAGTTTGCTAAGCTATTTTGTAGGGATGTGTGTAAATGCTGATGTATGTAAGAATGTGGCTCGAGGGGAATTCAGTGTACATGTGAACAAGGTGGTAGAAGAAGCGACATGGAAAAAAGGCTTGGCCCAAAGGCCTTTGTTTCCATCCCTATATAAACTGAATGGAGAACAAGAGAGGGGGTGGGGGTGGGGGTGGAAGAACACTAGAATACGAGAGAGAAGAGAGAGCAGGACAGAGTAGAGTTGAAAGAAACGTGGTCTGGGAGACAGAAGTGGCAGCAAGGTCTTAAGCGTAAAAGACCAGCTGAGAAAGAAAGACCGAGTTCGAAACCCAGAGGTGGGTGAAAAAGACAAAGAAGAAGGTTTCTACGTTGAGTCCAAAGAGACGACTTAAAGTGACTTGTTCGAGAACTGTGGTGTGGTGTGCAGTTGTGTGTGTATGTGGGGAGGGGGGAGGGGGGATCTGGCCGGGTAAGAAGCCTTTTTTGTGGTTTAAAACCTGGGATTAGGAAGCATTGATCTCGTATGCTTTAATTGTTCCTCTTTGTGAATTTGGATTTTTCATGTGTAACTATAAGTAACGTAGAAGCTGTATTTCTTGTTCTCAGTCGTGTTAGGAGAGAAGCGAATGCGTGACATCTCATTCCCAGAGAGAGGTAAATGGTTGGTGGCTGTATGAATGCGCATATGTGTGTATGAGTGCGGGGATAACCTTGGTGTGTTAGCCTGACTAATAATACAACAGCTTAGTTCGGTTAAGCAATACCATCACGATTTCCTCTGTCCTGGAAAATTCTTACAAATGGAGACACTCGTAGTATGTAAGCACGCAAGAAGATTCTCTCATCTTACACAGAAATGTTAAAAATGTTGGTGATGTTTATATAGGAAGACATTTGTGCCCACATCATGTCGTGCTGCACTCATTAGCCTGCTGTTAAGTCGTCCCTTATATGTGATGTTCGATAGCCAGTTAAGATCAGAAGCGAACTTTCCAAGTGCGAACACTTTCCAAATTAGAGTAATTATCATTAATCAATTGGTCCATTCACTGGATTGCTACAGGTGACATTGGTGTAAGACAGGGCACTGTGCATGTGAGAAACCAGCCAGCGCTCACTCACCCAGCTAGTGACGCATGCTGCATGTGTAGACGCCTGCACTTCAGAGGTGGGCTGTTCATGTGACTATCTCACGTCATACGTGTCACATGACAAGTAGACAAAATTGTACGAAATCTTGGATTAGCAGATGAAAAGGTCTGCTGAACTTACGTCGAATTTTTTTTGTTTCTTTCACAGTAGTTTTCTCCTGCCAGATACAGCTATACACGTGATCAAATTCAGACTGCAAACAATTTTTTTCTTTAATCTCATCTTCCGTGTTTCCCCAGTGGCATCACTCCCGTGCCGCTGATTCCAGTCCATGCAGAACACAGTCCCATCGAGGTTTGTCCGTCGTTGCCTCAGCGCCAGCAGTCCGTTGGGAACAATTGATATGTCAAGTCATTGTAAGGCAACCCACAGGAGAAGACACTGCACTGCTGCCGAGTCACGTCGGTGGT
>CM031619.1:39951977-39954477 GCA_018398815.1 Conus ventricosus | reverse complement strand
ACTGTTTACCTTTCACTCATTGATCACCCCTATTCCTTTTCACCTACTGTTACCTTTATCACCATTACAATCTTTTCCTTACAAACTTCTCCCTGCTCCAGCAGCACTGTAAACTTACTCATTAACCATCTCTATCCTTTCCACCAACTATTACTATTACCAATATTACTTTTATTATTATTGCTATCAGTAGCACTGTCATTACATCATCAATATCAGCACTATCACAATCACCATCGTTTTTTGTTTTTTTTTAAACCTGCCAACTTCCTTATTCTTACTTCAATTAGTATTAACATCATCACTACTATCTTCATCACTGCTATCACCACTATGATCATTACTTTTATAATGGTTACCAATTCTTTATTTTTGTTTTACTATTATCGTCAATGTAAGTGTTGTTACAACTTCGTAACTGTTACACATATTATATTCACTATTACTACTATCATTATACACACGAGACCGGATGTAAGAAAGTCGTCGGGACCCACATTTTGTCTTTCATACATCCGGTCTTTACTAAATCCGGTTAACCGGATGTATGAAAATATTGAGGGTCGACTTTCATACATCCGGCCACGCGTCTTTTACTTGATAAAAGTAGTTTTTTTTCATATCATTTTTGTATTTATTTGTTTTTTTTAATGTTTAAATGTTTTGATACATATCCTAGTTAGAAGAAAAGGTTTGTGAATAACAAGTGGAAAAGTACATGTACTTTCATGCACACAATCAGGACAACTGGTAGAAAGAGCAACTGTTTGTGTAAGGAACTGTTCTGCTTTGCATGTGCGTGCACTCTCCGCCCCCCCCCCCCCCCCCCCCACCCCCCTCTCTCTGTGTATGCGTGTGTGTGTGTGCGTACGTCGTGCGCTCGCGCGCACGTGTGTGTATGTGTTTGTGTGTGGCACAACTGTATTGTGTGTGTTCCCTCCCACACCCTTTTGCGCTTTTGACGATGTTTTTGGTCGTGGAAGCTTTGTAAGGACCGTTGGCGCAGCAAATAAAATTAATTCTCTCTCTCTCGCTCTCTCTTTCTCTCTCTCCAAAACGCACACATTTATAACACACACACACGCGCACACTGAATACAAAAAAGTGAGTTAAACTTAAAACCAGTTTAATGGATAAAAAACAACAACAACAACATAAAAAAAACAACTGAGTCACACCACGACCAAAGCCTTGGTTCTAATTGTACAAAAAATGCCTTCCTGGGCTATTATGGCTCTTCAGTCATGACAAATTTATAACAGGTTAAAATGACTGAATAGACAAACAAAACAAATTATTAATGGAGTTAAACATAAATCAGTTTATGGATAAAATCAACAACAACAAGAACATAAAATACAACAACATAAATACAACAACATAAAATACAACAACATAAAAAGATAACAACTGATACACATCCATGACCAATGTCTCTGGTTATAAATGTAACAAAAATGCCTTCTGGGCTGTTATGGGTCTTCGTGACGAATTATAACAGGTTAAAAAAATGATTGAATGGACAAACAAATTAAGCAGAACAACTCATTGACAGCTATAGAATCTGGATAAAAATCAGTTGGTGGGAAGTTTTCAGGGCATCCTCATTTAGATTACCTTTGTGGACACCACCCGCTCAAAATGGCCACAAACATTTCGGAGGTAAATGTTCTCCTCGGACCTGTCTACCCCATTTATCGGAAAGGGGTGGGTGTGGCAGCCATCTCCGCGAGCATTCGGAAGTGGCTGTGTACACCACAATGGTGGTTTGAAGGCGGGTGGCAGCCGCGAATATCTCTACATCCGACCCCCATGAACGGGGTCGGAGGGTGTTGTGAGCGAGATAATCACCTACATCTCCATCCACGTATGCAGAGAAAGCTGGTGATTCCTGCACATGATGTCGATTATTTTTTCTCGGACAACCATGTGCTGGCCTGGCTACCACATAAATCAAGGCTTATGGCACGATACAGGCAGTTTCCATCCCCTACAATGTGGTTTAACTCCGAAGGGACCCCAAGATCTTGGGTTGGACACCGTTCGGGCAAAACAAAGGGCCCGAAAGGCCCAATCTGCACACTGGCGAACCCTCCATTCCACATTAGTGGGATGGAAGGCTAGAGGCTGCCCCTCGTGTGCACCACAAAATTTTACTTCTCCTTCTTCCCCGTCTTCCCATTTCTTTCTCTCCGCTACAACTGCCCTGTCTCCTCCCTCTCTTACCCCCTTCCTCTCCTCTCTTCCCAAGTCCCTCTCTCTCCCTTCGCTTTCCCATGTCCTTCCAAACTCCTCTCTCTCCTTTCTCCTCCCCCTATGTCTCCCGTCTCATCCAGTCCCTCTTTCTCACTCTCCTTTCCCCTCTCTATTGTCCCCTCTCTCCCACGCAACTCCCTTCTCCCTCTCCTCCTAGCCACTGTCTCTTTCAAAAAAGTCTGACACCCGTGTTTGCTTTCCAAAGTCATCCCAAGTCCTCTTTCTCCTGTCTGTTTCCCACTCT
>CM031619.1:39826977-39946977 GCA_018398815.1 Conus ventricosus | reverse complement strand
TATAACCGAGGCCTCGGTTATAAGAAAGATATTCCAAGGAATTTTCTTATAACCGAGGACTCGGATACGGGAAAACTCGGCTATAAGAAACAAAAAAAAATTTCCCTGCACTTTCTTTATAACGGATTCTACTGTATGCACACAACACACGCACGCACACAGGTGTATATTATAAAGTATGTACTGTATCACAATTGTGTGTCAAGTATCACATATGTCATATCACATTGAAGCAGCCAGTACTCGAGCGACAGCAGGAACCCACGCATGCATCTACGCTCACGCTCCCACACGCCCTCGCGCACGCACGCACACACATACAGCCCCCCCCCCCCCCCACCCCCACACACACATGCATGCACACAAGCACACACACACACACATCATGCGCGCACATACACACACACACACACACACACACACAACACACACACACACACACACACAGAGGCACACAATGCATACTGCGTCAGAAGGGGAGGAGGACGCTACGACAAGATCGAGGGTTGGAGGGGCGGGGGGGGGGGGGGGCGGGGGAGGGGGGGAAGGGCTAGAAGCGGAATTCAGCCGCCACAGGTAGTATAGAATGTAGAACTGGATATTGAACGCCCATAACTTGATGCCCTCCCCCCGGCCACCTCCATAAGTTTTAGGCTAGCAGACAATCAGGCACTGAGGCACAAAGTACAAGAAGACAGACGACAGACAGACCAGCAAACAGACAGACAGGGACACGGGCACCGAGACAGGAAGATAGACAGGCAGACACACACACACACACCACACACACACACACACACACACACACACACACACTAGCACGCACGCATGCGCGCACACGTACACACACTGACACGTGCGTATGTGCACACACATACACACACTGTGACACACTGATACCCACTTTTAGAGCGCGGACAGTATCAACATACAGTTTCAAATCAATCAACAAATAAAAATTCATAAGGAAAATATAAGAATAGCCCACCTGCATGACGTAAACCAGTCCAGCAGCGCTTTGTCCACAGACGGCAGCTGAGAGCTCCGTGGCCCGCTTGCTCGTCGTCACAATATCGCCGCTTCTTGCCTGAGCAAGATATTTGTTCTTGTCTTTCATGATGTTCGACAGCGTTGGCGGGGGGACACCTAAATCAATGGCCATCTGTGTTCGGGATTTGTGTGGACTGTCCTCTACTGCCTTTATGATTTTAAGGCGCTCAGACAATGTCAACACTCTACGTTTGCCTGTAACTTTCGCTTTTCGGTGCGGGTCCGCCATTTTGCAAGTTCGACTCGCTATGGAAGGGAAATTACTCTTACCACACATTGGTGACTTGGGTCTACTTTCGTTTTCTTACAACCGGTCTTGCAACAACGCATTTGTGCTGCTCGGGACCAGAGATTTGCTTTCATACAACCGGACTTTTATACATCCGATTTTCATACAACCGAAAATTCTAAGTAATAACAAAGAGTAGCTTCTGCGGGACCCTGCCTGCCCCTTTCATACATCCAGACTTTCATACATCCGGTGTTTTATACATCCGGTCTATACTGTACTTTACATTTCTAATATTCCAACCTACCACTTTTCCAGCCTCCTATAGCATCACTATCATTACTACATTGTTACAATCATGATTAGATATGCCTGTTTTTAGCTATTAATATACCTGTAGATTCCATCCTACCCATAATGTATACCCGCCTTCTCCTCTTTGTTCTTCCTGTCCTCCCCCTCCCCTTCCTCCTTTTTCCTCCTCCCTGCTCACATTGTTAGTATTTGTACTGTTATTATCATTACTATTTTCATATTATTTTTATTGTATTTCTGCACCATTACTTTTATTAGTAGTACTATTATTACCATTACCGTTCTATTGTTGTTAGTATTATTATCATTATTGTTACCAGTGTTTTTATTGATATTACCATTATTGCCATTATAATTACCATCGTCATCGCCACTAACACTGTTGCCACGACAACCATGCTCTTCGAACAATCCTCTAACCCCTCTCTTTCTCCCAGACTAACAACTGCTATTGCCATAATATCACCAAAAGTGGTAGTAGTGTACTCTCTTTATTGTTTTTGAATTATCTTGTCATGATTGTCATCATTATTAATATTGCTATCAGTATTGTGACGAGTCGGCCGAATGTTCTGCCGTCCTTTAGACGGAAATTAAGGGTAATTTTGCCGAGGTTGTTGAGTTCAGTTTCCTTGGATTCTTCAAGTGCGCGAACTCAGACATTGCCAGAGGGGAATATCCCAAGTTGTGTACTGAAGGAGGAGGAGTTACTGGAAGTGATTCGCATGCCGGGGGGGGGGGGGGGGGGGGGGGGGGGGGGGGGGGGGGTAACAAGTACATGTCGACCTGCCGGTCCCGGGTGGGGAAGGCATCCACCTCCACCACCGTCTATTCACTGGGTTCTCCAGGAGGCCTGAGAGGAGGCGATCGTGGCAGGGGACCGTCACGGTTCGGTGACCGTTGGCCTGCAGGCAGGGCACAGTGACCATTCAGCCGTTCTTGTCCTGAGGGACGAACACGTTCGAGAAAGCTTCGGAGTGGTTTGCACCTCGTTGGCAATGAGTGTAGTAAACACTTGAAACATCAGGCCTGGCTTTTGGAGAAGTCCGGGCTGTTGGTACAATGGGCAGCTTCAGGGAATCGAACATGAGTTTGAATAGCAGGTTATGCATTAATCATTCGGTACCCAACTCTTTGTTGGTGTTAGTCGCTGTGGTGTGTATAGGTGACTAGTGATTCCATTGGTGGAATAAAAATAACTCGGAAATCTATTGGTGTAAATCGCGTGATGTATGTGTGCCAGCGATTCCATTGATTGAACCAGTATAACTTGGGTTCTCTTTGAGAATGGTTATAAGATGCCATGGGTGACGCACTGAGCGAAGAGTGAACTGACTGACTGACTGATCAACCAAGGGAACGTTGGCAAGGTATGAATGTTTATTTTTTTCTTGTGTTTACAGGCGTATAACCAGAATATTGGAATTTGTCTTTCCTGGTTAATTAAGAGTGACTGAAGAAAAGGGGATGCGATTATGAGATTATCTGTATGATGTTTACATTTTTGTATGATACAGATCCCCACGTGAGTTGACTGCTCTGCTTCGACAATCACAGGCACTTGGATTTTACAGGACATTAGAATACGATTTTATTGTTTACGAATTACAGATGTGACGTTTACCATACAACAAACATACAATGAAAAGAAATACCGTGTATATTCAATCTGCCTATGTCTTATGGAGTGGGGGGGGGTAGGGTGTCACTTGCTCCCTGTCTCAATGCTTGTCGCTTCCCCCTTGTACATCTCTCGTTCAAATGACCACATGAGAGAGCTCCAAATTCCAGTTCTTTTATTGCCCAAATGTTGTTGTGGGGGCATAGGTGATGAGGACATGTATACAATGATAAGAACCCTACATCGCTAACTAAATGGGCGAGCCGAAGATGATGTTTGCGGCTTTGCCCAATTAACTTTCAAATTTTCCCCTCAGAAGATTCCCTACCTAAAACAAAAACCCACCGAGCTATCTGGAGGCAGCAGACAGACTGGAATAGGATGTGTGTCTTGATCTGAGGGGGGTCAGGAGCCTTCTGACTGGCGCCAAAATTCAGGAGACGCGTCTGGCACCGGTGATGTAATTCTCCTTGAGGAGCCAATCGCTAGCAACTCTCACCCAGAATGGTAGCTTTCTTTTAGGTTTTAAATATTTTGTACTTACTCTTTACTTACAGCCCTGCACTACTCTATTATTTGTTATTACTATCAATATATCTAGTAAACTAATAATAAACCACTAAAAACTAAAACGAAGAGCCCTAACTTGACCCAAACCGAAAATTGAAAACAACTGGGTCACTTCCGGAAGGGGAATAACACCCCTGTGTCTAGTTGCCAACTCCAGGAACTAATACGTGAAGTTGTTTCCCTTTGACCGCAAATGTCATTTACATGTCACACTCTCCCCGACTGTGAAATGTCCGCTCCTGAGGACACTCAATCCTACGCCAACCAAACAACAAACATATCAATGCCAACTGTCTGTACCACCCTGAACACCAAGCCAACAAATCTGGTGATTACGGCACGACGCCCCAATACCAATGCACACTGCATAAACAGATCCCACTCACCAGGGACTACACTCACCTACCACCCAAACCGCACTCAGAGAACGCAAAACCATAGGTCCTCATTACCAAAACACAAGGTTATAGTTGCTACCAGAAATCCCTGGAAAATGCAACTTCACCTCTTCCAAGTGTTGATATTAGAAAAATGAAACAGATCATGAAAATATATATGTATGCCTATATCAGCATTCTCTCTGTGGAATATTAAACACGACACCAAAAAAAAAAAAAACTGTTATGGCCTCCTGCTGTACAGCCGAAAACATCATGAAACAAGCATACCTCAGCACTTGTAGACCCTGAGCCACTGGTATGCAACGACAACAAAAAACCAAATCAACTATGAAACAACAAAACATCAATGTTTGACCACCTGAGGTAATCTGTAAGGGTTTGAATGCACCTTCGCCCTTCTTGATCTCCTTGGCCACGTCTCCTCATCCTCTCTATCTTCCTCCCCTGTAGCTTCCAACGGATACCTGCTGAGCATATCCGCCTTCACGTTCGACTTTCCGGAGCGATACTTGATGTCGAAATCGAAAATTGCCAGTTGAGCGGCCTAGCGCTGCTCCACCGCCCCCAACTTGGATGTCTTGAGGTAGCTGAGGGGGTTGTTGTCAGTGTAGACAACGAATTTGGCACCTATCAAGTATCCCGGAACTTCTCGGTGACAGCCCACTTTAATGCCAGTAACTCCAGCTTCATTGAACTGTAGTTGTCCATGTTTTTCTCAGTAGGACGTAGCGTGCGGCTGGCATAGCAGATCACTCTCCGTTTTTGCCACCCCCTCAAGATGGCTGAGAACCAGCTGCCTCCTTTCCTCTCTATCTTCCTCTATAAAATCCTCCACTACGTACCCCACATCTACTTCTGGCTCCCCGTGGAATTTCCTAACTTTTTTGTTTGGGCCCAGTCACCACAACCTTCTGCGGCCGAGAGCCCATTTCCTCTAATTGCCTGCGTAGGCTCTCGACCTCCTCCACTAACCCGCTCCTATGGCCGGGGCTGTGGTTCCTCATCCTCCCAAGACCACCACTAATCATCATCCCTCTCCCTAGTCCTGGGGATCTTCCAACTTCTGCCTGTAAGTTAGGCATCGTTGGGGATGCAGATGCGCTTTCACGCTCTTGCGACATCTTGACAACTACCCTTTTTTTTTTTTAATTTTAAAAATACTACCAATGGTACAACACCCAAATACTTGGAATGTTACAAACAACAACAACCCCACACACAAAAAATACCCCACACTGTCATAAAAGACGGGAAAAAGAACAGAACATTTCCAATAACAAAAACAAAAACAACCAAACCAAAAACCATACAGCCAAATGCATCCAACTGCTCCCCGACTTTGAGAGCACTATGGGGCTAGAGAAAACAAAACACCCCAATAATGAAGTGTACCCACTCGCTAAGGGCTCAGACATCTGTCACAAATTGTGAGAACATAGGAATTTCAATTGAAGTAAAAAAAATCATAAGGTCAAAATTTGCCTCCTCTGGAAATGTCACTCAAGGCATACACCTTTCCTGCTCATGAAAAAAAAAAACATCTCAAAGATCAATGTTCCACAGAGAATTCATTTGTTGGGTTTTTGTTAATGCAAATCCAAAGTGTATCACCACGGGCTGGTGGTGCTGCCTCGTCTTGGGCTGCCGGTGTGCCGTCTTGTCCTGGACTGATGGTCCTCGCCCAGCAGTCTGGTCCTCCCCAGGGTCTCCAAGCCCTAGCGTTCATCACGGCCCTCCGTATGGCTTCTCCCGTCTCGGTCGTCGGGGCCCAGGTCGTCTGTGAAGCCTCGGTGGGTTTATCTAGTCTGAAATTTTTTTTTAACTTCTTTTTGTCCCCATCACCATCTGCTCGCAGCGCCAAATCTTATGGAGTGGGGGGGGGTAGGGTGTCACTTGCTCCCTGTCTCAATGCTTGTCGCTTCCCCCTTGTACATCTCTCGTTCAAATGACCACATGAGAGAGCTCCAAATTCCAGTTCTTTTATTGCCCAAATGTTGTTGTGGGGGCATAGGTGATGAGGACATGTATACAATGATAAGAACCCTACGTCCCTAACTAAATGGGCGAGCCGAAGATGATGTTTGCCAATTAACTTTCAAATTTTCCCCTCGGAAGATTCCCTACCTAAAACAAAAACCCACCGAGCCATCTGGAGGCAGCAGACAGACTGGAATAGGATGTGTGTCTTGATCTGAGGGGGGTCAGGAGCCTTCTGACTGGCGCCAAAATTCAGGAGACGCGTCTGGCACCGGTGATGTAATTCTCCTTGAGGAGCCAATCGCTAGCAACTCTCACCCAGAATGGTAGCTTTCTTTTAGGTTTTAAATATTTTGTACTTACTCTTTACTTACAGCCCTACACTACTCTATTATTTGTTATTACTATCAATATATCTAGTAAACTAATAATAAACTACTAAAAACTAAAATGAAGAGCCCTAACTTGACCCAAACCGAAAATTGAAAACAACTGGGTCACTTCCGGAAGGGGAATAACACCCCTGTGTCTAGTTGCCAACTCCAGGAACTAATACGTGAAGTTGTTTCCCTTTGACCGCAAATGTCATTTACATGTCACATATGTGAAGAAAATAAAATAACCTCAGATTATGCAGCCAGTCAGTCCATGTGTAAACGTGCGAGTTCTATTTAGACTAACGCATAGAAACATCTACATTTCATGCGGGACTCCTCCATCTCCCTTGAATAGCAAGAGACCGTACGAAACAATATAGGCCATACATCGTGGCGAACGAACGAACCATTTCCGAGAAATGGTTCACGGATACAAAAAATTTATGTAACCACTTCATCATATTCGGCTCGAACTGACTGACTGACTGACTGAAACCATTTACTGTCAGATTAACATAGTGTTGTATTAACATAGTGTTGTATTAACATAGTGTTGTTCGGCTCGATTCTGCACAGGACCCGAACATATGATTCGCTATAGGCGGCTGCTTCGTTATAACCGTCGTGATCGGCCGCTGGGGAACCCAAAACCATTTTGTTATAACCGGCATTTCGTTATATCCGACTTCGTTACATCTGACGTTCTTTTAGTCATGTAAAGGATTTTTGACGGGACCAAACTTTTTGCTTCATTATATCCTGCATTCGTTACATCCGACTTCGTTGTAAGCGGCTTCAACTGTATTTTTTCCCAGTTAAATGAGAAACGTTATGTTTTCATTCATGTGACAGAGAGTGGATATTTTGTGATTTTATCCGTCACTGGTGTGTGTGTGTGTGTGTGTGTGTGTGTGTGTGTGTGTGTGTGACAGAGAGAGAAAGAGAGAGAGAGAGAGTGTGTGTGTGTGTGTGTGTGTGTGTGTGTGTGTGTGTGTGTGTGTGTGTGTGTGTGTGTGTGTGTGTGTGTGTGCGTGCATGCGTGCGTGCACGTGTGTGTAAAGTAATGTCTTGATGTAGGCCTCTGTGTGTGTGTGTGTGTGTGTGTGTGTGTGTGTGTGTGTGTGTGTGTGAAAAGTAATGTCTTGAATTCTTTTTGAAATAACTGAAACAAAACGCAGTATAATCAGCGGAAGAAACATAACAGTCACAAATATTCAGACATGAAGTGACTGTGAGGAACACTTCCAAGTTTTGACCTGGGAGCCCCAGGACCCTTAGAAGACAGAAAATTGATGTGAAATGTGCACATTGCACACCTTTTGCCAATTTATGATAGTTTACGTATTCTTTCAGACCCGATTCCACCATCTTACGCGCGCAAATTTTCAACAGACTTAACATTTTAATGCCTTTAAGGTGCATAAGTGTGAATGTATCAAAATTGGGGATGTAGACAGCACTGTAGGGCCTACCTACACTAGTACTCAGCTGTCAGTCAGGTCATAAATGTCGCTGAGGAGCATCAAAGGATACCAGCTGTCTGCATTCCTCATTGGGCTCTTCCAGCTTTACGTGACACTGAAATCAAGACTTGTTAATGACGTTTGAGAGTCTGGCTCTGCTGCCAGGTGGTGCTATAGAGAACTTTGAGATGACTTGTAATGCGTTTGTTACAAAAATTAACACTCTCAAAAGACGCGGTCATTTTGAGAAGGAAAATCCTAATGTCTGTTTCCAATAGCACACTCATCTTTGGGTAGAAGCCGTCCAAGGCCGAAAAATTCTACAAATAAATTATATCAATATGAATCAAACTCATGACCTTCCATTGCCCGTGACTTCTTCTTCCGATGACCATCGATCGAAAACCGATCACTAGCGCACTCAGAGTGCGCAGCGTTAAGAAAAAGAGGAGGACAGAGTTTGAAGTTGGAAAGTATGGCAGAGGGGTGGGGGGGGTGGGGGTGTTACAGGAGTGGATTGTACCAGCTATCAAAGAGGGCATATGGGCTGGGGGTGGGGGGGGGGGGGGCATTGGGGGGTGAGAGGCCTTGGGGACATGTTCAGACCTCCACCTAGTGAACTCAGCGACGCTAACCATTCAATCACGGTAGCTGATCAGAACGCACCTAGTTTTGATCTTAATACGAAAGCTAGATATTCCTGAACACTTTAAAGTTGAATTGGATGGCCCTTTACGAGCCGTAAGCAAATCAGGAGTGAAGCTTTAAGTCGAAGACTGACGACACGCTAGGCTGGCACATCCATCTTGATTTTGACTTTCCTTCACTTCCGCTTCTTTTCCTGACTTCCGCAGATTAAGGCGAACCCACCCCCACGACCATCGCGTTGAGGTAAAAGCTTGTTTCGTTCTAGGCCTATGTCAGAATGGCTGTTTAGCTGGTGGTTGATAAAATACGAAAACTCTCCCGCTCCAGTGATTATTCCTTTATTTTGTGCATATATGTAATGCCAGTGTTAAATATGAAATATGTGACATGTTGATGTTCATCGAATAATTACCGTTGAACCCCAGTCGTAAAGGTCGATTCGAAGGAAACGCATGCACGCAGCACTGCAGCTAAACAGAGACCCTTACACCGGAGACAGTTTCATAGACAACAGAACTCGTAGGTTTGCTAGCTTTTCCTTGCGGCGAGCAATAAGAGAAGCGAGGAAAGTGAAGAAACGGGCGCATGACAAAAAATACAAGAACAACAAAAACAAAAATCAAGTCGTAAGCCTGTAATCATATCATCGTGGAAGCAAGAGTTAGCCAACTTGTTTGTGATTTACAGTTTACTGTTCCTTGCCGCATTTAAACTTCCTTTCAAAAAATTCAAATTAACAATGTGACTCACTGACTGCTTCCTCTGGTCTTGCTGGTGACTGATACTTGTCTTGCTGTTGACTGATACTCACCAGGCAAGCAAGAATTCTTGCCACCTCACCTCTGTGAAACACATCTGTGACTTGCTTCATTTGTAGTAGCTACATTGAAATTTCCGTAAGCAACACACTGAAGCAGACTCCCATGACCTCCCTTTACAGATGGACTTCAAGATTATAGAAATGATCTCTATAGAAATGCATTGTGCAAGTGACTCACTGTCTTTAGATTTAAAGTCCAAAGTGTATCAGTGGTATGTTATAATAGATGTTTTTTCCCTTTTTGTTTACTTGTGCGAATGTGGGTGAACAATAATTTTTTGCCTTCTCAGTCCAACATCAGTGATGCATGACAACACAATGTTGAAGTCAGTTATAGTATGAAATGCTGAGGGCTATGTGGCACAAAAACTGATCAGTATAGCTAAAACTTATTGGCAGGATCAAAGTATGCTTAGAGTTAGAAGTGGCTGTGTATACAAATAGCCAATCAGAGATGAGTATATATATATGGGATCTATGTTTGCTGCACGTGACAGGGAAATGTCTTTTCGAATTTTCCTAATAAAGGATGAAAGAGATGGACCTCGACATCACCACATAATCACTTAGAGAACACTTTACTGTTTGGTAGCTTAATCAAGGCCTTAATGGTGTCCCAGGTGAATAGCAAAAATTTTCATTGATCTAGTTCTAAACACACAAATATAGTAAGATTAGTGACAGTGAAAGAACAAGAGCATGTTGAGTCAAATTGAAAGGAAGTGAAGATAACTCTGTAGAAAAGATTTTTTAATGTTTGAATTGACGGGATCTATATATCCCAGAATCTCATTAGTATTACTGCATAAACATTGAAAAATTACTGGTACTAGCCAATAAAATTGTCAGAAGAGTCAGATGATTAAAATGATGATTACAAAACACTTACATCAAGTCAGGGAAACACAAGCAGGGTCCAGAGCAGATTACTACATGTAGCTGTTAATGAAATAGGTATTCGTGGGGTCTTTCATCATCTTGCATTCTTTATTATGACATTTAAGAGAGGACTTGATAAACTTTTTATGAAATTGATTTAACTAAAGTGATTTTTTTTTTTTAACCCTGACGATTTTTACAGTTTCACCATAGTAAATGAATGCAGGTAAGTGAAGCACTGTTTCTCACAGAAACATACTTTCAGTTTAAGAACAGCAAAGCAGGCTAAAAGTTTTTTAAAAACCTGTTGAATAATTCGAAAAACTTCAATATTTGGAAAACAATAAAAATGTAGACTGCTTTGATTTTGATTAAAGTAGGAAAATTTTAATGAGCCACAAAGAAAGGGCTTGTAATAATGTATGTAAGCTTTGGGCCTGATGCTTTCAGTGTTTAAGACCCTAATGGACTATTTATCTGCTTCTTAAGTAGCTACTGTTCTCTGTTCGTTAATTTTGTGATTTGTTTACATTTAAAAATCAGACTGTGTCATTTCAGGTGAAAATCATGAGACAATACTCTGTTCATATCAAGTGTTCGGCAATTCCCCAAATGAAAGGTGAAGATTAGGGCATAATGCTTAATACACATTAATACGCACACAACAACGCAAACATGCACACGCATGTTACACCACACAGACATGAGTATCACTCCAAACAAATTAATTTTTCAGTATATTTAATTCATGTTGCCTATGGCCTAGGTGACAGCAGAAGACTGTATCAGGGCTGTCACCTCTTCAAAGTCAACTTTCAACGTATATTTACAACAACAACAACAAAAAAGAAGTAAAGGAAAAAATGAAAGAAAAAGATCTCAGTTCATGCCCAAAGTCATCAAGTACCATGGGGAATGCGAAGTAATTCATGAAATAGGGTTTGTTTGTTTGTGTGGAGGGGGTTTGTTTTGTTTCAGTTTGTCAATGGTACATACTAGGTCACCTGTTACATGTATGTATACTGTTGTTAGCTAAAGCAAAGGCCATGGTGATTTTCTGAAAATTGCCCTGTGATTTAAATTCCTCATCATATATCTGTGTGGAATAATTGCATTGTAAAGGTGGACAGACAAAAATTATATCAGTACAGATGGTTTTCCTCAAAAATGAAACTTGTGATGCAAAAGACAGCCTTGCCAAAAAGAAAATTAATCAAAACATGTCCTGAAACAGAAGGCAGTTTAAGAAAGAAAAAAGATGTATGTGATTATTCCTTTGTCAGTGGCTCCATGCGCCAGATATGGAACTGGTGTATGGATTCTGATTCATTCACAGTGAAGCTAAGATGGGTATGTGTTGTCCATGCTGTTCTGCTTCTCATTCTTTAGGTAGCCAGCATTGGCCTGCCAGTGATTCTGTTCCATTTGTATGGAGTTTAGGTAGCCAGCATTGGCCTGCCAGTGATTCTGTTCCATTTTGTATGGAGTTTAGGTAACCAGCATTGGCCTGCCAATGATTCTGTTCCATTTTGTATGGAGTTTAGGTAGCCAGCATTGACCTGCCAATGATTCTGTTCCATTTTGTATGGAGTTTAGGTAACCAGCATTGGCCTGCCAGTGATTCTGTTCTATTTTGTATGGAGTTTGGGTAACCAGCATTGGCCTGCCAGTGATTCTGTTCCATTTTGTATGGAGTTTGGGTAGTTTGGAGCAGTTTATGATGTGATAATGATAGCATCATTCTTTGTGTAGATGAGGTGGGGGTTGGGGAAGAATGTGTGTTTTTGTGGGATGCAGAGGACAAAAGAATGTGTGCAGTTTATGTGCGTATTGATTGGATGCATGGGTGTGTGCATGCGCATGCGTGTGTGTGTCTGTGGTAAACATTTTATTCACAGAAAGTGTAAACAGAATACAGTCCTTCTCTTCAGTGTGTGTTTCTGTGATTTTAGACATGACAGAACCGGCACATGGTGGCACTGGTCAACCAATGATGTCAGAGGTCAAAGTGGAGCTTGATGTTGCTGAAGAAGCAGGATCTTGGTGGAGGACACAGAATCAGTGTGCAGGTCAGTTGCTCTGCCGCCTTATTCACAAGGACAATGTGCTATTGTTTGCCCAAAATGTGTAAAACATTGAGAGCCTTTACATAGATTGCAACAGATAACAAACTGTAGACCTGTCAGTAATGTGTCCTTACAGGCACAACTTGTGGAAATTTTGTCACAGCTGTTATTTTCATTTTCATGGTGACCTCCCTTTCGTCCCTAGATTTCTTTTCCACCTATCAAAAGAAGAAAGCTATCTTGACATTCCCATGTGACTGCGGAAGAGAATCTGTCCACCACAGCTAAGTTTCGTTTTGTTTTGTTGTCATGTTCATTTTCTGAAAAGAAGACCATGGTGTTAAAAATCTTTGCTTATTTGTATTCAGACTTTATTTGTATTCAGACTTTATGCTAGGCCAACATATGCCCTTTTCTTCAAGTAAATGCTTGCCTTGTAAAGGTTAAAGCTCGGCTGGTAGATTTGAGCTCTTGACTTGCATTGTCCCTCAGGCAAGTTCACAACAAAGAATGATCCCCTTTGTGGGCTGTTCTGTTCCACCTCTTTCTTTTCCTGCTAACTAGGATGATGAAGCAGTCATGCTGGTCAGATGGTGTTAAACTAAGTGTTCACAAAACGCTCCCGCACTATTTCTCCCATTTCTCTCCCTTCCACCTCCCTGATTCACAAAGTGGTTAGGGGTTCCATCGCTGCTGATGCCCGTGTTCGAACCTGTGCTGGAGCAAATACATGGCACACTGCCACACAATTTCTCTCATGCCCTTCCCTTCCAAAAGTTCCATCCCCTCATCTATTATGCTGTAAAACGTAAAAGTATGACTGCCCACACACAAGCCTCCAACTCAAAAATTTTCCAACTCCATTTCAAGGGTTTCTTTCATCAGCGTGGCTGAGTTAAGCGTTCCAGTCATTTTTTTTCTCATCGCTTGTCCTAAGATTTGCCAGGGAAGAAAATGTGTAAATTGTGTGCTTTACTTGGCTCTAATAACATCTAATTGTACCAAGTTCCTAAGGATTGGTACTAAGTTCTGTGTGTGCGGGTGTGTGTGTGGGTTTTTTTTTAATTACCTATACTGTGCATGGTAAAGTTACTAGAACTTCTGGTGTTGTCTTTTTCTTTTTCTCTCCATTCATTTGCTGACTAAACTGATTTTTCACCGCTTTCTTTAGCTGGCTTTTGTATAAGAAATGGTCACAAAAGGGAAACTGTACTTTGAAGTTGTTGGGAAAGTGAATAGTCTTGCTGCCTTGGATTCTCATACTGTTTCTCATTTTGCACTTGTTCACTCCTTGTTATTTACCTTCAGGTCTGATGTAAGATTCTACTGTGTATAATCTTTTGGAATCTGTGATTCTGCTGTCAAATTGTTTGTTTGTTTATGCTTCAGATCAGAAACAAGATTTTTCATTTTAAAAGAAAAAGACGTTATTCTGAGTCTCTGACCTGTATTGCTTATGAGTACATAGGCAACAGGTTTTTTCTTAAGTCTTGTTTTTTGTTTTTGTCCATCACATCAGCCTCTCTAGTTCAGTGTTAGTCTCATCAAACCTTTACAGATTGTACTTATTAGATAATACTTACCTCCATGATTTCTTTCACAGATTGTACTTATTAGATAATACTTACCTCCATGATTTCTTTCACATTTCTCTAGTAAATATTCACGTTACAGGCATTCACAGTTCACTGCAAATCAGCCTGTGAACATAGATGTCTCAAAATAGTATGTGAAAGTTCGACAGAAAAACTGATAATAATAACTTGAAAATATAAAGGTAAAGAAAAAAGGTACCTTTTGGAGAACTCTTCAACGTTTCGTGCTGTAAGCACTTGGTCACTTAAGCACTTGGTCACTTCGTGACCAAGTGCTTACAGCACGAAACGTTGAAGAGTTCTCCAAAAGGTACCTTTTTTCTTTACCTTTATATTTTCAAGTTATACGGAAAAGGTACAGCAGTCAACATTTCTTCATTTTGATAATAATAAACCACCCACCCCACCCTACCCTACCCACATCCCACCTCCATTTTCTGTTTCTCCCAGGTTCTATAAAAGTCAGCTGTTTCAGCATTCATTGTTCTCCATCAGTCTTTTGTTCTTGTTGATTTTTTTTTTCCCCTTATTTCGTCATCAGATATCTTGTATAGCTCTGTAGACCAATAAGTAGATTACAGTAGACTCTGCTGATTAGAAACTCGAATGTAGGAAAAACTCACCAGTAAGAAAGCAAAAATTGTCCGCTGTTGCAGGCCTTCTTTGTACCATTAAAACGTCTCGGATGTAAGAATCCCTAGCCTGTAGTATAAGGAACACAGTTTCATTTCCCAGGATACGAGTTACCTCAGATGTTAGAAAACCTCAGCTGTACAAAAGTTTTCCAACAAATAGCCCAGGTTTAAAGTCACAGGTTTGAAATGTTTCAGGTTTGATACCTCTCAGATTCAGTACGTCCCAGCTTTGACATTTTGCAAGTTTCAAACACAACAGATAAGATATCAAATAATTGAAATGAAAAAAAAGCGTACATGCATTTGATGGACAAGAATTGATTTTTCAAAAAATGGCTGCAGTGGTTTTATGAACTACTGTGCGTGATCATTGTGAAGTGTTTGCTTGTTTTCAAGTATAGAAAGATTTCAATTTAATAGGTCTGCTGGTGGTGCATTCTGGTGATGGTGACAGTGATCTAAACAACTGATCGTGCTAGTAATTGGTGATTGATTATGATAGCTTTAGAGTCGGGACATGGGTGTATGTCATACATAAACAGCTGATTATCTGTTACAGGTATCCCGTGTGACTTGTCCATGAAAAATGTGAGTGCAACCATCACTTCCAGCAACACAAACAGATGGGATCCATCAGCGACTGTGATAAAGTCTGAACCAGACAGTGACACAGATGACGATCCATGTGGTACAGCTAAACCAGTTGATCACTATATGACAGTTGATATGCCGTTCCAGTCATTGGATAGAAGGAAAAGGAAAGTGGACCTGAAATGTGAACCTCACATTAATGATGATCCATCTTCTTTGCCTTTCACATGGAAAGGGGACAGTGAGGAGGGTCGGGAGTCACATTCATGGAATGACAGGTCAAACTCAACGATGGACTTGGATGTCCAGGCTGAATCAGTCAGGATAGATGACAGTGATGTCATCGAGACTGAAGAAGTCCCCGCAAACATCATCAGTGATGTGCAGACCAAAGCAGTGACAGGCATCGTGAGGACAATGACATGTGATCCAATCCGTGGTGAAGTGAATTTAGATAGGGATGCCAATATGGATGGACCAAAAGAGGTGTGTATAAATTTAATGATGATAGTTTCTTTCCTGTTTTATCACCTGTATTGATTTGTGGTTGTCTAGTGTGTTCAAGTGCCTATTGTATCTAGTGTGTTCAAGTGCCTATTGTATCACTTATGTTGATTTGTGGTTGTGTAGTGTGTTAAAGTGCCTGTTGCATCACCTGTGTTGATTTATGGGGGGGTTTTTGTTTGTTTTTTTGTGTTTTGTTTTGTTGTTGTTGTTTTTTGCTGTCCCAACCTCTGCACCACCTCAGAGGCAGGGCACCCAGGCCGCTCATTCCGACACCCCCGTCCACAGCCACAGCCTGGTCGGCCCCGCCGCAGCCCCGGCACCAACAATCCACAGTGAGCAGTCAATATCAAGTCGTCAGAAGGCAACCCACCGGAGGAGACACTGCACTGCTGCCGAGTCGCTTCGGTGGTGTTCAGTGGCACCTGTTCTGATTTAACATATGCAAGACACCGCCTACTAAGCCCCCTACTGACGACAATAATTGCTTAGTCGTGGAGCCGGCGCAAGTGAGCTCTCCCTCCGGAGGACGTCACCACGTCCGTCCAGTGACGGCCCCCATGGACTCGCCAATACTGGTGACCCCGACAGACCACAGACGTGGAGAGGACATCGAAACTGAGATCACCATGAGAGCAGGGCATGAAGGGCCACAGAATTTGAGACATTTTTTTTATGCTGATCAATGAGAATGAGGATGATTAAGATGATGCTACAGATTTCCATTTCGGTCTGAAACTACATGACAGGACTGTACTCTACGCTTCCTTTCATAATATATCCCGGTGTCAACCAGGCCCAAGAGATACAGGCACCTGCAGTGTTGGTCAGGAAATTTGAGCAACACTCTCAGAAATGCATCCATTAAGTGGATGAAACTCGACTGTGTGGTCCCAGTCTTCCCAACTGAGTCCGCAGCAAACTCAACTCTGGGTAGGAGCCGGTCGGGGCAGAAAAGCCCACATGACTCTGATGGGATTCGAACCCATGACCTCCCAGCTGGGAGTCCGCTACGCTAACCACTTCGCCACGGCGGCTGGTGTGTTGATTTATGATTGTGTAGTGTGTTAAAGTGCCTGTTGTATCACCTGTGTTGATTTATGGTTGTGTAGTGTGTTAAAGTGCCTGTTGTATCACCTGTGTTGATTTGTGGTTGTGTAGTGTGTTAAAGTGCCAGTTGTGTCACCTGTGTTGATTTATGGTTGTGTAGTGTGTTTAAGTGCCAGTTGTATCACCTGTGTTGATTTATGGTTGTGTAGTGTGTTAAAGTGCCTGTTGTATCACCTGTGTTGATTTATGGTTGTGCAGTGTGTTTAAGTGCCAGTTGTATCACCTGTGTTGATTTATGGTTGTGTAGTGTGTTAAAGTGCCTGTTGTATCACTTGCGTTGATTTGTGGTTGTGTAGTATGTTAAAGTGCACAAACCTGTTTACTGTTCTCTCTAAGTCTGTTCTGTACATGTTAGGAGAAAATAATGATGACTTCATAAATACAACCAAAAATAATCCAGATTATTCTTAAGAAGTAATCACACTTTCACAGTGTTATCTCAGTGCCCCAAATTAAGTGCTTTGATTAATGAGTAATGTCTGTGATTGTCTTTCACAAGTAAACTTTGTCCTTCACTTCAACTTGCCAAATCATAAGAGCAGCATGCAGCTTACAGGTAATGTTACAGATGCTGAACAAAATAAAAACAAATCAAAATCTTAAAAAGCAAGAAACCTAAAGTATGCCAGTAAGTCAATCAAAAATCTCTCTTCTGTTGAAGAAAACATCGGCTCACTGCAGTATACTTTAGCAGTATCCATTTTGGTAAACAACATTGCCACTCTGCATTGTTATGCCCCCCCCCCCCCCCCTCTCCTCCTCCTCCCCTTCAAACAATTAGACTATAGACAATATGGAATGAATCATTGTTGGTCATTAATTCATAAAAATATCCTTTTGAGGATATTCATTTTGAAAAGAAAATGTCAGAAAGTGTTTATTTTTGTGGAAAAGTTCACCCATACAATTTTTAGAGAAACAAGTATTGGTGTTCCCCCTACTTGCAGCTAAGCTATCTAGACAATGTGAGATCATTTCTTTTGAGAATACTCATTTTGAAAACAGAATGCATGTAAGAAACTTTTTAGTTTTGTGGCAAAGTCCACCCATAAAATTTTAGGGAAACAAGTATTGGTGTTCCTATTAACCCACAATTGGAGGTACTTTACTCACAGATTTTGCAGTTTGACACACAAATGTTCACACAGATAATCTATGGAATGCACACTTTCTCACTAAAAACTTGCTGGAGGCAAGAATCGGCCTCCAGTTTCGTTGAAGAAATCAACTTATTTCTCTTCATCAGTGTTCCCATTGAAGGGATCAGCCAAGGGTTTTTTGCTATGTATGTCGATCTCATTGTTAATTATGTTGGAAGAGGTCAATAAAAGTAGTGGCAGTGCTCACCGAGGCTTTTGATCTTTTTAAAAAAAAATCTTTGCATTAAATCAGTTCCATCTTTACAAAGTATAGGCTGTCATGTGCTAGTGGATATAGATGACACAAATATTAACGCATGCACACCAGTGCGGCTGATTCTTCAAAGTTTTGAAGTTGGTCGCCTTTAACATGTAGAAGTAGAGTGCAAGTGGCAGTAAATCACTGCTATTAAAAACCGCTGATTCCAAGTGAGACGCAAGGCTAGTGTAAACACTGGTAAGAAGATTTGGCAAAGTGCTTGATGGACAGGAGAATTTGGTGAGAAAGTCACATTTAATTGCCCCCCTCCCCCTTTCTCATGAATTTGAAGACAAAGCTGAGGGAGCAGATAATGGTTATGATGATGACGACAAAAGCAGTTGGTCAACAAAACATTCCAAGTTCAATTATTAGTACAGCATTATATTCTATGGAGTAAAATTCAGAAAGTCCAAAATCATGTTGCCCGCCTCGTCTTTTGCTCCTCTTCATTATGTCAAAGATAACCTGATTGTTGGGTTCTCTTCACTGGCTCCCTGCTCAGCAAAGGATCTCCTACAGAGTTGCAGCTCTATGCTAAAAACCCATTGAATCCTCCTGTCTCAGTATCTGACTGATCTGTTGCACATGTATGTCTCATCACATGAACTCCCCTTTCTTTTGATTCTCGACTTTTCCCGATTCCCTGTCTGTACTAACTTTTGGTCAGCATTCTCTTGTCTTGCATATCAACTTCAGCATCAACTTAGGTACTCTTCTGTGCTGCATTCTTGTAAATCAAACCTGAACACTTTTTTTTTCTTGAACTGATATGCAAACCATGTGCTGATATTGTTTGGGAGAATTGTATTTGCTTGGATGTTTGTGATTATTAAGTTGTTCACTGTTGTTTTTGTTCGAGGGCTGCAGGATGGGTGGAGAAAAGGCTGGGATGCATGGTGGTATGTACAGCTTTAGAGGGGAAAAACAGGAGAGAATGGATGCGATCTAGGCAATGTACTGCCCTCCTCCCCCTCCTTGTGTCTTCTTCTCCCTTCTTCCTCTGCCCCTTCCTTCATCATACCCTCTCCCACCTCCCTGCTCTCATTCCCCAATCCTTCATCTGTCTCATGCCTCTTCCCTCATTCCATCCCTAGTCGCCAGTCATCAGCTGAAGTAGCAAGCTCTCAAGCTGGCTTGGGCACCTTGTTTCCTTTCCTCACATTTTCCACGTTTCCTTCATGGGACTTGACATTCTTGCTCCAAAATACACAGATATATACATTTGCAGGTATTTTAATATCATATTATGTTTTTAATGTTAAGGTGAACTATGGAGTCATTGATTTTTCAGAAATGGGAGCGACTGTGGCCAGTGAAGGAAGAAAGGCAGGATACGCCAACAGCTGTCGACCTCTCGATGCGGCGTCTCTCTGACAACACCACTGGGTCACTGCAGCCTCTGAACAGAAGCCGTGCGTGTCTGCGTTGTTCTGCTAGCTTTGTGCTGGCCAGCAGGCTGGAACTACACATGGCCTCCGTTCATGGTGAGAAAGCGCAGGACCTGTCACTTGTGTCCTCCATTCCTGACAGTCAGGATGTGGCCACCTACAGCAGTGGGCACAGGGAAATGGTTGACGGGCCCAGTGACGGAGAAGATGAGGAGGAAATGAACTACGACATGGACAGCAATGACTTTGGCAAAAAAAGTGGGAAGAAAAAGAAAAGGCCGCTTGTCTGTGACATATGCTATAAGACTTTTACAAGGCCAACTAGCTTGAAGATGCACCAGTTTGTCCATACAAGTTATAAGCCGTTTCCATGTGATTTGTGTGATAAAGCTTTTACTAGAGCCGGTCACTTGAAGACACACAAGCTTGTTCATACAGATATTCGTAATAAAGCATTTGTGTGCGAATTGTGCACTAAAGCATTTGATAAGGCTAGTGACTTGAAGAGACATGAAGTTATTCACACCAGTCATAAACCCTTTGTATGTGACATGTGCAACAAGGCTTTCACTCAAGCTGGCAACTTGAGGAGACACAAATTGGTGCATACCAATCTTAAGCCATTTGAATGTGATGTGTGCAATAAGGCTTTTTCTGACTCTTCTTCCATGAAGAGACACAGATTTATTCACAGCAGCCAAAGACCATTCTTCTGTGACGTGTGCGACAAGGATTTTAAGACTGCCAGTAACTTGAGGGATCATAAACGTACCCACACAAAGGACAGGCCATACAAATGCCCAATGTGTGACACGGATGCTTTCTCTCCAAGTGTCCTGGCAAAGCATATAAGGTCAGTCCATGAAGGTGACCGACCATATGTCTGTGATGTCTGTGGGGCAGCTTTCTCTTGGAGTAGTAGCTTAAGAAAACACAAGAAGACCCACACAGGTGAAAAGCCTCACGAGTGCAATGACTGTGGGAAAGCCTTTATTCAGTCGTCTAATCTGAAGAAACATCACCTGATCCATACAGTACAGCAGCCTCTCCCCTGTCCATACTGTTCTGCTACTTTCACCTGGGCACAAAGTTTGAAGAGACACATAGGAAAATCACATCGGGAATACTGCGACCTGGAAGCTGCACTAAACTGCAAAGCTGATTGATATGGTGTGGTCAAAGGTTTGGAGTGTTTTGGAAAGGATGTAACCATGTTTTGGAAAAGATGTAACCATGTTTTGGAAAGGAAGTAACCATGACCACATTTTGTTTATTGAAATTTATAAATGAATTCATCAGACTGTTGAGAATGGTGAGTGTTTACAAACTCGTAAACAAAATTAAATCATGAGACAGGTGAACAGGGTCACAAGCAGTTGCAGTGCGCAGGTTTGTAGTGCATCAGAAAAGTCACACCAGTAGCAAACGTGAAGCAGGATGAGATGAATGCATTTCGCTCTCACAGACAGAATGGTTACCTGCAAGTTGTACATTGGCGACTCTGCTGCATGCTCCTGATTAATGCAAGTGTAGCACTTCCTCAGTGTACCACCTCTCCCAACACTGCCCCACCCACCAGAACCTATGAGAGGAATCCCTGTCTTTAGACACACTGCTGAGGGAGAAACTGTGGCCCTGGGAAGGAGAGTTGAGAAAAAACAGTACTGTTGGAAGTTATGGCCACAGTCATGGAGATGTGGACAGAGATGTCTGGGCCACTGCAGCAGAGTGTGTAATGGATTGGTGTCTCTGAGCTGTGACACTGGCCAGGCAGTCTGCATTGCTGTGTGTGTGTGTGTGTTGAGCATGTGTGTATTAGCTCCTATATGAACATGTGCACGTACAACCTTGAGTTAATCTGACAATAAATTGGTTTCAGTCAGTCAGAACATGTGCACGCATTTGCAAACCTCCCAACACTGCCCCATCTGCGACTATCTAAAAAGGGGAGCATGTTGCATTAACCGTGGACACTGTGGTAGAAGCCTTAAGAACTGCAGCTGCAGCCTGGGCAGAGCGGAGAGAAGGCAGCAAGATGGTCATTGTCTTGCCCTCTCAGTTCTTTAAGCCCTACACCGCTCCTAGTCCAGATGCAGAGTGAACTATCGATGGTGAAGTCAGAATGCTGCTGGTACAACAGGCCAGTGGAGACCTGGTTGCATTCAAGGCAGTAAAAAAAAGGGACAGACTAGCTGAAGACGGACTGTGGCTGGAACAGTGATCAACCTGTCAGTAACATAGAGACCGGACAGACTGGCTGAAGATGGACTTTGGCTGGAACAGTGATCAACCTGTCAGTAACATAGAGACTGGACAGACTGGCTGAAGACAGACTTTGGCTGGAACATTGATCAACCTGTCAGTAACATAGAGACTGGACAGACTGGCTGAAAACAGACTTTGGCTGTAACAGTGATCATCCTGTCAGTAACACAGAGACCAATATTGTGATAGAACAAGATCAAAGAGGAGAAGGGTGGCTTAGCGACACTCCATCCTAACAATAATCTTAGAGGTTTGATCAGCTTCCAGAGTCCTGTTGGCAGGAGATACAATCACAATGGTGTGATTTAGACTGGCCATTGCAGACTGCAGCCCCAGGAGATACAATCACAATGGTGTGATTTAGACTGGCCATTGTAGACTGCAGCCCCACAGTTACTTCACTCCATGCAGAACGTGCTGTGCAGTCATTAGGAACTCTGATGACAGGACAGAATGCTCTGCAGGATTGTCACTCCACCGTACCTGTAGGGGTTTAACCTGACCGTCGCAAACCCAAGTACAAGACAATGTCTTCAGTCCTGTGGAGAGAACCTGCTGCAGTGTGATTTCATCAATACGATTAACTTTCCTGTTGAAAGCAATCAAAGTTGAAGAAAACAGGTAAAAACCTTTGTTATACATTAAACAACACAACAGAAATTGTTTTTGTTTGTAAATCACACAAACAGAAATAGTGCTAAGGTATGAAGATAATAGCCTCAAGAAAATAGGTCTATGACTTTGTAAGCACTCATCGTACATTTCTGATGAGCAAACCTGGCAGAAAGGTGAGTGTGAAGGTTATGATCGACATGGACATTGTAAACACGCCTCTTTTTGATTAATTCTACAAATGAAATTTATGTATTTGTTCAACAGTGTATTTTGTTTGGACTGTCTTTATTGGCGAAAGTCTTGTAAATTTCACACAGGAGTTGATGTTCATCATCACAAGGACAATCATCATGATTTTATGAACATTATTTTCTTGTTGTTTTACTAAATCTGTCGTAACTTTTGTTTTTCCAAATGGATTATGAAGTGATGTTCTTGCATTAATAGATGATACAGTTTGCCAGTGACATCTTGTGTCACTCCAATTGATCACATTCCCTATTTTATGTCACTTTTTAGCAATTGAAAGGATTTACATTGGGGAAAAGAATACTAATAAAAGAAAAGACAAATAACTATTATACATTCTGCAGACTTCAGAAGCACATTCTTCATGAGATACTACAGTCATTAAGCTGGAGAAGAATGAGCTTTATTTGCTTTTGTAAAAGTCCATGATCTAATGCAGAATGGTTTACTTGCTTGTTTTTGAGTTTGTATGTGTGGGGTTTTTTTTTGGGGGGGGGACAGGGGTGGGATTTGTTGTGAAGTAGGAGGAGGGTTGGGGGGGGGGGGGGGGGCTGGAGTTGGGAGGGGTCCAGATGGAAACATTTTGGTTTGGGACTGTATTTAGAGATTGCCTGAATGACTTTCATGATTGATTGCAAAACTTTTTTTCCCCTTTCATCCAGCCGTTGAATCATAAGTCCTAGTTAGTCCCTCCTGGACGCTCTGTTGAAAGCAACCTGTCTGTCTGCCTTTCTCTGTCTCTTTATCTGCCTCTGTCTCAGTCTCTTTATCTGCCTCTGTCTCAGTCTCTTTATCTGCCTCTGTCTCAGTCTCTTTGTGTGCATCTGTCTGCCTTTCTCTGTCTCTTTATCTGCCTCTGTCTCAGTCTCTTTATCTGCCTCTGTCTCAGTCTCTTTGTGTGCGTCTATCTCTGTCTCTTTATCTGCCTCTGTCTCAGTCTCTTGTGTGTGCGTCTGTCTGTTTCTCTGTCTCTTTATCTGCCTCTGTCTCTGTCTCTTTGTGTGCATCTGTCTGCCTTTCTCTGTCTCTTTATCTGTCTCTGTCTCTTTGTGTGCGTCTGTCTGCCTTTCTCTGTCTCTTTATCTGTCTCTGTCTCTTTGTGTGCGTCTGTCTGCCTTTCTCTGTCTCTTTATCTGCCTCTGTCTCTGTCTCTTTGTGTGCGTCTGTCTGCCTTTCTCTGTTCTTTATCTGCCTCTGTCTCTGTCTCTTTGTGTGCGTCTGTCTGCCTTTCTCTGTCTCTTTATCTGCCTCTGTCTCTGTCTCTTTGTGTGCGTCTGTCTGCCTTTCTCTGTCTCTTTATCTGTCTCTGTCTCTTTGTGTGCGTCTGTCTGCCTTTCTCTGTCTCTTTATCTGCCTCTGTCTCTGTCTCTTTGTGTGCGTCTGTCTGCCTTTCTCTGTCTCTTTATCTGTCTCTGTCTCTTTGTGTGCGTCTGTCTGCCTTTCTCTGTCTCTTTATCTGTCTCTGTCTCTTTGTGTGCGTCTGTCTGCCTTTCTCTGTCTCTTTATCTGCCTCTGTCTCTGTCTCTTTGTGTGCGTCTGTCTGCCTTTCTCTGTCTCTTTATCTGTCTCTGTCTCTTTGTGTGCGTCTGTCTCTGTCTCTTTATCTGCCTCTGTCTCTGTCTCTTTGTGTGCGTCTGTCTGCCTTTCTCTGTCTCTTTATCTGTCTCTGTCTCTTTGTGTGCGTCTGTCTCTGTCTCTTTATCTGCCTCTGTCTCTGTCTCTTTGTGTGCGTCTGTCTGCCTTTCTCTGTCTCTTTATCTGCCTCTGTCTCTGTCTCTTTGTGTGCGTCTGTCTGCCTTTCTCTGTCTCTTTATCTGCCTCTGTCTCAGTCTCTTTGTGTGCGTCTGTCTGCCTTTCTCTGTCTCTTTATCTGCCTCTGTCTCTGTCTCTTTGTGTGCGTCTGTCTGCCTTTCTCTGTCTCTTTATCTGTCTCTGTCTCTTTGTGTGCGTCTGTCTGCCTTTCTCTGTCTCTTTATCTGCCTCTGTCTCTGTCTCTTTGTGTGCGTCTGTCTGTTTCTCTGCATATGAGTATGTGCTGGAGAAAATTATATGTCTGTTATAAATTCAGAACTGATTTATGCCTAGACTGAGGATCCAGGTTGGCCAGATTTTTCATTGCAAGTCCAAAGGTTTTAAATGATGATGCATCTACCAGTCAAAACTCTTCACAATGTCTTACTCTGCTGTTGATGTTTTTAGGCAGTTGGATATAACCAAAGAAAATATTTGTGTGTACACCTGATGTTCATAATGCGCTTTTTGTATCTTATTACCTACAAAGACAGAAAATTTCATGTACCCTTTGATAATTATGGAAAAATTGTTTGTTCACTTGGGCTTGATGAAAGCATCTTGTATAGATTAATGATGAAATAAAACATTTATCTACGAATCTTCCGCTGTAAAATGATGATACATAAGGTGTTACAAGAAACCACCACTGTCATACCAAGACTGGTTTCAAGGAACATGTACTCGGTTATGGAAATGCACATGAATGGAAGTCAGAACTGCCACAGACTGTGTGATTCGCTGAAGTTTGGTGAATGATACTTTGGAGCTAAAAGCCGATGTTGTCAATTCTGAATGTACACCATACTTGTGAGACCCTTTTTCATTGATAAACTTTTTTTTTTTAAGTTTTTTTACACACACACACATTCATTGAAGATAGATGCAATGATACAGATACAAATAGAACCACAGCAAATTTGTGACATGATGATGAGAATCATATACACATACAATAAATTTCATAATTTGTTTTACTCAAATAGATCAACAATACATTCATAGCATGATGGCTAGATTCAAATACAAAGAGAGATCAGCGATACATTCTTCACATGATCCTAGATACATATCACAGACTCTACAATATATTGATACGTATACACAGATAGATCTGCAAATGATTCATAGCATGATATCTAGATATAGACAGACAGGAAAATCTACAATAGATTCATAACATGATGGCTAGATATAGATAGGAAGAACTACAGTAATTCATAACATGATGACTAGATATAGATGGGAAGAACTACAGTAAATTCATAACATGATTGCTAGATATAGATAGGAAGAACTACAGTAAAATCATAACATGATGGCTAGTATAGATAGACTGGAAGATCTACAGTAAATTCATAACATGATGGCTAGTATAGATGGACAGGAAGAACTACAGTAAATTCATAACATGATGGGTAGTATAGATAGACAGGGAGATCTACAGTAAATTTATACATAGACAGGAAGATCTACAGTAAATTGATAACATGATGACCAGTATAGACAGACAGGAAGATCTACATTAAATTGATAACATGATGACCAGTACAGACAAATGGGAAGATCTACAGTAAATTTATAGATAGACAGAAAGATCTAAATGTTTGTTGAGAAGGAAACATCGCTTCTTTAAGAAATTAGGTATAAACATATTAAGAGAAGGTGTCAGAGAGTATGCAGGCTTGCTCACTCCAATTATGTGAATTCGATGATTTCAGAAGGTGATCATCAAAACAAGAAATTATGGTCTTGCATAAGGAGTAAGAGACAGGACAATATTGGGATTCCAGACCTGAGAAACAACCAGAATAACCTAATACAGGACCCTGAAGGGAAAGCAAATTTACTAAACAAGCAGTTTTGTTTATTTTTCTCAAATCCCAAGCCTTTAATTAACGTTAGACTAAAGGATGATGATAAACTCCTTGAAATGCAAAACATCAAAGTAAATAAAGCAGGAGTATTTAAAATTTCAAAATGGAGTGACTGAAGGCGGCGAACGAAGCAAGATCAGGAATAGAGTTTTAGAACTTACCGCCAATGACATTGACAAACAAAGCACAAGACAAGACACGATGCATTTCAACCACTTGGGTCTTCATCAGGCGAAAAAATAAATCACATTTAACATGTGGGACAGTACAAACTACGAAAAACAAAAAAAGGGGAATGAAAAATGACTTATCCGTAATTCTCCATGAAGGCGGAAATGACATGAGGCCAGGGGGATTATGGGAGAGGAAACAGAGGGGGGGGGGGGGGGGGGTTGCGTCAGGGGAGGTGTGTGTGTGTGATATGATAGGGTTGTGTGTCTAGTTTATTAGGATGGTATGATATCTTTGTGATGGTTGTGGTAATGGTGGATAGATAAAAAAAAAAAAAAAAAAAAAAAAAGAAAGGTGTGTGTGGGGGGGGGGGGTTTAAGGGGAAGGATCAAAACAAAATTAAGATTAGATAGATGGAGGGTTGCTGTAACTACTGTATGAAGTGAGTGAAGAGGATGTGGTGGTGGTGTATGTAAGTGTGTGTGTATGTGTGTGTGTTGGTAGGGGATATTGCCAACTGATGTGGAAGAGGTGGGTATGTGTGTTTGGTTATTGTTGGATATTGATGCCTTGGGGGTGTAGTGTGCCCAGTTTGGAAATGAGATGGGATTCTTGAGTTGTGCGTTCAAAGCTGTCACTCTGTGACTGCCAGAGTGCCATAACTTTGACATGGTCGATGTTGTGTTGGGTGTGGTTGAAGTGTAGGGCGACGGGTTTGGGTCGGTGGTGGCGGATATCAGCCAGATGTTCAGCGATGCGTGTTTCAAGTGTGCGTGACGTTTCCCCTATGTAGATTTTGCCACACAGCTGGCAGTGGATGGCATATATAATGTTGCGGCTCTGACATGAAAATGTGCGTTTGACTGTGAAGGAGTTTTTGGGGCCCTGTAAGATGGTGTCGGGTTTTGGTGAGGGGCAGATTTTGCAGTTGGGTTTGGAGCAGGGGTGAGTACCTGGTGGTGTAGCTGTGGTTCTGTTCAAACTGGATCGCACGAGGAGGTCTTTGAGGTTTTTGTCACGTTTGAATGTGATCATGGGTTTGGTATGGAAGACGGGTTTGTGGTTATGTATAATGTGCCAATTGGATTTGAGGATCCTACAGATGGGGAGGGTGTGCGGGTGGTAGAGGAGGTAGGCTGTGGGTCTGTCTGTCTTGGTTGGATGCTGGGTGTCCAGAGCAGATGTTCTGGATACAGCTATGGTGCGGCGGAGTGCTGCATTGATGATGGAACTGGGGTATCCGCGGTTGGTGAAGAATTGTGACATTTTGGCTGCTTGTGTAGTGAAGTCTTCCTCGCTGGAGCAGAGTCTGCGGAGACGGAGAAATTGTGAGTATGGGATGCTGTCTTTAGTGTGTGGGTTGTGGGAGGATGAGTAGTCTAGGTATGCATGTGCGTCGGTGGGTTTGTAGAAAATGGAGGTTTTGAGTAGGCCTTCTTCTAGGGAGATGGTGATGTCTAGGAAGTTGACCGACTGCGAAATGGTGTAGGTAAGTCGGATAGATGGATGGAAGGTCTGGGAGTATTTAAGTTACTGACCAACATCGATGAAAACAAAGCTACTGGTCCTGATGGCGTTCCTGGCAAGCTCTTAAAATCATGTGCCAATGAATTGACTGAGGTATACCAACTACTTTACCAAGCTTCACTGGACCAGGGAGTAATACCTGATGAGTGGCGAGATGCGAGCATTGTTCCTTTATTCAAAAAGGGTGACAAAACAAAAGCAGAGAACTATAGACCTGTATCTCTTACAACCATATCAGCAAAACTACTTGAACACATTATATAGTAGCATAATGGACCATCTTGACAAATATGACTTCTTAAATAATGCCCAGCATGGTTTTAGACAGCGAAGGAGTTGTGAGACTTAACTTAAATAACAACTCTCAATGATTTTGATAACTGTCTTAACAACAGACAGCAAATAGATGCAATTTTATTAGACTTTTCTAAAGCCTTTGATAAGGTTGACCATGAGGGCCTGCTGCTTAAATTAGAACACATGGGCATTGGCAGTTCTTTGCTAAAATAGGCTAGATCATTCCTCATTGGGAAAACGCAGAAAGTTGTTGTGGAAGGGTCGTCATCCCATTGTAAACCAGTCTTATCAGGTGTACTACAGGGATCTGTTCTGGGGCCCTTGTTTTTCTTAATTTATATAAATGACATAAGTAGAAATCTCTCTCTCTCTCCTGGAAGGCTTTTTGCAGATGACAGCTTAGTATATAGAACAATCAGAAGCAAGAATGATACACGCATTCTACAGGAAGATCTAAACGGTTTACAAGAGTGGGAAAGAACTTGAAAAATGGACTTTCATCCCCAGAAGTGCCAAGTGTTGCGTATATATTATATGTAATAAACGCTCATCAACTAGATCAGAATATTCTATTCATAATACTATTCTTAAAGAAACCAATGCTGCAAAATATTTAGGCGTGATTATAGATAGTCGTCTCAAATGGAAAGAACATTACAATTTAGTATGTAAGAAAGCAAATAACATCTTAGCTTTCTTATACAGGAATATCAACGACTGCCCCCAAAAGGCTAAAGACGACTGCTACAAAACACTGGTTAGACCAGTACTGGAATATGGTTGCTCAATCTGGGATCCTTACCATCTAAAGGACATTGATAACCTCGAAAAGATTCAGAAGAGAGCAGCACGGTTTGTAACAGGGAACCATATCAGGGAAAAGGAGAATACTAGGAAGAACATGAGGAAATTAGAATGGAAACCCTTAGAAGAGCTTTTATCAAACTTAATACCTTCTTCAAAGGCAGAGCTAAACTAATTGATATTCCAATGGAACAACTAGTATTGAATAAAAGTAGCACCAAGAGTGGTGGTCAATGTTATACCATACCTGCATCAAATATTGACGGCCACTTACATTCGTTTTATCCTAGTTCTGTATGGCTGTGGAACTCACTGCCGGTGCCATCAAGATTGCCACAAGTGCAGTCTCATTTAAAAAGCAAATTGATACGACAGTTTTGAGATCTGCATATTGACGATTTTCTATTTTAACTTCCCAGATATTTTATGGTTACCTGGGCCTGAATCTGGCCATTGCTTTTAACTTTTTGAATATCGAGTGCGACCCCTTGTTGCCAAATTTGCTCCAGGGCCAACAGACTGAGTCGCACTATTTTATGTTATTTTATTTTACTTTTTAACATGCGCGCTGGTGACCTACTCGTTTTTGAGTGAACCAGTATTTTAGGAAGAAGAAGAGATTTACAGTAAATTCATAACATGATGGCAAGATATAGACAGACAGGAAAATCTACAGTAAATTCATAACATGGTGGCTAGATATAGACAGACAGGAAGATATACAGTAAATTCATAACAGGATGGCTAGAGATAGACGGACAGGAAGATCTACAGTAAATTCATAACAGGGTGGCTAGATATAGACAGACAGGAAGATCTACAGTAAATTCATAACATGATGGCAAGATATAGACAGACAGGAAGATCTACAGTAAATTCATAACATGATGGCAAGATATAGACAGACAGGAAGATCTACAGTGATTTCATAACATGATGGCTGATTCACTGACATCCTCCAGGCAGACAAAATTGGCCATGTTGAGGGACCATCCGTTCCACTTCTTGCATCACTCAAGAGTGTGAAACAACATGCATGATCATCAAAATGAATAATTGGCAGGGACTGTTAACTGATGTAGGCAGCCCTGATGTGGCCCTTTGCGGTCGGCTGGGCTATAAGCAACATTATCTTATCTAACTGATGTAGGGCAAGGTAAACAATTTAAACATCTTCCTACCTCATGTTTGATATCATTTCATCTCTGTTATAAGGAAGTCACGTAGAGTTGGTTCTGTTCTACTGTGTGTTTAGTTTGACAATGTTCAAGATCAGAAACAATTGATCCATTTTTAATGAGAGTTAATTGGAGTGTGTTCATTTCTTTAGTTGTTGCTAAGCGCATGGGTCAGCTCAGGATGTTGGTACAAGTTTGAAATTCTTTACTTTTTTTTTTTCGTTTTTTGAAGTGAGGTTCCTCGTTTGTTGTTTTCCTCATTCTGCATCTACACTATGTGATTTGATGCCAGAATCAGCATTGGTTTAGGTTTACTGGTATAGTTAATTGTTTGGCCTTAGGCATAAAAATTATCTTCTTTGTGTGTTATTTTTAGTATACAACAGGTCAGTGTGTAACAGCAAGTACATTGCAACATGGATGTCGGCATGGGCAGTTTGTGTCCACTCTGAACATTGTTTTACATTTTCAGTTCCAAATCACCAGATCAGAACCCCTGCCCCCCCCCCCCCCCCCCCCCTCCAGAAAAGTCTTGCTGAAAGCAGTAATGAGAGAACAATGAAATGATAAGACATGTACCCAGAAAGGACGAAAAACAGTAAACAGTTCTGTTCCTTTTTCTTTAAGGTTCCCAGTGTGGATTTCGGAACAACCGCAGTACTACTGATCACTTGGTTCGATACGAGTCTTTTATCAGGAATGCTTTGATTAATGGAGAACATGTAGTTTCTATTCTTTTTGATTTAGAAAAAGCTTATGACACAACATGGAGGCACGGAATTCTTCAGGACTTGAAGGCACTTGATTTTAAAGGTAATTTACCAATGTTTATTGCTAATTTTTTGTCTTAACAGCATTTCAGTGTTAGACTTCATTCGACCTTTTCGGATCCTTTTGAGCAGGAGATGGGTGTCCCTCAAGGTAGCATCCTTTCTCCACTGCTGTTCAATCTGAAGATTAATAACATCGTCCAGTCAGTGAAGTCTGGAATTGATAAGTCATTATTTGTTGATGACTTCTCCATCTCTGCCAAGGGGAAAACTTTGGCTGCAGCTGAACGTCAACTTCAGTTGTGTGTTAATCGTGTTCAGCAGTGGGTTACTGAAAATGGATTTAAGTTTTCAGCTACTAAGACAGAGTATTCATTTCCATAGGAAAAGATCTCAGGTCTTAGAACCGGCTATCAGTCTCAATGGTCAGGTAATTAAAGTTTCCAAACAAGTGAAATTTTTGGGGGTTATTTTTGATAATAAGCTTTCTTTTTTGCCTCACATTAAGTACATTAAACAATCTTGCCAGTCAGGTTTGAATGTTTTGAAGGTTATTAGTCACACTGATTGGGGTTCAGACAAGCGAACTTTGTTGCGATTGTATCGGGCTTTGGTGAGACCAAAGCTAGATTATGGGTGTGTGGTATATGGTTCTGCACGAAAGTCTTACCTCAAAGCTCTTGATCCAATTCATCATCAAGGACTGCGGATTGCTCTGGGAGCACTTCGCACATCTCCAAAAGAGAGTTTGTATGTTGAATCTGGTGAACCCCCTCTGGAGCTAAGGAGGTTGCGTCTTTCCATGAATTACTACCTGAAACTGAGGGCTAATCCAGAAAACCCTGCCTATGATATTGTTATGAACCCGCCTTTTAGAGCCAAATATGACTTAAAGCCAAATGAGATTCCTCCACTAGGTATTCGTATTTTGCCCCACTTCGGGGCAGCTGGAATTGATCTTGATGCTGTTGATGACAGTCCATTACAGACTGATTTTCCTCCTTGGAAAGTCGCCAATCCAGAGATTAATTTATATTTAATATTTTATTTCGAAAGGAGGTCACCTCGAGTGCTGCATATAAACAACTTTATCTTGGGCAATGTGAACTTTATAAAGATTTTATCAAGATTTTTACTGATGGTTCTAAAAAAGGTGAGAGGGCTGCAGCTGCCAGTGTGTGTGATAACAATTTTCAGGAGCCTACTTTGTTAAGATTGCGGGATTGGTCGTCTGTTTATACTGCTGAACTGAAGGCTTTAAATCTGGCCCTCAGTGCGGTGTCCAGATCAGATCAGAATGATTTCCTTATTTTATCGGATTCATTGTCGGCATTGTCAGCTTTATCAACAAGAGAAGTGTCACATCCAGTTTTGGCTGATATTCATGATCTTCATACTCAGCTTGTCTCTTCGGGAAAGCATATAGTTTTCTTGTGGGTCCCCAGCCACATGGGAATCTATGGTAACTCAGTGGTGGACAAAGCAGCCAAACAAGCTCTCGGTGCAAGTCTTTCCAGGAGGCATATGCAGTTTGTTCCTCACTCTGATCTACGTCATAAATCTAGTTTGTATTGTCGTGAATTGTGGCAGAATGAATGGTGTAATCAAATTCATAATAAATTGTTTAAAATTTGCCCAGATTTAACCAATCCTTTCCCATCAGTGGTACGTAACCGTAAAGAGGAATCGGTTTTGTCACGGTTACATATTGGGCACAGCTATATAACGCACAGTTGGATATTCAGAAGGGAAGACCCCCCATGGTGTGTTGCGTGTGACAGCTTGTTCAGTGTTAATCATTTTTTGACAGAATGTGCTGATTTGATGTGTATCAGAGAGAAGTTCTTTTCCATCAGTGATTTATCGGTTCTTTTTCGTGAGATTTCAGTAGATCATATTTTTTCTTTTTGAAAGAGGTAAACTTATTTTATAAAATATAGTGTTTTAATAATGTATACAGGTGTCGCCGGAGTTGAACAGATAATTGTGTTTTTGTCCTCATAAATTTTAAACGATGTGTTAATACTAGTGTGGGTATTTGTATTTAGAGACTTAGATATGATAGCTGAGGTCCTGATTTGGCTCCTAGTAGTCCGCTGGACCCTATAAACACTAACTAACTAACTAACTTTTTCTTTAAGGTTGTGGGAGCGAGTGATAGAAAAGAGGCCATTGCCTGCCGAGAAAGTGCTGATGGGCCTCGGCAATCCAAGGAAGGGTCAGAGGAGGGGGAGGGGGGGCACTCTTTCACAAGACCTACATCACCAACACCAAAGCTAAAAGGAAAAAAAAAAAAGAAAGAAGAAATCAGGCAAGCACTATATTAAAAACCATGCCAGCTTTCATGTTGTGATCCGGCGGATAGTTGCCAAAGGTAGTGAGACTGGACATACTGTTCAGAGTTTATTCTAGTTGTTCAGTGTGCTGTGGCTATTTGCCTATGTGTCTTTTTTCCTTTTACTTTTTTAAAAAATAAATTTATTACAATTTTTCATTTTTTCCCCCCCGAAAATGACAATCCAGCAGGCACTGTCAGAGCAGCCTAATTTTATCCAGCTTCAAGATGCCAAAATTTAGCTGAAAATTTAGCTATCATGTCAGTTGTTTGTGGAAATTTTTTTTTATTATTATTTCTTTTTCATGATAGAACCTTTTTCTTCCATTATGTACAGATGACCCTGTGTAACTGGCTGGGCTATGATAATAAAACTGAACTGAACGATTTTTTTAAATAAAAGCTATATACATATGGACAGAACCGAAAAACAACTTCTGTTCTTTAGAATTCAAATTATTTTGCCCGTTTGATTACATTTCTCTGTGCTATCTTTAAATATGATAATTATGTGATGATATATAAGTATTTCCATTCCATATTCACTGTCTTCTTGAATATGAAGCCAAAGGAGCGTAAAGATTCACACAAGAGGCAAAGAGGAGACATTCTGCTTGAGCCGTTTGCTATTCATAACAAATGAATACCTATGAAAAATTTGTTTGATTTTTTTGTCTTCTATGGTTCTGTGGCATTACTTCTGTACGACTCATTAACAGAAAATATTCATCTGTTTTAGTGAAGAATATCACATCAAAGAGCACTGGGTGCGGTGTGTCCGACTGGCATGGCAGGTTCTGTCGCCAGCAGGGTGCAAGTGGTCTGCTGGTTCTGAAGAGAAGACTCGCCTCAGACAGACAGACATACACAGCCACGTCCAGGCTGGTGGTGTTGGAGCTTCAGCATGGTGGTACACAGGGACTCACTGGTGCCAGTCCTTGTGAGGTACCTCATCAGTAGGACACTGCACTGCTGCCCGGTCACTTTGCTGCTATTCTGAGCTGCTTGTTCTGATCCAACATTCGTGGGACACCACCTTCTATTGTAGTTCCAAGTCCTCTATGCATGACAATAATCGCTTTTTATTTGACACGCCTGCAGGAGAATGAGAGTCCGCTTGTGAAGGACACCACCATGTCTGGCCAGTAACAGTCACCATGAGCTGGTCAACATTGATAACTTGAACACAGACTCATCACTGATGTGTGTGTGGGGAACCTGCTGTGTATGTCAGTGTGTCTGTATGTCACCATTTCCATGTGGTCCTGTGGCTCTTTAACACTTTTTTTGTGTCACTGTGTATATGTGTCACCATGCCTCTTTCACCATGTCCATGTGTTTCTGTCAATTTTTCATTTCAATGAAGGTTTGACATGTCACCATGTCAGTCTGTGACCGTGTCTCTTTGTTGCCTTTTCATTTCAGTGAAGTGTCTGTAAGTCACTGTGTCTGTATATGTCTTTGTGTCTCAACATTGTGGTGTTTTTGTCACCATGTCTATGTCACCTTTTTGTATCAGTGAGGGTCCTGTATGTCACTGTGTCTGCATGTCATCTAATCTGTATGTTAGGGTTTGGTTAAAGTTAGACATACAGACTTGGTGACATATAGACCTGATGACATAGTGATATGCTTCTGGATGTGGAGAGAAAATTGAAATGGATCACCATGGCATGAGAGGAATTTTGTCCAATTTGTTTTAATATATATCGATTATGATTCAGGTTAGGATGATACAACCACCTAGCTATCAGTCGACAATGATTTCAGATTCTATAAAGTATTTAAAGAAGAAGAAACAGATGAACACTTGTTTATCGTCATTTGTCATTTTGTCAGTGGGCGGATGCAACAAGACATCAAGTGCGCTTCAGTCTGATTGGCCAGTTCCTCCAAAGACAGCTGGTGAAGTGGCACGATACATAATGATAACAGTCATAAATGACAAAATGAAGTTTTTAGGACAAGGTAGCCTCGAAGACTCCTAATGTATCCTCTCATAGGTTTCTTTATTGTACTTATTCAGTGGCATGGCTGAGACAATTTTGTTAGCAACTGCCTAATTGTATTGATACTGCGTGTGATTAAATTTCAGAAGATTGTCAAGGTTTTTTTAAACTGATTTAGGTTTTATTCAACTTGAATTGTAACGGAAGATTATCCCAAACTTTAGTAAAATGGTAGTTTCAGTGGTGGAGGTCTCGGGCTGCAATAATCATTATTTCAATATCAGAAAAAACGTGCAAACTTTGATTTCTCCACAGCAGATGATTGGAAAGTATTGCTTTTGAAAAATGTTGCTTTCTCCCATTGGGCTGGTCACAGCACTCACAATGTGCTCAACACAAGGGATCACACAGGTGCCCCAGACAGCCGGGCAACCATTACTGTCCTGCCAGATGATTGATAAGGGTGATGAAGATGATGCCATTCAATGGATGAACCTGTGTAGTTCTGGTCTTCCCATGCTGTGTAGTGCCAGTTATGGCAAGCAGGAGCTGAAAAATTCCACAGACACATGCCACTGAATGAGACTGGCCCTCAACCTCCCGGTCCACAACACTATCCAGACACTCCAGTGACTGGTTGAAAGTTAACGTTTTATCACTGCTCCTTTACTTCCCAATATCTGGTTGGTTTTGTATGTTTGTTTTTCAACTCGTGTCCATAAATGTGTACTTTTGTTTTTCTTGTATGTGTCCGAGTGCTGATTTTTTTTTTTTAAGCCTCTAATCATTGTTTTTTTTGTTTTGTTTTGTTTTGTTTTTGGGAGGGGTCTTTTTTCCCTCTATTTTCAGATTGATATTGTTCATTTTCACAAAATGATTTGTTGACTTCACTGTTGTTTGACATGTGTAACCTGTGTAACCATCTTCCGTGCCCTCACAGTGACATTATTCCAACACAAATCATTCCGGTCATCGCTGACACAGCCGCACCCAGGCTCAGTTGCAGCTAGTGCTGGCAGAGCGCAGGGCACAAGTGGCGTCGGGTCATCTTACAGCCCTGCACTGCTGCCTCGTCAGGTGCTCTGTTGTGCCTGGTCAGATCCAACACATGCAGCACACCCTCTACAAAAGTGATGAGTACTTATCAATTGTATTTCATTGCCTCTCTTCATATTCATGTGCTTCGGCTTTTGTTTACGTGCCCATATTTCCTTTCCAAGATTATATGATTAATGAAGTATTGTGTTTTTATGATTCATTACTTTCGACGGTGTTATAAATGTTACTGAATTACAATGTAAAAGTACAACTTGATGTTCATCCGCTTTTGGTTGTTTGCATCTGAATGTCGAGAGCTGTTACTGAGAGGAACTTATGACTGACAATACACATTAACAATGCACATATTCATGTAATTTTCACACAAGAAGTTAACTTTGCACATGAACAAGCACACACACACACACACACACACACACACATACACGCACTTTGCATATTTGTGTAAATTGCTGTGCAATGGCTGTCTTGCACAGCACAGCCTAGTGATATGGCCTTAATGGATGTCATTAGTTAGCTGTCGTGATTTCAATTGGTGTAAACTGTGAGGCTGTAGGTCTGTGGTGTTTGTTGCCTGATTGTTTTCAGACAGCCTAGTGATATGGCCTTAATGGATGTCATTAGTTAGCTGTCGTGATTTCAATTGGTGTAAACTGTGAGGCTGTAGGTCTGTGGTGTTTGTTGCCTGATTGTTTTCAGACATTGGTGTAAACTGTGAGGCTGTAGGTCTGTGGTGTTTGTTGCCTGATTGTTTTCAGACATTGGTGTAAACTGTGAGGCTGTAGGTCTGTGGTGTCTGTTGCCTGATTGTTTTCAGACATTGGTGTAAACTGTGAGGCTGTAGGTCTGTGGTGTTTGTTGCCTGATTGTTTTCAGACATTGGTGTAAACTGTGAGGCTGTAGGTCTGTGGTGTTTGTTGCCTGATTGTTTTCAGACATTGGTGTAAACTGTGAGGCTGTAGGTCTCAGGTCTGTGGTGTAAACTGTGAGGCTGTAGGTCTGTGGTGTAAACTGTGAGGCTGTAGGTCTGTGGTGTAAACTGTGAGGCTGTAGGTCTGTGGTGTGAACTGTGAGGCTGTAGGTCTGTGGTGTGAACTGTGAGGCTGTAGGTCTGTGGTGTGAACTGTGAGGCTGTAGGTCTGTGGTGTAAACTGTGAGGCTGTAGGTCTGTGGTGTAAACTGTGAGGCTGTAGGTCTGTGGTGTGAACTGTGAGGCTGTAGGTCTGTGGTGTGAACTGTGAGGCTGTAGGTCTGTGGTGTAAACTGTGAGACTGCAGGTCTGTGGTGTAAACTGTGAGGCTGCAGGTCTGTGGTGTAAACTGTGAGGCTGTAGGTCTGTGGTGTGAACTGTGAGGCTGTAGGTCTGTGGTGTGAACTGTGAGGCTGTAGGTCTGTGGTGTCAACTGTGAGGCTGTAGGTCTGTGGTGTCAACTGTGAGGCTGCAGGTCTGTGGTGTCAACTGTGAGGCTGCAGGTCTGTGGTGTCAACTGTGAGGCTGCAGGTCTGTGGTGTCAACTGTGAGGCTGCAGGTCTGTGGTGTCAACTGTGAGGCTGCAGGTCTGTGGTGTCAACTGTGAGGCTGTAGGTCTGTGGTGTCAACTGTGAGGCTGTAGGTCTGTGGTGTGAACTGTGAGGCTGTAGGTCTGTGGTGTGAACTGTGAGGCTGTAGGTCTGTGGTGTGAACTGTGAGGCTGTAGGTCTGTGGTGTAAACTGTGAGGCTGTAGGTCTGTGGTGTGAACTGTGAGGCTGTAGGTCTGTGGTGTAAACTGTGAGGCTGTAGGTCTGTGGTGTAAACTGTGCGGCTGTAGGTCTGTGGTGTCAACTGTGAGGCTGTAGGTCTGTGGTGTGAACTGTGAGGCTGTAGGTCTGTGGTGTGAACTGTGAGGCTGCAGGTCTGTGGTGTGAACTGTGAGGCTGCAGGTCTGTGGTGTGAACTGTGAGGCTGCAGGTCTGTGGTGTGAACTGTGAGGCTGTAGGTCTGTGGTGTGAACTGTGAGGCTGTAGGTCTGTGGTGTGAACTGTGAGGCTGTAGGTCTGTGGTGTGAACTGAGGCTGTAGGTCTGTGGTGTGAACTGTGAGGCTGTAGGTCTGTGGTGTGAACTGTGAGGCTGTAGGTCTGTGGTGTAAACTGTGAGGCTGTAGGTCTGTGGTGTAAACTGTGAGGCTGTAGGTCTGTGGTGTGAACTGCGAGGCTGCAGGTCTGTGGTGTGAACTGCGAGGCTGCAGGTCTGTGGTGTGAACTGTGAGGCTGCAGGTCTGTGGTGTAAACTGTGAGGCTGCAGGTCTGTGGTGTAAACTGTGAGGCTGCAGGTCTGTGGTGTAAACTGTGAGGCTGCAGGTCTGTGGTGTGAACTGTGAGGCTGCAGGTCTGTGGTGTGAACTGTGAGGCTGCAGGTCTGTGGTGTAAACTGTGAGGCTGCAGGTCTGTGGTGTAAACTGTGAGGCTGTAGGTCTGTGGTGTAAACTGTGAGGCTGTAGGTCTGTGGTGTAAACTGTGAGGCTGTAGGTCTGTGGTGTAACTGTGAGGCTGTAGGTCTGTGGTGTAAACTGTGAGGCAGTAGGTCTGTGGTGTAAACTGTGAGGCTGTAGGTCTGTGGTGTAACTGTGAGGCTGTAGGTCTGTGGTGTTTGTTGCCTGATTGTTTTCAGACAGGAGTGATTTTGTCCTCTCTCAGGTGACAGGGTGACAGGGCTGAAAGGGCCCAGTGTGGGCTGGGCAGCAGCCACTGAAGCTGAAAGCCGCTTTGTGCCCTCATTGTGTTCTCACTGATGTGCATCATATGCACTGCCTCCATGTTGATTGTGAAGTAACCAGGATTTTGAACTCGTTATTGATGCTTTTGTGTATCACTTTGTGTACACCAAAGTGTCACTGTTTTATGACTGTAAATAATTTCAGCACACAAGGCTTTTGCTATATATATGCATTAACACACGTGTGCTTCATCATTTCCACTTCCTTTGTTCACACAATACTACACAGTTATATCAACCACAGTTCAAACACACATGCAGCTCAAACATCCCTGTAACTAAGTTAGAGAACAGTAAGTTTTTAGACGTGGCTTTCTGAGCACGCCTATCGCTAGTATCAGGTGTCCAAGGTAGTCCAGTTCAACTGGTGTAATGTTCACGCTTTTGATGCACTTGGTCACTTTTGTTGAAGATACCAGACAATGTTGACTATACTAAGTGGAATCAATGCACCAAGTAGACACATGCATCTCTCAGGGGGTTGAAATCCCGTTTCATCTTTCAGGTAGGTGTCATGCTGCGTAAACGAGAATGCAGATTGTAAAGCGCATAGAGCATGGTCTCTGGCCGGGGATAGGCGCTATATAATTAATCTCTTTTAAAAAAAAAAAATTTTAAATTTTTAATTCTTCCACTGCAACTGATTTTGTTTGTTTACTAAAAGAACAGAAACCATCAAGGGAATCAGGTGTGTGGTGGTAGGATGATGAATGATTAGGGACTCTTTTTTTCCCCAAGAAGCCAGAGTTCCTGCCAGCCTCACATGGCGAACGCTGGAGTCATTGCTGTGAAGCAACAGGGGATGGGAACCAGTGTGCTGTGACGCATGTTCCACTCTTCACAGACAGTGGGGAGAACTATGCATGGTTTATTCAGCACTGGCAGAGGGTCATTGTCCTTTGATCAAAAGATGTTTGCCCACCAGGATGGAATTTCAGACATTCTTAGTGCTGCGATTCGTAAATAGTCTTTTCTACATTTGAACCCTCCAGAATATAGTATTACGGGCAAGTTTTAAACACAGACAGAGACGCACGCGCGCGCACGCACACACACACACACACACACACACACACACACACACACACACAGTCCGCAAAACCTTGAATTTTGTTTTATGCTGTATTATGGTTCGCCAAGGTTTTGCCCACTTCTGGGACAGGCACGGTGTAGGATGTTAAGAGTTCACGTAATTCTTCAATAAAAACTTACATCAAACAAAAAATGTTAACCTTTTCAAGAACTCAAAATCGTAAGTGGTTAAACACATATGAACAGGGTTTTCATTGGAGTCAGCTGTAAAGTGTTTGTGTCTGACATCATTACCACCACTCCTAAAGAAAATGTTCATAGTGAGCGGCTCGTGACACATGAATGGGAATATAGCCTATACACATCAAACTACAGCCCCTTCCGGATTTTTCCTCAAAATTTTATGATGTAACTTGAATTTACAGTTTTGCGCAGTAATTTATATTAAACAATATCCCGGTTTCATGAGTTCGTCTATCACTGTTTAACATTACTTTGGTAGCTAAGTGCATAGGCTTATTGTTGTCACAAAGCGATGTGATCGTTAGCGAGTTGGACAGAGGCGGGGATGTGAGTTAGGGAAATAGTGAAGGGAGGGGCAGAAAGGGAGTGCTTCTTTACATCAAAATTTTTTATACTTAACCAGGGCACAAATTGGCTCCTGACAGATTAGTTGTAAGGCCCTGATCAACCGGCAGATTGATGTGTGAATCATGACGGAAACGCGAGTCAAAAGGAAAGTGTTCTTCACTCATAATGCTCTAGGCCAGAGCAGAACCAGACTACTGGACAATCTAATGCTCCTGTAACACTGATCAGTTAGCCTACATTCAACTTGCACCAGCTCCTGTGGCCTCCTTTAATTAATCTTTCTCTAGGACACCTTCACACTCTTTCATTATTTTTGTGTATTTGATTTTTGATTCCAGTACATGGCTTACTTCAATGTTTTCATGATGGAAATCGTAGTTTTCTTTACAAATCAAAGGGTCGAAATACCCAGCTATTAGATCTTGAACAACTAAAACTTCCTGGTGAGTAACTGTAAATGCTGTCACTTCCTGTCTGTTGGAGTACCAATTTCCTTAAGTCATTGAGAGGGTGACTGAGCAATCACCCTCGTACTCCATAGACCGATCGTGCTGCACTCCTCCCCTTTTCATTTACACACACACACACACACACACACTCACACTCGGTGGAGACTCAATTTTTCTTGCATGTTTTATACATAGAGCTTGTCAGCAACATGCATGCATTGTTTTAGGTGAACGCAGAAATGACGGATCCACTCCCTTCTCCATCTCAGGCTAGCATCACACGTGTGCAGAGGATACCATCATTAAGTCTATTGACTAACTTTCCGTCATTCTGGTAGTTACTCTTATTGTCTACTGGTCGACACTAAGTAGAAATTTAGGGGGCGGGGAGGGGGGTGGACAAACAGATTATCTATGTACTTGTCCCCATGACAACAAACATTTCCAGGAATTTCCGTCCCTGGAATTCTCTTCCCTCTCTGCATCACTCTCCTCACCTTTAAAGAAAAGTCATGTGATGAAGAGCTGCTGGGCTTTGTTCCAGGACATCACCCTAGTCTTCAACAACGTGGAATACCAACCTGAACATAACATTATCTTCTGCTCTCCTCTCTTCACAATCCTCCTGTCGTTGCCCCTGCCCCTGTGCTGACCTCAAAGAAAGAGCAGAGCGTCATGTGAGGGAAGTAGTTGTGGGCGCTGTTCCAGCCGGTCATGGCCTGAGACTTCTCCCAGAAGGCAGCCAGCTGTTTCTGCAGTGGACCCACCGGACACAGGTACAGGATGTACTCTCGTGCCTCATCATCGTCCAGTTTGGGGTCGTTCACATGGGACAGTAACTTGCACACAGAAAACACTTTTTTGTTACTCTGCACGCTGTATCATGGAATCTGACAATACTGTGTTTTTCTTCTTCTTTTTTTCAAATGTTCATCTTGAAATCAATCATTTTTAGTCATGAATCAAAAGGTGTTAATGCGAATATAAGGCACTGAAATTCACCATGCACCCCAATGCATCAATTAGTGAAATCGTCTTTATCAACTGAAGTCTTTCGGTTTGCACCAGACTAAGTTTATTAATTAGATTCAAGATGATCTGTCACACACATAACTGAAAGGTAAATCAAATGATTAGATTGGACATAAAAGAAACTGGCTTTTTATGTAATCTAAATAAATGATCATAAATGATATGGCCTATCCAACTTACACATCAGTAAATCAGCACATATACTGTTTTCGTCAAAACGTATTGATACAAAATTCAATCAAAACAAAAAAATGCCAAAGTATGATATGAAAAAAAAAATCCTATACAACATAAGGTAAATGCAGCAGTTAGAAATGTCAACAAACAAGTAAATCAAGCTAGGCATAAGGAACAAAGAATCGTACGGTCAAGCCTCTCGGTCCCAATCCCACACCCTTCCCCTTCCAAAACATTTTTCTGGAACCTTTGTCTCTTTGCCCTTCCTGAATTCAATTCCTATAGCTGTCTGGAGACCTGTTTTCTTCAAGGGATTTAGAGATCATTACAGAGAAGTTCCACCGTGTACCCAAGATAATAAAAAAGTTTAAAGAATTCCACCTGAAGCACGTCACACGTGTCTTTGCACATGTGCACGACAGTAAAAAGAGGCGTGGTTAAGGACGGAAAATCTCACTGAAGACTGAGAAAGGGGGGGGGGGAGACAGTACATGGCACTTTTAGTCCACTAACTCAGAAGAATTGCTGCATCCACAGACGTCAAATGAGTTCATAAGTGAAAAAAAAGAGTCCCCATACACTTGTAGACACAGACCTCTCCCCATTCCCTTCTCCATTCCGCTTCCTCTCACACACACACACACACACACACACACACACACAAACACACATATTACTAACCAGTCTGAAGCAAGCTAAACTTACCTGTCTCCCGTTCCTGCTAGTGCCTTCAGTGATAATCGCGCTCATCCGTTACGCAAAATCATGAATAGCAATCTTCTTTATCTTTTTCCTCATTTACGATCTCCACCCATCCGCTTCCAGTCGGTGGTCCAACCCATTTGTTGAGCGCGTTTGCTACTAGCTACTCCGCTCACTCCACGTGAGTATCATTTTATGCGTGGTGACACTGATTTCGACGTTGCAAGAGAGTGACAAGTGAACAGCTGAGCAGAGAGACAGCGAGAGGGAAAGAGGAAAACGTCAAGATGATAGGGTGGTCCAGCAGCCGGAAGTCCCGCTAGTTCTAGGATGGTTAGGGGCTTCGATTCATTGTGTAGCTGCCGAAGAGCACCCCCACACCTTCCATATCTAAAGCACCCTTCGTTTGAATTGAAGAGCGAATGAGAGGTGGAACCACTACGTTGTGTTCCATCTGTTTTGAAGAGAAGAAATTGAGTGGTTCCACCTTTCATTCGCTCTTCATTTCAAACGAAGCACCCTTCGTTTGAATTGAAGAGCGAATGAAAGGTGGAACCACTACGTTGTGCTCCATCTGTTTTGAAGAGAAGAAATTGTTGGGAGCTGCTGGAAGCAAGCGGACGGCCTTCTACTCCTTCATCTGGTCACCTGTAGCTTCGATTGCTACGCGACCTCCCCCCACCTGCCCCTTCTTCCCCTTCTCCCTCCGGTACTCGCTGTAAAGAGAGACGCCCAAGTTGTCTCCGGTTACCACGCGCCCTGGGAGCAGAGTTTACCCCCACCCATTCACCGACTGCTGAGCTGACCAGATCGAGGTCAGGGCACGACTGGAGATAAGGACATCCCGGACAAACGACACAACACCAGCGACTGACGTTGTATGTCCCATCAGGAGGCCGTCGGGAGCAATGCCTGATACTGCTTCCGGGTCAGGCTACCCTGCCAGACCTTCTGCCTCGTGGATTCTTGCGTTCCCACGTCATTGTACGGGTGAAATGAAGGGCGGAAAGGGGAAGGAGGGAGACATTGTGGTGTTTGGGAGAGACTGAAGACCAAGGGACTTCTAGTCCAGAATAACAACTTGTTTTGTTATCTTACTCAGCTAAGTGTGGGATGTTTGGGGGCGTTAGGAGTAATAGTAGCGGGTGGAGAAGTAGGATTATGTACAGTGGATTGTCAGCGCCATACCGGTCGTGGATCAAGGAACAGGGAAGTGGACCATGAACAAATGACAATAAATGAACAGAAACAACACCGACTTTGCAGGGATATTTGAGCGTTTGAATCGTATAGCAGTAGCATAATTAGCAGCTGAAGTAGAGTACTCAACGTATTTGTATACACATGAACGATAACTAGACTGTTATGACGGTGGCACGTTTAAAACTGAAGCATTATTCTCATCACTGAACGTGGATATTGCAGACGAGACGTATCAGACAAAACGAGACGCACCGTCAGTCAGGCGGTGAACTTCGACACGGTCGACACCCGTTCTCAGTCTGCACCATTGTTCCAATAGTGTTACGCCAGTAAAACCGGACCTGAATGGGGCTTGGGGTGGATGTGGGTGGTGATTTGGGGAAGCAACATATTCAATCAGAAGAGAAACCGTTTCTGATCGATAGGCTGACGCAAGACTTATAACAAGGACACAAAGAGGGAGAAAGAACAATAATCACACAGCACAAACCAACAGCTTACCAGGACGCTATCAGTTTGTACACATGCATGGTCAGACCCCCTAACCAACAATACACATCGTGTGACCAATTTCAGTCTCCGGTCCTCGAAACCTTATTAACCAGCCTTGCTAACCACAGATCATGCGAGAGGGTGGGGGAGGGGGAGAGTGGGGATCACTTAGGTGCCAGTCCACCGAAAAGTTAGAGTGGCGGGAGAAGGGGGGAGGGGGGGGGGATACTAGACTGAGGGATAAACAATAAATGACAACAGTACAGATATCGGAACGCTTCACAGGTACGAACTGGGTGCTTTCATTCAAATGACGTTTCTTATTATGGGCTGAAAATGTCAGACACCGCGAAGTATAAAATGAAAATGAGACACGAGGAAAAGGGGCACTAAGCATACCCATTTTTTTTTCAACTGCGAACAAGATGTTCAACTTAATTCGGAGCGATCGGCCGCCTGGCAACTGGAGGCTAGCCGTGTATTGTGGCGGGAGGAGGGCTGACTTATTCTTGTTAACTGAAATATTGACTTCATTTGAACGATGACGTGTGACGTGCGCGACTGAGAAAAAAGAATTACTTTCTTGTCATTTACTTAACGTTATTTACAAAGATGTATTTGAGGTAAATAAGCGGTAAGCCGTTATTTAAAATTCAAACAAAGGAACACTTCATCGTATTTTGTAAGCTTGTGAGTCACGTTGGCGATTGCTGTTACTTAAAGTCGTATTGATTTTATGACAGCGACGCACCATAAACTGAGGGGCATGTAATAAAAGTGGGGAAGGAAAATGAACAAGTGGCATCATGTAAAGCGTCACAAGTGATGGTTTATAGCTTTTGAATGAACAGTTGTAACAGTGCTTTTCACTTACTTTCAAACAGGGATGTGAAAGCAGGAGTGCATAATAGACTTTGTAACAACTGGGAAGTTAGGTAACCTAAATCAAATTGAGACTACGTCCATCCTGTCCGTCCCTATGAAAAATACTAGTAACACAGCCCAAAGGGACCGAGATCGCCTTGACTGGTAGAGCGCGTGTAGGGTCAGTGAACCGAAACAACGTCGCTGTTCAGTGGACGCACACTGTGCAGTCATGGCACAACACATTGGCGCACGTGGCCCAGGCAAGCTGTACTGCGTGGTAAAGAAAATCGCCGGTGATGGCCAACTTAAAAGTCTGACAACTGTTTATGAACTTTGCAAGAATATCTCTCTACGGTGTAAATTTTTAAAATAAAAATAAAAAAACGGTTTATGGACAATTATTCATCCATGCCGATGTACCTATAACACACTGTATGACCTGATGAGCTCCTACACCAAAAGAGTATAGATAGGGCCAACACACTTAGCTGCAAGGTGGGGTGAGGAGGATCGGACTCACATCTCCAACCATCACACGAAAGAAATTTGTGTTTGAGGGTCGTAGAACTATCACACAAACGGAATTGGTGCTCTGATTGTGTTAGGGGATGTTACCCAGTAGCGTTTGGGGATGTTGGGGATCTTACTCAGGTAATTATGGGATGTTAATAAATCAACACTTACTTACTTAGGCCCATTGCTCTTGCCAGAGCATAGGCCAACAACAACTGCACGCCAACGACCACGGTCCTGGGCAATCTTTTCTAATTCACCACAGCTGTAACCCATCTGCCTGGTGTCCGCCTCCAGGTCCTGCCTCCAGGTGTTTCTTGGCCTTCCTCGCTTCCTTTTGCCCTGGGGATTCCAGGTCAGGGCTTTTCTGGTGGTGTTGTCCGGGGGCTTTCGGAGCATGTGTCCTATCCACCGCCATCTTCGTTTGCGGATGACTTGCTCCACTGGCAGTTGATTACTTATTTCCCACAGCTCTTTGTTGCTGATTGTCTCTGGCCAGTGGATGTGGAGAGATCTTTCGCAGGCAGCTGTTAACTAACGTCTGCAGTTTTTGAATGGTGGTTTTTGTTTCTTATCCATATAAGAGGACAGATTTGATGTTAGAATTGAAGAGGCTGATTTTCGTCCTGGTGGTGATTAGTCAAGATTTTCAAATGTTTTTCAGCGTGATGAAGGCTGCTCTAGCTTTCCCTGTTCTGCTTTTCACGTCGGCATCAGTTCCCCCTTGACGGTTGACTACACTGCCCAGATAGGTGAAGCTGCTGACTTCTTCCAGTGAGGCTCCATCTAGCATCACAGCGTCTGGACTGACTGTGTTAATGTTTAGTATTTGGGTTTTCTGGGGGTGGATGGTAAGGCCGACCTTTGCTGCAAAGATTAACAGGTCTGTTGTTTTGTTTAGTATTTGGGTTTTCTGGGGGTGGATGGTAAGGCCGACCTTTGCTGCAAAGATTAACAGGTCTGTTGTTTTGTTTAGTATTTGGGTTTTCTGGGGGTGGATGGTAAGGCCGGCCTTTGCTGCAAAGATTAACAGGTCTGTTGTTTTGTTTAGTATTTGGGTTTTCTGGGGGTGGATGGTAAGGCCGGCCTTTGCTGCAAAGATTAACAGGTCTGTTGTTTTGTTTAGTATTTGGGTTTTCTGGGGGTGGATGGTAAGGCCGGCCTTTGCTGCAAAGATTAACAGGTCTGATGTTTTGTCCTTCATCTGTTTTCTGGTATGGGAGAACAGGGCCAGATCGTTCACAAAGTCCAGGTCGTCGAGCTGGGTCCAGAGGGTCCACTCTATGCCATTCCTCTTTTCTTCTGTCGTCCTCTTCATCACCCAGTCAATGGCCAGAGGAACAGGAATGGTGATAGGAGGCAACCCTGATGGACTCCAGGCTTTACCTCAAATCAACGTGTTGTCTGTCCTGCGTAAACCACCTGGCATGCTATCCCTTCATAGGATTTCTGAATCAAATTGGTGATCTTTGCTGGTTCTCCATATTGCCATAATAGTTGCCACAAGCTGTCTCTGTGCAAGCTGTCGAAGGCTTTCTGAAAGTCCACAAAATTGATGCAGAGTGAAGTGTTCCATTCTAAAGTTTGTTCCATAATGATCCTTAGCGTGGCAGTCTGGTCTGACTGGTCCCTAAGTGTTTTGTCTACTTCATCCTTCATTTTCTCTAAACCAATCCTGTTGAAGACCTTGCCTGGTACTGGCAGGAATGTAATGCCTCTATAGTTTCCGCAGTTGCTGAGATCTCCCTTCTTTGGTAGTTTAATGATGTGTCCGTCTTTCCAATCTGTAGGGACCTCCTCGTATGTCCATATCTTCTCAAAAAGTGGTTGAAGAATGTCTGCTGTAGTGCCGATGTCAGCTTTTAGTGCTTCTGCTGGTATTGCGCCTGGGCCTGCTGCCTTTCCATTCTTCATTTTCTTGATAGCACTGACGATTTCTTCCCTGGTTGGTGGATCACAATTGATTGGCAGATCGATTTCTGCTGCTGGGATATGTGGAGTGTCTTGTGGTGCTGGTCTGTTCAGTAGCTCTTTGAAGTGCTCCACCCATCTGTTGAGTTTTCCCTCTTGGTCTGTAAGAGTCTCTCCCTGTTTGTTTTGAATGGGTCTCGCTCGCTTGGAAAACGTTCCTGCGAGTTTCTTGGTCGTATCGTAGAGCGCTTTTATGTTTTCGCTGCTGGCAGCCTGTTCTGCTTCTTCTGCAAGCTGATCAACATACATTTTCTTGTCTCTTTTCACACTCCATCTCATTTCCTTGTGGGCTTGGCTGTGGTCTTCGTGGGCTGCTGCTTTCTATGCTCTAGTTGTGCCTCTGTTGATTTGTTCTTTCTTCCGTTTTCGTTTGTCGATTTTCTGCAGGGTTTCTGTTGTGATCCAACCTTTGTGATGTTTTTCTTTTTATGCAAGAAAACTCTTTGCATGTTGATAAAAAAAAAAGAGCTTCTTTTGCTTCTGTCCAGTGGGTGCCTATGTCTGTATCTTCTGTGTGTAGATCTTTTCTTTAGGAATCTATTCTTTAGGGACAGTGTAAACGAGTCTCTGTAGTACTGTTCTCTATGTAGCCCTACATTGAACTTTTCTCTTTTTCCTGTTGGTTTCACTGGGTTCTTCTTCAACATGAGCTTTATTTTTGCTGTCAGAAGGTGATGGTCTGATGCTACTACGTCTGCCCCTCTCCTCACTCTAACATCCTGCAGTGACCGTCTGAATTTGTTGGAAATGAAGATCTGGTCGATTTGATTTTCGGTTTCATGATTTGGTGATACCCATGTTGCTTTGTGAATCCTTTTGTGTGGAAATCTGCTGCCAACGATGATTAGGTTGTTCATCCCGCAGAAGTCTGCAAGTCGTTGGCCGTTTTCGTTCATGTCACCTAGTGCGTGGGTACCCATAACTTCTTTGTATCCTCGATTGTCTCCTCCTACTTTGGCATTCATGTCTCCCATGAGAATGGTGATGTCTTTGTCTTTCAGCTTGTTCAGTATGGTCTACAGCCTGTTGTAGAAGCTATGTTTGTCCTCTTCATCATGGTCGTTGGTCGGGGCATAGCACTGTACAATGTTTAGTTTGATGTCTTTCTTCATTGTTCTGAAGCTTGCAGTCACAATCCTTGGGCCGTGTGCTTCCCATCCAATTAGTGCTTTTTGTGCTTGTTTTAATAGCATAATTGCTACTCCCTCTGTATGTGCAGAGTTTTCATCTTCATGGCATGAAAAGAGGATTAACTCTCCTGAGTTAAGCACTGGGCAGCACTACCTTCAGTGTACGACCCAGAGTGCCTAGACTAAAAATGCCTAGACTAAATTGTTCAATAAGTGATCTGATTGGCACCATCCTCAAACCACCCAGGCCAATCAGTTTTTAGTTTTGAGAACCTGAACATGGTCCTATGACTTAAAGGACCTGAATCTTGTAACGTCAAAGTCAAAGTCAAGTCAAAGAAGATAGCCTTACTTGTCCGGATTGTAGCCATCTGGTCTCACTGGGCCCCACTAATGCCAGATTGTAGTTGTGCATCTCAGCTGCTGCTTGTCGAGTTTTCCCGGCTTCATACATGGTTCTGATGTTCCACGAACCGATGGTGATGGTTTTCCTAGTCGTCAGAAGGTCGGTCGGCGCTGAGGCTTCCTTTGGCTTTCACCACAACGCGTCATGAGTCCTGCTGATGCAGGCCCTTCTTCTTCCAGGAGTGGCGTTTCTTTGGCAATTGTTGATGTTTCTGTAGCAGGCAGTTGTTTTACAGGGTGAATTTGCTAGCCTCATGCCCAACCCTCCTCCTTTATCCGGATTTGGGACTGGCTGCTAGGTCTAAAGAGACTACCAGGCGAAGTTAAATCAACACTGCAACTGACTAATGACTAGATTTCTAAGTACCGTTATCGTCACACACACACACACACACACACACACACACACACACACACACACACACACACACACACACACACACACACACACACACACACACACACAGAGTCATTCACTCAGAGATACGAGGCTGGAAGTGAGCTAGTGTGGGGTTGATAGGATAGTGTGAGATGTTAAAGAAACTTCTTCATACACGTTCAGAAACATACCAGACAGAGGATAGGACGAGGCAGAATACAATATAACATTCTTTCAATAAACAGGCTCTTAGAATTTACGCATGTATTCATTTTGACTACAAATCATAAAAGACATTCCCAGGAATTCTAACTTTCAACTCAAACCTTCTCTATCTAGACTAATAAAAGGGTGGTCTATTCAGGGCTTTTTGAGGACCTTGACACGAATGTGTCAAGTGTTGTGGCCTCAAATGTTCTTTGTGGCAGATTGCTCCTGTTTTTAATTGTTCTGGGTGGATGATATCATTAAGGTGTTTCTGTTGAAATAAGCATCATTTAGCTTCTTTTTGTTTTTTGTTTTTAAGCCCTAGTCTTTTTCGGCTTCCTGTGTTTGTCAACGTATAGAAATTCATTTTCTCTGGCAACCGTCTTTAGAAGGGAGACAATCGTTCTGTTTGCACAAACATCCTCGAGGTCTCTGTGAGACTACGTTCCCTTGAATGTAGACGATTTCAGTTTTCATATGGCAAAAGAGGTGAAAAGCTTGGTTGCTTCCCGAATTACCGACTTCACACAATGGCAGAATCTCTTCCTCCTCGCATTATTTCTCGCGATGATTCTCTTAAAAGACAGGTCGGTAGATCTACGCTGGACACACTTCTGCAGATGGGCTTTCCTAAACAGAGATGGTAAGAAGTTATTGTTCATAATTCATTCACTGGTTTTCATTGTGACCAGTTGAGAGTAATTAAATCAAGTTTTCGAGTGGGATGGGTCGTACGTTCGCTCACGAGTCACAGTTCAGTGTACTGTTTAGTGGTTCTGTCGGTTTCCACCAGTCGTAAATTGCAGACAGGATCTAGAGTCTATGGATTAGTCATAGTAACAAGATCGTGACCAGAGGCGTTGGCTTTGATTCCTTTGAAAGTTTATCTTTTGTTAGAAGTTTATTTACTTTGGAAGATGTTACTTAATCTTTGTTTAAGACAATAAACGGTCACAGAATTCTACGATCACGTAAATCTCTCTCTCTCTCTCTCTCTCTCTCTCTCTCTCTCTCTCTCTCTCTCTCTCTCTCTCTCTCTCTCTCTCTCTTGTGCGTGTTAGGTGATGCGCCACGAAAACAGGATAGAGACCATGCTAGAACTTTCTGCTTCCTCATGTACATAGTGACTGACTAAGTACTACAAGAAAAAAATCACTGTGTTGTAGTTGTATAAATTCTAAATTTCATTGGGACTGTACAGTCATGTTCCTACCTGTAGGCCTATGTGGATAACACACGAGAATTTCTGACATATTTGTGCATTGCTACCATGTAACAGGGCAAAATTACTAAATGTCATAAAAACCATAAACAAGGATTTGTGTTTGATGTTCACAGTCCAGCTTGACTTGTTTTTAAATAAGAGGAAGAGGGACAGAGTAGCCTAATGTGTCAATGCACAAGAACATTCTATATCATTAATTTTCATGAAGAATTTGCCTTTTGAGGAAAGTGTTTGATATGAGGTACAGAGTAAGAATAAACTGGTAATATTCATACAGACCGCTGAATTCATTTTGAGCAATGATGAAAATATACTTGACATAAAGTCATAAGACATAAAAGTGACAGAAAGGAATTAAGGTTTGTATTATAATTATGGGAGTTCCAGTTTTCTATCCAGCAAGTAGAATGGATCTTGAACAGGACTGAAGGGCAGTAAGTTCATGGACCATTTGAAAGATTATATTCTCTCACAAATAGAATTGTGAGGAAACCTTCAGGCAACACAGTAGGTCAGAGTTCTGGTCAGATCTGTTTAGATATTGTAAATAAGAAAGGCCTGATTTCCTGCACTGAACACCAAGATCCTTTGACAAAAAGTGATGGTAATGTGTTATACTATTACTTCTGTGGTGAAATTAACAGCCAGAACTGAACACCAAAATCATTTAAAGAAAAATGATGGTGATGTCTTACATTTTCACTTCTGTGGTAAAAGTAAGAGAAAAAATGTAAATTCAGCCAGGACATAATGACCACACGAAATAAAAAAACAAGAAGATAACAAAGCTGGATTTAAACCTTCACTGCGCAGTGCAGTGGATAAAGACATGCACCAAGATATATCAAAAACAGAAGAAAAAAGAAAGAATTCCTCATTGATGATGAATAAGATACCGATTAAATGATATTGTGGAAAAGCCCTCAAAACTAAAGCAAATCCATTTGTAGGCCTGTGAATTATGAGCAACTGCACAAAGTTTATCCACAAAAAAAAAGTTATTGAAACTTTGAAAAATTACGTTGCCTACACTAGTAAGCAACTTTGTTAAAATGCTCTGGATGTGTTATAACAAAAAATATAGAAAAATAAAAGAATCAGCATCATGGAAAGAATGGATAAAGGCGTAGCAATAATTGATCTTGAGAAATCATGAACTCTCAATATTTTTTTGATCAGTCTACAGGAGAAGAACTACAAAACATGCCCTACCATAAGAAGTGTTTCAAATCTACAATATTATAATATACGGCTTTTGGGGGAAAGCTGCAAGCTCAGTCTAAATCCACATATACTGATAAAGTACAGGAAACAGTCTGTATTCCTCTGCTTGTACTAAAGGAACTGAGTCTTGAGTAAAATTTCGCCTTAAGTACTGTTTTCTGTTTTTTTCTTCTTTTTTTTTCTTCTTTTTTTAAAAATAAATCTCAGGAGACTGGATGTGACCCACATGACTAGAAGAAAATAGAGGCCTTCAATTTTTTTTCTAAATAATAGAAAAGGGGCGGGTGGGGGTGTCTCCAGAGCTGATCCAGGCTACTATAAAAATGAGGCTGACTTGCATAGCTTGCAAAGTCTTCTAGAATCCTTTGTAAAAGATTACATACTTCCACACCTGTCAGATAAGAACTGTATACATGTGACCAAGCATTTTGAAGAAATTACTAATGTGTGGTGTGTATACAACTTTCTATTGGGTTAAGAAAATGTGTAATGGGGGGGGGGGGGGGGGAGTAGATATATATATATATAGAGAGAGAGAGAGAGAGAGACTCAGCATACCATATTGAGTTCAAGCAAAAAAGATCATGTGTAAGTTGTCTGCTGGAAGTAATGAAAGATCATACTCAATTTTACTGGATGAGCGTAAAGCAGTTAATTAACCATGACTTTCACCTCAGAGAGCCTTCAAACTTGATACAGTACCCTCTAAAAGGCAGAGGGACCTGTAGGTAAATGGTGAAAAATATTTGCCCATGAAGTTGACATCATGTGTCTGTCCACCAAATTGAAAATGGTGTCTGATTCAATTCTGGGCGGGTGCTAGAAGAAGGATGGGTTCAGTCTTTTATCAAGGCCTAGACATGATGAACCTCTGACATTTTATGTCCATACAGCCATTAGGCTAACTTCAATAGGCTGCTGATGAAAATAACCTTTTTAAACTGCAAGAATGATCAGGTACAGGCATGGAGTCTCTATTTCAGTGCCAAGCAGTGCATTCAGGCAATAAGAATCCTGACATGAAACAATAGATAATCACTCAATGTACAGATCCATGCATGAAGAAAATGGATAATAATGTTTGACCGTCAAATATATAGAAAATTAGCAGTAAATGAAACCAGATTATGGTACTCGGAGAAAGGAGATTTTCATATCAGGATGAAAGTGTGTTTATGAAACGTTACAAGGCTTTGATAAGACTTCACTTAGAATTTGCAAACATTGTTCTGGCATCTGTACCTGAAAAGGCAATCAGTGTCCCTTTGAAGGCTTCAAAGAAAAGTAACAAGACTATTGAAGGACTGTAGTACAGTAAACATAATGAAAGACTTGAGTATCTGATTCTGCATTCTGTAGTGGGCAGGAGATTATTATTGGTTTTGAAGGCATAAATATACACAAAATCTTCCAACAGCCTGATAACAACAGAGCGAGGAGTTTTCCTACAATCTTGATGGAACACAGAAACAGCAGTTTGAGAAGAAAGTCACTTGCTAATAGAGTTGTTCAGATATGGAATGCACTTTCTGTTCAATTGAAGGATGCAACTTAAAACAAATGTGTGAAAAATTTCTGACAGTGCCAACAAATTGAAAGAATCATCTTTTGAATTTAATGAGTAATAACTGAAAAAGTGTACAGGCATAGCCGTGTGAAATGACAATGAAGGGGGCATCTAAAAGGCTGTGGGACTAGGCTGTGAGTAGCAAATCTGCTGACCACTACAAGTTTAACTAAGTACTGCCAGTGCCAGTACAATTACAGCTTTGCTGCTGCTATTACTACTGCTTTTTTTCTCTTCTTTTTTCCTTCTACATCCATGGTCATTTACATTCATTGAGCTGTAGATCACTGGCTAGAGAACAGAGCTGGATGGGACTGTCAAGAGCATACATGTATAACACAGAACATTGTCAAAAAGAAAATGGAACCTTTGCGGGTGGAAGTTGCAGAAAGATCAAAAGAAAATGAGAAAAGCCGTTTATAGCACTTCGACAGCAAAGGCAGAACCAAACGTGAAAATACACAAATTTTCAGACAGTATTCATGAATGTCAGATGGAATTCAGACTCAAGAGACCCAGAAATAAAAACAAAAAAATTTAAAAGAAGGAAAGGGGAGGGGGCTTTGGGGCCCACTAAGACAGCAGGAAAAAAGAATTGCTTTTTCAATTTGTAATAAATGGTTTCCCTGTGACTACATTTACTGGAGAGGCAGAATATCTTTCCCATTCCCAGTTGAATAAGAGTTTGACCAGAAGTAGATATGTTGACACTGGGGGGAAACAGTTCAAACCATACATGCTGATTTAGTTGATTTACAGTATTGAAAGTTTTCAGCTGGTTCCAAGTTGGGAAGACACCAGGCCTGGATGAATTACCTCCGGTGATCATAGCCAGAGCATTGGATGAACTAGGAGAAGAATGTGCATGCCTGTCAGAATGTCTTTGATAAGTGCACAGGTCAGCCCTGAAGCTTGTGCAAGTGCTGTATGTCATGTGTGGTCATCCAGGCTGAAAGGAAACTGAAACTGGCCGGACAGGTTTCCAAAGTGGATGAAACACCTGTTGTCAGAGACAAGTAGGTTTTGCACCAGAACAGCAAATAACAGCTGCTATTAGTCATTGAACCAGGCATCTTATCCAACATGATCATTGAACCAGACATGTTATCCATAGAGCCCAGACCATGAAAATGTTGGTGAGGGAGTAACGTATGTCCCACCTTCCAGCCAGCAATCCAGGAGACCAGTTACAACTAGCATGGATTTGTGTTAGTCATACATCACACATGGATGCAAATAAAACAGTTTGAACGGCACCATTTATTGAGGACTTGTTAGACTACCAATGTGTGTTGTTTTCACATAACAGCGTTCTTTGTTGGTCATGGAATTTTAATACTTTGCTTTTGCCTCATGTGTTCATCAAAACCATTCAAATTTAGTTAATGTGTAATTTCAGATAGCCTTTGACCCTGTACAAGAAGTATGGGTTACTGCATGTCAAAGATGTCTAAATCGGTGCCACTGGTCCTTCACAGAAAGTACAGGTCATTGCATATAATTCAAGATGCTCATAATGGCAATCCTTTGAAAAAAATTGATTTATTCTATACCTGAGAAATTTGTAATGGCAGGCTGCCTTCACAGACGTGTGAGCTCTGTGATTAAAGGTATGTTGGTTCTTGATATCCAAGATGTTCTCAATGGCAGTGGTCCTTACAAAAGAAAAAAATTAATGAAAAAAAAAAAAGGAAGAAGTATGGGTTACTGGGTACCATAGATGTCAACAGAGTTCTAGGTATGCAAAGGTGTGCAAATGAATTGTGGAAATAAGAAAAAGAATTATATACTTTTTTTTTCTGATAACTCACTTAAGTCAGGAATGTTTCAGAATCATTACTTAACTGTTCTATATGCATATTGGTTTCTTTTTTTTAGATTTTGAAAATAAATAGTTATATACTTTTTGAGCAGTAGTAATCTATTTGAGTGAAGAAAAAATATATTGAAAATCTGTGAATTTTCTGTTTTGTTCGTGTTTATTTCTAAATCATTTGTTGTTCATTTTGCTGAGCTGAGTTGAGACTTGCAGTTTAGTTTAAAAGTGAACATGAAGAAACAAAACAGAAATACATATTGATGATAAATGCAAACAAAAGCAAATGAGAAAGCAAGCGTGTCAGAATATCCATAGCTGCTGAGGCTGACAATGCCATGAATTGACCAGAAAGAATAAGGAGCAAGGTTTGGAAACATGATTGATTGAAGTGTGAAATGTTAAATTGAAGACAAAATGTGTGTGTTCATCTGCAAGATCATTTGTCATTGATGAGTGTTGTCCATGTATCCCATTTTTGTGTACATTTCTGTCTGGTGGTGTGTTTGCCTGTCTGTCTGTTAGTCTGTCTGTTCTAGTGTTTGTCTAGCTATCTGTCCGTCTATCTATATCTGTACATATCTATATGTCTGTCTATCAGTCTGTCTGTCTATTTCATGAAGCCACTCACCAGAGAAGACGCTGCAATTATGTGTCTGTCTGTCTACAAGGTTACATTGAAAAGAGAGAAAAAAAACACAGACAGAAAAGAAATTTTGGGTGACTTTTTATCAGACTGTATAGGGTTTTTAGAGTTGAATTTGAAAATCAAAGGGAAACACAATTGTAAACCAGTAAACCAATTGCTACTGTAGCCTTGAATCAGCAGAGATCCACGGCATGTGTTCAGTCATGATGTATCATCATGATGTATCACAGTTCACACAGATTGAGCACAGAAGTGTTTTCAGTACTCATAGTGCTATCTGCGTGGTAGACTGTTCATTTGGGCAGGAAATGCATCAGGCAGTCAGATTGAACAGAGAAGTTACAATGCTTAGTGTCTGAGAGAGAAGACTGTGTTCAGTCGTGCATGGAGTGTGTCACACAGCGTGACTGAACAAGGAAGTGTCGGTAGGGGCTGAGGGGAAGACTATGTTCTTATGTGCAGGGAATGTATCTCGCAGTTGGACAGAACAAGGAAGTATTCTATTTCTAGCCCTAACAGCAGAGTTTGAGAGGGAAGACAGTGCTCAGTCATGCAGAGAATTCATCAGGCAGCCTGATTGAAGAACAAGGAAGTGTGTTTGTAGTGTTTGAGAGGGAAGACAGTGCTCAGTCATGCAGAGAATTCACCAGGCAGCCTGATTGAAGAACAAGGAAGTGTGTTTGTAGTGTTTGAAAGGGGAGACAGTCTTTCTTTGTGCAAGGAATGGCTAGAACAGGATTTGTGTCCCTTTCTTAGGTAATTATTGTAATCTCTTGCACATAATTGTTTTGTTGTTGACAGTTTGAAGGCACTAGCAGCAACAGGAGACAGAGGGGTTCAGCTTGCTTCAGACTGGTTAGTAATTGGTGTGTGCAATGCATGTGTGTGTGTGTGTGTGTGTGTGTGTGTGTGTGTGTGTGTGTGTGCATGCATGCACATGTGCTCGCATGTATGTAAAGCAGCAACTGGAGACAGGTTCAGCTTGCCTCCAACTGGTTAGTAATATGTCCGAGTGTGTGTACATGTATTTTGTATGTATGTGTGTGTGTGTATATACTCTGTGTGCATGTGTGTGTGTGTGTGTGTGTGTGTGTGTGTGTACTCTGTGTGTCTGTGTTTGTGAATATGCATGTATATGATGGAAATGTGCATGTGTGGGAAGGGGGAGGGATAAGAGAAGGGAATGGGCAAAGGTGGTTTGTGACCATATCTCTATTCACACTCTCTCTCTCCGTCTCTCTCTCCTTTTGTTTTTTTTTCAATTTAATTAGCAGCTTTTGAAACACTTTTTTCACCAAGCTTTTCCATCGTTTATTGACATGTCTGTTAACCATGCCAGTTAATGTTACAATGTTCTATCTGCGAGTGCATGTGTGTGTGTCAGGGCTGACGTCATCTGTATTCTGTACATTGTTGGGATTCACAGTGAACATCTTAGTCATTATCTTTGAAAGTAAAAAAAAATATGGGTCTAAAATGGGAGAGTTATAGGCTGCGAATGTTGTATGGGAAAAAGATAAGAATGTTCCAGAAAAAGGAGTCTTTTCAAGGAAAGAAAGTGAAGTGAGGATTCCAGATTGGTATGTCTGCATTAAGAGGTTGACTGTGCAGAGATTGAGTGTTCCTCATACTGTAGTCCTGTCCGCATTAAGAGGTTGACTGTGCAGAGATTGAGTGTTCCTCATACCGTGGTGTTGTCTGCATGAAGAGGTTGACTGTGCAGAGATTGAGTGTTCCTCATACTGTGGTCCTGTCTGCATTAAGAGGTTGACTGTGCAGAGATTGAGTGTTCCTCATACTGTGGTGTTGTCTGCATTAAGAGGTTGACTGTGCAGAGATTGAGTGTTCCTCATACTGTGGTGTTGTCTGCATTAAGAGGTTGACTGTGCAGAGATTGAGTGTTCCTCATACTGTGGTGTTGTCTGCATTAAGAGGTTGACTGTGCAGAGATTGAGTGTTCCTCATACTGTGGTGTTTTCTGCATTAAGAGGTTGACTGTGCAGAGATTAAGTGTTCCTCATACTGTGGTCCTGTCCACATTAAGAGGTTGACTGTGCAGAGATTGAGTGTTCCTCATACTGTGGTGTTTTCTGCATTAAGAGGTTGACTGTGCAGAGATTGAGTGTTCCTCATACTGTGGTCCTCTCCACATTAAGAGGTTGACTGTGCAGAGATTGAGTGTTCCTCATACTGTGGTCCTCTCCACATTAAGAGGTTGACTGTGGAGAGATTGAGTGTTCCTCATACTGTGGTCCTGTCCACATTAAGAGGTTGTCTGTGGAGAGATTGAGTGTTCCTCATGATGTGGTGTTGTCGGCATTAAGAGGTTGACTGTGCAGAGATTGAGTGTTCCCCATACTGTGATCCTGTCCGCATTAAGAGGTTGACTGTGCAGAGATTGAGTGTTCCTCATACTGTGGTGTTGTCTGCATTAAGAGGTTGACTGTGCAGAGATTGAGTGTTCCTCATACTGTGGTCCTGTCTGCATTAAGAGGTTGACTGTGGAGAGATTGAGTGTTCCTCATACTGTGCTGTTGTCTGCATTAAGAGGTTGACTGTGCAGAGATTGAGTGTTCCTCATACTGTGCTGTTGTCTGCATTAAGAGGTTGACTGTGCAGAGATTGAGTGTTCCCCATACTGTGGTCCTGTCCGCTAGATTAAGAGGTTGACTGTGGAGAGATTGAGTGTTCCTCATACTGTGCTGTTGTCTGCATTAAGAGGTTGACTGTGGAGAGATTGAGTGTTCCTCATACTGTGGTCCTGTCCGCATTAAGAGGTTGACTGTGCAGAGATTGAGTGTTCCTCATACTGGATTGATTCATTCATTTGTTGACATTTTTAGTCTTTGCATTACTTTTTGTAGTGCAGGATTTTTTTGTTCTTGCACTTAGGCAACATTTATCGTAAAAGCCAAACATGTCACCTGAATTTTGTGTATGATACATTGTAAAACACACAAGATGTGTGCTGATTTGCTGTATGTAAGCTGAATGTGTTATTTGTAAAAAAAAAATTCATAATGATTTATTAAAGTCTCTTTTTTTTTGCTATATGTCAGTCTGTGATTTATTTTTCAGTTATGTGCTTGACTAAGCATTCTGAGTCTGGTCATGTAGCTTGGTATGGTTTACACCAAAAGACAGCAGTCGGTCAAGATGATTATACTTATTGATATTCAACATCGATTAGTGTGGTTGGTGAATTTCTTTTCTTAGTTTTTGTATCAACAGTTTTTGTTTCTTTGTTTTAGTTTATGACATGAACTGATAACATTGATTTATCAGTAGTTTTACACACACACACACATACATACACACACACACACACACACACACACACACACACACACACACACACACACACACACACACATACATACACATACATACATACACACACACACACACACACACACACACACACACACACACACACACACACACACACACACATATGCTCTCTCTCTCTCTCTCTCTCTCTCTCTCTCTCTCTCTCTCTCTCTCTCTCTCTCTCTCTCTCATTATAGTCATATCAAACTTTTGTATGCCTTGTCATAATCAGTGAATTTATCTCCCTTCGTGCCTTTTTCCCTGTCAGATTCCATGGTGTAGCGTGAAGAGTAACAAAAAGTGTTTTCTGTGTGCAGGTTGCTGTCCCATGTGAACGACCCCAAACTGGACGATGATGAGGCACGAGAGTACATCCTGTACCTGTGTCCGGTGGGTCCACTGCAGAAACAGCTGGCTGCCTTCTGGGAGAAGTCGCAGGCCATGACCGGCTGGAACAGCGCCCACAACTACTTCCCTCACATGACGCTCTGCTCTTTCTTTAAGGTCAGCACAGGGGCAGGGACAGGGGCAAGGCAAGGAAATCTTGGGAGGAGCAGACGATATTACGCTCTGTTGTTATTGCATGTTGTTGCAGAGTAAGATGATATGCTGGAACAGCAGCTACATCCTCTTCCCTTACATGACTTTTTTCTTTTCTTTTCTTTTTTTTCCGTTAAGGTGAGGAGAGTGGTGAGCAGAGGGGAAGGGTATTTCAAGCGAGAAATTCCTTCATAATTTTGTAATGTCCTGGGGAAAAATGCTTTTTTTTTTTTTTAAATCTACTTCTATACAAATCTCACCTAATCTTCCAAAGTAAAGACTGAAGGAGATGGTCCTGAAGAGGTAACCATTGGTTTGTCAGTAACAAGTTTGCATGCATACTTCAGTGATGGCATTGGCACACTTGTGATGCTCACCTGAAAGGGGAAAGTAAAGGGATAGATCTGTCATTTCTGTGTTGACCACAGACCCAGAATGAGCATGCATGCTGCTGACATGCTTTATATATAGAACACGTCTTGTCTTATGTAAGTGAAATTTAGTTTATAGCAGTACCAGCAGAAGAAAATCTTCTTGTGCTGATGGGATTGCATCTTTAAGTAATAAATTACCTTTTATGCCTTCAAAATTCTTGATAACCAATGAAATATTTAAAAGACACAAAATATGACTATCACAAATACATGTCACAAAACCCAGAGCTTACTTATTACGATCAACCTTTCCTATTACGATCAATCAAGTGCTGAAGATGGAGTTTTTAAAAGCCTGATGGCTAAATGCACATATAGTCCCTATTTTCCTGATTCCTGTAGAGCTGAACACACAGACTCAGAATGCCATATCGTGGAGAGGAAATGTAGAGTCACCCTCATTTGGCAGATTGGTTGTGGAAGGAAAATGGTGGATGGGTTGGTCAGCAGATTGGTTGTGGAAGGAAAATGGTGGATGGGTTGGTCAGCAGATTGGTTGTGGAAGAAAAATGGTGGATGGGTTGGTCAGCAGATTGGTTGTGGGAGGAAAATGGTGGATGGGTTGGTCAGCAGATTGGTTGTGGAAGGAAAATGGTGGATGGGTTGGTCAGCAGATTGGTTGTGGAAGGAAAATGGTGGATGGGTTGGTCAGCAGATTGGTTGTGGAAGGAAAATGGTGGATGGGTTGGTCAGCAGATTGGTTGTGGAAGGAAAATGGTGGATGGGTGGGTCAGCAGATTGGTTGTGGAAGGAAAATAGTGGATGGGTGGGTCAGCAGATTGGTTGTGGAAGGAAAATGGTGGATGGGTTGGTCAGTTGTTAAAGGTTAACCAGGGATGTGACAGCCCCTCCTGATTCTCAGTCTCCCTCTGAATTTTTTTTTTTTTTTTTTCTGTCCCAACCTCTGCACCACCTCAGAGGCAGTGCACCCACGCCGCTCATTCCGACACACCGTCCACAGCCACAGCCCGGTCGGCCCTGCTGCAGCCCCAGCACCAGCAATCCACAGGGAGCAGTCAATGTCAAGTCGTTAAGAGGCAACCCACCGGAGGAGACACTGCACTGCTGCCGAGTCATTTCGGTGGTGTCCAGTGGCGCCTGTTCTGATCTAACATACACAGGACACCACGTACTGAGCCCCCTACTGACGACAATAATTGCTTAGTCGCGGAGCCGGCGTGAGTGAGCTCTCCCTCTGGAGGGCGCCACCACGTCCATCCAGCAACAGCCCCCATGGACTCGCCGGTACCGGTGATCCCGACGGAACCGAACCAAGGCCACAGACGTGGAGAGGACATCAAAATTAAGGTCACCATGAGAGCAGGGCATGAAGGGCCACATAATTTGAGACATTTTTTTTCCATGCTGATCAATGAGAATGAGGATGATTAAGATGATGCTACGGATTTGCATTTCGGTCTGAGACTACATGACAGGGCTGTACTCTACGCTTCCTTTCATAATATATCCTGGCGTCAACCAGGCCGAGAGATACAGGCACCTGCAGTGTTGGTCAGGAAATTTGAGCAACACTCTCAGAAACGCATCCATTAAGTGGATGAAACTCAACTGTGTGGTCCCAGTCTTCCCAACTGAGTCCGCAGCAAACTCAACTCTGGGTAGGAGCTGGTCGGGGCAGAAAAAACCCACATGACTCTGATGGGATTCAAACCCACGACCTCCAGCTGGGAGTCCACGACACTAACCACTTCGCCACGGTGGCTAGTCTCCCTCTGAATTTGCTTTGTATAAAAGCCCCTTTACTGTATCTGATGAGAATGAAAGCTCTTTACTGTGTCTGATGAGAATGAAAGCCTCTTTACTGTGTCTGATGAGAATGAAAGCCTCTTTACTCTGTCTGATGAGAATGAAAGCCTCTTTACTCTGTCTGATGAGAATGAAAGCCTCTTTACTCTGTCTGATGAGAATGAAAGCCTCTTTACTCTATCTGATGAGAATTTTTCACAAGCTGTGAATAGAAGACTATCCCATTTTGTTGAAGAGTAGGTACAGAACAAGGTGCTGGATGATTGTTCATGACATTCCTCACATGACTCTTTGAAGTTCCAAAGACAGTTGAGAAAGACCTTGCCAGCAGGCCATTTTCTCCATGGTTCTAAATTGACAATCAGTATTGTATGCAAGAGACTACAGCTGAAGATCAGAATCAGCTCTGTTTTTGGATGTTATGGTATAAAGGAATTTGATGTCTTTTGGTTTGGAAATGTGAGACAGATGTGATTGTTATGGTATTAGTGAATTTGATGTTTGTGGGGAATGCTGGATGGAGGTGGATGTGCTACAGTATTGTTGAATTTCATGTTTGATTGGAATGTGGGACAGATGTGGATGTTAGGGTATTGGTGAATTTTGATGACTGTGGGGAATGTGGGACAGATTGACGTATTGGTGGCTTTGGTGTTTGATTTTGCCCTAAATGACCTAATCATGTATTGAAGAGAGAAAAAAGAAAAATCTGTTAAAATTCCAGAAGCTGTGAAATGTCTTTTTGATTTTATTTGTTATTTATAACTTACTTGCCAATGTATTCTTACATGATGGAGGGATGTCTGAGGGAGACTTGTTAATTTTGTTTGTTTGTGATCCAGGTGGAGGACCGTAAATTAGGGGTGTTGACCAAAGCTATGGAGAGTGTGGAGGGCTTTCTGAACCAAGCCCCAGGTAAACTGCAGCTGGAGCTGTTTGCACAGAAAGGCTTCATCGGCCTGATGGCCATCGGTGAATACTACAGCTTCCTGGAGGGCCTGGTCTCACAGTTTGCCACCCACGTCAGGTCTGCGGTGAGTGGGTGTTTGGAGGAGTGCTACAGCCATCATTAGTGTCGTCGTTCATGCACTGTAGATGCTGGGGGTACCTTTATTTACACTTAAGCTGTCAGCATTTTTCCGTAACTCTCTGTCCTTTGTAGTGTGGAACCGAGCAGAAGCGTTGCAGGCAAAACTGCCCTGTACATTTTTCATCCAGGACTTCAGCAGTCTGCCTCTGTGATGTCCGGGTTCCACCAGGCTGTGTAGGGTGATCTTGGATAGGAGATTGTAGTGAGATACATGCTTGTAGCAGGCAAGCTTTTGGCGTCTCAGGGCCAGCATTTTGGACCGGACATTGGACGTAGTCTGATAATTCTTTTGGTCAGAGTGACCAAATCATTCATTAAGTAGGGGTCAAGTGTCTGCTTTATGTGGCTATCGGAGGGTATATACATAGATTAAAGGTGATGTTGAACAAAGACATTCAAAACATTTTATTACGTTGTTGGTGCATATACAGACTGACGTTGATTACATTGTTAACACCTCATTATCAGATTGGTGTATATAAGTTTGAGATTGCTTTTCAAGTAAGACATTCTTTACATCTCATTATGCAGTTGGTGCTTATTCAATTCAAGATTGGTTTTCAAGTAAGGCTTTCTGAATATTTCATTATGTGACAAGTATATAGATATCTCGACTGGTTTTGAAGTAAGACTTTCTGAATATTTCATCATGTGATAAATATAAAGATATGTAGATACATACATGCATACATACATACATGCATACATACATACATACATATGTATATATATAAAAACGTTCAAAGATTTTTAAAAAAAGACACACAACAAGTGTATATATTTTGAACCAATATTTCGGCTTTTTCGGCCTTCCTCAGGGTAAATATATATATATATATATATATATATATATATATATATATATATATATATATATATATATATATATATATATATATATATATATATATATATATATATATGTGTGTGTGCATGTATGTATGTATGTATGAACGCATGCATGTACGTACGTATGTATGTATATATTATGGACATACATACATATATACATACATACATACACACATACATACATACATATCTATGTAAGTATATATTGATACTGCGGAGTATCTGGGAGGAGGAGAAGATGCCAGATGACTTCCGTGACGCCCTGATTGTCTCCCTCTACAAGAACAAGGGAAGCAAAGCCGACTGTGGGAACTACAGAGGCATCTCGCTACTCTCCATTGCTGGAAAGATCTTTGCCAGAGCCATCTTCAACAGACTCATCATTGTTTCCGAGCAGAACCTCCCCGAGGCGCAGTGCGGCTTCAGACCCGGCAGAAGCACTGTCGACATGATTTTTGCTGTCAGACAGCTTCAGGAGAAGTGTATCGAACAAAACATGCCCCTATACTCTGTTTTCATTGACCTGACCAAGGCCTTTGACACGGTCAACAGGGAAGCTCTTTGGACAGTCCTCGAGCGCATTGGATGCCCGCCAAAGTTTGTGAAAATGATCAAGCTCTTCCATGATGGCATGACCGGCCAGGTCCTCTCCAGTGGAAACGTGACGGAAGCCTTCGAGATCAGCAATGGCGTGAAGCAGGGCTGTGTCTTAGCCCCGGTCCTCTTCAACGTCTTCTTCACCTGCATGCTGTCCCACGCTGTCCAAGACCTGGAGAAGGGAGTCTACTTCCGCTATCGTCTGGACGGCTCCCTCTTTGACCTTCGTCGCCTCACTGCCAAGACAAAGAGCATCAAAGATCTCCTTCAAGAAGTCCTCTTTGCCGATGACTGCGCGCTGGTGGCCCATGCAGAATCCGATCTGCAAACGATGCTTGACCGCTTCTCCGATGCTTCAAAGCTCTTCGGCCTGACAATCAGCCTCGGCAAGACTGAGGTGCTTCACCAACCTGCACCAAACACCAACCCCTCGGCACCCACCATCGTCATTGACGACTCCCAGCTTGCGGACGTTGAACATTTCAGATATCTAGGAAGTACCATCTCCTGTGATGGCTCCCTGGACAGGGAAGTTGATGCCCGAATCAGCAAAGCAAGCCAGGCACTGGGAAGACTCCGCAACAGAGTGCTTAGTCAACACAACATTCGGCTGACTACAAAACTGAGAGTTTACAACGCAGTGGTCTTGCCCTCTCTCCTCTATGGGTGCGAAACTTGGACACTGTACCGCAGACACGTCAAGAAGCTGGAGAACTTCCACATGCGAGCTCTTCGCTCCATACTCGGAATCCATTGGCAGGACCGTGTTTCCAACCTCGAGGTCCTGGACCGTGCTCACACTACAAGTATCGAGTCCATGCTCATCAAGGCCCAGCTTCGATGGGTGGGGCATGTCATCCGTATGGAAGAGCACCGTATGCCAAGGCGACTGCTGTATGGAGAGCTTCTGCACGGCAAGAGAAACCAAGGACGCCCAAAGAAACGGTACAAGGACTCGGTCAAATCAAACCTCCAGTGGTGCGAACTCAAACCAAAAGAACTAGAGGAGTGCGCCAGTGACCGACCTCTGTGGCGGGCCACAATTCACAAAGCCGCTACCAACTTCGAAAGTACTCGACGCCAAAAGCTGACTGCCGCCAGGGATCAACGCCACAGAGCAGCAGCAGCAGTGATCACGACAACGGACTTCCAGTGCCCCCACTGTTCCAGACTCTGCGCCTCCAGATTGGGGCTGCAGAGCCACCTCCGCGTACATCGATGAGCTGCAGAAACGCTAACGTCATCTTCGGATCCGAAGGACTACCATCATTATGGACATACATACATATATACATACATACATACACACATACATACATACATATCTATGTAAGTATATATTGATACATGCATATACACATACATACATACAAATATAGGTAGATCAGATAGATTAGTTAGGTAGATTAGTTAGATAGATTTGACAGCTGGATAGATAGGTGGATACATAGACACAGGCCGAGACTGGTTTTTAAATCAAAAAGTTCTTAACATCTCAGTAAGTGATTGTGTACATACAAACTGGGACCTGTTTTGGAGACGGACGTTCCTAACTTTTTGAGACAGGTATTTTGACTGGGCAGAACTGTGAAGCTTTGTCATGACCACAGTCCTGCAAGGACAGGCCAGTGGCACAGACGTCAAGCTGAAGGACTTGAGGTTTGACATTCAGGTCCCAGACAGCAGCACCATGGACCATGTCCGCTGCCATTCGCAATTCTTTAAAACGTGACTGTTGAATGGGGTAGAGACTTTGTTGGGGATGAAATCTGGTGTAGACAGAGAAAAATGGTTCAGAAAGCCAGGTGTTTAAAGACTAGAGGTGGGTCATGACCATCAGGAGTTATGACAGTTGTGGATGACTCTGGGAACAGGCATCAGCATGGAGGGGCTGAAGAAGAATCTGCACATCACCCTGGCCCATCAGCACAGCTCAGAAGTCCATCAGAAGTTGGAGAAGCTGGCAGGAGAAATCGACCTCAAGGCTGATGTACGTTGGGACTTTCGGCTCTACTCTAGAGACCCACAGCTTGGTAACTCAGAGGTTAGTGAGTGAGTGAGTGTGTGTATGTGTGTGTGTGTGTGTGTGTGTGTGTGTGTGTGTGTGTGTGTGTGTGTGTGTGTGTGTATGTATGTATGTGTGCAAATGTATCTTTTAACTATGACTTTTTATTATTCTGTTCTTGTTTTATGTCCAAAGTGATAAAATATTCAACAACAAAGAGCCATTTTCAAAGGTATTTCATGTTTAGATACCAAATGCTTAAGCTTTTATTTCATTTCTGTTTATCATTAACAGATGCAAAGACCTGTTAACCTTTATTGTTGCTAGAATGAGTTCAGCTGCTTTTTTACATTTGAAGTCTGTTCACTTTTATGTCGATTAGACTAAAGAACTTGGTTAAAGTTTATTGAATAAAACATCTTTAATCTGCAATAAACATGAACGGTAACTCTTTTATTGCATATTATTTACTGTTCCCTGCCTCACTTCATATTATCTATAATCTGTTAAGAAAGAAAAAATCCTGATCTTTGCAGGTATACCGTGTAGTAAAGCAGTACCAGCCGACGCTGGATGATGAACTGGAGATGATTGAAGGGGACTACATCTTCATGACCCGGGTCAGTCCAGCGTGGATGGCTGGTTCTCAGGGACGTCGTGGCTGACGGGCAACACAGGCGTGTATCCTGCCGTCTTCACTCTGCGCACCGCCGAGACCTGGATCTGGACACTACACAGGTAAGAAGTCTGGTGTGGCTTCTCTCCTATTAACATGGCTCTTTCTGACCAGCTTTGGGTCAGTGGTGTGATGTGTTTTGCTGAATTAAAACAGGAGCTATTGAAAGCTAGATAAGTGATTCAGCTGCAGTGCATTGTCTCCTTTGGTGGTTGTCTCATGACGATCTGATTCTGATTGTTCCCTGAGAACAGCTGGCGCTGAAGCAGTGACAGAATCATTCTGGGTGTGGCTATGTGAATGGAGCTTGAATGTGGGGGCATGAAAAGGAGACAGTCATTTTTTACGGTCGGCAGCTTTAACTCTTTCATTCCTACTTTTCTATGAACCATTACTTCCTCTTGTTCCAAGATTCTTATAATACAAGTATTCCCTTCATTCCTGGATTTAGAGGGGGAAAAAAAGTGTAAAGTGAGAACTGCCCCGTATGCAGTAGCAAACCGGCCAAAATAGAGCGGCGACCACTTTCCCACACTGTAGGGCCCATCTGGTATCCATTCTATTCATAAACACTGCGGCGCGAGCAACCCGGTCGTGACGTATACTGATGACACGACTCGCGCAAAGTTCATAGCGCTTACTGCGAGAACCGATTATCCAGGCTGCAGGAAGGAAAGGAGGGGCTTTGTGCTGCCCAGTTTTCCTGGCTGCAGGAAGGAAGGGTAGGATTTCTGCAAACCGGAAAACCGGGTTGTAGGGATGAAAGAGTTCAGGCATTGTCAGGTCCAGTCTGTTTTTCTTTGCTTATTTGTTTGTTGAGTTGACTGGCAGACTGGTTGGTTTGTTTATTTGCTTTTGTTTTTGTTGCTTGTTAGTTCTTAAATTGTCGGTTCTGTTAGTAAATGGTGTTGGTTTATAAATGTGAGATCATTGATTTTGTGCCTGGTAATTAGAACTTGTTTTCTTGACTCTTTGGTTTTGTTCAGATGGTCAATGGTCTTTTGACAAACCGACTCTCACCAGAAAAAAAATCAAACAAACAAAAACTAAAGCTAAAACAACAAAAAGCACAACAAAAAAAAGATTGTACTAGTGTGTGAACTGGCCATACCAAAATGATTCTGATTATGACTTTAGTTTTATCATGATCTTTGCATAGACAGGCAATCCTCCTTTTAGCCCAAATACTCTGTTTTAAAAGCCGTAGAAGCCATTTCTGAGATGTCTGCAAATCCAGGGAGAAAATGAGAGGGATTGGGATGGGATGGTAGGGGGGTGGGATGGGGATGGGATGGAATGGGGTGGTATGGGATGGGATGGGATGGTAGGGGGATGGGATGGGGAGGGAGGGATGGGATGGGGTAGGGTGGGGTGGGATGGTATGGGGATGAAATTGGGGAGGGATGGGATGTGGAGGGAGGGATGGGATGGGGTGGGGTGGAATAGGATGGGATGGGATCTGATGGGGTGGGGTGGGGTGGAATGGGATCGGATGGGATGGGGTAGAATGGGATGGGATGGGGTGGGGATGGGATGGGAAGGAATGGGGTGGGGTGGGGTGGGGAAATTAGACCTGATGCCATCAGCGTGTGCTCAGCTCATTGCAGTAACAGAGTAATTTGGAATTGGCCTCTATGATCCATGCAGTTAAGTACCCTGGGTTCCATGTCACCATTCCTAGGGCTTTGCCCCATTCTGTAACAATGGAGACACTCAGATTAATGCATGCTTTAGTATGAGTCCACGTAATTGGGGCAAAAAATTTTATTCCTATTGCTTATTCCAGTAAACTTTTCCAGCTCCTCAGAAATTTCAAGTAATCACAGCACGTAACATAAACTCATTGCTCATGTTTCTGAAGTAGATGGTGGTGTCAAAAAGAAATAGAACTTCTGTTGGTCGGAGGAGAAGGTGTAAAGGCTATGTGGCTGTCTGTGTAAGGGCAAGGAAACGACTGAACAACCATGGAGTGACAGCCGCAATTTTAACGTCACATGTGTTTGTACTTAACAGCAGCAGTATATGAATTTACCTTCACAGATGTTTGTATTGTGTGGCTGTAATTTATAGATTTACCTTGACAAGTATTTGTACTTCAAATTTGCAGCTGGCAGTTTTATCTTCACGGATGTTTGTAATGCATATCTGAAGCGGGTACAGCTGGCAGTTTCACCATCACTGGTGTTCATACTTGACAGCTACAACTGACAATTTTTACCTTCACAGGTGTTCATACATGACAGCTACAACTGACAATTTTACCTTCACAGGTGTTGGTACTTTGACAACTATAACTGACAATTTTATCTGCACAGGTGTTCGTACTTTGACAGCTATAACTGACAATTTTACCTTCACAGGTGTTTGTACTTTGACAGCTACAACAGACAATTTTACCTTCACAGGTGTTCATACATGACAGCTACAACTGACAATTTTACCTTCACAGGGGTTCATACATGACAGCTACAACTGACAATTTTACCTTCACAGGTGTTCATATTTTGACAGCTACAACTGACAATTTTACCTTCACAGGTGTTTGTTCTTTGACAGCTACAACTGACAATTTTACCTTCACAGGTGTTTGTACTTTGACAGCTACAACTGACAATTTTACCTTCACAGGTGTTTGTACTTTGACAGCTATAACTGACAATTTTACCTTCACAGGGGTTCATACCTTGACAGCTATAACTGACAATTTTACCTTCCCCGGTGTTGGTACTTTTACAGCTATACTGATAATGTTACCTTCACAGGTATTTGTACTTTGACAGCTACAATGGATAGTTACCTTCACAAGTGTTCATTCTTGACAACTGCATCCTGTTGTTCACATAGATGCTTTGTGCTTAACAGCGACAGCTGAGATTTTCACCTTTTCACAGGTCACACCCACTGACAGAAGCCACAAAGACTATGGTCTCTAATGGGGCAGCAGCGATAGATGGGGAGGGGGATTACGACAATCTATGGGCAACAGATGATCTCTATGCCAAGGTGAGGGTGATTTTTGATGCAGAACTGATGTTTTTTGTACCTGAATGTTGTTTATTATCTAGTGCTTGGTTGGATAGTTGATGAGTGTGATGTTGTTTCTTGTTTCTTTGTATTTTTTTCAGGTTGTATGAATTAGTGTTCACAGGATGATATTGAGGAGCATTGTTGTTGACATCTTTATTAAAACTGTGTTCTCTGGGTACATTTTTGTGATTGCCTGCTCTTGACAGGTGTCTTGAATTTTGTTTTGTCTTTATCAGGACACTGTGAAAACAGCACACTGTGCACACAACACAAATGACAGATTGTGAACATCCTTAATCCTCTTGCATTTGGATTGTCTGAGGCAAAACTTCCCCCAGTTTTTTTTAAATTCTTTTGGAAAAGAGCATATCTGTGATGTGGTGGTTTGAGGGGGGGGGGGGGGGGGTGCAGTGTAGAACATAGGACATTTTGGACACAGATGTTCAGGCCAAAGATGTTTTGCATAGGATACTTTGGCCAAGGCCATATGTTTCTCCTGAGGGGATGTTATGGTCAGTGTCAAATATATATATAATTAATCAGATATCTCTGAATTTCACCTTTTGCATTTGAGTGAGCCGAAACTTAAACCCCAAATTTTGTTCACTGCTCATACCATCTCTAGAAGTTGACTGGCTGAAGACTTCTAGATGAGCAGTGTACTGCACTAAAATGTAAAAGTTGTGTAGTCAGTTTTCCGTATGACTTTTTAGTTTGAAAATTATACCCATAAAGAAAGGTAAAGAAAAAAATTGCACCGGTGGCTTTGTGTATATTTTTGAAGTTGTACTTGTAGTCAAATCCAAAGATAATGTAACGTGGCATTTTGTGATACGTGGTGTTAAATTCATAGGAATTGTCATTTGATGGAATAATGGTGTACTCTGGATAATAATAATAATAATAATGAATACTTATATAGCGCCTATTCTCGGCTAGAGACCAAGCTCTAAGTGCTTTACAATCAACACTCGTTTACACAACGGGCTGCCTACCTGGGTAGTGCCGACTGAAGAGCTGCCAGCCGGCGCTTCATTCAGTCGTTTCCCGTGTCATCCAGTCAATATCGGTCAATATCGTTCACTCATTTTCCTTACTTGCTTCATTCTTTCCATTTCTCACGCAGGGTGCATGCTATGTGTAACGTGTCATTGCTAATTGATCTGAGCAAGATGTGATCGCACTGTTCTGTACACTTCAGCGCTGACAGCTAATGAAAAGTCTGAGAATGCTGCTCTTACAAAACAGCATAGCCGCCCCGCATATCAGACAGCTATGCATGTTGAAGTGTGTCACCACTCCATGAAAGGCAAAGCTGAAACTACCAACAAAAGCCAAACCAAATGTCACCTTTTCTGCTGACATTTCTCCCAATGATGTCTGAGTCAGATGTCCACTGGTCATTGACGGTCAGTGGGGTAAAATGACCAATGAAAACCTACCCAGTTTTCTTTTTGCCAACAGCAGCCTGTTTATGACGAACATGTCATTGTGTTAGCCATATGATTCCATCTACAATGCTGTGTTACTTGTAACACAAGGACCTTTGACAGGATGTTTTCAGTTGCATCTCATTTGTTCTATCCATGGTATCATACGTTATTCAATGACAATTATTTAATGTGCTGTAACAGTTTGTGTTTCTGTGTGTACGTGTGTGTGTGTGTGTGTGTGCATGTGAGAGAGAGAGCAAGCTTTTGAATATTTCTATTTATTTCATTTTGGATACCAGTGTAAATTTCCTTTGGAATGAATGAAATTGTCTTATGACATCGTGTCACTTTATATGCATATTTTGTATTGTACCATACCTGGTACCAGTGCAGTATAATGCTTTATCTAATCTCCAATGCTATGATGTGGCCAAGATGTTCCCCTCTGGAAAAGGTCCTTGGCCAGACATTCTAGATTAAAACATCCCAGACTGAAATATCTCTGTCTAAATGTCTATCTGAAACATCCATTCACCATTTGTTCCCCACTTTGAGTGAAAATGGAGTCTACTGTGGGATCTCATTAAGATGATGACCATTCTGTAATCAGATGTAACTATTTTCATCACTGTCAGGTCTGTCTCGGTTTTAGCAGCTGGGACAGGAAGTGAAATAGAAAAAAACAAAAAAAAACAATCAGTTTTGATCTTAAGAAAGGGGACATGCTGTATAACTAATGCAGCCACACACTTACCCCCTTGTGGAAGGCCTAACATGAAGCAGAATGCCATGAAATTGTAGTCATTTATTGCACAGCAGTTCCTATGGTAAAGTCGGCATCAACTGGTTTACATTAAATTTTATTAAAGAACAAGTAGGGTAACTCTTGCTCCATTTGTGAAAGTAGACGCCCATAACTCCAAACAGATGCTGCTCACGACACCCAGTCGCCTAGCAGAAATGACAAGAGACAGCACACAGAACAAACAAGAAGACATCCCCAAAAAGGACGTTCCAAGCTTGCCCATGTACCCTGTGCCTGACACATCTACACAGCAACAACAGCTGGAGAAATGAACAAACACACATTGACATTTATTCACGACTGCTACAGCATTTTCAATCTTGAATAGAGTCAAACAAACACACGTTTGAACAGTAACAAGTAGAGGTAACCTTGGTTCACATTTAATTCCACTGCTAGACTAGAGCTGGCTGCAGAAAATTCTGAAGACTTGTGCAGACCGAAATTTTCCTCATCATACATGCCGGAGTCAGGAGAGGTTTACTTTATTCCTCTCCCAAATCTCATAAATATGACATTGGTTTTTGTTAAAAGTCAGGCTCATGCTGGCTTTGGCAGCAATGACATGGCTGTCATCTTGCTAAGAATGCCACAATTTTTTTAAAAGATTGTCTGGAACATCTATCCCCTGTACAGATCTCAAACGCAAAGTTCATACTTATGTCAGAAACCTCAGGCAAGAAGACTGGAATACCAAAGTGGATGATAAACTTTTTCGGATTGGTCAAAACAAGACAGAATTCCTACCATTTGCCACTGGAAGCCAGAAGAAACAGTTTCATGCTGATTATGCACAGGCCACTCTTTTTAACACTCTGTTATATCTTTTAAAAGTGTAGAATTTGGCATGGTGCTGTCCATGAGATGAGGCACTCACTATGAAACCTGCTCATAGAATGTTGAGATACACATGATGTGCAGCATAAACTTTTTATTGCAGACTTATAAGTACCCCATAATAGACACGGTTACAGGCGTACAAGATCGTGAAAACAACCCGTATTAGACACGGGGCAAGCAGGGAAGAGGTTAAGATTTTGAAGAAAATAGATTCAGTTTCAAGAGTTTTGAATATGATTGAAATAAATTACTTATTAATGTCAGTTTGTTTTTAACAAACATGTGAAATTGTTTTTGATGATGTGACAGCCCTGATTATATCCCCTACCCCACCCCATCCCCAGTCCCAATACCTCCAACCCCATCCTCCCCCTCCTTTCCTTCGTGTTCAGTTTATCTACATACTATATGAATTGAAAAGTAGTCCTTTTTATGAAGTTTTTTTGTTTTGTTTTGTTTTGTTTTTTGTTATTGAGAAATTGAATGATGTGAATTTATCAAAGCTTCATCTGCCATCAGGTGGTAAAGAAGAAGAAGAGTCAAGAAGTGGCATCCACCACAGCAGACCGAAAACCACGCAGTGTGTTTGTGATGAGACATGGGGAGAGGTGTGACTTTGTCTTCAGTCGAAACTGGTGTGATAAATGTTTTGATGCTAAAGGTAAGACAAGCTGTGCATCTCTGTGTGTACATTTGAGTGTGTATGTGTGTGTGGCTTGTTTGTGTGATTCTTTTTCTCTGTTTGTCATCTTTGCTTGTTACATCTTCCTTTGTTTCTTCCTCAGTCAGTGCATACACCTTTCTTGTGGCGCTCGCTCGCTTGCTCTCTCTCTTTCTCTCTCTCTCTCTCTCTCTCTCTCTCTCTCTCTCTCTCTCTCTCTCTCTCTCTCTCTCTCTCTCTCTCTCTCTCTCTCTCCTGTTTTCTATGCTTATATGGCATTATGCTGTCAACTACTTGTTACCACTCCAAGTATCTGTTTACATGACTTTATGGATTCACATATTTGTTATCTGCTTATATGACATGTAGTACACTGTGTATTAGTGTTGTGCTATCATAGTAGTTTATTCTGCTAAGTTTATCCTCCTCCAGAGGGTGCCTACACATTGGCCAGTGATGGATGCCATGAAACTTCTGATACCAGCAGTTTTGACTGGAATGCACCGGGGCATAGACCTGGAGAGGAGAGAGGTCACCCCAAGAGCAGGGCATTGAGAGACACAGAACTTGAGGCTTCTTTTTGTCCATGATGACCAATGAGGATGATGATGATAAAGAAAATTGTGTGGCATTCCGGTCTTGTCAGAGATTACCTGCCAGGGTTGTGCTTCCCTTCATGTTGTATCCCATCATTAACCAGGCCCTGGAGATGCAGACGTCTGAAATGTTGGTCAAAAAGGTGAACAACACTTTGAGGGATGCATCGGTAAGAGGATGAACCATGACTGTTGTTGCAATCTACCCATTCAGACCTGCAGCATGCTCAAGTCAGGGCAGCTGTCGGCCAGGAATGAGAAATCTACAAATAAATGCCTTACAAGGGAATCAAATCCATGACTTCCCAGTCCGCAGGTCCCTGCTAAACTGAGTAGCTTGGCGTTTGGTCAGATGTATGTGTTGTTAATCACCATTGCATCTTTGTCAGACAGAAAAAAATGTTTTAGGAGAGAGAGAGAGAGTACAAACAATCGATTGGTCTTTTAGGTTACATCTAAGGGTGTGTTTTTTAAATTCTGAAATGATTTTGAAAGTTTTTTTGTGTGTGTCAGGTGTATATACTCGCACCAACCTGAACCTTCCCCGTGTCATGGTGAAGCGGAAAAGCTACAAAGACTTTCAGCGAGACTCTCCCCTGACTGAGATGGGGCGATGTCAAGCGCGGCTGACAGGTGAGTCAGGGTGGATTCTGTTATTGTGATATCAGTGCTGTCATGAAAGTTCTCTTCACTTTGTCAGTCCTCATGGACACCAGGCACATTTACACAAATGCTTTCACTGGCAGGGATGTAGAAGGGAAATAAGAGCTGAGGGGATTAAAAGAGCTGGGATGAACACAAACTGTACTTGATTGTTGAAGATGATATCATGGGGTTCCATTTTGTTTGAGACTGCATAACAAGGATGAAGATGATACTGTGCAGATCTGTTTTGCTTTGAGACTACTTGTCAGGGGTGTTCTCACTGCTTCTCTTCTGATTATTTCCTGGCATTGACCAGGCCCAAGAGATACAAAGACCTGCAGTGTTGGTCCAGAGACAAGAGCAGCACTCTTGAAAGTACATGCGTGGAATGACTAAGACTTAGCTGTGTTGCCCCAGTCATCCCATGTACTTGCTCAGCGCCCTCAGCTCTGGTTGACACTTGGCAGAATTGAGAATGTGCACATTGTCAGTGATTGTGATTGGGTTCAGACCCTTGACATCTGTTTTGCCAGCCCATGATGGTAACCTTATCTTTATGTTCACCTGTCTGAAAACGGGGAGATGACCTTCGCAGCCTGTCTGTCAGCTGTAGGACCAATTTACTGATGGAGTGGATCTTTCAGTGCCAGCATAGAAATGATCATTTAAACATGTATGTGTGTGTACAAATATTTTGTAGACAAATGTGGTCTGTGTGTGTGTTGTTGTCTTCTTTCCATGGCTATCAGAACAAAGAGGCCACTGTAAATTTCACTGTTCAGGTGAAGCACTCAGAGATGCCGGTGTGGACATATCCTATGTCTACGTGTCTCCTGCTCTACGCTGTGTACAGACTGCCACAGAAGTCGTCAGAGGTAATTATCACCAACCAGTTACAAAGGAGAAGGGAAGGGAGATGGTTATGGGAGAGGGTTGTGAAGTCCAGTGCGATTGTATGGAGCTAGGGAAATAATGGGAGGAAGGGGACACATGAAGCTGGTCTACTGCTGTGGTTGCTGTAGAAAGGAGGGAATTGGGGGTCAGGGTGAGAGTGGAGGCCAGAATCTTGTGCTGTAAATAACTGTGAACTGCCGGTGCAACACACAGTGTTTGAGTGATGTGGACGGTGCTGTCAAAAGGCAGCTTACAGTATTCCAGTGGTGTGGGGAGTATAAAACAAATGATTTTTAAAGGCGTATTTGTCGGTTTACGCATTTGTTTTTATGTCATTGTCAATACATATTTTGTTGTCTTTTATTTGATGTCATCAGTCCTGAAGATGGTCTATGACCGAAACGTTTATGATTTTTGTTCAGATTTTTTTTTTCATTGTAGATCTGATGAGCACTCTCAAAGGTGGTGTGGGGAATATTTTCAGGAGGCATCTTACAGTATTTGAGTGGTTTGGGTAGTATTTTCTTGAGGCAGCTTACAGTATTTGAGTGGTTTGGGTAGTATTTTCTTGAGGCAGCTTACAGTATTTGAGTGGTGCAGTGAGTACTTTGAAGAGGCAGCTTGCAGTATGTGAGTGGTGCAGAGAATTTTTCTTTTTAAATAGCAGTTTATAGTATTTGGTTCTGGGAGTTATTTCAGGAGGCAGCTTACAGTATTTGAGTAGGGCAGGGAGTTATTTCAGGAGGCATTTTACAGTGTTTGAGTGGTTCAGGGAGTTATTTCAGGAGGCAGCTTACAGTATTTGAATGAGGTGGGGAGTTATTTCAGGAGGCAGCTTACAGTGTATGAGTAATACAGGGAGTAATTTTAGGAGACAGCTTGCCATATTTGAGTGGTTCAGGGAGTTATTTCAGGAGGCAGCTTACAGTGTTTGAATGAGGTGGGGAGTTATTTCAGGAGGCAGCTTACAGTGTATGAGTAATACAGGGAGTAATTTTAGGAGACAGCTTACCATATTTGAGTGGTTCAGGGAGTTATTTCAGGAGGCAGCTTACAGTGTTTGAGTGAGGTGGGGAGTTATTTCAGGAGGCAGCTTACAGTATTTGAGTGGTTGAGGGAGTTATTTCAGGAGGCAGCTTACAGTATTTCAGTGGTGTGGCAAGCATTTTCAGGAGGCAGCATACAGTATTTTAGTAGTATGGATGGTGTTTGTAGGAGGCATCTTACAGTATTTGAATAATATAGGGAGAGAGAGAGAGGAGTTTTATTATACATATATATATATATATATATATATATATATATATATATATATATATATATATATAGATATAGATGAATATAACCAAAGAGCCTACGGGAGCCCACACGCTATATAACATCGGCGGTGGGCAAACCAAAAATATCCTGATGACAGCGCAACACGCTCGAAACAAATTTGTAGAGTCTTAACCTCGAGTTTTAACCTTCCTTTTTAACATCATTGACAGATATATATATATATATATATATATATATATATATATATATATATATATATATATATATATTTATATATATATGGTGTTTTTAGGAGACAACTTACAGTATTTGAGTGATATGGATGTTTTCAGGAGGCAGCTATAAGTGTAAATTGCTGGTAGAGCCCACACTGTTTGAGTGGTGCGGATGGTACAAGCCCGCACTGCCCATCTGGCTCAGCCCTGAAGAACTGATTGAAAACGGTTTCTCCGTGGATCCCACCTACACCCCCTTTATCTCAGCCCGCAACCTGAACCCCAATGAGTCTGTGGAGGAATACTACAGTCGCTGTGCCAGCTTCACCAAGCATGTACACAGGAAACATGGACCTGATGGTGGGTGTGAAATAGAACCTGTGGGTATTACAAGGGCTCTGCCAATCTGATCTAAAGTGGGAATAGTTCTTGGGTGTTCAAAGGTGCCACAAATAAAATCTTAAATGTGAGTGGGGAATTGCATTTTTATGAAAGACAAGTTACAGAAATAGGTTTGTTTGGGTTTGTAGGGGAAGGGTTTCTTGTTATTGTAGTTGTTGTAGTGGTCATTTGTTTTTTTAATGGACACCAGTGTTATAAAATATCACCCCCAGAAATCTAAGTGTGAGTGGGAATAACTTTTGAATGAAAGATGAATTTCAAAATATGTTTGTTTTGTTTTTGTTGTTGTTTTTTTGTTTGTTTGTTGTTGTTTTTTGGGTGGGGGGGTTGATGAACACAAAGTGTTGCAAAAATCTGTATAGCAATAAGATAAATATAGATTTAGGAGAGTATGGATGTTGCTAGATGAGTGAGACACTAGACAAGGATCAGCCACTGCCCTGTGAACAGATCTCAGACTTCAGTGCTCTTCATTGTCATCCTTTGTTCCTGTATGCCCGTGCTACTCTTCTCTGTCATCCTTTGTCCTGTGTGCTTGTGCTGCTCTTCTCTGTCATCCTTTGGCCTGTATGCCTGTGCTGCTCTTCTCTGTCATCCTTTGTCCTGTGTGCCTGTGCTGTTCATCTCTCTCATGCTTTGTCCTGTATGCTGCTTTGTCCTGTATGCCTGTGCTGCTCTTCTCTGTCATCCTTTGTCCTGTATGCCTGTGCTGCTCTTCTCTGTCATCCTTTGTCCTGTATGCCTGTGCTGCTCTTCATTGTCACCCTTTGTCCTGTATGCCTGTGCTGCTCATCATTGTCATCCTTTGTCCTGTATGCCTGTGCTGTTGTTCATTGTCATCCTTTGTCCTGTATGCCTGTGCTGTTGTTCATTGTCATCCTTTGTCCTGTATGCCTGTACTAGTCTTCTCTGTACTTTGTCCTGTATGCCTGTGCTGCTCTTCTCTGTCATCCTTTGTCCTGTATACCTGTGCTGTTCTTCTCTATCATCATTTGTCCTGTATGCCTGTGCTGCTGTTCATTGTCATCCTTTGTCCTGTATGCCTGTGCTGCTGTTCATTGTCATCCTTTGTCCTGTATGCCTGTGCTGCTCTTCTCTATCATCATTTGTCCTGTATGCCTGTGCTGCTGTTCATTGTCATCCTTAATCCTGTATGCCTGTGCTGTTCTTCTCTGTCATCCTTTGTCCTGTATGCCTGTGCTGCTCTTCTCTGTTGTCCTTTGTCCTGTATGCCTGTGCTGTTCTTCTCTGTCATCCTTTGTCCTGTATGCCTGTGCTGCTCTTCTCTGTCATCCTTTGTCCTGTATGCCTGTGCTGCTCTTCTCTGTCATCCTTTGTCCTGTATGCCTGTGCTGCTCTTCTCTGTTATCCTTTGCCCTGTGTGCCTGTGCTGTTCTTCTCTGTCATCCTTTGTCCTGTATGCCTGTGCTGCTCTTCTCTGTTATCCTTTGTCCTGTATGCCTGTGCTGCTCTTCTCTGTCATCCTTTGTCCTGTATGCCTGTGCTACTCTTCTCCATCTTCCTTTGTCCTGTATGCCTGTGCTGCTCTTCATTGCCATTCTTTGCCCTGTATGCCTTTGCTGCTCCTCATTGTCATCCTTTGTCCTGTATGCCTGTGCTACTGTTCATTGTCATCCTTTGTCCTGTATGCCTGTGCTGCTGTTCATTGTCATCCTTTGTCCTATATGCCTGTGCTGTTCTTCTCTGTCATCCTTTGTCCTGTATGCCTGTGCTGTTCTTCTCTGTCATCCTTTGTCCTGTATGCCTGTGCTGTTCTTCTCTGTCATCCTTTGTCCTGTATGCCTGTGCTGTTCTTCTCTGTCATCCTTTGTCCTGTATGCCTGTGCTGCTCTTCATTGTCATCCTTTGTCCTGTATGCCTGTGCTGCTCGTCATTGTCATCCTTTGTCCTGTATGCCTGTGCTGTTGTTCATTGTCATCCTTTGTCCTGTATGCCTGTACTAGTCTTCTCCATCTTCCTTGTCCTGTATACCTGTGCTGTTCTTCTCTATCCTTTGTCCTGTATGCGTGTGCTGCTCTTCTCTATCATCCTTTGTCCTGTATGCCTGTGCTGCTGTTCATTGTCATCCTTAGTCCTGTATACCTGTGCTGTTCTTTTCTATCATCCTTTGTCCTGTATGCCTGTGCTGCTGTTCATTGTCATCCTTTGTCCTGTATGCCTGTGCTGCTCTTCTCTGTTGTCCTTTGTCCTGTACGCCACCTTCTGTCTGAAGAAGCCACCAAGACTCTGGTTTCTGCTTTCATTCTTTCAAGACTTGACTACTGTAATTCTCTTCTTGCTGGCTGTCCACAGAATCTCCTTGCAAAATTGCAGAAAGTCCAAAATAATGCTGCTCGCCTTGTCTCGAAATCTCCGAAAACCTCTCATGTTTCTCCCTTGCTTAAATCTTTGCACTGGCTTCCTGTTGAAAAACGCATCAAGTACAAACTTTCTTTGCTCTGCTACAAGGCATTGGATGGCCTCGCTCCATCTTACCTCTCTAAACTTCTGTCGACCTATACTCCTTCCAGACAGCTTTGCTCTTCTTCTGACACTCGCATTCTGCAGATCCCTCGTTTTCGAGCCAGAACACTTGGTGAACGTTCTTTTTCTTTTCAGGCTCCTTCCCTGCTGGAACAATCTCCCTTCTGCACTCCGAAACTCAAACAGTCTTTCTTCTTTCAAGTCCTCCCTCAAAACAACTCTCTTCAAAACATAATTTTTCTGCTCCTTCGCTGGTGTGTGGGTGTGTGCGTGTGTGTTTGTGTGTGTGTGTGTGTGTGTGTGTGTGTGTGTGTGTGTTAGGGCTTATTGCTGTAAGCGCTTAGGGCTTTTGTTTAAGATTAAGCGCACTAAATGTTCCTTATTATTATTATTATTATTATGCCTGTGCTGCTCTTCTCTGTTGTCCTGTGTGCCTGTGCTGTTCTTCTCTGTCATCCTTTGTCCTGTATGCCTTTGCTGCTCTTCTCTGTCATCCTTTGTCCTGTGTGCCTGTGCTGCTCTTCTCTGTCATCCTTTGTCCTGTATGCCTGTGCTGCTCTTCTCTGTCATCCTTTGTCCTGTATGCCTGTGCTGCTCTTCTCTGTCATCCTTTGTCCTGTATGCCTGTGCTGCTCTTCTCTGTCATCCTTTGTCCTGTATGCCTGTGCTGCTCTTCTCTGTCATCCTTTGTCCTGTATGCCTGTGCTGCTTTTCTCTGTTGTCCTTTGTCCTGTATGCCTGTGCTGTTCATCTCTGTCATCCTTTGTCCTGTATGCCTGTGCTGCTGTTCATTGTCATCCTTTGTCCTGTATGCTTGTGCTGCTGTTCATTGTCATCCTTTGTCCTGTATGCCTGTGCTGTACTTCTCTGTCATCCTTTGTCCTGTATGCCTGTGCTGCTCCTCATTGTCATCCTTTGTCCTGTATGCCTGTGCTGCTCTTCATGTCGTCCTTTGTCCTGTATGCCTGTGCTGCTCTTCATGTCGTCCTTTGTCCTGTATGCCTGTGCTGCTGTCTGTTGTCATCCTTTGTCCTGTATGCCTGTGCTGCTCTTCATTGTCTTCCTTTGTCCTGTGTGCCTGTGCTGCTCTTCTCTATCTTCCTTTGTCCTGTATGTTTGTGCTGCTCTTTATGTCATCCTTTGTCCTGTATGCCTGTGCTGCTTTTCATTGTCATCCTTTGTCCTGTATGCCTGTGCTGCTCTTCATTGTCATCCTTTGTCCTGTATGCCTGTGCTGCTCTTCTCTGTCATCCTTTGTCCTGTATGTTTGTGCTGCTCTTCTCTGTCATCCTTTGTTCTGTATGGCCTCGTGTACTTGTCTTCCCTCCAGTAGCTGAGGGGTATTGGGACTGGCTTCTGGTTTCTGGTTTCATCTGCCATGTGTGTGGGTTCTGCTGTGTTTTTCTCATCTAACCATAGCTGAAAATTTTTTTGTACTTGTTTCCTGTTGAATTATAAGCATGTGTCTGTGTCTATGTCTGTGTGTGTATCTGTGTCTATGTCTGTGTGTGTGTGTGTGTGTCTGTGTGTTGTTAACGTGTGTAGCACAAAGTTTATCTGCCCTTCATTCCATTTTCTGAAGACAAAACTGTTTTATCTGTCTGTCTTTGTTTGAATGTAAGCACTTTTGTCTCCTATTTCTGTGTCTGTGTAGCCTTCCATATGCCCAATTTTGTGCTTCTGTGTAAGCTAGGGGGAGAAGGGCATTGACGAAAAATGTTCATATTAAGTGGAAGTCAACAACTTCATTCACTACAAGCTGACTCCAAGTGTTTGAGTTCTTACATGCTTCACATACACCTGTGGCTTCCCGCAGGAGGCAACACCCTCATTGTGGGCCATGCAGGCAGCCTGGACGCCTGTTTCCGTCAGCTGTGTGGGAAGGCGCCCCGCAACTCAGTGGAGTTCCACGAGATCTTGAGCCAGTTCCCGTACTGCTGCCTGGCCATGGTGACGGAGGACCTGCACACCAAGCGCTGGGTGTTGAAGGAGCCGCCCATCACCTCCATCTGTCATGGCGGCAACAAGGGCTTCAGCTGGAAGGTGCTGCAATGAGGGCCAGGAGCCAGCCGCAGCTCACGGAGTGTCTGAGGTGGTGTGCGTTTGAGTCAGTGAATGGATGGACTTTTTTATTCAGCATTTTCGTTTTATTGCCCTCATGTATGTAGATTTGGGGGGAGGAGGGGGGGGTGTTTTTTTGTAATGTTTATTGGTCGAAAAATTTTATACTGGTTTTTAAGCTTGTCAGTTTGTTTCCTTTCCATGCCTCTCTCTTTCTCTTTTAAGTCATGTGAATCTTTATACTCTTCTTGTGTTTCTGTCAGTTTGTTAAAAGTGGAGTTTTATGTTGGTGGCTTCTTGTTAGCTGTGTGTTCATGAGATACTTTAGATCTGGTCAAATGATACCAGTGCTTTCGTATCAGTCCTGTGCGTGTGATTCTTTTTTTTACTAAAGATCAAGACAGCATTGTTGTCTTTGTTAGTGTAGTGGTATGTTTGGTAGAGTCTGATATTAAGGCTTTGTTGACCATGCACATTGTCTTGGGAACCACAGCCACCAGTTGTGCCAAACTCACTGTGATGGTAGATAACCCAACACCTTGCTTTCCCCCTGAATTGCCCATCAAGTTGTCAGGGTCCAGGTCTTTGGTCTCAGTGGAGGAGTCAGAAGTTAAATAGTTTAAGAATTAACAGTTTTTAGGCAGTGTTGAGGCAGTATACTTCACTGCAGACGGTGGCCAGTCAGCACCAAAGACTCATTGTAAAGTCATTTGTATTCCTGACCTTTCACATTGCTCCATGTCGAGAGGCATGAATGCCAGCAGTTTGAATGAAAAGACTGTTTTCATTGTGAGGTTATTACTGACAAAAATGTTGGCAGTGGTCAGATGAAAAGACTGTTTTCATTGTGAGGTTATTACTGACAAAAATGTTGGCAGTGGTCAGATGAAAAGAGCCAGACAACAGTGACTTATCACTGACATGGTTAGCAGTGCTGTAAACATTTGTATTTGACCCCACTGACACACGTAGACCGCTGTCGATCATGGGCCTGCTGGATGAGTCCTGTCCCTCACACTGTGACACACGCACATGCTCATGTGCTTTTTTTTTAATGCATTTTTTTTTTAACTCGTATGTCAGTCAGATTTATAAATGATTCGACATCAGAGAAAACAGTCACTGTTTCTGAAGGAAAATAAGCAACAGTCTATTTGGGTTATCTATTCTTGATCCTGGAAAGCAGGCAATATAGACAGGGAAAGATAATCCAAATAGGTGAGAGTGAATCTGTAAACACCCTGCTTTCAATGTTGTGGGCAGATTTTTAGCTCAGACCATCAAGCCTCAAAGTTGCTGTGTGTGGGAGCAATGTAAAACCACTTGCCCATAGACCCTTTTCTCCTGAACTCTTGCCGTGCCCTGTGTCTGTTTCATGAATTGTGAGCATTGAGAGGTTTACTTGTTTCTTCTTATCCAGCAGATCTTGTGATCATAAAGTGCTAGAAATGATTGTATGATAAAAAGGTGGGATTTCTTTTTCTTTTATTAAAGGGGTGAAGTTCAAGGTCATATGTATGAGTAGTTCAGATGCCATAAAGTATGGCAGTGATTAGCGTGAAGGAGCTGTAACTTGCTGTTGCATTTCTTTTGGATGAATGTTTTTAAGAATGGTTGATTTTGTTCTTGATGTTTTACAGACTGCTGGGTTTGTTCATGATGAATATTTTGATTTTGGATTAACTTGTGTAATTTCATGTGGTTACTGTGTGGAAGTCACGTGTGTTAGATGTCATAGTGCATTGTTGTTTTCTTAAAAATGGTAGTGATGAAGATCGTTATTGTTTTGTGAAAGGAGAAATGTGCAGGCTTTCTGTTCATCTAAGAGCAGCGATCTCTCCTCCTCTGTTTTTGTATGTTTACTGGGGAGGGAGAATGTAGGTCATGCTGAGGTGTCATTCCAGAAATACATCATATGTGTGTCTTAAATTTTTTAGTATGCAACATGTTTTGTAATTTCATATAAACACCGTGTACCTTCCGATTCACACTATGTGATGATATGCGTGTAGCACTTCAGGTACTGGCTTTTCTGAACATGAAGAGCGGACTTTCTGTCTCACGTGGTTGCTGACTAGACAATCGATGGAAGGACAGCACGACAGGGAGGTGGGGTGATTCAGACCACAACCTAGCAGATGAGAGCTGAGTGGTGTCCCTTCCCTCTAAGTTTACCTGTCTTGTCACCGACAGGGAGCTGGGATGAAACAGACCGTAGATCAGAGGAAAGGGCTGGGTGGTGTCCCTTCCCTTGGGTGGTGTCCCTTCCCTTGGGTGGTGTCCCTTCCTTCTAAGTTAGCATGTCTTCTCACCGATAGGGAGATGAGATCATTCAGACCACAGCCAGTGCATGAGGTGCAGTGGCGGTCCTTTCCTCTGAGTTGTGTCATTTTGTAAAGACATCCACAGAGCAACTGGTTTCACAGTAAGAATGTCTGCTGCTCCAAAGGAGACAAGACATTCGAGATCATGTTAAGTTTAGGTACCCTATGTATTGTGGTCCATTAACAAATGTCTCCATCTACTCTGCCTTATTTTTAACCTAAAAAAATAAATTGGTGTTTCTGGCAGACACTGAAAATCCAAGGCCTCTATTTGGAGGCCTGGAGAAACTGACGTCGGATTTGCATTTGGAATTTTGGGGAATATTACCCCCCAAAAAAAAATCATCTAAGCAAGGTCTGGAAGGAGGTGTTGTCAGTTGATACTTTGAGCATTGGTCAACTTCAGGAGCCTTCATTTCCCCTGACCTTCATACTGTAACTGTAATGCTCACATCTTTTCTGGAAATTTGACATTTTCTGTATCCCAGTTCTGAAATCTTAACATCCTTCCTCCCCTTTCATTCCTTCTATCCAAATAATGGTTCTTAATTCCAACTTTGAAATGTTATTATCCCCCTTCCCTTCACCTCCCATCCCAGCAACCATTCCACCCTCCCTCGATGCCAAAAAATGGTAACCTGTAGTTTGAGATTTTAAGGAGAAAACTATTGGCAATGACTGAAAAGGCCGTGGGAGAGTAACCACAGTTTCAACTGTATTTTGCTTCCCATGATTTAGATATTCGAACTCTTAGATATCTCCTCATATAGGTCTAATGACATCATTTTTAGTAGTTTTCCATTCTTACTACCACATCTCTCTCTCTCTCTCTCTCTGTCTCTCTCTCTCTCTCTCTCTGTAGCGTACACATAATTTAACACAAGCATCTATTGAAATGGATCGCATGAACATATTCATTTTCTCTAGTTTTGTCACCTATGGTGACGGGTCCCCGGGATGAACAGGATGAACTGGGTCGTCCTCCTCCAGAGCTCTGCTGACTGCACAGCTTCTCCTGCAGTGTGGTAGGATTGTCCATGTCTCTATGTAGAGTGGTAGGATTGTCCATGTCTCTGTGTAGAGTGGTAGGATTGTCCATGTCTCTATGTAGAGTGGTGGGATTGTCCATGTCTCTGTGTAGAGTGGTGGGATTGTCCATGTCTCTGTGTAGAGTGGTAGGATTGTCCATGTCTCTGTGTAGAGTGGTGGGATTGTCCATGTCTCTGTGTAGAGTGGTGGGATTGTACATGTCTCTGTGTAGATTGGTGGGATTGTCCATGTCTCTGTGTAGAGTGGTGGGATTGTCCATGTCTCTGTGTAGAGTGGTGGGATTGTCCATGTCTCTGTGTAGAGTGTAGGATTGTACATGTCTCTGTGTAGAGTGGTGGGATTGTCCATGTCTCTGTGTAGAGTGGTAGGATTGTCCATGTCTCTGTGTAGAGTGGTGGGATTGTCCATGTCTCTGTGTAGAGTGATGGGATTGTCCATGTCTCTGTGTAGAGTGCTGAGATTGGTCATATCTCTATGTAGAGTGGTGGGATTGTCCATGTCTCTGTGTAGAGTGGTTGGATTGTCCATGTCTCTGTGTAGAGTGGTAGGATTGTCCATGTCTCTGTGTAGAGTGGTGGGATTGTCCATGTCTCTGTGTAGAGTGGTGGGATTGTCCATGTCTCTGTGTAGAGTGGTGGGATTGTCCATGTCTCTGTGTAGAGTGGTGGGATTGTCCATGGCTCTGTGTAGAGTGAGATTGGCCATGTCTCTATGTAGAGTGGTGGGATTGTCCATGTCTCTGTGTAGAGTGGTGAGATTGGCCATGCCTCTATGTAGAGTGGTGAGATTGGCCATGTCTCTATCTAGAGTGGTGAGATTGGCCATGTCTCTATGTAGAGTGGTGAGATTGGCCATGTCTCTATGTAGAGTGGTGGGATTGGCCATGTCTCTATGTATAGTGGTGGGATTGTCCATGTCTCTGTGTAGAGTGGTGAGATTGGCCATGTCTCTATGTAGAGTGGTGATATTGGCCATGTCTCTGGCCATGTCTCTATGTCGAGTGGTGGGATTGGCCATGTCTCTATGTAGAGTGTGGGATTGGCCATGTCTCTATGTAGAGTGGTGAGATTGGCCATGTCTCTATGTAGAGTGGTGATATTGGCCATGTCTCTGGCCATGTCTCTATGTCGAGTGGTGGGATAGGCCATGTCTCTGTGTAGAGTGGTGAGATTGGCCATGTCTCTATGTAGAGTTGTGGGATTGTCCATGTCTCTGTGTAGAGTGGTGAGATTGTCCATGTCTCTGTGTAGAGTGGTCGGATTGTCCATGTCTCTGTGTAGAGTGGTAGCATTGTCCATGTCTCTGTGTAGAGTGGTGGCATTGTCCATGTCTCTATGTAGAGTGGTGGGATTGGCCATGTCTCTGTGTAGAATGGTGAGATTGGCCATGTCTCTGTGTAGAGTGGTGAGATTGGCCATGTTGCTATGTAGAGTGGTGGGATTGGCCATGTCTCTTTGTAGAGTGAAATTGGCCATGTCTATATGTAGAGTGGTGAGATTGTCCATGTCTCTGTGTAGAGTGGTGGGATTGGCCATGTCTCTATGTAGAGTGGTGGGATTGGCCATGTCTCTATGTAGAGTGGTGACAGCCCTGATGTGGCCCTTTGTGGTCGGCTGGGCTATAAGCAACATTATCTTATCTTATCTATGTAGAGTGGTGAGATTGGCCATGTCTCTATGTAGAGTGGTGGGATTGGCCATGTCTCTATGTAGAGTGGTGGGATTGGCCATGTCTCTGTGTAGAGTGGTGAGATTGGCCATGTCTCTATGTAGAGTGGTGATATTGGCCATGTCTCTATGTAGAGTAAGATTGGCCATGTCTCTATGTAGAGTGGTGGGATTGGCCATATCTCTATGTAGAGTGGTGAGATTGGCCATATCTCTATGTAGAGTGGTGGGATTGGCCATGTCTCTGTGTAGAGTGGTGATATTGGCCATGTCTCTATGTAGAGTGAGATTGGCCATGTCTCTATGTGGAGTGGTGGGATTGTCCATGTCTCTATGTAGAGTGGTGAGATTGTCCATGTCTCTATGTAGAGTGGTGGGATTGTCCATGTCTCTATGTAGAGTGGTGAGATTGGCCATGTCTCTATGTAGAGTGGTGAGATTGGCCATGTCTCTATGTAGAGTGGTGAGATTGTCCATGTCTCTATGTAGAGTGGTGGGATTGTCCATGTCTCTATGTAGAGTGGTGGGATTGGCCATGTCTTTATGTGGAGTGATGGGATTGGCCATGTCTCTTTGTAGAGTGAGATTGGCCATGTCTCTGTGTAGAGTGGTGAGATTGGCCATGTCTGTATGTAGAGTGGTGGGATTGGCCATGTCTCTATGTAGAGTGGTGGGATTGGCCATGTCTCTGTGTAGAGTGGTGGGATTGGCCATGACTCTATGTGGAGTGGTGGGATTGGCCATGTCTCTATGTAGAGTGGTGGGATTGGCCATGTCTCTATGTAGAGTGGTGAGATTGGCCATGTCTCTATGTAGAGTGGTGGGATTGGCCATGTCTCTATGTAGAGTGGTGGGCATTGGCCATGTCTCTATGTAGAGTGGTGCCCATCGGCCATGTCTCTATGTAGAGTGGCGATATTGTCCATGTCTCTATGTAGAGTGGTGGCCATTGGCCATGTCTCTATGTAGAGTGGTGATATTGGCTGTGTCTCTATGTAGAGTGGTGACCATCGGCCATGTCTCTATGTAGAGTGGTGATATTGGCCATGTCTCTATGTAGAGTTGTGGCCATCAGCCACCATGTCTCTATGTAGATTGGTGATATTGGCCGTGTCTCTATGTAGAGTGGTGGGCTTCGGCCATGTCTCTATGTAGAGTGGTGGGCATTGGTCACTTTTCCTCTTTCAGCTACTGTTGTCAACAATGATGAAGAATATGCTGCAGGATCTGGTCTGCTTCACCACAGGAGAAGAGAGAGCACAAGGTGGAAGTGTCTGTGCAGATGAAGATGCCCCGCGTGCAAGCAGAGTGACCATCGGTTCTTGCCTGTTGAGTTGATAGTAGTTATACTGTGGCTGTGACATGCAGAACAGTGGTCTTCATAGCAGTGAGGTTGACACTGTTTACTTCCTGGTCATCTTGGGCACTTGGCTTGACCATTCTGTCTTTGTTGCCTTGGATACCACAGTGGGAATCCAGTTCAGTTCTGCTCTAGTGCACCTGATGTTTGTCAGGGCTTCTTGCAGGTGGGGTGGGTTGCCTCCTGTTACACAAACTACAGTGCCATGCCGCAACATCACCTTTGACTGTTGTTTTTTTTTCATTCAAGCATCTTGCGATCGTCATAACTCACTACATTTATCTTTATATGCAGACTACATGTATTTCACCACTAGCGTCTTCCAACCTGCTTGACTTTACTTTCTTCTCCTTTCCTCCATGTATGGTTCAAATGCATTTCAACTCGGGCATTTTACAACCTTCGTGACTCATGACTCGTAGTACAGCTAACAATGGAAAGTGTTGCATTATGTCCACTGCCAGCAAACAGCATTGAAGAGCAGGCGTGTCTTTGCCACTGCCTCTGTGCTAGTCATCCCAGTGGTACCACTGCAGCATTTCATGTACAGAAAAAGATGCCTGCCAATCCCAAATCTTCTGGAGTAGGTATAGGGTCATGTCCTTTTTTTGCTCATCACCAGAAGACTTTGTGGAGTGCATATGGAACTACCCATTGTCAAAACCTGAACAGATCCCTGTAGAGAGTCGTGAGTGAGGGAAGATATAAAACTGTTATATGTAGAGGAACATGATTTCAGAGGTGAAATATAAGCAATGAAGAAAGAAAGAAAAAGTTGGGAATGGTAGCCAACGATACACATTTGTCAGTGTGCAAACATAGAAAGTTTTGGGGTTTCTTTTTATTAATCTCTCTCTCTCTACCCCTCTCCAACACACCTCTCTCTCTCTCTCTCTCTCTCTCTCTCTCTCTCTCTCTCTCTCTCTCTCTCTCTCTCTCTCTCTCTCTCTCTTCCCCCCCCCCCTCTCTCTCTCTGCTTCACGACCCCCACTCCCACCCTTCACCCCTTTCATCTACTTCACATGATGTGAGTTCACAGAAGAACTAGAATTGTTTGGTCAGAGGATTTGCAGGAGTTAATACACAAAACACAACTATGCAAAGAGATCAGCTAGATGTGCCTTTTTTTTACCCATGTGCTCCTGGGTGGCAGGTGCAGTGAGGTTGAAGTGAGGGACAGAAATCAACACGGAGGGAAGTCAATAATGGAAAATCAACTGAATCTAAGTTGTATGTTGTTTTAGTGTAAATTATGTAATATTTTGTGGCTTTATGGGGCATTTGATTTTTTTTTCATTCTGTATATTATTGTAATGTATGTTGTTATGGTGTGTGTGTGAGAATTTTTGAGAGGTCTGCTTTAAGAGCTCAGTAAATAATTTGCTGACTCTGTTTTGTGCCACTTGCAGAAGTGCATCTTTCAAGATGGTTTGTGGTTTAACCACAACCTGATTTGTTTCTGGTTTTTCTTTTGCATGGGTAAACCTTTGGAATAATCACAGAGAATCCTATTTTTGCATCCGTCATGAAATTTAAGGGGGAAGAAGATTAAGTGTAGAAAAAAAAAGGTATTACATTGATAAATTGATTTATGTCATTTGCTGTTTAGATGAGAGATTTTGCTTTTTTTTTTTGGTCATGAAATGTGAGCTTGTGTTCAGAATGGTTGTTAACTTGAGGCTGCTTCACTAAAGTCTTTGTTTCCAATGCTTAGCTGTGTCATGTTGTGTCAAACACTATGGCACACAACATTGGCGTGGTCTTGTTAGCTGCAGCCCTTCCTGTCTGATGGTGGTTATGGTGGTAGTGATATCTGGATGAACTGTGTCAGGCCGTCAAGCTAGTTGTTGTGCATTAGGAGAGCTAGAAGTAAGTGTGTTGGATGGGTGAATAGGTGGATGCATGGGTCGTAGGGTCCTTTGAAGTCCTTTAAAGTCCTTATATTTAGAATTTTTCAGAAAAGGCCTTTAAAGTACTTTTGTTTGACCAAGAGGTCCTTTAATATTTTGTCAAGGGCCTTTAAAATGCAATTTGGTCAGTTAAAGTCTTTTAATTTTGCGATACAAAAGAATACTTTCGGTTGCGGAAAAGAACTTCAGGTATGAAATCAAAAGATCAGCATTTCTGTCGGGTCCCGCAAGCAGACGATGCTTCTCACAGCCAGTTTCCTCGCAAGTCTCGCGTTCGAGATTTGACGATACTTCCAGGCGCCATCTTGCATCGTTCACACGTGTTTACCTGCTGAAAATTTTAAGCCCAGTTTTTCGTCCTCCACAATGCCGGGCAAATGTTCTTTTCAAGATCATTGGCTGAGAGACAAGGATTACAAGGACTGGTTGCAGAAAGTTCTGAGCGACAAACATGTAGCGCGCTGTGCGTTTTGCGATTGCTCCGTAAACATCGCCTCAATAGGAGAATCCATGCTAAAGCAACACGCAAAAAGTGTGAAGCATCAGAAGAAAGAGAAACAGCATCAAGGTGACAGTAGATGCAGTGTTGCTGATTTTTTCGCTGTTGGTTCAACGCAGCCCCAGAGTCATGATGATTCACAGCCAACTTGACAACCTGAACCGACACATGTTTCAGCGTCCACTCCAAGCACGTCTGATAAAGACCTGTGTGTGTGGTGTGTCAGACCTGTGTACCTCTACAGAATCATGAATAGTTTCCACGGAAATGGTCTGTTAATTATGGTCCTACGGTCATACAATTTCGAACCATGGAGAGGGGGAGGTAAGGGAGGGGGGTGGACAAAAAAAAAGGTCGATAGTGACAGCCCAGGCAAGGGAAGTAAACAGAGTAGATAAGCTTGTTCTGATTATGCCCCCTTCTGTCAGACATGCATGCTGGTTCCATCCCTTACACACACACACACACACACACACACACACACACACACACACATGCATCCCTTTCACACACACACACACACACACACACACACACACACACACACACACACATCCCTTTCACACACACACACACACACACACACACACACACACACATATCCCTTTCACACACACACACACACACACACACACACACACACACACACACTACAGAGCAAGGCAACCATCATGACTAAGTGAAAGGCCTGCCTGGGTTTGTGAAACCCGACACCCATGCTAGTTTAGTTGCTGGGCAGTGCAGTGGTGGAAGGGTGAGGGATAGGACAACAGATAAGGGGAAGGGGAAACTGAAAAGGATAGCTGGTGGATCCAGAATATGTAGTGGCTGTGACTACTGACAGTTGAGCTCCAAAACTATGACTTGGGTCGCCTTGACCACTGAAAGGTGAAGTGAGGAGTAAACAGGTCTGGTGGTGTGAGTGTGCGTGGGTGCTTGCATGAATGTGTGTGAGGAAGAGATCCACACCCTCAAGAGGAGAAAGACAGCCACTGGAAAGGATGCCAAACAGTTGCTGTTTGAAGCTGATGCACTATGCCTCAAAGCCCAGCAGCAAAGCAGCTTGAGGCTCTTAGGGCAAGCCAATGAACTGTGTAGTTCTTCCAAAAATAAACAAGAAACAGTGACCCTCTTGGAGAAGGAACTTGTCAACAAACAAGAAGAGCTGAAGCAAATGTGAAAAACACAGACAGTAGAAGATATTTCGGTAGGTCCTGTTTTATTTTGGTAGGGTCCTTTCATTGGTCCTTTAAAGTCCTTTTTTTGGTTCATAAGGGATACCTGGGATGCATGGGATGAGTGAGTGCCTCTTAAAAAGTCATCGTAAGGTGTACACTACATCAGCGACAAGAAGGCAGCGTATCATCAGGTCATGACACAACCACCAGGTCTTTGTTGTGTTGTTCAAACTGAGGGGTCTGTGTGGTTGCTGTGCTTCATGACCACAGGGATCACTTTGGCAGCCTGTTTAGATGAAGGCAACTGTTTCTAGGCTTTTGAAAACGGATCCCAAGTTTTGCTGTTTGTCGTTTCAAAAAGGTTAGTGTATTTGCTTTTTGAAACAACTAATTTTGTCAAGTCTTTTGAAAACATGTAATCATTTATTAGCTTTGAAAAAAGAAAAGATCATGTACTGTTTATACATTCGCTGTGGCTTTAGAAGTGTCTGATGATTTGCAGGGTGTTGGAAAAGGGTTATAATGCAGACAGCCAGCTAAACAGAAGATTATATTAACGACAGGTAAAGTCACGCCTTCAGAAAAATGAATTATCAGAAGAGATCTAGGCAATGAGCCATTACTGGACATGGTAGGTTTGGGGTTCAGTTTAGGTCATGGTAAAGAGCTAGGAGATGGTAGATTTGGGGTTCAGTTTAGGTCATGGTAAAGAGCTAGGAGATGGTAGGTTTGGGTTCAGTTTAGGTCATGGTAAAGAGCTAGGAGATGGTAGGTTTGGGGTTCAGTTTAGGTCATGGTGAAGAGCTAGGAGATGGTAGGTTTGGGGTTCTCTTTAAGTCATGGTAAAGAGCTAGATGGTAGGTTTGGGGTTCGTTTAGGTCATGGTAAAGAGCTAGGAGATGGTAGGTTTGGGGTTCTGTTTAGGTCATGGTAAAGAGCTAGGAGATGGTAGGTTTGGGGTTCTGTTTAGGTCATGGTAAAGAGCTAGGAGATGGTAGGTTTGGGGTTCTGTTTAGGTCATGGTAAAGAGCTAGGAGCCAACCATCACTGAGAGACAAGCCACATGATCCATTGAGTGATTAATTCTTGTAGTGGAGTATGGCCATGACTCGGCCAGTTATCCAGACACTGTGGAGATGGATTTAAGCATGCTTGTTCCACCTTCAGGTCAGTGTCCCCATTCATCTGTACTTCCCAGTCCAGAATGAAACTGTATTTCATTATTTCCTGTTCTCTCATACCTTCCTTCATAAGAAGAATATGTGTGTGTGAGAGAAAGAATGAATATGTGTGCATGTGCATTAATGTGTGTGTGTGTGTATGTGTGTGGTGTGTGTGTGTGTGTGTGTGTGTGTTTTGAATGCATGATTGTTTTATTCGATGCACTAAGGCTATATATCTGAACGCAAGTAAACATGTGTTGTTTGTTAATATGTGCATTTTTTCAAAAAGAAAACTGGTGAAATATTATTTGCCAGTGTTTTGCCCATGTATAAACAACATGAAAACTTGGAGAGCATTGTCACAAAGTGAAATAGAAGCTGTCATCATAGTCATTATCAGTGACGCAGTTTTGCCTTGCACAAGAGTCTGCAATGCATAGGCTGATGACTACTTTGTAACTCTCGGTCATGGATTGGTATTGTTTGACACTGGTCAGAATGATTGGCAGATGTTTCTTTTTAAAGGAAAAAATAGAGGTATTCTGTACAGTACAAGAGCATTAATGGTGATAGATTATCGAACTTTGGAGGGAAGGGCGGATTAGAGTCTTAAACATGCTGAGCACATTCTCCCTTGCATGAATCCATTCGCGTTTCTAACATTCATACATGCCCATGTACATCATAGTTGCTCTGCATATGTGTCAACTAATTCTCTCTCCCCCTGTCTATCATATGCAAACACACACGCACAAGCACACACACACACGCACACACACACACACACACACACACACACACACACACACACACACACACACACACACACACACACATTTGCTGATGTATGCTGTATGGCATTTGTGTACAAGTGCACATGTGTACAGATTGATCAAGGTTTGTCTTTGCTCTGATGTTTTGCATATGTTTTTATATTTGTGCTCCACTTTTTGAATTGAATTGTTTTCTTTTCTTTTTTTTCCTAATATTCTTTTCTTCCTCTGATCTCCATGTACAGGAACAAAAACAAAGACAGGAGTGTGTAGTTTGTTAAAAAGTGGTCTTACAGATGCCCCTTAGTCTGCGGTTGCCTATAGCAAAAGATGTGATGCACGCATTAAAACATGTATTTCACATGTGTAATTCTTTGTACATAAAACTACCTGAACACTTTCAAGCTATGTATATTTTACCATGGTCAACGACTTGCAAAGAAAATATTGTTACTTGTTGTACGCATACGGATGTATATATCAATATACATATATATCTATATCAAGCATATCGCTTTGGATGTGTACATTTTTCACCCAACGACTTTTTTTTTCTTTTTTCTTTTTTTTTTCTTTTTTCTTTTTTTTTTTGGGAGAAAGAAAACACTGTGATTCATTTACTCATTTAGACTTCATGTGTTGAAATGAAAAAGGACTGTCTCCTAATCATTTTGCTTTGATCATACTGTAAATATTGTTTAAGAAAAAACTGAACATGATGATCACTGTGACCACTAATAAGAATCAGACTGTTTTAGTATGTACATTTGTGTGTAAGATGTAAAGTGACGAAACGAAACATTTCTTTTATATGTATATTTGTGTGTAAGGGAGGGGAAAAAAAATGCAAGGATTTAATTCATTTTGTATGAATTAGTATACTAATATGTTATTTATGAGCCTGCGTGTTAATAATGTAACATAGAAAGATACTGCAGGTTTTAAAGAAATTCATCCCAGTCTGTCGTTGATCAGGGCTATATGTGTTTTTGATCAATGCTGCATGTGTTTTTGTTCTGGGCTGCGTTTATCATTGACCAGGGCTGCTTATATCTTTGATGCATGATGCAGGTTACTCGTACTTTGATCTAATTTGCATGTATGTACCACAACATGTTGTCAGCACATCGGTAAGCTGGTAGCTCTCGGACACAAAAATTAATCCAAAAGTGTAATAGTTGCATTAGGGAAGGAGTTGTCCTGAACCGAGGTCCAGAGTTCGTCATATGAGTGTGGATGCATTGTGCTGCCGTTATGCCCCTGACAAGTCAGGACCAGCACATCCGACTTGTTTTTATATCAGAGTGAACACTCTTCTGGACTGGTTGCTTTACTGGGCTGACGAGTTCAGTCTGCTCGGCTATTTGTCCATAGTTGGAGATGGTTTGTTCACTGAGGTGCCCTTCCCCAGGGCTAAGAGCTGATAGCACAGCTCTTGATCACATGATGCTCCTGTCATTGGATATATGGGTTATTTCAGTGGAGATAACAGTGCCACCTATCATCCTATTATCTTATCAGTGCCTCTGAAGTTCCTGTCAGAGTGAACGAGGAAGAAGAAGAAGAAGGTCCAAAATCCAGCCCATAATTAGATTTTCATAAAAGCTTTGGATAATGGGAGACAGGAAATGAATTGATCTGGCTACATGTTGAATAGTTGGCTGAAACAGCAAATCTGACTGGTCTGTGGAAAAACAACATGCATACTTTGGATGAAAAGTTTTTTGTTAAAAGAAAAGAACAAAAAGAAGAGCTTACCTGAAAAAGGTAGTAATGGTAAAAAATATGGGTAGGTGGGTAGTTGGCATTGCTACACTGTTGTATCCCTGTTTTGATGCACAATCAACTTTTTTTTAATTGTGGGTTTATTGGGTGTGACATTTAATTAATACTACTGTTATATGCTGTGTTTGTGCTTAGTTGAGGTCAACACCATCTCTTTCCCTCTATGAACACACACACACACACACACACACACACACACACACACACACACATATATATATATATATATAAATATGTATGTATTATCCATCTGTTTGTTTTTCTGTCTCTCAATACCGACTACATACATTCCTAATCTTCAATCTATACGAAGCTATGAAGACTGTCCTTTAACGTAGCTTTACAGGTGTGGACATTAACCATGGTAACCCTTCACAAAGCATGGAAATTTTCTGATTCCCATGTAATGGTCTGGACTGTAGGGAAATGTGGACCAATAAACCGTGTCATTGGTGTGGAGAAGTGTAGCAAGTCTGTGTCACTGCTGCAGAAATGTTGCTTTTTTCAGCTTAGGTGTGTATATATATATATATATATATATATATATATGTATAATATATATTGATAAATATACGACTGTCATATTGCTGGCATGTGCCGAGTCTCCATCAGTCTCAGTCATATCAGTATTGTTTATTGTGACAAGAATCAAAGGCAAGTCTTTGACAAGTCTTATGAAAGTTCGTTACTTACAGCATGCTTTTTAGATGTATGATACATTCATACTGGAGGTGGAATAGATCTGACTTTTTAAATTATCCTTAACGAATCCTAAAGTTTATTTTATTCTTGCACAGTGTAGCAGTGATAGATTAGTCTATGCACAGTAATGTGCTGTAGTGTGTATACTGGCTAAAGTAATCATAGTGGCGTTTTTGTCGTGTGTGTTTTAACTATCTGGCATTGTCATGTTTTCTAGCATGTGTATGGACTTTACTAGGCACAGCAGTATTAATGTAGTATGTGTTTGGATTAAACTAGGCTCAGCTGTGTTTTCTAGTGTGTCTAATGACTAACTGAGGCACTGCGGTGCATGCGTACTGACTAAACTGGGTACAGTGATGTTTTCTGGTGTGTGTACTGAGTACGCTGGCCACCGCAACATTTTTGTAGAGTGTGACCGACTAAACGAGGTACAGCAATGTTTTTGTAGTGTGTTTGCCATTACACTAGGTGCAGCAATGTTTTTGTTGTGCATTTACTAGCTAAACTAGATATGATTGTGTTTTCTAGAGTGGGTACTGATTGAACTAGGCGCAGCAATGATTTTGTTGTGCATTTACTAGCTAAACTAGATATAATTGTGTTTTCTAGAGTGGGTACTGATTGAACTAGGCACAGCAATGATTTTGTAATGTGTTTGCAGTCTGAAAGACTGGGTCGTGGGAGGTACTGCATGGCACAAGCTCGCTTTTAGGAAGAATGAATTAAGATGAGTTTTGTTTCATTTTCTTTCATTTTTCTCAGTAGAAGATGATTTTTCTTTTCATTTGAAAAAAAAAAAAGCAGATATATTCATGTTGAGCGCTGCATCTGTTTTACAGGTGTGTTGGAAGAATATCAACGTATGATCTGTTACAAAAGACTGATCGATAATATGAATGAAACAGTCCCATCATCAAGTCGAAAGACAAGGAAGTGCGCTGTCCCTCTCCCTCCCTCTCTCTCTCTCACACTCATTCTCTCTCTCACTCTCACTCTCTCTCTCTCTCTCTCACTCACTCTCACTCTTTCTCTCTCTCTCTCTCTCTCTCTCTCTCTCCGCGCGCGTGCGCGCGCGCGCGCGCGCTCTCGCTCCCTGTTGTGTGCCTCTGATCTGACAAAAGAAGATACAGCTAACTTTAGATGACAGTTATTTTTGTGAGTAAACAACTTGCTGTTTATGAACTTATGAGTGTAAAATAATGTCATGTGTGTGAAGGTGGGAGCTGTACATACGTGTGCATTCACAGGTTGATGAAAGGGAGCAGCCCTGTATGTCTGTCTCGACATTGCTGTACAGGCCTGTCTGCAGTTTTTCCTGCAATGTACAGGCTGTCTCTGTGCATTCCATTCGTTTTGCATGAATAACTCAAGAGTGCAGCAGATCAGTGCTGACATATTACTTTTATATGCCATCAGTTACATGTGTTGGTGGTTTCGTGCAATTTGATTCAGATGCTTTTCTTTCTGCGTTGTTTCAGCATTTTAGCATACACACAGTCACACACACACACACACACACACACACACACACACACACACACATCTTTTTTGTATGCTTGCTTGTTCCGTTTTTCTTATTGTGCATGCTTTCATGTGTTCAGAGAATAAACGTCACATTATTCTTTTTTCTCTGTTTGTCTTCTTTTGCTGATTTCATTCCTTGTCATTTTTCCTGTATTATTCAAAGCATTTGTATGTGGTCTTTATGGTACTGACGTGTGTTGAATTGATGTCTGACGTGTGTTGAATTGATGTCTTCGTGCTTATTTGAAAACTGAATTAAAGAAGTCGGCGGGATGTCTGACACTCTGAACAGCTTTAGGGATGTCAACAGTTCTGCAGCTGTGCTAGAATTGTGGTAGATTTCAGGTACAAAAGAGTGTGTGCTGTTGGTGATGTTTTCCTGACAGATCTTGATGGTGTTTTCTTTCTACTTGCCCCATACCAGGGGAGGTGGGGGATGCATTCTCAGTGTGAATCGTATCCATGCCTCCTGGAAAGTCTGTGCTGATCTTTTCCTCTTTCCTATCATTCTGTCAAAGTCTGCTTTTTATTGGGTTTTTTTTTGTTGTTTTCTTTTTTTGTTTGTTTTTGTTTTTTTATCTTGTTTTCTGTTGTTCACAGTCTTTCCGCCTGTGTGGCCTATTCACCTCATGTTTGTTTTAGAAAGTGTTTGCAATATTTTTCTCATTACAATCCATGACAAGCCAGTTTTTTTTTTAATCTGGCGACTAGGTATTGATACGGTAAACAGTGTTTAGAGGGGACACTAGCTGTCCATTCTTTGTGTTTGTTTGCATGTAGAGCTTTTTTTTATATGCTTTTTTTTTCTTTTCTTTTTTTTTTCTTTTTTTGTTATTTTTAACTTTTTAGAAAAATAATTTCACATTATGGGTGATAAATCAAACAGAATGGCTGATGTCCTCGGTATAGCCGAGTTTTATCTGCCTTAAGAATCGGAAATGAAATGAGGTAGGGAACAGTAAACGATAAACAGTAAACAAGTGGGGTATGTTTTGCTCCCATAAGGAAACCTAACACAGAGTAACTTTTATTCAAGACTGGCACAGCCTGGCTGTGCCAGTCTTGAATAAAAGTTACTCTGTGTTAGGTTTCCTTATGGGAGCAAAACATACCCCACTTGTTTACTGTTTGCCTTAAGAATGTCAATAGATCAGCTATATTGTTAAGATTTATTGTGTATATTTGTGTATATTTTTTGACAAGTTTGTCATTGCTGGTTTGGGGCAGGACCTTTTTACTCCTTACATGGTGTGTAGTCTGCTGGCTTGTAATTGAACTAAAACTAACGCACTTCTTTCTTACCCTGTGACAGCCCTAATATAGTTCTGTGTAGTTGAACTAAAACTAACGCACTTCTTTCTTACCGTGTGACAGCCCTAATATAGTTCTGTGTAGTCAGCTGGATGTAGGAATTACAAACACCACTATATTTTCGCCAGTTAATGCTTTTAATCTTGGTGGAGTCATCTTTTGTGTTGATCGGTATTGGTAAAGGTTTTGTGTAAGTGTGTGTGTTTGTTGATGACCAGTCCTTTCTCAAGTTGTTCATTTGCCCGTTTTGACAGTGCATCTGTAATTTGTTTATTAAATCATAAGAATGACTTTTCTATTAGCAAACTCTTTTTTTTTTTTCTATGTACTTCGTTTTCAAGGACAGGCAAAAAGAGTTTATATTCCTTATCTGACTGCCATTTCATATCATCATTTTTCTTCTGTAGCCAATTGATCTATGTCTGATTTCTAACTTTTTTTTCTATGGTGGTCTTTCCTTACTGTCATCTTTGTTTTTCTGCCTTTATGGTCCATTTACCTGTGTTTGTTCTATAAACTCTTTAACCTTCTGTTACATCGTTACTGTTCTATAAACTCTTTAACCTTCTGTTACATCGTTACTGTTCTATAAACTCTTTAACCTTCTGTTACATCGTCACTGTTCTATAAACTCTTCAACCATCTATTACATTGTCACTGTCCACCGTGAAACCAGTCTTATCTCCGTTCTTTAGAGTTTTGAGATATGCATTAATTTCAAACTGGCGGATTTTCTGATTAATTTGAGATAAGAAGGAATACTCTGGGAGACAAATAGAAAGTTATGGCCCTTTGAAGAGGTACTGCGCTGACAGATATTTTTAGAAAATGGCTTCTAAGCTTTTTTTTTTTTTTTTTGCAGTCCCTCTTGCACATTTTCTTTAGACTATTAAACCTCAATTTTTACTACTTTAGCAAATGATTTATTGCATATGGATACTACCACATGAAAATGAAGGGTGTAAGGAATGCAGTTTGTCAACAACAAAAAAGTCACAATGCCTGGACTGACCCCCATTGCCAATTTGGGCCTCTAACAGCAAAATGGCTTGTGGGAGTTGAGACTGGTTTTGTGCTGGGCAGGCATGATTGATGAAATGACAGTTCCTGTTGTCATTTGGTCACTAGGTCAGAAAACTTCAACATGGTCCTCAGAGAACAGGGTCAGTCTGTTCTGCAGCGTTATGTACCTACATGCCCATACAATGTCGTTTTTGTGGCGGCACCTTTATTTTATTTTCAATTAGGTTTTTCCCTTTTCACTGATATTTTTTCAACTGTAGGGATGACAGATCAAACAGACTGACCGGGGTCCATGCCGCAGACTAGTTTTCTCTGCCTTACAGATGTTAATACTGTAGCTGTTGTGTTATGAATTGTTGTGAATAAGGTTGTATACCTGTTGTGTGCTGATTTTACTTTCATGACAGTACATTTTCTACTTGGTGACAGCTCAGATCCAGCTTTTTGGGTCGGCTGAAATCTTCAAGCAGCAAACACAATTTTCTCTCTCTCTCTCTCCCTCTCTCTCTCTTGTCGCTCTCTCTCTATCTCTTTCTCTCTCTCTGCCCCTCTCTCTCTCTCTCTCTTTCACAGTTTTTGTCGTCTTTTTAGGCAAATTTTTCTTCAAAGAAAGAATGAGTAGCATGACAAGGCAGGCACATCATATTTTCATGTGGCAGTGTGAAATGTCTTTTATAACGTGTAGCTTATTTCATTTGTTTGGTGACACAAAGCACAAAATGCCCAGATGAATTATTTGATGTTGTTGAGGTTTAGACCAAACCCTACGTGCCAGACCAGGTCCATGCCTTCACTGTTGGGTATCTTTTCTGTTGGTACAGGGTGCCAGCTTAACTGGGTGTGCTTGGAGTAGATTACATTCAGCATTTTGACTTTTGGGGATCAGACTGAATTTGTTTATATTCTTTGACCTGCCATGCAGTTTGTCTCAGTATTTTTTTTTTATTCATTTGATTTCTTATTGACCATAATGTTTATGTATTGATATTCATTGCATTATTCCTGGTAAGTCATGGTTATATTCATTTATACGCCACACATACTGTTACAGAAGGTGGGTTTGTTTTTTTTTCTGCCCTGCTTGCCCAACCTCCTTGTGGAGAGAAGGTGCGCATGTATATACTCATAAACATGTGCGTACATGCATTCACACACGCATGCTCATGTGCACAAACACACACACAGGAAAACACATACACAAACGTCAACGCGTGGATGGGCGCACGCACACACACACTACACACTACACACGCGTGCACACACACACACACACACACACACTCTCTCTCCTCTCTCTCTCTCCTCTCTCTCTCTCTCTCACGCAAACACACACACACACACATGCACACGACCCATCTCTTTTTTTCCCCTTTTTTTCACTGTATGATAAGTATCACCAAGTGGGAAGAAACTATGAATGAAGAAATGAGTTCAACTCATGTAAAGAATGTGCTTGTTTCAGAATGTGTTCAACTTATTTAAAGCATGTGTTTGTTTCAGATTGATACTGTCACCTTTCATCCCTAAATTCCAAGTCACTTGTATTTATTTATATGTCATATATACTGTAAGAGAAGTTTGAGTTGTTTTGTTTTTTCTAACCCTTGCCCAACATTCTTATGGGAAAATGCATACTTTGATATGTCCATGCACACATGCATGCAGGCATGCGCACATACGCACATGCACACACACATGCATACACGCACGCATACACACATGCACTCACACACATACGCACATGCACACACACACACACGCACATGCACACACACACACACACACATGCATGCACGCACGCATACACACATGCACTCACACACACACACACACACACACACACACACACCACACACCACACACACACACACACACACACACATACACACACATACACACACTACCTATCTTCCTTTCTTTCCAAACTGTATGTTTAATATCACCGAGTGTGAACGTACTATGAATGAAGGAAATTCAGTTCAACTAAAAGAGTGTTGTTGCTTTAAATAGATGCATTTGCCTTTCCTCCCAGAATTCCAAGTCATTTTTTGGACTGATCTGATAATATAGATAACCAAAAGTTTAGAACCCCCTTTTTTTAAGGTAATCCTGTCTATAGAAAAATGTGTGATACTGCATCTAACCATGGACACCATGTTCTTTTCCATAACTGAAAATAGTTGGGAGGAGAATTATATTAGCGCATCACATGTTTTGTAATCAAAATTATTTCATTCAGTTTAAATATTTATCAGTTTTGTTGTGTTTCTGTGTGGTATAAATGCATTGGATGAAGTGTAAATAGTCTGTATGCAAAATAAAGTTATTGTTCAATCAAAATTATCTTCAGTTCAGTTTTCTGGAACTCTTTTGTTTTCTTTGAGGACTGGGTGTTGCTACTGCAGTGCATGTATCCATTTCCATGCCAGCTGTTTAGAATCATTGGCTTTGTGCCATATTTTCAGAAACATTATGGTTTTTCTGTTATCTCGTGCATTACTTTGCCTCTTCTTGTTAACATACAACCAATTTATGCAAAACTAAAGGTTGTATACACATTTTTGTATTCTTGTGTACATGTATATTTTTTGTATATATATATAGTTGTACTGTGTATGTCTGTATGTTAGTCGAAGCTGTTTAACTATAGGTCAGTATGTGACAAGTTTTAGCTGCCTGATTACTACTACATATTTTCTTGGTTGGGCTGATGGCATTTTCATTTTTCATTCTTTAGCTCGTATGTGTTGTCCGTCAGTCTGTGGTTCCTTTCGGTTGACTGACTGTACCAATGCACCACAACTGTCTTAGAGGATATGAAAAGGAACAAATCCTTATTCTGCAGCCATGCCTGTGTCCCTTGTGATTTGTTGTTTGGATTGGATTCAGTAGCTGAACTCGTGCGTTAAAGCGATGAGAGACTGCCTTACAGGAAAGAGAGGACACAAAGATGGATTGTGAACTTATTGGGCCAGGATATTGCTCTCTCTCTCTCTCTGTCTCTGTCTCTCTCTCTCTCTCTCTCTCTCTCTCTCTTAACGATCTGGCACTGAGACAGTTCATTTACAGTTCAAAGATGTCTTCAAACATGTCGGATAGAAAAAAAAAACTATCATTCCTCAGCAGTCCGTTCCATTATCATTCTCCAGCTACTTTCTCCCATTCCACAATCTCTAGCCAGGTATGCAGACCATAGGTTAATAATTGAAGCAGTTAGAGAGTAGTTTAATTGTATTATTTAAACAAAAAATGAACAACATAAACAGCAAAATTCCAGTTCCTCTAAGGGGTGCTCTGTGTCATCTTTGGCCCTTAGCAGCAGGAACAGTGTGATTTAAAGTAAAGCGTGCAATAGCCATTTCATTTTGGAACAGACGACTTATGTTGCCAGAAACTCCCAACAGCTCTTTTACATGGAACTGTGCAATTGTTCTGCAGGTCTTTGGAAGGCTTGGGGAATCTGTAGTGGATATTTTCAGTCTTTGAAGATCATCAAAGGAAAGTAAGTCAGTTCCATGTTGACTAGTCATCAAGTGGAATTGAGATGAAAGGGGTATGTTTGTACAGGGGTTGGAAAAACGAAACTGGATGGTGATAGTTTTTGGTAAGAGAATCCTCTATTCAAGAGAGCTGCTAGATTTCTCATCTGTGTCTATGATAGTGCAGGTCAGTCATCTGCCAGCATACATCGCCCATCTGTATCCTGGCATGTACTGCATGGGAAAGGGTGCACAGCATATGTTTATTGGTGTCTAGCTGTTGGCCAGCACTAACCTCGAGGTCTTCTGATGAAGCATGGGTGGACATGTTGTCCTGCTGACTCCAAGCCAATGACAGGTCTTCTGGAACATTGTAATTCGTTTCACGTGTCGGCCGGTAAAACTTGCAACAGTAACATTCAAGATGCCAGATTCATCACTTTTTCAGACGAACTGTTTCAGACTAAAAATGGCGTAAACAAACTGGGGACAAACAATGGTTGGGAAAACAAACAAGCAGACCAGAGTAACATCATGATGCACAGTAATGTCCTGATGGCTGGTGTGGTCAGAGAAATGAAGTGTGGTTAGTTCTCTTCATGGTGAAGTAGCGCGAGTCTCGTCGGTCGTTCATTTACAGTTATTTTGTACCTTGTTCAACAGCACGTGATTATGTTAAGTCTTCTCAAAGCGTTACAGGTAAGGAGCAGATATTTGTTGGAAACTTGCATTGTGAGTGGTTGGGTTGGTTTTTTTCCTTATCTGAGCTCAGGATTGTATAGCTCTCTTACCCACATTTGACCAGAGATACAACTTGCATTACGTTTGTGAGTCCCAGGCAGAAAGTTTAACTTTTTTTTGTTGTTTTCGTCAGAACAATATGAATTTCCAGGACTGGGGATATTGTCAGTCACATTATCAAAACTACAGAAATACTCTACCAGGTTAAACATGAAGCACTGGATGTGAGTGTGGTTGAAGTCACGACTGATTTTTCTGCACTGTTTGTCTAAAATATGTACTACATGTAAATGCATATCCAGGGCTGCAACACCACAATTGAATCCAGGTCTTCGGTCCCCATAAACACAAATATATATCCAGCTAAATGTGGGTTCTTGTATCCCTTTTTTTTTTCTTTTTAACAATACCAATCCTATTTCACTGCCAACCCACCACCCTTTCATCTCTGTCTGATCTGTCTCTGTGACTATCCAGCAAATATCACAGGATTTGAGAGGGATGTGTGCTTGTTCTCGCTTAAATGTTAGCAAGCGTATTCATCCTTTTATTACGCATTCCCTAACATGTTTTTTTATTGGTGTCTCCCACCTGGATCCAGCACCCACAGCAGGGGAGTTAATCTACATTTTGAAGACAGGGACTTCCCAGCCGAGTTGAATCCACCTAATGGATGCATTTGGAAGAGGTCAAAACGGCGGTGTTTTTTTTTTTTTTTCTTGGGGGGGGGGTTTTGTTGTTGTTTGTTTTTTAAGCTTGATTGACATCGGAATGCATTATGAAAGAAATGTAGAGTATAGCCTTATTACATGATCTCAGATCAGAATAGAACATAACATCATATTTGTTACTCCCATCGTAATATGATCAACACACACACACACGCACACACGCACACACACACACACACACACACACACAAGCCCGAGAGGCTGTGGCCCTTTGCGCACTGCTGTCCTGATGACCTCAATCTCCGTGTCCTTTCCAGTCCACACCCATGGTGATTCAATTTTGTCCAACTCCTGTGCCAGTCAGCTCATTAGACTACTGCCTGGTGGACTGCTAGCGGTTTCCCTTCAGGGAGGGGTGGACTGCATACGCTGACTCTGTGACTTTGCAGTTGCTGGTGTCAACAGGCACTTGTACAATTAGCAGACGGTGTCCTACGGGTGTTGGATCAGAACAGGCACGATAGGGCACCACGAATGGCCGCAGTGTAATGTCGCCTCTGGCAGGGCGCTGCATGACGACCTCATAAAGTGATAGCACTCTGACGATTGCTGCTGATGGACCTGTGATTCCAAGTGTGGACAGAGAGGCTTGGAAGTGATGCCATTGAGAAGGTACGAAGGAACGGAAACAAAAAATAAATATAGACTAGGCTTTCATGAATGAACAAATAGAAACAAAACAAAAAAAAAATGATAAAGATAATAATGTAATAATTCTACAGCAATTGTTTTTAATTCATAAACACAAGATGGTCAGAATGCCAAAGCCCAAGCTATAGGGGTGGAGTCTGGTGATACAGTCGTTATTTGAACAGGAGAATGAGTGTGCCCGGCGTCTCGCTATGCTGGAACTGTTTCATTATCATTACTGATAGTGCTGCTACAGCAAACACCAGTGTCAGTGACACCGGCCATTATGCCGCAGTTTTGTTAAAATTTCTGACTGGGAAATGGGGGTCCAAGTCACTTCAAGGGCAGAGTTCGGCCCTAGCCGAGTCCTGCTCAAGAGCGGAGTGTTCTACAGGTTCGAATGGGAAGACTGGAACCACACGGTCAAGTTTCTTATTTCATGTGTTTCTGGGAGTGTTGCTCGAAATGTCTTAAACACAGAAGGTGTCTGTATTTCTCAGAAGTGGTTGACACTAGGATACGTTATGGAAAGAAATGAAGACTAGGCCTATTGCCCTATGTAGTCGCAGACCAGAATGGACCATCATAGGATCATCCTCATCCTCACTGATTATCAACAAAAAGAAGATGATCCCAAAGTTTGTGGTCCATGATGCCAAGCTGACCTGAGTGTCTTAATGCTCTCTACGTCCATGACGCTGGTAGCTCCGTGTCAAACCCATCTTCACTGGCAAGTTCATGGATGTTGGTGATGAGCCGGAGTGGCATGCCCACCCACAAATTGCCAGTAGGGGAGGGGGGGGGGGATCTAAGTAGTGGCGGATGTGCTGTCCTGCGTATGCTGGATCACAACAGGCAGCACTGTACACCGTCCCTCAGCTGTGGTGCAGTGTGGCTGCCACATGACGACCTGATGTTGATCAAGTTGCTCCCAGTGATCTGCGTTGCTGGACTTTGACAGGATGAGCATGGTGTGATTGTGTTGTTGTGTGTCCGTCGAGACGACGAAGACCAGTACGGACAGTGGATGGTGGCAGCAGTTGGAGATCTGTCGACACTGGTCTTCCTGATCATCCTGCGCTGCTCAGCTGCAGCAATTCTGTTACTTTCACAGGTCTCTGCACCTTTGCGGACAGCTGATCGCCACCCGTCTTTGTCCTGGGCAGTCTACTCCCATGTTGTGTGGCTGATGTTGAAGGCCTTCAGGGAGGATTTGAGGCTGTCTTTGAAACGCTTTTTCTGGCCTCCATGAGAGCGTTTGCCGTGAGAGCGTTTGCCATTTTTCGGTGTGATTGTAGAGATGCATGGGAGCAGAGTGAGCGGTGTAGGAGCAATGCCGCCCACAAGCGAGTATACAGGGTGTCACTGGCGGTAACTAACCCCCTCTCTCTCTCTACATTTTGCTTCACTTTCTGCCATCAGTCACTCCGTTTTGAAACTGTGCAGGATGAGACGGACAACACCATCAGTGGAAGTGGTAAGATCTATGATTAACATTTCAGCTTGCAAACATACACACACACGCGCGCGGACGCGCGCGCGCGCACACACACACACGCACGCGCACACACACACACACATACACACGCACACACATACACACGAACCCCCCCCCCCCCACACACACACACACACACACACACACACACACACGAACCACACACACACACACGTGAGCGCGCGCGCACGCATACATTCAAAATCAAAGTCACGTGGGGTTCCTTCGTTGCGTATGTGCACGATGAATCTGAATCAAAACAGAAGAAGAACAAGACAAGGAAAGCAAGAAAGAACAGAACAGAAAGAAAAGCTGCACCCAATTACATCCAAACAGCGGAACACCGCGAATTAGCAACAAGAACAAAACAAATAATTGAATAAAGAAATAAGATAAAGAATAATAGCACTTGACGCACCTGAAAGTGCCCTGTAATACCGGTAAGTAGGCCTACCGGAGGAAAAGTGGTTCGAACGAGCGGAAACGGTTTGAGGTGGTGGTGGTGGTTTTTTTTTTTTTTTTTTCTTTGTTTTGTATTGAATTGGAAACCGAAATTAGCTGTTTTTAAGATTTCTCGCTGCTGCCGAGTTCTCTGAACTGTACACCGAGTACGCCAGTACTGCACTAATTAACATTCTTTAAGTAGGCTACGTTTACTGTTTTCTCGCTTTTCGTACGAATGGGAAATTTTGAGTTCTTGTTATTTCGATGTAGATTTATGATATAGGAAGGCGCGCAGATCGGAAGAAAGACCGGAAGTTATGTGTTTATCCTTTAAGAATTCCTCACGCGTTTATTCTTCTTCTTCTTCTTCTTCCTAAAATACTGGTTCACTCAAAAACGAGTAGGTCACCAGCGCGCATATTGAAAAATAAAATAAAATAACATAAAACAGTGCGACTCTCCATATCCACATATTGTGGTGTGAAAAAAAGCAGTGCAATCTTTTTTCTCTCTCGAAGTCCACATTATCTTAGGCATACTCCTTGTAAAACTCGCTCTGTCCGTCTGTTTGTGTGTGTGTGTGTGTGTCTCTCTCTCTCTCTCTCTCTCTCTCTCTCTGACTGGAAGTAAGGTAGCCAAAATCTATGCTAAGTTGTAGGCTGTGTTAGTGTGTGTGTGTATTAGTGGGGGGGGGGGGGGGTAGCGTGCATCCAAACAGATAAATATGTGCTGGCATTAGTCCAGACCTTAAGGCTTACTGTTGTGAAAGTACTGGTTTTAAGTGCCTCTGCACAAGTATCTAGGCTACTGTTGAAAAATGGTTTGTCTTTCCGAACCAGTAGGCCTACCCAGCTCTATCAAGGGGTGCCTGTAGTTAAATGGTTAGAGACGTTTGCCTGCGGAGTTTACGTCGTGGGTTCGAACCACTTGAAAGGCAGGGATATTTTCGACTTTAAAACCCTCTGTGTCCAGCCAGTAGCCTAGTAAGTGTGAGGGAAGTTTAAAGGCAGCGGAAAGACAGGGGTGGGTACTGCCTCACATTACGCCGTGCCCCACACACGACGAACCTCTGACAGTTCACCGCCCCTACAACCGATTGGCTATGTGAACATTAAGGGTTTTTTTTTTTTTAATGTTTCATCTAGCTCTATTGTGGAACAAAGTCTGGTTTAAAAATGGACATGCAAATCGTAGAGAAATGTGTTCGCAAACATGGTAGCAAATGTGCACAGAAAAGACACTGCTTCAAATTCTTTTAGATTCTGACTCAATGGCAGTAATTTAATTCAGTACATCGACATGCCTGTAAGCAGAATTTATCGTGTATCAGTAGAAAACCTTGCCCGGACCTTTTTTTTTTCAGTATTGTAACCCACATTAAAAGTGAGTGACAATATGAATCCAAACATTCAAAATCTTCGCCTTCGACTGTTCAAACTTTCTTTCCAGATTGTGCGTTGTAGTCAGTCATGCTTTCCATGGGCATTTTGTCACTTACCTGAAATTATTCGAATTGTACACCTCTCTAAAATCAAATGGATACAACGTAGTTTTTGCGTAGGTTTCCAGCCAAGTGGGTATTCGAGGCAACGAGTTGGTTGATCAACTTGCCAAGAGTGCCACAAAGAAAGAGTTGAGCAGAATAGTCCTATCCCTCATGATCTGAAAACCCAAAGCCCGGTTTATGTCAAAGACCTCGGCAAAGGAATGAATCGCAGACTGATCACAAACTGTTCAAAATCTTGTCCAAACTGAAAGATTTTCATAGTTCCCGAGGCGACGTAAAGAAGAAACATTTTTGTGCAGTTGCATACACGCACTCCTTTTTCACCCATTCTTATCTTTAAAACGGTGAAAACCTCCAGTGTTGCTTTCCATGTATGACCTCACAGTGAACATATTCTTTAAGTGCGGGATTGCATGATGTGAGCCCATAAACATTTTACGCAGATCCTGGAAACCTTGAATTTTTGAAAGAGATCAACATTTTTTTTATCTGATCTAAGATTTTACAGAAAAAAGATTTTGAACAAAATTCCGGTGTGTTTTAGTAGTGTATTTTAAAGGGTTGATGAATGAGGTTGTTTTTTTTTTTTTTAATATTGTGAGTGGACTCAAATGCGGTGACAATCTTTTTTTTTTTTTTTTTTTTTTTTTTGGATCAGTTATGATCATGACACTAAGGCGGTTTTTTTTTTTTTTTTTTTACCTAAGGCCAAATCCACCCTTCATTTTTGGTGTTTCACACGCCCTCTTATCTGCCAAAAAAAACAAAAACAAAAAAAAAAAAAACCAAGATTTCCAATACTTTTTTTTTCTTTTTTTTTTCTTTTTTCTTTTCTTTTTTTTCTTTTTTTTTTTTTTTTCCTTTTTTTTCCAACCAATCCCTTGCACACATGCATAGTCTGTATGCCTCTTAACAAATGGACATAATCTTTGATTTTTTTTAATGTTTTAGCGTTTGATACAAAATGTTGGGTTTATAGTGTTCTAATGTGGGTTATGGCACTTCACGCGATAATGTGTGCTTAGGGCAAACAGAACATAAATTAACGAAAGCATAATACTTAATTAATTTTCTTTCTTCAGGGTTTTCCCAAAGCGAGAGAGAGAGAGAGAGAGGAGGAGAGAGGAGAGAGGAGAGAGAAAAGGGGAGAAAAGAGAGAGAAGAGAGAGAGAGGAGAGAGAGAGGAGGAGAGAGAGAGAGAGACAGACAGACAGACAAGACAGACAGAAGTCGGCGTCATAGAGTTGTAGGTAGGAATTTTTTACAAATCGTCCCACCAGTTGGCTGTCCCGAAAAAGGCCAACCTTTATTATAGCGAAACGGAAAGGGTCCACAAGGAAGGCATGAAGAAAGCCAAAAGAGGCGTGACAATAGGCATGAGAGGTGGTTTGTTAGGTGGGGTTTTCCCTCACTCCCCCCCCCCCCCCCCCACCACCGCCGATCCCCCCCCCCCCCCACCCCAAATCCCCCCGCCCCAGCTCAGATCCCCCCTCCCTGATGAGTTTTTGTATTTGGGACAAGAAGCTTGGGTTATACAAGGACTGGCGTTAGGTAGATCTTTTTTGTTACAACAAATTCTTTAAGCAAAAATAATCGGCTATTAAAACCCGATAAATATTACCAATGGTAAAAAAATTGTGTGTGTATATTCCCCTACGCATGTATTTCGGCACTTAAGGTTTGTAGCTGAGACAGACAGAAAGACAGAGGGACAGACAGACAGACGGAGGACTGGGGCAAGTCGTGGGGGTCACGGGGCGCGATATTTCTATGGCAATCAAATGCAAGTGTATGGGAGACAGAGGGCTACTCGAGAGCCAGACAGAGAGAGAAAGAGAGAGAGGAGAGAGAGAGAGATGAGAGGAGAGAGAGAGAGAGAGAGTGAGAGAGAGAGAGAGAGAGAGAGAGATTGGGGAGGGCAAAGAGAGCGAAAAGAGAGAGGAGTGGGGGAGGAGCAAGACTGGGGGAGGGAGAGCGAGCTGTGGAATTCTTAAATTTTTTTATTTTACATTATCATGCACGATCAAGCACCAACATTGGGACGTACATGTAACTTGCCCAGTTGTCCCAGTTATGTGCGTAATATACCTTAGATAATTTTTTTTTCCGTATTATTTCCATCATACAGGATTTTCACGATTTTCCTGAGTTCGTGTCATCCATATGAGCGTTTATTGTTACTGTGTAAACACACTCAATTGTTTTCTCATGCGCATTTGTTGATAAAAAATAATTTGAAGTGATGGTAGGGACTTTGTTTTTTTCGAAATTACTAATGCACATCTTACCAGTAGAATAACATGATTTATCACGCCCTATTTTCTGTTGGTTTACCACGTCGCGTTGAAATCCAAAAAACATCAGTTTCACTTAAGTTAACACCAACTCCAATCGTGCTACGTATCAAATGTTAAATTTACGTTTCCAAAATGCATACACTGAGGAGCAATGATAAAAGAAATGTTCTACAAAATCTATTTCGTCTACACAATAATTACATTTGTTTGTATCCGTAATTTTCCCATCTTTTGCAAATAATATTGGTTGGATATATATTATGATAATTTTCCATTGCAACTCGCATAGACGAATTTCTTTAGTTTGCTTTTCTAGGTATCTCCCATACAGTTTCGTTAAAGAAAAAATTAAATTTCCTTCCCCAGAAATCACATACTGTGGCTTTTGACATTGAGTCTTCATATTTTAGTGCTCAGAATTTTTTCTTATTTCTTTAGTTTTGAATTAAAAATGCTTGCCTCACAAAAGATGGCAACTGATTTTTCCTCAGGCAGTGAATCACTTTCTATCCAGGTTAATCCATGATTTAGGGATCGCGTTGTAGAGGGCATTATATTCTAGGGTTGTGCTTGCTTTAGATTGATCCAGAATACATGCAATTTCATTAATATTTAGTAGTCGATGCTAAATTTCTGTGAATTATGTCTTCATATGTTCAATACCATTTTCACCCATTTTTGGAAATACAAAACATTTTCTTTGTATTTTATAAGATTTTTGTGAAATAACATTTGGCTTTGAAGATTAGTGCGATTTATTTCCTTATTGTGTAATTTGTTTTTATCCAGGAAAGTTGTCATAACGTTTTTCCCAGAATCATTTTGAAGATCAGACAATTGCATTTGCTTTGCTGTACAGTTAACTGTAAAGATTTTATCCCAAATTTTTAAGTTGAGTCAGATGCCATGTTGGTATCAAACCCCAAATTTTCGTTTGGTGATTAAAATTTAATTTGCCACCCCATTGTAAGTACATACATTTTTTATATTCTTTTACATTGACCATGTTTAGTCCACCTTTACTGTAACTAGTTTCCATTGTTGTTTTTTTACCTTTTCAAACGCTCTTCGATTACTGTATTTTCCTTTGCCATAAGAATTTGTATATCAATGTATTTAACTTGTTCAACACCTCTCCCGGTTGCCTATAGATGCATAATAAATACTCCCTGCGAAAGTATGAAAGTTTTGATGACAACAATTTTACCGTGAATGTTAGACCCCTCTTGCTCAGTTTCTTAATTAGTTCCTGTATTTTGTTGATTCTATCTTGCCAGTTTTCTTCAATATGCCTAGCCATTTTGCCCGTTTGGAAATATATACCCAGAATTTTAATTTTATCGACTATTGAGAATGGAAGATTTTGTTCATCAATCTGCTTACCTAATTTCAGTGCTTTGGGTCTTTTTTAAGTTCAGTTTTAGCCCAGAAATCATTCCAAACGAACAAAGAATTTACAAGAAGTGTTCATGTTTTGCTTGTTCTTGAGGAACAATGTCGTGTCATCTGCATTACTGTTTAATTTTCAAATTTCACATTTCTTTGTCTGTCAGTAGATGGCCCTTTTTATTCCTTCTATTGAACTGCTTTTTCACCTTGATGGCCAATTTTCCCCCCGCGAGAATGAAAGCAAGGGGAGAAAAGGGACATCCTTGTCTTATTCCACAATTGACATCAAAAGGTTCAGAGAGCCACCGCCATGATTTATTAACTTTGAGAGTTACAGGTCAGAACAGATACCCATTTTTGAAAATTAGGTCCAAACCCCAAAAATTTCAATGCATGGGAACATATATTCTCTAGAAATCGAACAAATGCCTTGGAGTAATCTAAAGGGCCCAAAAAATATCCCGCTTTACCAGTTTTATTCAGATAGTTCATGACATTTATCAATGGATCTTATAACTGTTGCAATATTTCTTCCCCTTTAAAGTATCCTACTTGGTCTTCGTTAACAAGAGTGTTTACAAATTTACCTAATTTATTTGCCAGTTCTTTTGCCAGAATTTTATAATCTGTATTTGTTAACGTTATAGGTCTCCAATTAGTTAAATTTTCTCTCTCTGGTTTTGCCCCTTTTGAAGTAAAGTAATGATACCTTGTCTCTGCGTGAATGATAATTCCCCTTTCCTGAAAGATTCAAAAAAGGAATTAGTAATAAGCGGACCTAACTTTCTCCAGAAGAATTTTTAAAAATTCAGTTGTCAGTCCGTCGCTGCCTGGAGCTGAACCCTTTTTCATGTTTTTCAGGGGCATTTGACGTTTCCTTTAAAGTTATCATATCTTCAACAGAGCAGCTTCATTTTTCTTTCAATCGTGGTACATTTTCAATTTCTAATAAAGTCATTTTGTATCTTGATTTACATTTTTTGAAACAGTTTTCTGATTATATATCGATTCGTAAAAGGAAACCCGTTTCCGTAAGTTTCCTTTTGGTCAGTTATCACTTCACCTGACCCGTTTTTTAATCTATTTATAATTCGTTTTTTGCTCCTTGCTTTTTCAAGGCTTAAAAAATATTTTGTGTTTTTTCACCTTTTCAATCCATTTGATCCTTGATCTTACTTGTGCTCCCCTAGCATTTTTCATATCATCGTTCTAATTTATGCTTTACGTGCAAGTGGTCTGTCTGAGATTCTCATTTTGAGGATTTTTAGCTAACAATTGTTCCAGTTTTTTGGAGGCTGAGTTGTAGCTTCAGCGATTCGTTCCTGTTTTTTACAAGCCAACGTTTTTCCCCAAAATTTAAAACAAAAATTTCTAAATTTTAACTTTGCATAAAATCCCTTTTTCCATGTCATTTATTTCTTCATTCTCATACTTTGTTTTGAAAGCATCCAATATTGCATTCAATCTTTAACAAATAAGTCATTTTTAAAATAACTGTTGTTAAATTTCCAAAAGCCCGGCCCTCTTATAAAGGAATCCTCGTTAATTTCTAATACCACTGCTTTGTGATCAGTGTGTGGGCTGACTACTGTTCACAGGAAACACATAAGGGCAGTAAATTTTCACTAACAAAGCAGTAATCTAATCGACGTGCTATGAACGGGTTATGTCTATTCCCCGTTAAAAATCTGTCACTAACGGGTGGTAAATTCTCCAAGCATCGGTAAAGACGCAAGTTCATTACTGTCTGTTTTAAGATTCCATTCACAGTATTATGAGCATGGCCTGAAATAATATCCAGCTTGTTTTTTTAGGACGCAGTTGAAATCTCCAAGGATTACAAGATCATTGTCTACAAAATCAACATAAATTCAGTCATATTTTGAAAAAATGACAATTTATCTCTTGATTCATTTGGGGCATACTTTGCAACATATAATTTTTTGCTTTTCATTGCATACAGAAATAACCAATATTCTTTCTTGTGACATGATTAACTTAACCTCACCAGAAAGAAACGTGAGTTAAAATGAGCTCACCTCTACTTCTGTTAGTACCTTCATTGTAGAATATCTTACCACCCCCTTCTTTTTTCCCTAATTCAATTTCCGTTTTAGTCACGGACTCTCTTGCAAACAGATTACGTCATATTTTTACTTTTGAAAATCTAAAGAGTGAATTCCTTTTAAGTTTGTTTTTTAATCCTTTGCTTTAGTGAAACAATGCGAATTCTGTCCATAACAAAAAGTAATAGCACTTAAACATGCATTTTATTTTATCACAAATACAAAAATGTAGCATTTTAATCACAAGGCTTCTCACAGTCCGTTGAACGAAAGCTGGGTCCCTTATCCAAGGATATCCCATGAAACAGCCTTCCTACTGTTTTAGACAGGCAGGCACAGACTCTGCGGCATAGTCGTCCTTTGTAATACAGGACTTACCGAGCGCGAGGTTTCCCTTCTAGGGGTATTTTTCCGTTCTGTCTCTGGGGCTGTGACGCTGTCTCGACGGGGGCGCTTCGGGGTCTCGGATCTGGTGCGAGGAGGCCGCTCCAAAGACGAAAACAGAGTTGTTTGACGGGCTGACGGGCGACTTTTTTCAGCCTCGCGGCCAACAGACTTGTCCCGGTTAGTTTTTCAAAAACAGGCTGTATACTCAACCCGGGGTTTGAAGCTTTTGGTGACTGTTTTTGGGAGTGCTGTTTTACGCTCTCTCTTTCCATTTTTTTGCAGAGAGGGTCCCCCTCTTGTGACCCGGTTCTTTGCACTCTCGCAAACCACATCATTCGGACAGTCAGAAACGTGGTGATTAGGTTTCAAACACCGGGAGCATGTGGGCGTTTTATGAACTGCCTTTTGTTCTTTGTGGTTATTTTTGCAGTGAAAATGCTTACCTTAAGGGTTTTTGTCCAGTGGGGTTGGGGGAACAGTGGGCAAACACGAAACTGCGACCTGTCAAGAATTTTAGTTAGTTTGTTGCACTATCTCTTGCTCTTCCATTTTGACTGCAGACCTTAACTCACACCCCAAACCCTTTGTTAAGGGCTTTTTCTATTTCTGACTCGGCAACAGAAATGGGATATTGTCTATCCATACTTTAGTCGTGGGTTTTTTTCCCCACCTGAGTCTCCACGCAGAATAAAAGGATTCGTGTTGGATACCTGTAACGATGTGTTTCTCAACCGTAGGCCCTTTACCAAAAGTTCCGCTCGTGCCTCCTTGGTCGCAGGGTAGATCCGCCAGAGTCCTCGTATTTCTTGTGACCCAAAAATGGAGCCCTGGCCCCATGTCCTCTCCGCAGCAAGACATATTTCTAAAACGGTCGGAACGAGTGTTCGCGCGTCCGGGGATGTCTTTTGTTTCAGAAAGACGGGTTTACTGTCGAGAAGTCGGCCATCGTAATTCTTCGCGCCGAGGTTCGAAAGCGGAATCGAAGTAAAAAAACAACTGAAGTAAGCGCAGCAGACTAAGTCGAGGGAAAACTCGCTCAGCTTAGCCAAATTCGGTCCGTGCACAGAGCGCTAACTCGCGTCCGCACTTCCCCGAGAGTCGCTCCCCGAATCACGCGGTGACAAACCTGATATATTTGCGGTCGGCGTGGTTGAAACAAACCGTACTCAATATGAGGAATTTGTGTTACTTTTTTTAATTCATGGCCTGTAGGTGGGTGGTTTAGACACTGCCTGTGTAGCGGGAATTATACTTTCCTACTTAAGTTGGCGGATGAGTGTTGATATGTTCAGTCGCAGCACGGTATGAAAGATGCGGGCACTGGAAGTGGAATTTGGTCAGCCAGGGTGAGTAGCAGGGCTGTTTACGTGAGGTTTGAAGCTGTGACGTGTGTGGTGTGAATCGACTGTCACGACAGACCTAGAGGTCTGCCCTGACAGGATCGGTCTAGATGGGAGTGAAGGGAGTGACTGACCTCGCACGCCTCGCAAGAGACCACACAAGAAAGATTACAATAAAATTTACCCAATTATTACACCAACACACACATAGTCACAAATAAGCATTCCAAACACACAACATGCACAATCACAATTAAGCTTTTTCACACCACAACATACATAGTCACAAACAAGCATTTCAACGCACACAACATAACCATAATCATAAATAAGCATTTCCAACACACGTTCCTTTTTTTGTGTTTTCATGTGGTTTCACCTTCACCCTGTCTCTCCAAAGTCCTCTGAGAGAAACCGTTGTCGAATCAGGTGCCCCAAACCGGGTCTGTTCTTGAACAGGTCTTTCAATCCCGACACCCTTGACACCCCCCCCCCCCAATTGCACGACACAGAGCTAACCACACTGGTCACATGGGCTGTAGAAAGCCCGAGGACAGTGGAGAACGCATCCGTGGGACGAGGCGTTGTCGCTGAAGGTCCCGGGACAGGGGTTAGGACCATCCAGCAAGGTCCACGTGCTCCTCACACTGCGCGGCCCCCAACAGCGCAAGCTTCGGGTGAAGCCCCCGGGAGGAGAGAAAACGGGAAGGAACTGGAAAGGAAAGAAGGGTACTAGAACCCCGCCGTCAGTAGGGTTCTGAAATATGCTGTTAAACCCTAAAAAGCCACTCGCATGATGGGCGAGGGGGGAAAGGTTTGCTGAATACTTTAGTAAACCAGCTCAACACAGACCTGAGCATAACACAGTAAACCAACCAAATGAGGAATGTTCGCTAAAGGTCTCCTCACATGAAACAGGTAAGAAGAATTACATTAACAGGTCTAACAAACAAACAGCAATTTATATCTTCATCCTTTTCCCCCATCACGTTCAACATTTTCCTTTTTAGGAACTGATACAGCAACCATTGCTTTATAACTGCTACCACTTTGCAAATAATAATAATTCAATGGCACAATTATCACCACATTTTATAGCAACATTTCAAAATGACACAATTCTCCAACCACGCATCCAAACGACTAATCATGCGTACGCATGCTTGCAAACATAAAACTCGTTCCCCCTTTCACACACAAACAGACGGTGGCCGAAAAATAAAGTGACCGGTGATTGTGACAGGGGCGAACGAGCGAGACCAAGCAAGTACCAACCCTGAATCACCAGGTTCTCCCCCATCCCCAAACCCATAACGCATCACCAGATGCATAAAAAGGAGAAAGACTTTTGGGTATAATTTTGACTGGCCAGGTTAAAGATTGAATTAACCAGAAAATGTGGTCTCAAACAATATTTCTTTTATAATTTTGAAGAAAAAACGGAAATTGCGCAAAAGAGAAGAATTAGCGGCTAACAACAAACAAAAAACAAACAAACCCCGAAACCGATGCTTACCAGCTACCCATGGGTGACCCAAAGTGGCGGGTCAAGCGACTCTGTGCCTCTGTCCAGTCGAGAGGACCAGCAGAGCAGATGCGGAAAAGAGATGACGTCCCTCCCCTAAGGCCCCACTGTAGGAATGAAGGTACCGACCGACCTTCGACATGGGTA